>CAWUFW010009567.1:0-600000 GCA_963921515.1 Calotriton arnoldi
TGGACAGGTGTTTAGCATTGAGGTAATGCTCAAACGGCCAAAATGCAGATATTCCGGCCCGGAATCGGAGTTTCCGGGCCGGAGGCGGAGATTCCGGGCCGGAGGCGGAGGTTCCGCCATTGGGCCGAGTCTCCGCCACCAGGCCGTAAACTCCGGCCCGAGTGCGGACATAAAGTTAGGATGAGTAAGTTCATTCTGTGAATACCAAAATGAGTAAGTTCATTCTGTGAATACCAAAATGAGTAAGTTCATTCTGTGAATACCAAAATGAGTAAGTGTATTCTGTGAATACCAAAAAGTACTAACTTTACGTTTTTGACGTAAGTTAGTTCTGTGAATCGGGCCCAATGTGCCATAAGGGGGGTGGTGGGTTGGTGTTTAAGATATGTTGTTCTGTGTATAGTCTTAGGTAAGCTAGTTAGCTTAGTGTAGTTAGATGTTAGTATAGGATTAGTTAGAATAATTAGTGGATTTTTTACAATTGTTTTGTTACAAATAAATTGTCAATGGTTGAGGCTTTGTGCTCCCATTATTTTTGCTGTGTGGACCTGTCCTGTTGGATTGGTAGTGGATCACAACAGATGCATCCCCCCCAAAATCAATGTTGATGTCTACAATTGTGATTACAGCATCTTCAAAGGACAGGCTACCAACAAACCTAATTTGGAATTAGTTTTTAACAAACTTATAGATGTTTTGGGGAATAAAGTTCATTTTGGAAAGGAGTTTTTGATTGGTCTAACAAATATTTAACCATGTGTGGTTAAATAGCTAGGACAGATTTACACAGGATGCACTGTGGGCATTGTGCTCTGCACAGTATTGTTTGAATGCTGTGGGTATGGAGTCTGGACACTTTTTGACATCTTTAATTACACCAGTCTCCACAACAGCTTCACTTTCCACTTGGAGCTGCAGGGGATGTATGCTTTTCATTCTTTGCAAGTTTTTCTGATGCCTCTTTACAGGTTTCTGCGCAGCCATTTAGATTTAGAACAACAGTGTGACCAATTTGGTAAATGTTGTGTGAGGGATGGAGTGATGTGCGTTACAGCTAACCTTGGCACGTCTTGCACCCATTATTAATTTCAGAGCTATGCTTTCCTACACCATTCCTACTCTTTCTGCTTGATAGACTTATTTTGAATATGTGACGTGTTAAGTGAAGTGACTTTACATGTGTCATGCCACGACACACATCTTTTCACACATTGTCCACCACATTGACTATGGGTAGTTCTTCAGTGTATGTATTTATAAAGTATTGTTAGTAGACACTTCGGGGCCTATGTACGAGGAAATGGCGTTAGCCGTCATGGATTAACAACTCACTCCGCCACTTCAGAATCACAATGCTGCACCATATATACAACATTATGGTGCAGCCTTGAGTTTCCCACCTGCGCTGGTGCTACACTTAGCAGTGTCAAAGAAACAATTATAGGAGTAAACCCGTTAACGGGGCAGGAAGCCGGATGGGCCGAGGACGAGTGAAGCGTCCGCGTGTGTTCCCTCAACACACGCGGATGCTTCACTAGTCCTCTGCCCACCCGTGACTCCAAGGATTCAATCCCTCTGTCCATGACTAATCCGGCTTCCTGTCCGGTGGACAATCACTACACCGGCCCGTAGCTGCTACGGCCCGGACCCCTAGAGCTTGGTTCTCCCTTAAGATCTCCATTAACCGGGATCACGCGGACCCTTCACTTGTGATTGGCTGTCCTCACCCCAGCGACCTCCAGCCCCCCGGCGTCCTCACACCTGGCAAGTTGCTTCATTCACACAGATCTTCATTCACCAGGATCCCGTGGACCCTTTACTTACGATTGACTCTCCTCGCCCCAGCTGCCTCCAGCCCTCCTGCGCTCTTACTCCGAGCACTCTGCCTTATTCACACAGATCTCCATTTACCAGGATCTTGTGGACCCTTTACTTGTGATTGGCTTTATGGCCACCTCACATGTTCTCTCTTCATAGTACTCAGCACTACCTTGAAATCAAGTGACCTATTGTCCTGATGATGACCTGAAATTGATCAGGTTGAAACGCCGTCGACTACCCAGCACAGAACTTTGGCGCTGTTGTGGTCAATTCATGTCACCCAATTAACAAATACTGATTTTATATATT
Organism: Calotriton arnoldi; assembly: GCA_963921515.1. Taxonomy (NCBI): domain Eukaryota; kingdom Metazoa; phylum Chordata; class Amphibia; order Caudata; family Salamandridae; genus Calotriton; species Calotriton arnoldi. The sequence goes on from CAWUFW010009567.1 coordinate 2,131, forward strand.
TGTATTATTGACCACGTTATTATTTGTTCTCATTGCGCCGTTCATGCTGTGTCTTTCACCCTAGTGTCACTGCGCCGTCCACTGTCACTTGTACGTTCAGTGCACACTTGTATGGTATTGGTATGGTCACTGTTTATTTAATTATATGGTAGTGCTGATATAATTACTTATAAATATAAATACTTTGTTCCTTTCACCAATTCTGTTGTGGTCTCCCTTTGTTCCCTCCTTTGTGATATATACAATTATCCTGAATTGCCTTTCTCGAATGTTTTCCAGTTGAGACATTGTTGTTTTGGTACACACTTAGCAGTGTAGCAGCAATGCAAGCACCCTTGCACCATAGTGCAAGGGTGTCTGCGTTTAGGGGATGATTGTTTATGTGTAGGAAGGTGTCCCTTCCTGCACATTAACAATCCTAAAATGTCTTTTTCTCACTTTTATGTGTGCTGCTTCATGCAGCACACATGTAAGTCACTAAATGGCATTGTTTATACAGAACATTTATGTACAGGAAGGGACACCTTCCTATACATACACAATCCATGGCAGTTTGCTTTTTCCATGTGTGCCGCACAAGGCATCACACATGTGAAAAGCAGATACGTGGAGGTAAGATGCATTTCTAATGTTTTTGCCATGTTTAGAGCAGGTTTTCCATGGTCTAAATTAATGCGCTGCCTCCTATGTATGCTGCCCTTGTACATAGGGAGCTGAGTCAAAAGGAATGGGTGTTGCGGTGGAACGCCTACCGCAACACCCACTGCCCACACCTTTGACACTAACCATAGCGTGAAAAGGTGCCTTATTAACAAGGCAGCGTTAAGCCACGTTAAGTGGCTTAACACTGCCTTGTAACTAAGGCTATGCCCCTATCGCCACCACAACGTCGGAAAAAGTGAGCTTGTGTTGGCGATAGGGGCTTGTACACATGGCCCTTCATTTGTCTGTACACTGACGCGAGCATTGTTCCAAATCACAATCAACATCATGGGCATGGAGTAAATTTCTTTCTCGGAGACAGTGTTGTCTAACAGATCAGGGCATCTTTTATGTCACACGTGTCAGGCACTCACATTGCGTATCATGGACACAGACTAAGCATATTCCGTTTGTCAGATGTTCTTTGATTAGTAGTAATGGCTACCCTGAACATGCATTGTTGGCACATTTCAAACATGATTGGTCACAGGCAACACACATTTTCGTGACTCAATGATTTTTATTGACATGTGCAGTGACTGATGTGGTAGACTGGCCCAGTTCTTTGTGTAATAACAAACCATTGTGTGAATGCCCGGGGGGGGGGGAGCATACAGAGTCCAGGGGGGAACATGTGCAGAGACATGTTGAGGAAGAGGCAGAGTTCAGTCAGCAGGCTGATTACAGTGTCATTTGGAACAACACAAAATATGGCAATCAATATCAAAGTCCAAGGTGAGTGTAGCAAAGTGATTTAGGGGACAGTGGAAGCTGATGTTCCGGGGCATGATGCTAGGCACAGATCCAAGCAGAAACAGTCCATTTGACAGAGATGAGTGCTACTGCTGACTTCTTCACAAGATTGTTGATTCGTCCACATCTTCCTTCTCTGATGTGTCATGTGCCTCCCATGTGCGTGATGGAAGATTTGCTGGGGCACTGTGAGGCAGTGACACATGAGGGGGGTAAGATGTGGATGTTGAAGGTGCAGCAGCATTCATCTGTGCCAAAGGTTGAGGCAGCACTGCTGTGATGAGAAGCTGCAGGGCTTGGAGGACTCCAGCAATGTCTCTATGGTATGCAGCCATGGCTGCCAAGTGTGAAGCTTGCATCCGCTCCATGATCTCCATTATCATTCTCATGTGACGTAACTCCTTGGTGACATCGCTGGACCCACTTTAACTGGACAGTTGTTCTTGTCTCTGAGTCAGTTTTCCAGTGATGTCAGCCATGGAATGCTGGAGAGCATGGAGCGGACTGTGGGTGCCTGTGATTGACTCTAGGTGGTCCAGAATGGGACTGAGACACCCACGTACCCCATCTATTTTGGCCGTCAGGCTGTCAAACCCCACCCGCACTTGAACAGCGATCTCCTGCTGGACCTCTACCGCACAACATTGAAATGTTAGTAGTGGGTACTCAAGGTCCTGGGAGACAGGTGTGGTGGTAGGTGCTTGCTGCTGGGCATTTTGTGCAGGGGGTGGACCTTCCACGACGCTGCTGGATGTCCCTGCTTCCGGAGATGGGCTGCCAATGGAGTTGAGCAGCTCTTGGATTGTGTCCTGGTTGATGGTTGAGATGTCTTCATCTTCATCATTGAAGAGTGGGACAGGCTGATGTACAGGAGGTGATGTTTCTCCCTCTGCAATGTAAAGGTGAGATGCTGTTGTATGTTTGTCTTAAGTATGATCATGCATTGGATCAGTTTACAAGCAGACTGCATGACAATGTCCATTCAGAATGTTTAGGAGGAGATACCTATTACATGCAGGACAGTGAATCATTGTACAACATCACTGATGTGACATTATAGTTGAAAATTATTTTCTTACAGTTTGCAAGTATGCCAAATGTGACTGGCCAATTTCTACACAAATGCAGCACCAGTTGTGTCCTCTGTTCAGTAGTGACAGTGGTGCAGGTTGTACCACATTGTTGTCAATGCAGATTAGCTCAGATGTATGTGTCTGTACACTGCATTGTGGTAGAGTCACCCCTACTCAGTACACTATGATATTTTTAAAGATTTTTTACTTTTGGAGGTGTGGATTGCATGCTACCACACATTGCTGTTGGCAATGCAACATGATTGTTGTTGTGGCATGAGTAGGGCTATCACACTGTTGTGATCTGGGTTGATGTGATGTGCCACATGATATGGGCAGGGAGGTATGCTTGATTTGCCATGATACAAACTGTGTAGATACATGTTAATGTTGTAAAGTCAAAGTGAGTAATGACATTCTCATAGATGCATGTTGATCTGCAGGTATGGTACAGCTTCTGTTTTACTGCCCCTTATCACTTTCACCCAGTGACCCTTGCACTTATGTGCATTTATAATGGTGAGATGTTGCAAGCTGGAGGAAATATGGGTCTTGGTCACAGTTGGGACACTTGTGCATTGCTGGACTGCAGATGTCTTTCTTACATCAAGGGTTGTATGGATACGAGGAAGTGACAGAGTGAGACCTGTTCCTTAAAGGAGAAACTCTGCACTCATCCACTTCAGTGACAGAGGCCTGCACCATGTTTACATGTTTATGGTGCAGGCATGCATTTCATCATGCACTGGCACTTGACTTGTCAGTGTGGCACACAGACAGGCAGCTTTGCAGGGTAGCGCAAATGTGCATGGGTTCAGGGCGAGAATGTTTATGTATGAGGAGGGACCCCTTCAGGCACATTAGCAATGATTGACTTATTGCTGTTTCTATGTGTGCTGTACAATGCAGTACACATGTAAACCGCAATAGCTTTGGCAATTGGGATTTTTATTGTATGTATGTTGTTGGGGGTCATGGTTTCCTTGCATACATTGCTTACTGCCCACCTGTTGGCTTAACCGTTGTGAGTATAGGGCAGCGTGACTTTCTATGGGTGCTGCAGGGTGGACAAACAGAAACATCCCCCATTACCCTCAATGTTCACACCACGTGCAGTGTGTAAGTGGGTCTAGATTTCATGGCTGTGGATTTTCACTGGCTTCTTAGTGGTGCTCATCCCCTAGCACCACCCCAACGTCACATCAGGTGCGATTGGCAGTGTGATGTGTGCTTGGGAATATGCCCCTCAGATGGATACATGGATGATACATGCTGTTCTGCTCATGATTATTGGATGCCTTTGTTTGTGTGAGGATGTTTACAGACATGACTGCGTATTTGTTCACTGCCATTGTTGACTTTTCCCCAAGTACTTGTTTCCATGCACGTCAAGGCCTAATGGGCATCTCACACCAGGACTGTGATTACTGTAGAATACTGTTATCTGTATGGTACATGTGTACACTTTAGAGTAGATGAGTGCATTTTGACATAAGGGGTGATGATGACATGTAGCAAGTTGACATGCATTGTTGCTGAATTGTTATTCTTGCTTGGTGTCATACTTCACTTGTCATGCATCTTTATGGGACATTATAGTTCTGTGAGCATGGCACACAGACAAGGCATGTAGATAGTTTTTTGGACACATTCCTGATATGCATAGTCTATGCACTGTACTGTTGGAAGCATGTCCCCTCTGCTCATAGTATGACATCACATTAGGCCTCAGGTATGCTAAATTTGAGCATTGTGGAATATGCACATTTTAGACAGAAAGGTGCATAATCACTATGTTGTGGCAATGCATATGTTTATGGTATGCAGACTCACTACATGCTTTGTCACTTGGTGAACACAGGGCTGCATCTCATGAACAAGCAAAGGGGCATATTGACTAGAGAGGCGGCAGAGTGTCACATTGGCCTACTTGCCTCAACACCACACACATGCAAATTGGCTACACAGGGGTGCATCTCATTGACAACAATATGATGATTCCCCGGGAACGAGACTGATCATGGGCAAAAGTGAGCAGGCCACCACCAATGGCAGCACACATGCACAATTGTGCATGGGTGTCTGAGTTGTGTGCAAGAATGTGTATGTGCAGTAAGCTCCCCCTTCATGCACATGTACTATCTTCAATCTTCAACTCAACCTCGAATGGCTCCGCTCCTTCCTCGCCGGCAGAACCCAAAGGATCAGACTCCCGCCTTTCCTCCCCAAACCCACAGAGATCATCCTCGGAGTACCCCAAGGATCATTGCTCAGTCCCACGCTCTTCAACATCTACATGGCCCCCCTTGCCGCCATCGTCAGACAGCATGGACTCAGCATAGTATCCTGCGCCAATGAGACCCAGCTAATCCTCTCCCTCACGAAGGACCCCGAAACCACCAGACTCAGCTTCCAAGAAGGAATGAAAGACGTCGCAGCTTGGATGAGCAGCAGCTGTCTGAAACTCAACTCGGAGAAGCCAGAAGTCCTCATCCTTGGACCCACCCCCTCAGCTTGGGACAACTCCTGGTGGCCCACCGCCCTCAGAAACCCCCCCCACCCCTACGGACCACGCCCGGAACATCGGCATCATCCTCGACTCCTCCCTCACCATGACCTGACAAATCAACGTCGTCGCCTCCACCTGCTTCAACACCCTCCGCATCCTCCGCAAGACCTTCAAGTGGATCCCCCCGAAGCCAGAAAGACCATCACCCACTCAATCATAACTAGCAGACTGGACTACGGAAACACCCTCTACGCTTGAATCAACAAATCCCTGCTACAAAAACTCCAGACCATCCAGAACACAACGGCCAGACTCGTCCTCAGCATCCCACGACATGAGCACATCACCCAACACCTGCGAGACCTCCACTGGCTCCCCGTCGAGAAGAGAGTAACCTTCAAGCTATTCACTCACGCCTACAAATCCCTCCACAACACCGGACCCAAATACCTCAATGAAAGAGTCTCCTTCTACGTACCCAAAAGAAATCCGCAGAACCGGAGCGGGTGGAAGAGACTTCTCCTACATCGCAGCCAAAGCCTGGAACGAGCTCCCGGTCAACTTCCGATGCTCCCCTACTCTGCACACCTTCAGGAAGAGCCTCAAGACCTAGCTTTTCAGCTGACTCAGAGCTTCAGCCCCCCCCCCCAGTGCCTTGAGACCCTCATGGGTGAGTAGCGCACTTTAAACCCCCTGATTGATTGATTGATTGCGTTTGGGTTCCATTCCATAGCAGATGTCTGCTTCTGAGAGTATGTGTGTGTCCCCTTTGGGATGGCATTTTATACTTAGTAGAGTTTGTCACTGACGCGATGGGAGCACTTTGCTGAGGTGGAGCACCCATCTGCGTTTGGGTTCCATTTCATGGCAGATGTCTGCTTCTGAGTGTATGTATGTGTGTGCATGTGTGTGTCCCCTTTGGGATGGCATTTTATACTTAGTGGAGTTTACTACTTATGTGATAGGAGTACTTGTTGTTGGGGAATGCCAGCCATATCTGTGTGGGTTCCATTTTATAGCAGTCTTGATTCAATTATGAATTTGTCTAGACATTTCTAACAAAATACCTTTTTAAGTCAAATATGAACCGCCCAAGATAAGACATATGGCGTAGGGAGACAGGTGATGGAGCAAGAACTCGAAATGAGACTTGCTCGTAAGCAATCCTCTCACAGTATTAATTTATTAAACTTTGTAATATCTCTACTAATAAATACACACATGAACACTATCCAAGTGAAGCTTGCCTATGTGTTTAAGCTAATAAGTAACGCTTGTCTAATCCAAAATGGCCGCTAAAGCGCGGGAATTCCATTGCGCATGTGTCAACCATATCACGTGGTATGACGTCTTTCTTTGCTTGGAGGGAAAACTTTGCTTCTGCGCAGTGTGTATTTAAATGGCTGCTTAATGTTTTCACGTGCTAAAGCTTGCGCATATGCTGCAATTAAAACTGTGGTATTCTAATGCTACTAATGCGGGATACATTTATTATTAAATGGGAATAGAGTAGAAATAGGGGGTATACAGTGAAGACATTTATTTGTGATTTTAATGTTTTCTTCTTTGACTTTTTATTAGTTCGTAAAATGGGGCCTGGGTTAACGGAAAGGCAGCTTGAAGCCAATGAGAAGTGGGCATGCGCCCTGGAAAACAAGGCACAGCGATGAAGTCAACTTGGATGTCATCCAAGGCCGCGACCTGTGGGCCAATTCCACTACATCCGCGATGTTCTTGCAAAATGCAACAATTTTATATGTTGTGTATCAAACTTTGTCGTGAGACGGGTGGGAAATAAAGCAAATATATTAATTGTGAGGGGCGGTATTTTAAAACAATGGGCTTAAAGAAATTGAACTAAATTGACATGGTGTGAGGATCAACCCCCAGTCCCCGTCCAATCAGAAGTAGTGGGCCATAATTTTGAAACATTAATGGGAGGTACCTAGGTGTAGAAGGGTATAACAGATATAGAATTAGCTAATTAGCTAGCTCTAGCACAGAAACGCACAGAGACGCAGGAAGATCAGGTTTTGGTGCTCGACGAGCTGATCGATTGCAGACTGAACCGCTGTCCAGAGAGGTCCTGAGGTGGGGGCGGCGGATTCCATTAGAAGGAAGACACGGAAGATATCGAGGAGAAGCGAAGTGTCAGAGAGGGGAACGACGCAGGTGTCGTTGATAGAGAGGTCACCTGTCCTGTCCTGAACCTGGTCCGGAGGTTTTTGGTCTTCATCCTTCTTGGGACCTATCTTTCCAACGCCTTGACCAAGGGGTTTGGTTCTCGCACCTCTAGGTAAATATAAATGCAACCTTTAGCTGTGCTGCTGTCTCTATCTTCTTCTTTCTGAGGAACCGTCATTGATCGATAATTAATTATTAGTATACTTCATCCTTGAATTATGTGGTTCTGTAATTTACTCTGCTTAAATTTTAGATAAACATTTTTAAACTTCCTGACTCAGTGATTATTTCAGGATTATGAATTGTATTGAATGTCACTCATTTTAAACTTCCCAATTATCAAAGGGTCCATTGGTAAGTCATTACTCTTCAATCAGAAAAGTAATTGGTAGCAGGGATATTGATAAAGAGTACAACTGACCCACCAGCGGAAATTGCTAGCGTAGTATGAATGAATGGGCCCAGGTGAGTATTCGGTGTATGAATGCTTGTTGCTAGTAACCCGCTGGATCACAGGGAGCTGGGGGTTCCATCTGTGTATTTCCCGAGAGAGCCTCTCATTGAGTAGCCCTCCATTTGTCATCAAGATTTCATGACTGCAGCTGTCTGAACAGCCTGGGCTTGATTTGTTAGCGAATCACATACTGTGCACCCCCTATCCAGTTACATTTTACCTGTGACAAAGCCCTAGACACAGGGCAATGGGGCCCGTACCTATTATGACAGCATCCTAACCACGTTTTAGGACCATGAGCACGTGACTAGCACGTGACCAGGGTGATGTCACAGCACACGTGACTCAACACAGTCATGTGACCCCCGGAAGTGACGTCTCTGACGGGGAGGGAACCCAGGGACCCCAGGGTCCCGGAAATAATCATAATCATAAAACCACAAAAGCACAGCCCCTTAGTAACACTCACCCTTTTATGCAATAATCATACAGTAAACACCCTCATCTTGACATTTTCATAGTATCATCATAGTGTTATTTATCCCAGTCTACCCCATATGAATGTTTCCTTAAATCGGCTCCGATTAACCCATCCTCATCTTGAAGTTTTCTAGGAATCACTATGCCGTATCCCACCCTCATCTGAAAGCTCTCATCCTAAACCTAGCCCACCTCAAAACTTTCTTGGAATCATTATGGACTAATCCACTCCATCTCAAAGTAGCCATGCAGTCATCCAGCAGTTATCTATCCCCAACCCCTTGTTATCAAGGAATCATTCTGTAATCATTCAGAAGCACATTTTAAAGTAATCTGAACCCCCATCACAGAGCAGTTATTGTAACCACTCTAGGGTCATAGCATGTATTTAACACACCAATTCTTCAGGTTGGCTTCAGATGAAAAGGCCCTATGATCCCAGAAATAGATCAGATTCATTGGGATGGGGTTATCATATGACTTTAGAATTATTACAGAAAATTCATCTTTTTTGACGTGGGCAGTAGGTGCCGAGTGTGTTCTCTGTCTCACACACCCTTGTGAAGAGGAGCCCCCCAGAACCGTATGGAAGAAAAGCAGATGTGAACAGCAGATGTGCTTACCAGGGTGCACTATTGCAGCACCTGTCACCAGACAAAAAATGGTTCCCAAGCAGACATGTTCATCTATCAACAATACAATGGCATCCTGGAAAAAGAGAAGACACGTTAGCCCACACTCATTAAAATGCCTAGCTAGGAAATACCTGACATGTTTGGCTACAAGTGCACAACCTTGCCTATCACTACCAAGATAGGACTGAGTAAGGCAAGGTGAAACATATATATATTTAATTTCCAAAAGGTTTTTTCCAAAACCACCAGTCATTGCTTACCGCAGAGCTCCAAATTTACGATCTCTTATTGTGAGAGCTGAACTCAAGCAAGTTGTAACAAATGCAGGAGGGGGGGGGTCATCGATGTGTCTCTAAAAGGTGCATCACGTGTGAATACCTTTTACAAATATCATCAGTAACTAGTTCTGTTACGAGAAGGACCTATGGAATAAGACTGCATCTTACAATGTAGGCCAAACAGTGAATGACCTCCATGCACGATTCAGGAACCACAAATCGGAAATAATTAATAAGAAATTTGACCAGCCTGTAGCCAATCATTTTAACCTTGTGGATCATTTACTATCAGACTTGAAGATTTTCCCTGTGGAACATGTCTTAAAGGAAGAACTACTGGACTCCAGAGAAAACTTCTGGATGTACCGTTTAAAATCACTGCATCCAGATTACATTACTGACAATACCACCTGATTGCTGCATATCGCAAGTGCTCTCAGGACTGCATTGATTCCACATTCCAAATGGAATCTTCACTCATAATGCTTTTAGAAAAATTCAGCAGTGTCATCTGTGCAGCCACTGAGCAAACCATCTTGTACTACCTGAGGAAGGCAGCAGCTGAAACGTTGTAGTGGAAATATATATTTGTTCTTTGGTAAATTTATCTGTTTGAGTCATTTCTTTCTTGGTAATATATATATATATATATATATATACCAATCGTGACCAAGGCTGCGAGCGGCAGCTGAAACGCGTAGATAATACCATCACTAAACAGATAAAGTTTCGAGTGCAGTAACCTTTGGAGTGCCGGTCTTTCCTTGAAACGAAGGATTTTTGTGATTGATATATATATATATATATACACCAAAACACCAGTCCACCAGCCATCGCGCCACTCGCTGCGGGTGCCGCTCAACGCAAGGTGGGTTGCGGAATTGATTCAAAAACCACTATTGTCCGTCCTGACAATAGTAAAGAACTGAGCGCACTCTGGAGCAATTATAACTTCCAAAAGCTTATTCCACTACAACCAGGATGACAGACGCGTTTCGGCACGGTCGCCTTCCTCAGTGTCAACCTTCAAAAAAACGGAAATCAGTGACAGTGAAAGTGTAGGAGTTGTAAGTCAGAGTCATAGAAGGGATGCTATGGCGGCCATCTTGTATCGTATAATATATGGGCTTGTCTTAGACCAAATGAAGAGTAAAATGATATGCACAACCTTACTGTTTATATTACACATAGCGGTCAACTCTATTGATGGTCTCTTCTTTGTACATTGCGCCCTGAACGGGCAAAGTCATATTCTTTACATGTTAGAATATCGGCCATTTAGCGAAGTATATTACCTGAGCAAAATAAAGTATATACAATTATCATCCTATGGTAAAAGACTGTTTGCCTTGTCTTGAACAGTTACATCAAATGACTAATGCCTATGATGTCGCCATTGTAAATCTAAGCTCATCCTCATTAGATGTGGAGGTCATCCCTAATGGCACCTTGTCTGTCCCATTAATGTCTAATAAATCATATTCTGTACAAGGATAAGAAAACGTCATTCTGCCTGTGACTCACTCGATGAATGCCTAATTCTTAAAAAAAGAGAAATGCAAATCTATTTACATATTAATTCCTGCACTCATCTCAGGGATCCAGCCCTGAATGGGCATATTAGATATTTCCCTATGAGTATACTCAGCACATTCTTATGAAGTCTGCACGGTGTATCAGCCTATATGTATCCACATTTCCTCCTCGTTATTCAGGCCTCTTGCTTTGTAATTCAATTATATATTTCGATTCTACGGTACGTAATTTTCTTACCCTATCTCCCCCTCTTTCATCTTTAACCACTTGATCCAAGCAAAAAAATCTTAACAGATTGCAATTACTGTTGTGTTCGAGTTCAAAATGTCGGGCAACCGGATATGTAGGATCCTTATTGGTTATTGCCGGAAGATGCTCCAGAATCCTCTTCTTTGTGGGATAGATGGTGCTTCCCACGTACTGTTTGCCACAAGGGCATTCCAAACGGTACACAGTGTGGTCCGAATTGCAGTTCATGAATTTATTCAACTGCGTTTTCGTTTTCCTTCCCGGTACATTGTATTCTTTGACCTTTTTGCTATTTCTACAAGCCTTACACTTAGTGCATGGAAAAAACCCTTTAATTGAATCCTGTTTGTTAAGTTTAGCTCTGTAATGGCTCCTGACCAGATGGTCCCTTAGTGAAGTGCCCCTTCTGTACGTTATCAGTGGTGCGTCTGATATGAGGCTGCCGATCACACTGTCAGCCTTCAGTATGCGCCAGCTCCTTCTAAGGATTTGGAACAATTCTGAAGCCTTATCTGTGTAATCTGTGATCACTCTTATTCTATTGTCTTGCTGCAAATCTTTTCTCACTAATTCAGTTTCCCCCTCTTTTTCAACTAGGAGATGGTGGCGATGTATAGCATCACTCCTTGCTTCTGCCTTATCTAGAATACCTTTGCAGTACCCTCGTTTAAGAAATCTTTGTCTCGTTTTTCCTTTAGCTATGCTGTACTCGTGTTGAGTGTAGCAGTTTCTTTTAATTCTCAGAAATTCCCCGAAGGGAATGTTGTTAATTACGCTGTGGGGATGATAGCTGTCAGCATGCAGGATTGAGTTTCCCGCGGTGGGTGTGCAATAGAGCGCAGTATGTAAAGTGTCTCCCTCCACATACACTCTAAGATCTAGATAGACCACCTCTTGCTTATCAATGCAACTCGTAAAGCTCAAATTTAGGTCATTGGCATTCAATGATCTTATGTACTCCTCCGCCTCCTCTTGTGGGCCTCTCCAAATAATAAATAAATCATCAATATAGCGTGTCCACAGGGCCACGCTATTGGCCCATTTTTCATTGGCACCCGCCCAGGCGACGTGCTTCTCCCACCAGCCCACGAAAAGATTCGCATAACTGGGGGAGAAGCACGTGCCCATGGTGGTACCCTGTTTTTGTAGGTACAGTTGTCCTGCAAAGGTAAAAATGTTATTATTTAGACAAAAGTGTATTATCTCCATCAGGAGTTGACTATGTTCCCTAAATTTCAGGGGTCTGACACTGAGGAAGGCGACCGTGCCGAAACGCGTCTGTCATCCTGGTTGTAGTGGAATAAACTATTGGAAGTTATAATTGCTCCAGAGTGCGCTCAGTTCTTTACTATTGTCAGGACGGACGATAGTGATTTTTGAATATATATATATATATATATATATATATATATATATATATACTCTGTAGTTATAATTAGGTCAGAGTTTCCATAGGAAAAAGCATTTTTTTTCTTCATTTTAATAACACTCTGATCCATCAAACAGGGGCCAAGAAAATGGATGAGCAGGGTTCCAAAAGTGCAATTTCCAATGTTTAATACCATAGGACATTTTGCTCTCTGATACAGAAAAACAGTTGAGCAGAAATTCCCCAAATGAGGCAAAAAGTTATAACTTTTCTCAGAAAGCATTCTTTTTGTGATTTGGTGTAAATCTGTTCAGCCATTTTTAAGAAATTAGCATTTAAAGAGGGTCTCAGGTTGGACATTTAGGGGTTATGCAGTGAAATCAGTTAGGTATATGTGAATATTGGTCCTGCAGGAGATTTGTGGGACTCCTGTGGTACCAAAACACTTAAAAAAGGGTAATTTTGATTAACCAAAAGAGATTTTTCTCCCGTTGGTCATTTAGGTACCACAGTGCAGGCTCCAGTACTGCGGTACCAAATAAACTGATTGGCTGACCGCAACACTACGAAAATGATGCAGCCACCATTGTAGGACTCACAGGGACTCTGTTGCCAACCGCCATTGTGCAGTCCATAAACCATGCATCGTGGGCTTTGAACCTCATGTAGTGGGTTGGGAGCAGGGCTGTGCATAGCGTGGGTTGGATACTCCTGGGGGTAAGTGTATGGCCAACTTTGAATATGATCAAAAAACCCAGAAATTCACTGAAAAAAACAAATGTTATTGTGATGTTATATTTAGGTATGGTAATAAGATATTAGCTTACGTTAAAAACCACAGACATTCACTGTAAAAAAAAGGTTAAAGTGATGTTATAGTTAGGTGTTGGAATGAGATAAGAACTAACGTTTAAGAATCGAAAACCCTTGAAATTTGACAGTTATTGTTTAATGAACTGACTATATCTTACACCCTTGTCATGCAATGCTTATGTCCTTACATATTACATCACTCATGACATATTAAATGACATCATTGATTGACCATAGGAGGCTTTGCTCCCACTTACAGCCTAAACCCGTGAACAGAGTTACACCAAACCTTGCATGAAAGTAAAAGTGCACTCAGAAGTATGCTTTTGTGGGTTTGGTGTGAATGCGGTAAGTAGGTTTTAAGATAAAATCATTTTCAAAGGTTGCAGTGTGGATTTTAAAGGGTGAACGCTTTTCTCTGTCTATGCTATTTGGGATTTTCAAATCCTTTGCAAATCCACAAATTTAAGAAAAGGAACCCAATTGGATGAGGGAGCCTTTTTCCCTTCATCCCTTTCGGTTCAACGGTTGCAGAGTTAGTACTGCAGATCCAAATGATCTGATTTGCTGCCACAAGAGTAAAAAGGTCAAATACAGCTTACAGCAGTGGCTTGACATCCACGGCGGGTTTGGTGTCTGTGGTGGGTTTGCCATGTGCAATGGGCATTGGCTGTCTGCGTCGTGCTCACAATGCTCCAATTAGAGCCTAAATTCTGTCCAATTTTCTTTTCTTGAATAAGCTTCACCACTTGCCACTGAAAAGCACACCTCACAACTGTTTTGGTGAAGGGGATTTAAATATATGTATATTACAGGAGCCAATATCACCTATGTAATTTTTGCGAAAAAGCTGCACAAAACATTCCAATTAAAAAGCTCACTCACTTTAAATTTGGCATGTCAAGTTTCATGCCGATCCGTCAAGTGCTGGCATAAAAACTGGGAAGGTGCAGTCTAAAAAGCGACTTTTTCCTTTTTTCCTTATATGATCTCCAATACAGAAAATACTGCTGTACAGAATTAACCAAACTTAGCTTTCAAGCAAAACTTTCCTCAAGGAAGTGCCTTTGCTTGGTTTGGTGTTAAAAAATGTTGGTGGGCATGAAGAGGTTAAATTATAGAGATATCTGAACTGTTAATCCCGGAAGGTCTGCAAACTGGGGCTTGCAAACCTTCTGTGGACCCAAAATAAAAAACAAAATTAAAATGTGATTGGTTGAGGAAGCTTTTTCTCCCATCGACCATAGTGGGGCTGTGAACCCAATGCCGGGTTTGTAGCCCCAGTGCTCTCTCATTACCTGGCTGCAACTTCAGAAAAAAATTTGCAACTGCCTTTACAGGTAATGGAGACTCTGTGCTAACATTTTGTTTTTTTAAACGTCTTTTTATTGAACAACTTCGATCCAATCATACAAACAGAAAGCATTCAGCCACAGGTGATTAGTACAGCCTTCAAAATATGGAGTGCATTCACAATAAATATTAACAGAGGGATCGGCAATATTAAGCATGATACATTGTACAATTGGGTTCCCAGCTCTCCCACTCCCGTACTACAGTGTCTTTCCCCCACCCCCTTATTGGGCTCTATATGCTTCCCACAGGTTCCAGATTTATTCCCACTTCTTGGGGCACCCCATACTCTTGTGCACCACTTTTGTGCCAATCTGCACCAATCCATGCCTACCTTCCAGTCAGAGAGCTTCAGAGGGTCCTGTGCCCCCCACAGGCGCGCAACATTTCGCTTTGCTATCCCTGAGGCCAGCATAAGCCAGGTTTTAGTGTGAGAGGGCCACCTGTCTTCTCCCGTGACCCCCAACAAGTGCCAGGGTGCATCTGGTTGGATTTGAATACCTAGCACTTTTGACATCACTCCTATGACTCCAACCCAGTAGCGCTGGATTTTGGGGCAGTCCCAAATTATGTGGAAGAAGGTGCCTGCCTCCCCGCATCCTCTCATGCATTGCTTTGTGTCAGCTCTACCTATTTGGTGTTGAGTCGTGCGGGAGGAATACGATCGGTGTAGGATTTGGAGTTGGATAAGCCTGAATCTCACCCGAATGGCTATCTCTCTGGGTCTTTGAACTGCTTCCTGACAGTCATTGTCCTCCAGCAATGCCAGGTCGGCCTCCCACACCGATCTCACTGGGCCCATGGTGTCAGGGAGATTGTTCATTATTTTCCTGTACGTGTGCGAGATCGCTTTATCGGGGATTGGGTCTAGCAATAATCGGTCTTCCAGCGGGGAGTACTCAGGTAGTGACTCCCCCTCTTTAATATGGCACCTTAGGGCATGTTTTAGCTGCAGGTACCGAAACTGCTCCCTATCTGTCAGCTGAAATTCTGTTTGAAGTTCTTTAAAGGTAAGTATGTTGCAGTTCCGCCATATATCACCAAGAGGGTCAATGCCTGTAAGGCTCCATTTACGAAAGCCCTGCAGGCGGCCCACCTACCCCAGTGCATCAATCTCCCACAGTGGGGTCTGCTGAGTTAATCTATCTCTCCAGCCCAGTGACTTGGTGGCAGTATGCCATGCTCGTACCAACACATGTGTGTGTGCAGGGAGCGTCCTCCCTCTATCTCTTCGATAAAGCGCCGCCAAATGTCCACCGGTTCCCATTGACTGGCAATCTAACCGATACGCCGGTTCAGAGCGGGGCGCATAGACCCAGCCGTTAATGTTAATGAGTTGGGCCGCTAGGTAGTAATTCCGGATGTCTGGAATGGCTACTCCACCCTCGTACACCCCCCATTGTAGTTTGCGAAGGGCTATGCGTGGACTGCTTCCCTCCCATAACAGGTTGCGCTGTTCCCCTTCAACAGCACTAAAGAAGATATCAGGGATCTTATGCGGGGTGTTTTGCAACGTATAGAGCAAGCGCGGGAGAGCCATCATTTTGAATAGCACAGCCCTTCCCATAAGTGAGATGGGCAGTTGGCATCAGTGTTGCGTATCCTCCCGCAACCTAGAAAGTTGTGAATACACGTTCAAGTTAAGTAATTCCTCAGGCGATTTAGTAATCCATATTCCTAGATATTCTGTGCTAACATTTTGGAAAAAAAATGAAAGGGGCGACTAGGTAGAAGGGGATGTCTCAAAAGGAACCCCTCTGTGACAAAAAGTTGTTAAAAATCCATTGATTTTGCTGCTGGGTTTGCAAACCCCTAGGCAGAGTTTGTGAACTGAGATCTGTGAAACCTTGCCAAGGGACTGCCAACCCATGGCAAGCTACATCACCAGGGGGCCATAAACCCACAGCAAGCTTAATAGGCCTGTTTTGGGCCTTTCACTGGGTTCCCAATCCTGGAAACAGATCCATTGTTCCATGGAAGGTCCAGCACAGGACAATGATGTTGGTCGTGGGTACCTGCTCCTTTGCCATGAAGCTTGCTACAGGTTCGCAAACCTTCTGATAGATTCATAAAAAACAGGACCTGACAATAGGGGATTGGCCATCCACATCTGGTTGGTTGTACGACCATGTCAAAGGATAGGCTCTGTAGCTAACACAGGACCAGACGTGTGCAATGGAGGTTGGCCATCCGCAGCATGTTGGGCTTAGGGCCTGGCTGTAGGCCAGGCCTGCAACCAACACCCGCTGTGCATGGCTGAAGGCTTGGTACCTGCAGCGGGTTAGGCACAGGAAACTGTTGGATATGGTATGAGGTAAGGGTGAACGTGAAGTTTTGATGAGCTTTGGTTATTACACCTGAATGTAAGTGTGAATAAAGCTTTGGAAATGGAATGAAAAAAAACAGTTATAGTGCAATTATTGTTCCCAATCAAAACTGAAGAACCAATGAAATTCTTGCACAACAATTGCAATGCTTAGGACCTAACTCTATTTATATAAATAAAAACACCTAAAGGAATGGTGTAATTACATAACAACACAAAACAAACCAATAAATAATAATACACTAATAGTTGTCTCTTTCATAGTGTTAAGGAAAATGTTGTATGTAATCTTTTCTGTAATATTATTTACAATATTTGTAGTACCTGTCACATCAAGGGTGTGACAATGAGCATTACATTTGGTGTGTAGGTTATGGTTTTCATGTCTGTTGTGCAAGATATGAGTTTTGGTTGTATCCATAATGTGTGAATTTCAGTGTTTTTTTTTTTAATTTGTAACCATAACTGCTCTTTAACTGTGTTTTTAAAAATAATTTTAGAGATTTCTTTAAACCTACCTTTAAGTATTATAACCAAAGCTTACAATAACCTCACTTTAATATTTTTCACTGCACATATTTATTCGCCTGCCCCCCACTAGCCAATAGTTTCTTGGAAGCATCTTACCTCCCCCATCTCACCAGGATTTTAAGGATGTGAAGTAGAGGGAAAAAAAGAGAGGGGCAGTGAGATCCCATTCTCTCCCTTGTCACCCCTGCCTGCCTGGTTTGGTGATTACCTATTGTTCCAGTTTGGCACTTGTCCCACGACCTCTGGAGTCGGCTGGCATCATGCATCTACCTCCCATTGATGATCTGCTAACCCTATGAATTGCCACCATCTGTTCTTGGTCTGATGGCTCCATACTGAGCCATCATTGCTTAAGTGACGGTGGGCAGTTAACAGCTGCCTGGCCTCAACAAACTTTGGCCATGGCCTCTGTGCTCACCCCACTGCCAACTCAAAAAATCTTGGGACCACCAGTCTGTGGAATCATACAGAACTGCCACATCACACTCACCTGCTCCAGGTGATCCGCCATTGCTTTGTAGAGGCTCTCTTCATTAAGGAAGCCTGTGACGTGGTGAGGGGCATGTCAGGACTTTCTGGTGCCAGCACCCTTTAACAACTTGTTGGCACTGCTCAGGGGTTGATCCTGCCATGATGCCTCACCTAATGGCCTATCGCGTCTTGTAGAGCATACAGCAAGTACCACTTGGTGCGCTCGATTGTCATTTTTTAGTCTCTCAATGATGCCATTCAGATATTAGGCATTAGAGAGTAATTTCCCATCAATGAAAATAACAGATGCACTTTCGGGCAAAGGAGGGAGCAAGGAAAAATTACTAGTGCCTTTACTCATAACAGCTGTGCTTGGTGTAAGCTGAAATTGCCTGTTTGTTTCAGCATTGTCATCGAACTTTAAACAAATTATCACATTGAGCTCAGAGCTTGTTAATCTTCCTGTGCTCAGGAGAATGACAAATCAGTCCAACGTCATCAAACACTGAATAAATGAACCTCCAAATAAATAAATATCAATCTACTGGGTTTGCCATACCTTAGCTCTCCAAAAACTACTTATTAATAGCCTTTTTACAGGTGAGCCCCACCTGGTATCCTGCAAGCACACAACAATACTGCTCCACTCAGAACAGGATTGCTTCCAACCCTTCCTCCCCTTTACCCTGGTTACAGCATTGAGTACTAGGGAAAGCAAAGGACCCCTTTTACTGCAGGCAGGCCCAAGAGCTTCTACATCCTGTACCATGCTACCTCAGTATTCAAAAACGCCAAAAAAAGAGTTAAAAGTGCTACTCTGAGATCAAACCCAGAAACACTTATTGGTGATATCTACTCCATTCCAAAGACAAATGTCCCCAAGACGGACCCACTCTTCTTCAGAATCAACCTAGATGCATGAGAAATAAATTCCAGGCCAACTCACTGCCAGCAAGTGCTAAGAAATCTTAGATGGGTACAGATTTGACTCTCACATACCACATAAGCAGAACATTCACCATCAGCGTTGACATTAATGATGCCATCATGATTCAAGCTATTGATAGGAACTTGCTGCCATTAAAGAGAGCCTTCTAAGCCATAAAACCAATTCATAATCTGAGACAGGGTATTCTTTATACTCACCTACACCTCATCAAGCATTTCCCTTACCCATGTGTCAGCTAAACATTTACCAGTCTCCACGTTGGCATGCTCCACGCCAACCCTACCCATTACCTCCAAATAGCCTTTGCCCCCAAACTGCCTAAGATAAGGCCTTGACCCGCCCAAGGTAAACTTAAAGGATTACCACGATCCAACACAAGGCCCATGCTAGTAAATTTGGCCTAATAAAACATCTGATAAGCGTGGGTGGATAACCTTGACATTTATGACCTTGTATCTGAATCAAAATGTCTTATAGCTTGCCTCACTGACACCGGGTTCTGAGACAATGCAATAATCACATTCGACAGTCAACTTCCCCGACCTACAAAATCATCCTGCAGAATAAAGAAAGTAAGTTAGGTGAGAGGTAGTGATACCCTCTATTAACAAATGGTCCTGCTTTGTTGAGCTGAACACCACAATCCACCTTTTTCAGATTAATTCTTTGAAGTCACTCTAAATGTGCAGTCCACAGCGAATAAAATTGTGAATATGGGAGACTTTATTTGCTTGTAGTCAACTCCGCTGCAAAAACTGCTACTGACCTCCTCCACAATAAATAGGCCCTAGGCTTTAACCAAGTAGATCTCATGTTCACATACAGCCATGAAATACTTGACTAAGGAGTGCAAACTTAGGTTTAGTCAGACCATTTCTTTCTTTCCACCAACCTTTCCAACTTAAATTACAAACACACCACCCGCTTTCACAACCACTATATACCCACCTGCGTCAGACACTCAAGCACATGAGCGCTGATATATATATATGCCAACCAATAGTGCTAGACCAGGACCCATCCATCCTCTTTATCTGAGCCAGACAATCTGCCCAGCTTCCTCTACCTGAATATTCATTCTTCCCTAAATATTCAAGCTCCTACCAATCCCCACAAATCCACTGGGAGACAAATCCACCAACATATGTTTCTATAAGGAACTTTTTAAGCAGAAATGTGCCACTTGAAACCCGGAACTCCAATGGTGTATGTTGTATGTTTTGGATGACAAGCTCTGTTACAAAAGAAACAGGAAAGGTTACTACAAAGCCATCAAGAGAGTCAGAAAAGTTGATCTTGTGAAACGCATACTCAAAGAACCCCATAAGATGAAAGAAATCTTCAACATCTACTAGGAGCTGTCCAACACAGATACCATTAAAAGTAAGTTCATGGAGTCCAAAGTTGTCAAAATTCAGAAACCAATAATCAATAACCCAAGAGTGGACCTTTAGCCGCTACCTTGTTCCTTAGACTTCTTTCACCTCCTTCGCACTGTTGAATCTACCAAACTCTGAACATAGCTGCCAAAAATAAAGCATCCATATCTACTACATGCCTCTGTTCTGTTGTTTGCCTTACATAATTCTTCCACTATCTTTCTACAGGCTTTGACAAATTGATAATCTTCTCCCTTCACTGTGGTACAGTTCCTGGCTTCATGAAACACACAATTATCGTCTGAAAAAACATCTGCTGATCCAAAACTCATAACTAACTACAAGCTTATCTCGAAAATCCCTTCCCTCAGAAAAATAATGATGAGGGAGTTGAAGAGGTAACTTCAAGACTATGTAGAATTTAACCACCTCCACCTCATCCATCAGGCTAAATTCAACCCCTCAAGGGGCTCCAAAACCACTTTGGCTAACATGAGGGAGCAGTTCCTTCTATCTCTGGATGAGGACAACAAAACAGCTGTCATACTTTTTGACATTTCCACAACTTACAAAATGATCGACTACACTATCCAACTGAAAAGACTTGAAAACTGGGCAGGCTTATTTGGTTTCACATTCTCATGGAACAACCTGTTCTCACCAACCACTGCTGAAAAGTCAGGATCAGTTCATTAGAACCAACTACATTCAAGTGTTTTGCTGTGTTGCTCAAAGATTATAACTCTTGTCATTTTCTGCAAATATTTACATATGCCCACAAGGTTAGATGCTTGAGCAGTTCTAAGTAAAATTACAAATGTATTCTGCCAGCAGACAAATCCACATTCTATCGGATAATGGCCCACCAGTATCACTTCATTTATGGACCACTTGTTCTGCTAGATGAAGGAGAACTTCCTGTCCATGAATGGCATCAAGATACAAGTAATCTAAAACACCTAGGGCCACATCACCCCCTTACTTTTCCTAAAGTAAAGATACTGGTTATTATTTTTGACGCAGACTTCTTTTTGCTCCCCTTACCAATGCTGTTTTCAAAAGTGTAGCTGCATGTCTTTTTCTTGTGTGAAAAACCCTTTCACTTCTCCAAACCAATCACAGAGTTCAGCCCTCACCCTGGTAAACCTTAACTGCTGCAACATAATCTGTTCCCATCTCCCAAAACCTCATTGCTAGACTCTAAACTAGGCAACGCAAGTATGCTTCTGCCGGTGTAAGCAGGATCAGATCAAATCTGTCTATTAAAGACTCTATTAGCTTCCAGTCATTACCATAATTAATTTCAAGGTCTTGTGCATAATCCATAAAGTATACTGGGGAAAAGGCCCTGCATAGCTACAGCAACTGGCACCTAGCCCTACCCAACCAGAGCTGACCGCTCCTCGTCTTTGTCAGACCTGCCAATGATCATTCAAGAGGATGTAAGGCACACAAGCAACTCAATGAGATTATGTTACACCTGACATCCTTGGCTTGGTAGTCCCCATATGTTTTGCCTTCATCCCTCCTGTTTTGCTGAATTTGTTTTTGTTGGCTTTAGGACTCTGTGCAATGTACCACTGCTAACCAGTGCTAAAGTGCTTGTTCTCTCCCATTCAAACATGGTAAAATTGACTTACACCTAATTGGAACACTTAAGTTACATGTAGGCCCCTAGTAGTGGTTACTACATGTACCACGGGCCTGCAAATTAAATGCTAGTTGTGGGTCTGCAGCACTGATTGTGCTATCCATTGAAGTAGCCTTTTAAAACATCACAGGCCTGCCACTTCAGTCTGTAAAGGAGCTCTAAAACTGACATTTCAACCTGGCAACATAAACCTTTGCTAGGCCCAAACCTTTCTTTTTAATACTTATAAGTCACCCCTAAGGTAGAGCCTAAAGGCTCGTAGGGCAAGATGCATTATGTAAATGTAGGACATGCATACTTAAGTTTTACATGTGTCAGCAGTGAACAGTTCCTAAAGTAATTTTTCACTGTAGTAAGGCATATCTCTCCCATTGACTAACAATGGGCTAACTTATTAGATTTAATGTGATAACTTTGGATTGAGAGCAGGTAGAAATATGCTATTTAGTCTCAAATGAATTGTAATTTAAATCCTCTTTAATGGTGACGTTGATTTTTAAGTTTGACATTTTGTTGTCCCAACCATTTGCACCTTCTGTCAGTGTCCAGGGTCACATGACTCTCAATGGCTCTGCTATTGGGGTTTGTGTATTGCTTACAAATACAAAAGGTTATACACAAACTGGCGGTGAGGGTGGCAGGCAAAGTGTGCACAGATGTCTGTTCTGGGATACTTATTCTCAAAGTTCTGATCACGCTCTACTTTATGTGGTCCCACCGCCACTGGGCCACCAGCAATAACTACAATCTATACAAAAGGAGCGTGTGATTCATCCAAATAATGATAGCGTTCCAAGCAGTGCGCTCATATATCGTGCATTCTCTGTGTATCCAACTAAGAAAATCCCAAGGGAGTCTTGTTTAATTAGAAAGCCAATTCCGAATTTATTATTCAATCCAATTTTTCAACACAAAGGTACATTATCCAGTTTATCCAGCCAACGCGTTTCATCCTACGCAGACATCATCAGGGCTTCTAATATCATGATAATCATATGACTTTAAATTCCATGTCGTGCACCCATCCTTCTTCTAGTATCAATCTTTGTTTATTGCAAACGCCAATTACTTTCCACGCTTCCTTCTAGCGCGTCTCCAACACTGTCCTTCTTTCGTACACCGTCCATGAGTGTAGCTTCATGGTCTCTTATAGTAGGTTGTGGTGGAATTAAAAGCCTACGTAGCATTATCCTTACATCATTTCAGTGTCCTCTAATTTAGTGCCTGCTGAAATTGGCCTTGTATTTCCTTCTGTGATCTCCAGTTGGCCTCTGTTGGAATCCTTTTTTTCTACAACACAGATGCAAACTCATACTAGCAATGGGTGAAATTACTTACTATACTTCAATTTCTTGTAAACACCAAAGACACTTTTACCTTGATTTAGAAAATATGTAGTTTGTTTCTATCTGTGTTATTTGGCATACGTCTGTACCTTGTGCTTTGTCTTTGTAGTTGCTTACTGCCCTTCATGAAGTTAGAAAGGCAGGGGTCCATTCCATTACTTATGGATTTCCTTTCAACTGGACCTTGATTTTATGTAGCTAATATCTGATGATTGGTGGTTTATTACACACAAGATGGCGTTGCAATTGAAACTCAAAATTAACACTCTGTGTTTAAAATTAAATTACCAGATTCAAGAGTTCTGTTGTTCCTACCTCTCAATTTAAGACATACTGTCAAAGAAGAGACATTGAATTTCACAGGTAAAGAGATAGGATTGGTAAAAGTGTGAATCCTGTTAGAATTAATGGTAAACCGAATGCAGTTTCCCTAGGATTAGGCAATAAACAATTTCAAAAGGAGCAGAAGACGAAATTAAGCCTGTTGCAGAAACAATTATAGAACAAGGTACACTACCATAGTTGCTTGTTAGTCCTAGCAACTCTTCTGTGATGGGCATTGGAAAAACAAGTGGTAAAAGAAGAGTGGTGTAGGATTTGAGAAAAATAAATAAAATAGTGATCCCAAATTGAGATGGACGACGAGGAATGGCAGGAGGCTGTGTCCTCGCCCAGAGTCGTGGCAATACCAGCACGCCTCCGACTTGTCCAACTCAAAGTACTCCATAGGGTGTATGTAACAGGACCCCAACTGGTACGGATGGGAAGAATTGATGAGGGGAACTGCAGACGAGGATGTGGCCAGACGGGTACTTTTATGCACATAATTTGGGACTGTGATAGTATTCAGTCCTACTGGCGAAAAATACATGATGTCATTAACACTGTCCTGTCCACGCAACTCGGCCTGAATGCTCGTAGATGTCTATTGATACAGTGGGCCACTCTGGGGCTTATGCTCGCCAAGAGAAACATTGCACAGAGGTGGGGAGCGTCTCAGCCTCCAGGGGTGGGTGACTGGGAAAAAGATTTAGACTGGTCAATGTTCAGAGAAAAAACTGTGTATGTGGCCCGAGGTTGCCCTAAGAAGTGGGCTCGTGTGTGGAGCATGTGGAATCCCTATCGTGGGGATATATGTCAGCCCCCTCTCTCCCCCATTAGGGATGACCCCCCTTCACCCTAGACCTTCCGAATGACATTTTGTACTGATTGATGTTACCTATTGTTATCTTGTGGCCTGCCTTATTGCTCCTCTGTAATGTACTTGATAAGCTGGTGTTGATTAATAAAAAGTTTAAAAAAATAAAATAAAAAAATAGTGATCCCATGTTGTCCAATGGTATCAAATCCTGCTGTGATGAGGAAAGTAAATGAAATAGTGATCCCATTTTGTCTGGCGGTACAAAATCCAGCAATAATATTACTCCATATTCCTGCAGATGCAGAATGATATACAGTCATTGGATTATGCCAAGCTCTCCTCTCCATTCCTCTGCATGAGGATAGTCAATGTTTCTTCACATTTTAGTTAAAAAATGAAGCCCTTGTTTGGTGTCGAATTCCACAAGGGTATACTGAAGGCCCTTCAGTTTTTAGTTAGATCCTAAAGAAAGATTTGGAAAATCTACAGTTGTCCGTTAACTCAGTTTTGGTCCAATACATTGATGACCTGCGTGTGGCATCAAAGATAAAGATTGTAAACTTGATATTATTGTACTTCTGAATCATCTTGCTGACATAAGTCACAAGGTTTCACCCACAAAAATATAGGACTGTAAAAAAGATGTGATATATCTTGATCATCATATTGAAAAAGGAGCAAGAAAAGTCTCACAAGAATGTGTTTCTGCAGTTCCTCCAAACACCCAGAGATATGTGAAGATGTTTCAAACTTTTCCCTGACTGCAAAGACTTTAATGAGGTTAACTAACAGTGATGTCAAGGATCTGATACCATTTGATGGTGAATGTATTAAGGCCTTCTGGGAATTTGGGGAAAAATTAGGTAATGTCCCTGCCCTCGGAATGCCGAATTAAGATGAAGAGTTCTACCTCTTTTGCTTAAAAACGAGTTGGTGTGCTTTGCCAGTTTTGATCTGAGAAACATGATAATGAGGCTTGTGGCATATTTTTCATCTGTGTTAGATCCGGTAGCTTTAGCTCTTCCTCATTGTCTGAAAGCGGTTGCAGCTGTTTGCGTTGCAATTGAGAAAAGTGAAGGGATTACAATGGGACCAACACTGATTGGGTTTGCCCCTTATTTAGTTGAGATTTTGCTGGCACGTACCAGAACTCAGCACATGACAAACAGCCATCTTACAAGGTATGAACAAATCATAATGGCAGCTGAAAACATTTCAATCAGAAGATATAATTTTTTTTAAATCCTGCAACGTAGCTTGCTGTTTTGCACAGCAATGAAGACTGAGAGAATGATAATGATGATGAACCAGAAAAATATTGTGTGAATGTCACAGAATTATGTACCATACAAAGACCAGACATCAATGATATACGTCTTGAAATGGCTGATCTGAATTTGTTTGTAGGTCTGAGAGACTATTGTGGAATGTTGAAAGCTGCTTATGCAGTTTGTTCCTATTCTGAAATTGATGAAGCATTATACCTGCCTAATATAACTTCAGCACAAGTGGCGGAGTTGATTTCACTGATAATAGCTCGTTGCCTTGCAGGTAATTTTCATATGACAATTATTTACAGACAGCCACTATGGGGTTGGAGTGGTACATTATTCTGGGTAGCCGTGTTCGCAAATGGATTTTATGACATCCAATTGTACTCCCATAGAGAATGGTTCTTATATTCTTGATTTGTTGGAAACAATACAACAACAAGAATGATAAAGGTGAAGATTCTGGTACCTTTACCAGTGGCCAGTTTCAATACGAGTGATGGGCTGTTGCAAAGTCACGAGCAGCATCAAGAAGAAATAGTCTCTGATCCAAAAAATGAAACAATCCAATTGAACATTAAACTCTCGAGAACGCCCAGAGGAAGAAAGCAGTTCACAGTGAGATAGGTTGCTGATGCTGACCGAAGCCCAAGTTCATCAGTGAGTGAAGAAAAGTGAGCAGTAGTCACAAGTGAAAATGCAAGAGTTCTAACACCTGAGACAATGAAAAGAACAAGAGAAAGCAGTTGGAGAATGAAACATTTAAATCAATCAAAGAAGAACCAGAAGTAGTTGAAATCAATTAATAAAATAGAGAGCGTGAATTGCCTGTTGCTAACAAACCAGCAATGAAGAGAATTCCAAACAGGAAGCATGCTTCACCTGAATTGGTGTATCTTGCATCTGTGTCTGAAGAAGAAGAAAAAGAAGAAGAAGAGCCAGATACAGAGATTACAGTCCAATAACCTGTTGCCACATTTATATTTAATAATGATCTAGAAGAAGAAAAAGAGCCATCTTCAATTTTTGTGAATCCTGACAGTGGTGAAGTAAGCTTGAACTTTGCAAAGAAACCAGGTGAAGAATTAAAGTTTGAGATTATGAACTGAAAAAAAAAGTTTGAATTTGAAGTTAACTTTTAAGTTTTGATTATTATTTTGAAAAAATACAAAAGAAGAAAAGAAGAACTATTACTGTTTGCAAAAACACAAGAGGTTTTCTTGAAGGTTTTTTTTTTTAAGATTCTCATTCTTTAAATTTTAAATTTTGATCTCAATATAAATGGCCTAC
Organism: Calotriton arnoldi; assembly: GCA_963921515.1. Lineage (NCBI taxonomy): Eukaryota > Metazoa > Chordata > Amphibia > Caudata > Salamandridae > Calotriton > Calotriton arnoldi. Next base: position 28,874 of record CAWUFW010009567.1, read on the forward strand.
AGTAGATGCAATAAAACTGTTAGCATGGTCTAATTGATAATGATATTAATAGTCATAGTTGGTCTACTATTGTGCCTTACTTCAAGTGGCGTAGCTTCAGGGGGGGGGGTCCCCTCAGTAAATGTACTTTGTGATAAATAGTTGGGTACAGGTGTTTTCAGTCGGGCATGCTGAGATGTCTGTTGGATTTCACCAGGAATTTTTACATACACACAAACAAAAACGCACATACACTCTCTCCCTCTGAAAGTACTAAAAAATGTTGGTTATTACAAAATATTGTGTTTTCTTTCTTAGTACTCCTACCAATTCGCAATCCTCTCCCTTTCCACTGCCCCATAAGCTCCTATCATGAATACCGCTTGGCATATAATGTATTTAAACATGACATGCCAGCCTGATTGTTGGAAAATCTGAAGCTCACCCCCCCCAATCTTACTGATTAAGTTAAGCCCCTGCTTATTTCTCCAGTAGGATATGTCTCAACAGCGGTTGAATTAACTACAATACATATTTAGGTGGAGTCTAATATACTGACACATTGTCAACATTTATTTAGTGAATGTAATGATAATATTTATACAAAAATGTTGGGTGCAAATGTAGATATCATGGGGGTTAAGCATTGGATGGTGTATACATTTCTCCCTTCTTCTGGAGGTGAAAGCACAATATATTTACAAAAACCTATCTCATATGGATTCTCATATGGTATGTATTTAGTATATTTAATAGCCAGGAGTTCTTTTCACTATATCTGCTGGACGTCAACATTTCAATAGAGAATCGTCTTGTTTCCAAAGATGTTGGGAATAGGGTAACCTATGGTAAATATTTTTATACAGTTGCACAAACTAACCATCATACTGAAAAGACTAAAAGGGAGTGTGTGTGTGGTTTGAGTAAAGAAGAGCACAAATTAGTTAAGGAATATAATGAGAGGAGAATTAAAACTTTGAGAGATTTCAAGGATGAAAAGAAAATCAGAGCTCAGATTAAGGCTGAAGAATTTAGGTTTTAGAATTTGCGTCCAAGATTGAAAATGGAGTATGAGAGAAAGGGTGAAATGTGTATGGTGTGTCATGAATCTCCAGCAGTCAGATCAATGGAATTTGTGGGTGAGAGTCAGTGTGAAAGAAGGTATGTTGTTAGTGGTGATTTTCTGGTTGGTAAAGAACCAATAGTGAGAGGAAGTTTTCTGATGCATGTGGGAAGCTTGCTTATTTCAACCTGCTTCATAATTGAGTGGGTTCTTGCTTTTTGGCTTTAGTATTTCCTCACATGAACGGGATGGCTGATGCTGTTGGTTTGAAGTGAGTAAAATGTGGTTTTGGGCAGATAGTATCAGAGCTATGTTCCATCTACAGGATTGGCTGTGAATGATGTGAATATTGGAAGATTGTTTATGCTTGGTGATAGCCTTGCTTCTAATACTGCCTGGATCGATAACACAAAATAATATGGAGTTATTTGTTATGTGTGCAATGATAATGCAAAATGTCCTAGTGCTAGATATCCTTCTTGCAAAGCAAGGTGGTGTTTGCAGAGTTATGAAGGTGAAAGAGTGCTGTATCTTCATTCCCAATAACAGTAGGAGTATTAATGCTTATGACTGTAATATTACTGACATTGCTCGTGAATTCCAATCTTTACAAATGTATGGCTAGTGGGAAGCAGTGGGTTTCTGGGTTAGTGAGATACGAAATGGGCTTGGAAGATTCGTGAATGGATCAATAGCATGGGAGGTTGTATGTTTATTACAGTAGTAACCCCTGAAATTATTGTGTTGATTTGTGCAATTGTCTTGATTCCATTGTTCAAATTTTCTGACCTAATGTTTCCAAATTGTGGGTGTAAAGGGAAAAGAGGATAATCTAAGAGAAAGTGGGATGATATGAGATGAGATAAAGTGATTTGCCCAGAATCTCAGAATGTTAAGCCAAGGTTGGAACTTGAACTTTACCCCACAATTTCAAGTTTGGCAGCTCGGGTTAAAAGGCCACATCTCCTCAAGCAGGACATTGATGGTTACTAATATTGTGGGTGTTCCTTATATGCACAACCTCTTATCATATTAAGATATGCTTCTACTCTGCACATAAATAGGTAATGAACATGGTGACATATTTGGCTAAGAGTTCAAGGAGTGAGTCCAGAACTCAGACAGTAGTACTCTGCTGTTTGTTTGTTGGATGCTTGCAAATTATGGGGAAAGTATAGCTCAGTGGTAGGTATGGGTGTTGTCTGGCTAAGAATGCCCCTCTTTAGAGTGCAACCATCCATTGTTGGGGCACTCTTCTAGTAATGTCTTTATTTCTGATTGAATTTCCCAATGGGTTGTACCTCTTTTCACTTGTGAGTGAATGTAAGTTAGCATGAGTGAGAATATGGTGTTATGCTTGTGAGTCTGTAGTTTGCTCTGATATAGTGAAGGTGGTTCTTGACTTATACGGGCACCAATAGCTGATGCTAGCAAACAGAGGGGAAACCTTATCATGAAAGGCACCAAAATACTGCTTCTGGCATTCTAGAGTTAATACTTGGCACTTGCATACTAGAGGTAATACTTGGAACTGGCATATTAGAGTAAATACTTTGCATATTAGAAACCAATGGCAAAATGCTGACCCTGATATACTAGAGGAAATTTTCACATAGGGTCACCCATGGTGCATAGATTACACTAATATAAAATTCTTCAACAGCATATTATATGTCATTTTTGGCCTCAGGCCAATGACATGTGGGAGGCACTCATGACAAAATGCTGTTCCTTGCACAATGAAGGTAATTTTGGCTTGTGGGGCACCCATAGCACGTTTTAAAAAATGGGATCAACCCCTGGACAGGGTAGTGTCATTTGCTCGCCACATTGTGAACAGACTTGGATACTCCTCTTTCAGAGTTTATGGATTTAAACAAATTTATGTGAAAATTGTGCTTTGAAATGCACCATTTGACCCCGTTTTTAAAAATTCTCAGGGAAGAATCTCCCCCCCTCCCCACCCACAGAGCACTTCGTAGAAGAGTCAGGCTTATTCTTCACGTTGCTCACTAATTACAATTCAGGGCAGCTCTTACACCTCAACACTTTCAAAGATCACCAGCTGCCACCACAATAACAGAAAGTAAACAGTGTCTAGTTACTTTCGGCAGCTTCTGCTAAGGCCCAGGTAATATGCTTTAGGTTTTGTAAAATAAATGCACACTCCTCTTACTAAAGAAAAAAATAACTAAAAACAAATACATTTGTAAAGAAGTTGTTGCCAAGTTTTATTACTGGAAATACATGAAAAATGTTGTGTTAGAATAAAGACTTCACCTCTGTGCTTCTCCTCAGTGATGGTGCCTTGCAAATGATCCTAAATCAAAATATGGTAAGAATAACAATTTAAGCAAATAACTTAGTTCATTTTCAAGATATGGTCTATATCAAATAATGCGTGTGGACATTACTATTATTTTTTTAATCTCTTTTTCTCCTCTCATGATTTATTTATACATTTCTTTTGTGCTATATACTATGGTAATTACAGTTTGTGGTATAAATATTTTAGGATCTCAGTGCTATTCTGGATTTTGTGGCACTATATCCTCTACAGACAAATACATATTTTTGATGTAATATAAAGAGAAATGAGTAATGTTCCCCTGGCATATCATATCAGCACCCTAATGTGGTTGGAAACTAAAACAGACGTTTGTCTGTTTTGTGTGGTTATATGAATTATACAGTTAATGTGTAACTTTAGCGATGCCAATTGCGATGTCATCAGGGTTAAGGTCATGTGACCACTTCCTGGGAAGAGTCATGGTAAATGGTCATATGATGATACTTCCCGTGATTTAATATTCAAGGGTGCATGACATTACTTCCGCTACCCCTAGCATTTTGGTGAATCGACGTCTATGTTGCTGCGCCATGTAATCAGTCTATTTTTCAGGGTTCGAGGTCAGATGGTGTGTAATGCCAGATAGAGTAGTAAAGCCTCAATCTTAGCATGTGAAGGCACAATACCTGTGACTTATCCTTTGTGCATCAGTAGTCTATGGTGCTTGCTCTCCTGAACCTCTGATGCTTGTTAGAACAGGTATTGTGGTAGACCAGAAACTGCAAGATCTCTCAGAGTTTTTGGGCACTAGTGACTCTAAGGCTGGTGGTCATTGTGTTCCTCCCATATGCTATAATCGTCCACTTAGTTATGCCACTTCTAGGTACAGTTTGTCTTTAATACTTTCGGGAGCGTACAGGGCTGTAAAGTCAGCTGGAAACTAGTGCCTATTTTCCCTTTCTCCCCTCAGAAATATTTACTAATGTACACTAAGGATCAACCATTTTGCTGGAGTGACTAGTTTGGGTAATATGAGGTCATATCGCAGTCTGAGAACATATGACAAGCTTTCCATTTTTGTTCCAAATCATCAAACCAATAAACACTGCCTCATAACTAATACAATATACTTGAGAGAGCAACGTTTTACACCATTCGTTATTAGGTACAAAATGGTTGGTCCAGTTTAGTAGTTGAATGTAGACTTATTTGCCCTGATTCACAAAGGTAAACATTTTTGTATAAGTTTAAATTTTTTGGGGGGTATTCACAAACTACGAGTTTAATTTTAATAATAGTAATTTTATGGGCCGGAGAACTCCGCACATTAAAAGATAGGACAGGCCTATCTTTTTGTGAATACAAAAAATAGTACACTTACACAAAAGTGTAAGTTCACCTTTGTGAATCATGCCCATTGTGTCTAAAAATTGTCTTTCTATCAAGACAAAGGAATGTCTCATATCACATTTTCTGTGTCATTAGCACCTAGAAAAAATACAATTTAAGTCTAGAGGAACGGAGGTGCAGGTCTCACAGCAATGAATTGCAGGTTCTCCAGTTGAGGTTTTGTGACTAGAAAAAATACCGAAGCCAAATATTTTCATGAATTCATAGTTTCAAAGTAAAACCAGCACAATGCACGTTTTTTATAGAGCTGTTTGTTTTCTTGCCAACTCGCCTGCCAGAAACATTGTGTGGTCTGCTCTGTTTTATAGGTGCTGGGCCAAAGAAACCAACACACTTGCTCTCAAGTGTCCGCCAATCATCTTCTCTTAACACTATCTGCTATGTGCAGAGAAGCCGAGCAGCTATGTTTGTTGGGTAGATTTAGAGAAAAAATAACCAATGAAAGCTAAAACTCATGTTCAATTCTAGACACTCTTGGACATGCCTCATATTCAACCAAAACGATAATTTCTCATCCATTTATGAGGACAATTTCTAAAGTGCTCAAGTATGGTATGTCTCATTAGGAAACAGGAAACACAAAAAGGAAAACTACATTCCCCAGTATGCTGACGTCATTTTGAAGGGTATAAGACACCGCATTTCTAAAATAATTCTTAACTACCAAAATATCTGAATTATTGATAACATTAGCTGGAGCGATTGCAAGGTTTTCATGTAAACACACGAATTCCAAGAAACGTGACTAGTAAGGCTCAGTGCAACCCTAACTTTTCTGCCTCTGCTTTACTCAATCATGGTTGATGGCCGGCCACCATATAGGTTGTGGTGAAACTTTAGCTTATTTACCAGCAGATTTTCTTACAGAGGAAAAACTGTTTTCCATCTATCTCCAATAGGTCTCAGTACCCACTTCTACTTTTTTCACTCTATATACACACACCTTTGGTACCTATATTTCCCATCCTGGTGCCATCATATCAGTGCCAGTGAAGTTTCCGACCTTCACTAGCCATCCATTGTTGAAGAAGATTCCTGGTCAGACCTGGTGTCAAGTAGCTGCCCCTCTTTAGCTCCACTTTCCCCATCATATGTAGCCTTAAATTAAGCTTGAAGGGAAAGCAGAGCTGTACCACCCATTTTGAACAGGCAGATCACCCCCCTTCAAACAGCCCTTGTCCAACCAGGCTACCTACCTCTGGTTTCTTCAGTTCAGCCAGAAACAAGGAAAGAAGTGGGCTCAAATAACTGACGCAGCACCTAGCAGGCAGGATCCGGCCTCAGTATCTGGGTGGAACAACCAGACTAACTCTGTTGCAGAGCCTTGCCAAAAAACACATACCCCCTTCAAAAGCATACAAGTGGCAAGAGCCTCCAGCATCATATGTGAATGACTTAGGATCATTCGAATAAATGTCCCCACAGCCTGCAAGCATTTGCTGGAAATCTGTAACCTGATCCAGGAGGAGGAATGTGCTTTCGAAGGGCCGACAGAGACTTGGGGGTATATTCACAAGAACGTGGGCTAAACATCTCCAAAAAATGTTAACGCAACTTTACATATCGCAGTCTATCGCGGAAAAATAACCCAGTGTTAACGTGGAATTCACAACACGGCGGCACCATGCGATAGTTTGCCGAAAACGCGGCCAATGTCCGCGATACAACCACCGCGACGGAGATAAAAACACAAACCTCAACGCAAAAAAACATGCAATGAGCCCATCCGCGAAAAGGAAAGCAGCGATAAGCAGCGCCAGGCCCGCGCCACACACACGGCAGGCGGGAATAAGCACAACAAAAGCAGGAAAAAGGAAGACAAACCAAACAGAAAACAACAGCAAAGCACAATGGAGGTAGTCGGAGCAAGTACACAACCCCACAAGCCCCATTGGCAACAAAACATTGTACATGGCAGTCCATCGTGGACAAGGTGAATGCAGCCGGAGAGCGGAGGAGGACAATGGAAGAAAACCAGAACAGCTGGAATGATGCGAAACGCAAAAACAAGCAGAAACACACCAACAACCAGAAGGCAGCAATGCACACCGGAGGTGGGAGTCCAGCGCCACACCAGGAGCTGGATGACATGGAGGAAATGGTGTCCACCACATCAGTCTGGAGATGGTGGCAGGAGTCGGGGACCGGAAACTGCTCAAAATCAACAGACACAACAGCAACAGGGAGAGGAACGACCAGGGACTTGGGGGACGGGGGGAGATGGGCACAATGGCACACATGCACAATTAAGCACAGCACAACTGCAGACAAACCATGCCCAAGAGTAACAACACCAACCAAGAGCACAAGTCACACAAGTCGGCAATATCACACCACTGAACAAGCACAGGAGTGAAAACCACACTGCCTGAAAGGGAGAAGGGTGAGCCAAATCAGAGCTGAAGGGCCATCTCACACACAATGCAGCACACACACATAGGAAGCAGAGCACCCCAACATCGAACACAAAGTGGTACAAACACCAACATTTGCACAACCGAACACAGGACACAAGTGCACCTGCTTGTGGCCGGTAAATGGCCATACGCATCTAGCAAAGCACGAAACAGGGACATGATAATGCACAAGTACCAACCCACAGCCCTGATGGGGTAGCAATGCATGTATGGCAGGGACCCAGATAGGCCGTGACACACACATTTGCATACATATCAACACTCATCACAGTTGGAGACAAGTAAAGGTGCGGAAACTCTATCAACAATTGCGTGTCAGTACGGCCAAGAGAAGTGCCACAACATGCAGACCAATGCAGCAGCATGTCTGAATGATGAACGTTGCAAAGCGCCCATGTCCACCCCGGGGGAGTCCATCACCCACACAAGTCAGTGCCAATGTTTGTTGGTTGTCCGCGCATGTATCCGGAGTCCAGGCCAATGCAGCCATGTCCACTGTCATCTTGGGACATGTGACCAGATCCCCAACATGCAACCAGGCGTCGGGACACGTGCAATGGGTCACATTCAGTTGTGGCTGCAGGTACGTTGTCACTCGTCCATGAACGCGAGTGCAGCAGCGTAGGCCAATACTTCCAATAAGAGCTCGTTGTCGACTAGATCTAACATGTCGGCGACGTAACCCATCAGCTGTCCCGGACAGATGTGCTGACTCCAACCCCTGGCCCCAATTGGCACTAAAGCCCAATAGGGGAGCGGCTCAATGTGGTCACTGCACATGACGAGTCGTGCAATCTCCCAGGTCCAGTTGCCAGCATGCATGCCAATCATCCAGGCATGCCATAAACGGGCATCACGGTTACACTCCTGGTCGTGGACCAACAGGGGGCGCACACACACGTCGAAATCCAGTTCAGCTACCGTTACGTTGGAGAGGCAGACATCCATGGTCCACTCGAATATGCACGAGCAACAATGCAACACAGGCTGAACGCAGGTGACATTGGCAAGGCGGAAGCTTAGCCGGTAACCGACCTGCAGCACTGCCAATGGCAGTGCCCCCAGTACATGCAGCAGACGTGCACGGTACCGGTCCACATGACTGGGGTTGGTCATGTGTCCGGGATGGTCAGTGGCTCTGCTTGAAGCGGCACTGTGCTGACCCGCGCCAGTCCTGTGGATGAAATGCCACACCTCTGATCAATGAGCAGTGTCTGTGTGTAACAGCTGCAGGCCTGGGATGGGGTGGGAGTACGTGTGAAGGCCATTTCACGCACGCCAACTATGACCAAGGACTTCTGTGTGTGGGGTGTGTACACGTTGGTCTCACGTCGGGCAGTGCGTAGTGTGGGAGTCATCAGCAAATGCTATCGTATCTGTCAGGGGGTGCTGGGCACATGCAAGTCCCAGCTCGGAGCTGCAGATGTGCTTCCGCCTGATAGTCCAGACAAAGGACCTTTCATCCCTACAGTCAGTTTACCATCTGCTTGCATACAGGAGATGTGCAGAGGCCTGTCGTGGGTGGGGTGGGATGTCTGCGACCCAGGGAATCATGGTTGATATGCCGAGCACGTGGCACATGAGCGGCCTCACTGTGTTTTACGTTGCCTCACAGCTGCTCCTCCCTCTCACGAGCCCCCACACTTGTGTGCGCTGCGCGGTTGCATCACGTGCACTCCTACGGCACACCATTGTCCTGCCTGTCTGCGCATGTCCAGCGGCATCCCAACAACACCGTGATGCTGGCCGTTGAGGGTGTGCGGTCACGTGAGTGTAGGCAAATGGTCTGGACAGGGCGGACACAGGTGTACAGTCCATGGCTGGCTGTGATCGCGCTGCGATTGAGGCTAGGCATCTGACTCATGCAGCCGCAGGACTGATACACACAACACTTGGCATGTATGATCCAAGACCCCGAGCGGACTTGCGCACCTACATCTCCCCGTACGTGCGGGCCCGCCCTCCGGGTGCATGCTACATTGAAACATCGACGACTGTGGCCCTGGTGGCTACAACACTCCAACACAGAGACACGCTTACCGCACTTCCTGCTCAAGGCCAGACCACAGGCACGCCCTGAGCCCCCTGCCAAACCAGCACACCCCAGCGCTGACCTGACGTACGCCGGCCCAGCACACGCCGCTTGTGCATGCAAGGGGGGGCAGACGAAGCTACATGTCCAAGGTCTTAGCCACTGCTGAGGTGACATGGTATCGTCCGCTGAACACAGCACACTGCGATGTTGCAGGGCTCTGGCCCATCATGCTGACATAATGACCACACGGACACACTTGCTTAGATGGTGTGAATGGCTTCGGGCACGTGCGCCCGGCCACTTTTATTAGCAGGCTCACATGTCGAGTGACACCTGTGTTGGATGTGTGTGGGGTGTGTGTACACCAGCCGTCATGGAGTGCTTGGTGCAGTCAAAAAACTACAACAGTGTACATCGTAAAGACACAACCATTCAACCATAAAGGTCCCATGACTTGAACTGCACAGAGTTAGTGGCCCCGGATGCACAGCGTCCGGCACGGGCCTACCGCCACGGGACGCTGACTTGCGGTGCACTGGGGCAGGGTCACGAGAGCAGAGCAGGTTCTCGTAGATGTCAAAGGGGGGTGTCGCGGAGTGTCTCGTGGACAGTGGAAGGTGTACCCCCAGGGCAGAACCACGCTGAAACAGTCACTATGGTGGAGATGAATGGAACAGACACATGTTGAACACAAGTCTGTCCCAGCCAGATGATGATGCAGACAACCCCCAGGCCATGGACTCAGACGCCACCAAAGTTCAACCAGACAGTGCCCATGACTCATTGCGCACAGAGTTAGTGGCACCAGTGCTGATAGTGGATGCCGCCTGCGATGAGGCGTGTCCAATGGTGTGAACTCCTCCATAAATTACCCAACACACAGTTCCACATGTGGGACCTACTGGACCGCAGTGTAGGCCTGAGGCAGCGGTCAGCAGGGGCCCTCATCCCCGTCCCTGGTGTCTAGTGGGTGGATCCCTGCTTGGGGATCGCCCTCCTGGGACAATCCCCAAGCAGGGATCCACTAGGGAGGGGTACAATTGGAAATGGGAGATTCTCCCCTTTCCAATGATACCTCTCCCGTCTTTCTACATGCTTGGGGGGCTGAGATAGTCCCCTGAGCACGTGGAAAGTGAAACTGAAATGAGCCTCTTGGCTCATTTCAGTTTCGGTTTCACTGAAATGACGTCAGCGCGACGTGCGCACTGATCATCATTTCAGGGAAACCAGGGGAGCAGCCTCGGGAGCTGGGGAAGCTCTTCCCCAGCTCCCGAGGCTGTTGAGGGTAAAGGGAATCCCTCTGGTGCCTGCACCAGAGGGATTCTGAGTGCCATGTGATCGAACTGCTGGGGGCCGTCCTACGCACATGAGCACTGGTGCGTCGGACGCAGCACCGAAGGTGTTAAGATACTCCAGTAAACCACAGATCTTGAAGTGGTAAGGAATGCCCCATATCATCTCGTGTGTATGTATATATTTGTTATTTTTATGTTGTGAATCTATCTATAAGGCAGCAGAGCACTGTACAAGGTCAAAGGCAAAGATACAATCAACAAGTGAGAACCTGAGTTTTGAGAGTGAAACTGGACCCATATTATTACATCATGACGTGCTGTTGTTAAAAGATGCGTGTCTTCAGCTCTTTCCTAAATTGAAGCAATGTTTGGTTGGTCCTGACAGATACAAGGAGGTAATTTCAGATCTCATGTGCTCATATGGAAATGGGCTGCTTCTTGTTTTTTTGGCTAAGGGTTTAGTGAGAGCCACCGGAGATGATGAGATTGTCAGCCAGATAGATGAGAATGCTGGGTATTATTGCTTTGCAGTTAATGAAGCTGGTTTTGAAAATAATGTGAACTAGCAAGGAGAGCCATTGAGTTTCATCTGGGTCAGAGTGATGTGATTTCTCCATATGGCATTTAGAGTGCCCTTATGGAAGGCCAGTGTGGAGCACTGGAGGACACAGAACAGTGTCCTGCTCCTGCCACCATTCAGATTACAGAGTAGTAGAGTTCGATTGGCAGTTCCGAAGTCGCTTTTTAGTAGGAATGGTTTCACTTTGTAAAGTAGAGAAGGCTGTTAGCACGCCATATTGGTTTTCTTGCTGATGTGTTCCTTCAGGGTACGATAACTGTCCAGGGTGAGCCCAAGTGAATAGCAGTGGTGTCAAAGTTGGGGTTTGAATTTGTCTTAGTTTCATGCTGTTGAGGACGGTTTCAACACATTGTTGTCTTTTGTTCTTACACACAGCAAGAATAATTCATTTGTTAGAAATTGGGTTTCTGGTTGGCAGAGGTATGCACCCTGTCCAAGCAGGAACCACAAACCTACTCAGGGTAAGTCAGATAAACACCCTAAATTAACCTGTACTCACCCTCTAGTAGCTTGGCACAGAGCAGTCAGGCTTAACTTAAGAGGCAATGTGTAAAGTATTTGTGCAACACTTCAAACAGTATAACTGTGAAAACATGACTCAAAAAGATACCACACCTGGTTAGCACAACAGAGCTTACTTTAATGAACAAAACAAGACCAAACCAACAAAAATACAATAAGTAGAACCGGAGTTATGAATTTCTAAAGAATAAACTGAAATGTAGTGCTTAAAAGCATAAAGTGCCAACCGGGGTTATCTAGTCATGCTAGACCGGGTCAAATCCAAAAGTTCAAGCTGATCGAGATGGAGCACAGGTCGGATACAGTCCCAGATAAGTCCAGCTGAAGTTTTACGTTTTCAAGTATTGTGCTAAGATTCTCGTTTGAGGGGGAAAAAGTTTGCAGGGGGCAAGGAGAGCGTGGCTGGCAGTGGTCCGTATGGTGCAAAGAGCTGCTGGGCGTCACTGATGGATGGACTGAAGCCTTGCGATTGCTAGCGGTGATGCTTGCTGTGCAAAGAGACGAACTTGCGCCCTCCTCACACTGATCCTTTGTGCGAGCGGCGTGGCTTCAGAGCAAACAGGCCCGGTCAAGAGCATCCCAAAAGCTTGTTTTCAGGAGCCAAAAAACACTTCCATGGGCCCAGGACCTGAACCGAGTCTCTTGGGGGTCAGGAGCTCATTGTAGATCAGGAGCTGTGGGGAGCCTGTTATGTTCCTGAGGCTCAGATATGGAGGCCAGCAGACTAGCCCTTTGAGATACTCTGGGGTCCTGGGTTCAAGATGTGTTCCATGTCCAGTTCTTCTTCCCCAGACAAGAGGGCAGAAGGCAGCAGGTCGGCACAGCAAGGCAGCAGCTCCTTCAGAGTGGCAGTCCTTTCAGCAGCACAGCAGTCCTTTTTCTTGGCAGAGTATCCACAGGTCTAGAAGAGAACTGAGTTGGTGACGTCAGGTGTCCAGTACATATACCCAGTTGTGCCTTTGAAGTGGGGCAGGCATTTGAAGTGCACAGAGTCCCTACCCTTTCTGCCCTGGCTCCAAACTCACTACATGGGGTATGCCGCCCTTTGTGTGGGGACAGGACACAGCCCATTCAGATGTGAGTGTCAGCTCCTCCCTCCCATCCTGCCCAGGATGGCCCATCAGGATGTGGATGGCCCATCAGTTTCACTTAAGCTCCCTTTGCGTGTGGCTGTCTGGAGGAATGCACAAAGCCCAGCTTTCACCCACCCCAGAAGTGTATTCAGAGACAGGCAGAAGCCACCAAATGGCTAAAGTAAGAAAATGGCAACTTCCTAAATGTGGCACTTTCAGAATTACAATTTAAAATCTAACTTCACCTTAAGTTAGAATTTTAAATTGTGATTCCAGAGACATCAAACTTGGGAGTCCCATCTCTTTCCAATTGGAAATTACACTTATAAGATGTAATAAGGTAATCCCAATATTAACCTATGGGAGAGATAGGCCTTGCAATAGTGAAAAACTAATTTAAGAGTTTTTCACTATCAGGACATGTAAAACTTAGAAATACTTGTCCTAAATTTTAAATCTGCCCCCTGCCCTTGGGCTGTCCAGGGCCTAGCTTAGGGGTGACTCATATGTATTAAAAGGGAAGGTTTGGGCCTGGCAAGAGGGTTAACTTGCCAGGTCGACATGGCAGTTTAAAATTGCACAACACAGGCTCTGCAATGGTAGGCATGAGACATATTTTTGTTGTGCTTCTTTCTTCTTCATGTTCTGGTACTTTAGAAGGGATGTGTGGTGTAGTATGGGTGTATGTGAAGGGGCATAGGGCATTTTGATCTGGCTGGGTTAGGGATGTTTTGTGGTTGTAGCTTTTGATGGAGGTGGAAGGGAAGTTGTTTGGTTATAGAAATTAGACTTTGGGGAGTTGCGGTCGGACGGTACGGTTAGGAATCCTTGTGATCATATGTTTGTGCCTTCCCTTAATTTTTAGTTTCCTTCTGGCAAGTCACATCTTTATCAATTTATTCTCCTTCTGGAAAGTCACATTGGGTTGTGGTTATTGAATTGTTGTATTGTTTGTGATAGGCTGTGTGGTGTTGGTGTTGTGGTTTTTGTGTTGATGCTAAAGGGATTTTTGTTCATGGATCTTGCATTGAAGAGTAGGCATTTTAGCTGTGTTTCTTTCTTCTTCATTTCCTGGTACTTTGAGAGGGATGCGTGGTGTAGTATGGGTGGAGGTGAAGGGACATAGGGTATTTTGATGTGGTTGGGTTGAGGGTGTTTTGTGGATGTGGCTTTTAATTGGAGGTGGAAAGGAAGTTGTTTGGTTAGAGAAATGAGAATTCTGAGATATGTTTGTGTGTGGGTAGGCTTTCTGTGGTGGGTAGTGGTGTTATAACTGCTGTGTTAACTGGTGATTTCGGAAGACTGTGGGGCGCTGAGGTGGTAACTTAGGGTTAGGAAACCTTGTGCTCATACGTTTGTGCCTTCCCTTGATTTTTAGTTTCCTTCTGGCAAGTCACATCTTTATCAATTTATTCTCCCTAAACTCCACATCTACTAAATACACACCCCTCATATAAAATCACTCAGTGACCTGAACTACTAATGAATCTCCCCATCAACCATCCAACTTTTCAAAAACAAAACCAACCACAACACCAACCCCACACAACTTATCACAAACAATATAACAATTCAGTACTTGCTTAGCTGAAATTCTTATGGTGGAGATGCAGAGTTTCTGGCCCTAGGACCCAAGGCACTGACAGGCCCAAATCAGCAGCACCTTTAGCCTGCAGTCTTTTACTTGGACACCCTAGGTCACTTGGGCCAATGGGAACCCTAGCCTTAACGCTAACTATTCAGAACCCTTACCCTATATACTAGAGCCAATAGGAAACCTTGCCCTAGCACCCAAGCAGAAGTCTATCTCTAGCAACCAATCAGTAGCCAAGCCCTAAGCTCTAGGTCCAATAATAATCTTAGCCCTAGCTACCAATCCACTAGGAACCCTAGCAACCAATCTGAGCCCTATCTCTAGCAGCCAATCAGCAGCCAAGCCCTAAGTCCTGGGTCCACTAAGAACACTAGCCCTAGCAACCAATCAGAACTCTATCTCTATAAACCAATCAGTAGCCAATCCCTGAGCCCTACAACCAGTGAGAAGCCTAGCCAAAGGGGTTAATCAGAAATCAGGTACAGAAGCAAATAAAAACCTTATGTCTACAGATCATGTGACCTCAGACTTAAGTGGCTGTGGAAGGTAGGAGGGAGGCCTGCTCGTGTGACTCAGCGCACCGGCCCAATCACTAGGCCTGAATCAGGTGTGCGAAGGGGGAAGGGGCTACTGCTTCAGCTCACAATCTCCTTGGTTATAGCCTGACCCAATATACACTTGCCAGTTCCTCATCCAAATCTACAGGTAGGGCCTCACAAAACTTTTAAGCAGCTTGTAAACAAAACAGTAAAGATACTATCTCTGGAAGGAGACAAAGCTACATTGACCAAGAGGGCTCACGGGTGGTTCGTTATCCAGAGCTATACAAGGTCTTTGCCACAAGCTTACTTGGGAACAGGGTTCTCAAGGACTGTGAAGGAATCTTACCTGAAATTGAGGACGGGAGTCTTACCAGTAAATCAGCACCTCCCACCGTGGGAACGTCTAGAAACAACAATGAACTGCAGAATGTGGGGTGATCCTAAAGAGGACGTCCTGCATTTACTGTGCAGTTGCAGGGGTCTAGATAAAGAGCGTAGACTATTATTAAAACCACTCGGGAACCAAAGACGGATTCGAACACGTAGGCAAGCACTAAAAGCCTGTCTTGAAGGAAGAGACATTCAGTTAGCATGCAGACTGGTCCGATTCATGAGTACGGCAAAAATCATGTTAAATCTAACTGCTAATTGACGAATCGATTACAGAAGGCCATATTCAAAATGTAGAACCAGCTACATAACTCTTAACTGTTAAGTATTGTTCCAAATTTTAAATCCTACGACGATAATCCTTGCCTCTACTGTTAGATCTGTTATGAATTTTAGGGCATAGAGAGTAGGAAATAGACTTAGTCTAACAACTGTTAATTAGGAGTTATTTAGGTTCTTTTTATTGTACTTTAAATCGCGCACAGGTTATGATATCTCATATTTTTTACTTTCTCACAACAGTATAAATCCTTGCAAATTTTAAATGATTTAAAATCAATCTCACTGTAATGAATTAAGCAGCTTTATGCGTATTTGCACAGGTTAATTCTGAATGTAGTTTTCAACTGCAAAGATTTTAATTAATCATGCAATAAAGATAATTGAATTACAGGTAAGGCCAACTTTAAATCACTGAACAATGCTTTCATGCACTTCCAAAACCTGCTTTCTCCCAAAAATGAGTTGCTAAACCCACTGTCAAGCAAACTTTTACACACAGAAAGGAGATTTAAAAACTCTGCACACTCAAGCAAGGGTTTGTATTCAGTTAATTGGAGGGATAGAACTTGCCTTTTCTCCAGGAGCGGCTCCTCCCCACTTAAAAGCCCCCCAAAGCCCCAGAGATAAAAAATAAAATGGTAATTTATTACCATTGTATTTTCCATCCACCCATCCTGAACAGAGCGTCAGGACGGGGCGGGGCCTTCTGAGTGACAGCAGGGAGGAGGGTGGGCTGTCAGTGCATTGTTTAAAGTGTGCATGTCTTTTTGGCTGGCTGTCTTGCGACAGCCAGCCACATATGCGCACTTTAAACATCTCTAGCCCAGCTGCCTTAAGACAGTTGGGTTAGATTAAGTGCAGACCTCCAGTGCACTGAGGAGCGCCGAGTGAGGCCACTCCCTCCAAGCAGAACGCTGCTCTCATGCTGTTACCAGCGCCAGGATTGGTCAAGAGAGTTGCAGGATCCAGTTCCAGTTCCTGCAAAAGAAGAGATCCGGGGCAGAGGACGTCGTGTTCGGTAAGTGTTTTTTTAAATATTATTTGTATGAGCACCTGCCCCTCCCTGTAGATGCCAGCTGCCACTGCTTTTATTAACCTTAATACAGTGTGAGGAAAAATAAAAGCAAGTTAAACAGTCGCCTGATCACCAAAACAGCTGATTTAAAGTGAAATTGCCCAGCAAAAGCTGTCTGCTCTTATCACCTTTCACTTTGGATTTTTTTCTGAGACGCACGGGGCTTGCAGTAGCTGGAGTCCCAAATATAGATGGCTACTTGGGGTTAATTCCCCAAACCTAAGGGGCTGTGCAGGGGTTGTGGGGGGAGTGCTTGTGTGACTCTGCAGTCTGCACCCAATCACTAGGCCTGACTCAGGTGTGCACTATGAGAGGTGAAGGTGATGAGCTCCTCCCTGGCTGGGAGGAGAAGAGACCGGTTGCAACAGTGCTCCACCTACTGCACCGGGCAACATTCACCTCCAAGAAGGAGGCGTGAGTCTGGGCCAGGGTTTGCAGGCAGCGTTACTCAGCGAGGTAGGGGTGCTGAGCTCGGCCGTCAATGGGTGGCTGCAGAGGGAGAGTGATGGGGAAAAGAGAGAGTGCCCCACTACGGAACCAACCCCAGAGGCCAAACATCAGGAGCTACTCACGCCCGAGGCCATCGCAGCCAGGGTATCCCCAGTCTAGTGGTCCCCCCTGCAAACCCCGCCCACCCAAAGCGACAGCTGCTGCGGTGGGAAGAAGATGATCGGCACCTTCACAGCAAAGACAGAGCCTGGCACATGTCAGCTCGCGCGAGGAGAGGCCTGAGTGCAGATAACCATCACTGGCCACTGTTGCCACCCACCTTAACGGAGACCATCTACAGTCAGGACCGCGGATCAGCTGCAGCACCTAGCAGTGACTGGCCTCGGGGGTCTCCAGGGATGGGGACCAAGAAAGGAGATATGCCAGGAGTTGAGGCTGTAACACAATGAGCTAGCAGGAGCTAACAGCTCTGCAGTAACGCCTAAACACACCGGAGGGTGCCCAAGCTCCATGGCAGGGCTGTGAATGGGCTCATATGGTGACAAAAAAAAAAAAGAACAGGCGGAGAGCAGCGGTGCCCCTGGTGTTTCCCTGCCATCCCCGCAGGCACAAGAGAGAGCCTGCATGTAAGAGAGGAAGAGCACAATAAAGAAGAGACTGCCAGGCATAACAGGTAATGTCTGCAACAAAAAGGACACAAGAGTCTGTGTATAGAAATGCATAAATAAACTGGTGCATTACACCTTACATGACGCCCCTGAGGCAACCATGCGAAGTCACAAAGACAGGGCGATGCTCACTGGCAACTGCTAGAGAGCGTAGTTGGTTTCTAGACAAAGAGATAGCAACCCCACCATAGCACATAGGCACAGAAAAATTAAAGACTAGCAGCACTCTGACAAAGACCAGCATCAAGATGGCAAGGAAGAACAACAGGTGGAAGGTTTGATGATATTGCCCAGCAGCCCCAGAGGGTGCAGAGGGTGCACCAACACTGTATGGCTGCATGGCACAGATGCAATGCCAGTTGACTGCTCCAGCACCAAACGGCCTCGCCTGACCCTTACTCGAAACTTCTGTGAAACCCAATATCCCCATGAGCTGAGGAGAGTGTTAGGGGAGCCAAGTCACTCAAAAGAGGAGAATGCCTCAGCTCTGCTTCCGCCGATGAAGGAGAGGAGGCATCACAGAAGACACCCACACCACGAGGTGCAACTCACAGACTGACACCCAACAAAGGGACTCAGTTTCTCAACCCCCGCTTTAGCCAGAAATCTCCAGAGACAACACTCTGATCGTCCAAGCCTGTCAGGCGGACATGATGTCAAAGAAGTGGTAGCACACTGCACCTGAGACACGGCCATATCACAAAGGTCCTACTGTCTACATGCTAAAGGCCCATGGTGCCCAAACATACAAACCAAAGCCCCACTGCAAAGCCTTAAGGCACAAACAGAGCGCTGTTAATACAAAATGAGGCAGAACTACGGCTCCCTACTGCTCCAAGAAGGTCCCAGATGAGGAAACATGCAACACGTGTCTGCACACAACACAGCAATAGAGAAGAAGAGGAGAATTAGATCAGCAACTTTCCTGATCATCAACAAACCAGACCCAACACCCGAGGCCGGGCCAGACTACAGAGATAGTCGACCACCGAGAGGCCCTGTTGGCTGGCCCCGCAGAAGGTGTACACCACTTTACCCAGAAGAAAGGGAAGAGACTCAGTCATCTAGAAGTCTTACTGGTGTAGTCAAAAAGAAGTCGCCTGCCTAAGCACCAAGAAGAAGGAAAGGAAAGGAGCTTGACCAGCCAGTTCAGACTTGGAAACCTGACCACTGACCAAGCCTGAAAGGAGAGATTAAGTGGATCAGCGCTGAAAATAGCATCTATAACAGACTCAAAACAATGACTGTGAGTGCATTTACCAAAACAGCCTCTGATATTGAGCGGCAGCTACCTGGTGAAAGCCCAGCAGGCGAACCAAGAGTAAGCTGCATGCATGCATGTGAGAACGGATGCACCAGCAACACGTGTCACGAGGCTATGAATGCCATCTGGTCACCCTCACTCCAACAGTTGATAAACCAAGGAAGAATCCATGCAACCATGAAAGCAAGTCATAGACTCCTGTCATACAGTTTCACCCTATTGGCAAAATCATCATACCAGTCCCTGTTGATTGCATCACCACCACCACCTGTAGAGTATCTTACAATCAGATTGGAGTCCAACACCATTGTTACACCAAAAGCCAAGAAGTGCCTATGACCCTCAGAAGAATGAGCCAGCTAGCAGCTATCTTCTCACCCCATCCACATCCTGATCCTGTTGGATGTAACATGCCATGACCATGATATGTCCACCCCAAGTGACTAGACAGTGGCTTCTTGGCGGTCTTGCAGCGCCCCAGATGCAGCACACATGGAGCCAGTGCAGACCACACGCAGCCCCATGGTGACCTGTCCTAGGGGCCTCCCTAAGCGAAAGATGGACTTGATGCTGCTCTCTCAATGGATACCAAATGATCAAAGTCTGCAGGTAAGTTAAGCCTGTCTGCTCTGTGCCATAGCCACCAGGGAAATTGAGCTCAGCTTAATTTAGTGACTTTATGGGTTAACCCTAACAACAGTTATGATTATTCCTTGAGGTGGACAGTCGCCCACCCCAAATACTAATCCAGTTTCTTACACCTTATGACTGCCATACCACCCTCCATGACACATGTCCTATCCTCCAGTTTTGGTTGATGATTACTTGGAGTTTCAGGGAAAGGATGGTGTATAAGTCAGGAAAATGTAAGGTAACTTCTGGTTGTCTAGAATGGCTACGGGATAGAGGATCATATGTGGGAAACATCTCATGTCCTGTAAGTCCATTACTTGGGTTTCTATTCCACTCTGCCCATTTGGAGAAAAACTCACATTGTGTGGGATCTTTTTGAAGGCGGTACTTTTCAGTTATTAAGCTTTATTTATCACCATACCACCAATACTAAGAAGGATGGAAAAAAATCCCCTGCCCTGTCCTGGGTAGAATACAAAATATTATACCACTATTAAAAGATAACATACACAAATGATTTCTCCCAAAAAGACAATTGCTTTTTGCAGTGTACCTGAAGTAAGAGCCATGTAGTGCATTATGACCCTATTGTTATGCAGTTGGTGGGAATAGAGTTAATAGAAAATAAGTCCTCCTTTGATTACATTATACTTGTGACTATACATAAGTAATCAGTATCACACGTTATACATTCATGCTCAAGAACATTCTTAGTAGTTTCCTGTTGGAACCCTAGATTGATGCAATGTGAAAAATGTCTCTCCACTCCACCTTTCACATGCTCACCACATCATTTCACACTTAGGGGCATTCTCACAAGCTCCTATCGCCACCACAACGTCACTGGAAGTGACGTTGTGATGGCGATAAAGGGCTCGCCTTATTTACAAGGCAGCATTAAGCCACTTAACGTGGCTTAACGCTGCCTTGTAAATAAGGCACCCTTTCACGCTGTATTTAGCGTGAAAGGTGAGGGCAATGGGTGTTGCGGTGGGCGTTCCACTGCAACACCCATTGATTTTGACGCTACCTCCTATTTACAAGGAAAGCGTAAATAGGAGGCAGCGCCAAAATTAAGACCAGGGAAAATCTGGTCTTAAACAGGTGAAACAAGGAGAAATGCTTTATTTCTCCTCGTTTTTGCTGTTTCCATGTGTGCTGCCTTGTGCAGCACACATGGAAACAGCAAATTGCCTATGATTGTTTATGTGCAGGAAGGTCCCCCGTCCTGCACATAAACAATCATTTAAAAAAATGCAGTTTTGCAACTTCTATGTGTGCTGCATTAAGCAGCACACATAGAAGTTACAAAACGACATTTGAAGATTGTTTATGTCCAGGAAGGAGGACCTTCCTGCACATAAACCATCTTCCCCTCAACACAGGCACCCTTGCATTATGGTGCAAAGGTGCCTGCTTTGGTGCTAGGCAGCTAAAGTTAGCGCCAGTGCAGGAGGAAATGCAGGGCTGCACCATATTCTTGTGAATATTGTGCAGCGATGCGCTTTGGAAGTGGCGGAGCGTGTCGTTAGCCTTCTAGGCTTAACAACACGCTTCGCCACTTTCATTGTAAATATGCCCTTTTAACACAAACTTTATTAAGCTTTTCAATTATAAGAGAAAATCATATTCCATAAGCACAGTAAATCACAATGCAGATTGTGTGGCATGTCGTCGCACACTCGGCGAGCACGTACATTAACAAGGTGCCAGTGCAACAGTACAATGTGCGTAATTTTTCGACAACAATACATCATTATTTGTACAACACTTGATAGCCGGTATTCCAGTCTATATCTTTACCTTACATTGTGAGAGTGTAATCATGCCTGATAAAATAATAGAACTACCCTGGATCCCCCCCTCCACCCCCCACCTGCAGTTATCTAACTGGGGACACTGTCTATCCGCCACATTGGCAGAGTAAAATAGTAACATTATGCGTAAAGACCTTTACAAGACCTAGAATTCGGAACATAATCTTCCCCAATCTGGGGCGCTCAGAGATATCTTATGAGCAGCATCTATCCCCGTCACAGTATCGCTCAGCTACAGCCACGCTCATGTTACATCAACCTGCGTTGGTTCCTCCCAGCTTTTTAACGCCTCACACAACACATCCCACGCCATTGCTATTGGAATTTTTCGCAGTCCTCTCTGTTCTTCTCTGCGTATCGCAGCACTTTCAGCGAGACTCCATATTATCACTTCCTCCCTCCAGGACTCTAAGCTGGGCGGCCTGGCTGCCTTCCATCAACTAGTTATGTGTCTCTTCGCTAGTAAGAGCGCTAGGTTGGCAAAACGCGCCTGCACCTTGTACCCCTTGGGTTGGCGGTATAACCCCAGCAAACAGCTCCTCGCCGTTTTCCAAGTATTGTCCCCTATAATTTCTGTAACCACGCGCGCAATCTGCCCCCAATAATGGGATAGTGCTGGACAGGACCATAGCATATGCACAAACCCGGCATCTGTCTCAACGCAGCGCAGGCAATCGGGGGGGACGGCTGGGAACATTTTGTGAAGCCTATGTGGAGTGAGGTATGCTCTCTGAAGAATCAGAAATTGTATAAATTTGAACCGCGCATTGCAGGACACTATCTTTGGGTATGCTAGTGCTCTCGCCCAGTCTTTGTCCGTCAGTCCCTCCGATACATCTGCTTCCCATTTATCCCGCAATGCCCCAAGGGGTGGTGTTTCTGTCCCTCTTATACCCACATAAAGCCATTTTGTTAAATGTCTACTATTACCCATTAAATGGATCATGTGCACTAATTTATTCACAGGTGGCTCCTGTCCAGTAGGGGCCAATAAATGTTTCACACAGTGTGACAATCCCACGTGTAAGAGGAACAAGGTGTCTGTCAAGCCGTTAGCATTTGTGAAATCAGCATGTGACATTAATGTACCCTCTTGGAATAGTGTTCCCACCGTTGCTACTCCCTCCGTCTCCCAGCTTGCTATCTGTCACTGCGTAACTATTCCTGTTGGGATAGGTAGTCCTACAAAAGGGATATTTGGAGCATATGGTACACGTAAGTGAGTGTACCGTTTGGCGTAAGTCCAGTATTTCAACGCTATTTGTAGTAGTGGTGAGTCCGTAGTATCAATTGGGCGCTCGCTATGTAGTTTCGCATGCAATTTACCTTGCGACCACATCCTGGTCGTGTACCCAATCTCCTGCAGGTTGCGTCCACAAGCCAGAATGAAAGCCATTGTAGCTGGCTCGCCATGCAATAAACCCTAAAGTCAGGCGCTCCCACCCCTTCAGCAGTGGTCGGTAATTGCAGCTTCTTAAGCGCCACTCTTCTCCTACCCGTGCCCCATACTAGTTCTATCAGTAAGGAGTCTAGTACCCTAAATATTTTCGCCGGGAGGAAGATCGGGATTGTCTCTAGGTAGCATTACCATCTTAGCGATGGCTAGACGTCCCATGACTGATAAGGGCAATGTGGTCCAGAACGCTATCTGAGAACGCAGTGCATTTATCGCCCTCTGCATGTTGCCATCGACTATGTCTTGCTGTGTTCTATATATGTGCACACCCAGATATTTAAACGTAACCGGGGCCACCTGTACCTCATCATCCCGGAGTCCTACCCTACATGGGGCATCCAGGTGGTGAAAGAAATATGCCACTGATTTATCAAAGTTTATGTGGAGCCCAGACACCCGCCTGAACTCCTTAAAGGTCACTGCAACATCAGGAAGTCCGCTGTATAAATCTCTGGAATACAGTATGATGTCATCAGCGTATAGCGTATAGCGATGCGGCGTGTATCACCGGGCCTACTGGTATGTCCCAATCGGGGGCTGATATGCGCAGTTTGTGTGCAAGCGGTTCGACCGCTAGTATAAAGAGCATGGGGGACAGGGGGCAACCTTGTCTCATACCCCTTTGAACCCGATATGCCTGCGAAATGTTGCCTCCAGTCCTAACTCGAGCTGTCGGGGCAGCGTACAATAACCTAACCCAATTGCTGTATTCAGCAGGTATCCCATATAGGCCCAGGGTGTGCAGCATGTATTCCCAACTCAGCGTGTCGAACGCCTGTCGCATATCTAAGGAGAGGCAGCCCGCCCTTTGGAAACACTCCAAGGGGGGCCACATTATTTGATATAGCCGCCTCACGTTTTGCGCCGTACTCCTGCATGGTACAAAACCGCATTGGTCTACATGTATTAGCTTATTAAGATAGGGCAGTAATCGTGTCGCTAAAATCTTACTTAAAATCTTATACTCAGTGTTGAGGAGCGACAAGGGACGGTACGCTGAGATGTCAGTCGCATCTCGCCCAGGCTTGGGCAGTGAAATCACCAGTGCCTGGTTTGTGGTCTGGGGGAGAGCTCCTTCCTCAGCAGATACTGTGTACAGCACCTGCAAGTGGGGGGCCAATTCCGTGGCGTAGGTTGAATAAAACTCTGCCGGTAGGCCGTCCAGCCCCGGGGTTTTATTTCACGGCAGGGCCCGGATGGCGGTCACTGTTTTCTCTGTTGTGATGGGGGACCTCAGTTCGTCTTGGTCTGTTGCAGACAGCTTCGGCAGCCTCACTCCCTGTAGAAACCCCTGGATTTCTGGCCCCTGCGAGCCTCGAGGGGCGCTGTACAAACTGCTATAATATTTCCGGAATGCCTCATTTATTGATAATTGGGTATCAGCCACTTCGCCTGATGAGGAACGGATTTGCGTTATAAGGGCCACTTGAGGCTGGTCCCTAATAATGCGTGCCAGTAGGGTACCTGCCTTATCAGCCTCCATGTGAGTTCTCTGGACATACGCTTTATAATCAATTACTCGCAGCCGCTCCAGCAAATCAGCATGCTCAACTTGCATCTTCTGCAGACTATCCCCTTGAGCTGGAGACTCCACAGCTGCTGCTTCCAGAGGCCCCAATTGACCCTCAACTTCCGTCAACATGCGTACTATCTCCTGCCTCGCTCCCACCACTGCTCCTATAGAGGCCCCCTTACCACCACCTTGAACGCTTCCCATTCTGAGTGGGGAGGAGGCGGAGCCCCCCGTCCCTGGCGAAATAGTCTGTAACAGTGGCAGTCATTTGGTAAATATGCCCTTTAATGTTCTCAAGACACAATGGGGCATATGTACAAACGAAGTGGCGGGATGCGGCGTTAGCCTTCCTGGTTTAACACCTCACTCCGCCACTTCAGAAACGCAGGGCTGCACCATATTTGCAAGAATGTGGTGCAGCCCTGCGTTTCCCCCTGCGCTGGCGCTACACTTTACTGCCTAGCGCCAACGCAGGCACCCTTGCACCATTGTGCAAGGGTGTCTGTGTGAAGGGGAAGATTGTTTATGTGCAGGAAGGCCCCCTTCCTGCACATAAACAATCTTTAAATTGTGCTTTGTAACTTCTATGTGTGCTGCTTAAGGCAGCACACACAGAAGTTGCAAAATGGCATTTTTAAAATGATTGTTTATGTGCAGGAAGGGGGACCTTGCTGTACATAAACAATCATTGGCCTTTTGCTGTTTTCATGTGTGCTGCACAACGCAGCACACATGAAAACAGCAAAAACGAGGAGAAATGAAACATTTCTCCTCGTTGCGCCAGGGTAAGACCAGGTTTTCCCTGGTCTTAATTCTGGCGCTGCCTCCTATTTACGCCTCTCTTGTAAATAGGGGGCAGAGTCAGAATAAATGGATGTTGCGGTGGAATGCCCACAGCAACACCGAATGCCCTCCGCTTTCACGCTAAGCATAGCGTGAAAGGGCGCCTTATTTACAAGGCAGTTAACGCTGCCTTGTAAATAGGGCGAGGCCCCTATCGCCATCACAACGTCACTTTCAGTGACGTTGTGATGGCGATAGGGGCTTGTACATATGCCCCAATTTAGCTTATTGCAAAGCTCGGACACTCAAACCATAAACTTGTGAACCTGTTTATCTGTGACCTCTGCTATGATACTTGTATTTTTTTACAGACTGCAGATATGTGTTATGTAAAATTACTTGAGTTTTGTACAGTACACCATATGCCAATTATTTGGCCTCCTAATACTAAGACTAATGTATGTGTTTGTGGGTTTACGTTATGAAGGCCTACGGACTGGAGGTATGGAATTTCAAACTTCCCCTAGCCTGAGTAAGTTTGGGTGACATGATTTGTAAGACAGAGGTGGTGTTTTGTATGGGTGTGGGTGGATATTACAACCCTCCAACGTAATCTGTGTGAGAGAGATAAGTGATGGATTATCCTTGTGGTGAGCCCTGTTGGGTTCAGGTCTAGTAGTCTACCACCTAACCAGTTCCAGAAATGCCAATGTTGTTGTGAAGGTATTCGTATAAGTGCCAGACAGTCTTGTTCAAATGTATGGAAAATATATTCTTGACAGATACTTTTCACTGCCTTCCAAATTAAATCAATGACCTTGTTGTGCTCCACCTGTTTCTGCCTGGAAGTCACCCAAGGCTGTCCCTGGTCAATATATGGATTGACCCAAAATGCTGTGCCACTGGGCAGCACCATAGGTGAGCTCTACCAGTTCATTCATGGTTCCCCATTAATACAGCAGCCAGAAGAAAGTCAGAAAGGCTAAACGGGGAAATCAAGAGGCGGGACTGGAAAGGAAAGATATTGTGGTGGGCATGTAGCATGTTCATTATATCAGAGACTTAACAAATACGTTTATGAAGTTTATCTTTGGGAACCTGTGTATATACATTTCATCAAAACAACAATACTTTGTGTATATATACTGTAGTGTGATTTATTCTTTTGACAATTAAAACAACTTACATTGGAGCGATTTGTTAGGCAAAGCCAGAAATTATGAAATGCTGCACCAAAGCCACGAAAGGACCAATCCGTGCACCAGAGACACCCATAGCCTTTGTCGCAGGACGGGGAACACCTCAGAAATGTTATACACATGAAACAATATAAGTTCTATAACGACATTGACTTGCTGCGGAAATGAAGATGTGCAGATTCCATGGCATCTCTGTCGACTTTGGACTTTGTTCGAAGAGATGAGGCAACTCAAAGGGAAAATCCCGAATCGACAACCGCCACAGTGCTCTTACAGCAGCCAGTTGCCCTACTCCCACCAACACCAGTGCAAGACCTTCCGTGACCGAGGTTCTGTCCCTCGACCTCTCAAGGGCTCAAATAGGATGTGGGAAGAATCTCTGACATGCACCGCAAGGGCAAACATTCACCCTCTAAATCTGCGTCTCATATTTGTTTCATCTTCCGATTACATTTTGGAGATAGTCATTGTTTGTCTTCAGCTTACTGTATGTACTTTGCTACATTTCAGCCACTACACTAACACTGCCTCTGGCGCTGAATGGGCTCTTTGGAAGGCATGTCTTTGAAGTTACTAAGCTGCTGGCTTAAAACCGGAAGATCCAGAAATGTATCTTATATTGCCTGTCCTGAGAACTACTCCACTGGCTCCGTAGAGGCCATGTAAAACATTAAGTACACACATAGCAAAGCTTACGCTACTGAAAAGCCATTTTTGAATAACATGCCCCCCTTCTATTTATTGAACTAACTTTGCATAATCAAGCTATTTCTTACATTTGATCGTCATTATTTTTCATATACTGGCATGCTACCCAGGTAGGTGGTTTGCATGGAACACAACGTACTGTAAATGACCCGCAACTGTACACGTTTATTATTCCACATACTCATCTTACTGTTTGGCATATTTTATGACAATGTTATGGTGGATTACAAAATTCGAAACATTCACTGTAATTTGATAAATCAGGCATTTTCATTTGTTTCCAAAATGAGTTTATTTGACTCATTTCTCTAGTCTTATCGCAGAATATGCTAGAGTATGTAAAATGAT
The DNA here is from genome assembly GCA_963921515.1 of Calotriton arnoldi. NCBI lineage: Eukaryota > Metazoa > Chordata > Amphibia > Caudata > Salamandridae > Calotriton > Calotriton arnoldi. The sequence continues at coordinate 56,260 of CAWUFW010009567.1, forward strand.
GTATCATTTATTTATTCATTCATTTATGTTTAATCATTTATATTGATATATGAAGACACCCGATGTCTAACTGAGAGCGGCCTGTATTTTTGTTGCTCATAGTTACAGATGCCAAGCACAGCCGAGTTATTCAGAATCTTAAAGGACAGAATGTCAATCCTTTTTTGGGGCAGATGTTTATCGCCCAGACACACTGGTGATGGAAACACCTGCCACCATTTGAGTTCTTTGCTGTGCCTTTGTAGGGTACAGCAGTAACTTTAACACCTAAAATAATGATTTAGTGAGAATTGCTTTGGGCTGTGACAAATTGAAGACATGGCAGCTGGCCTTGCACATCCGACTTTGAGTACTGTAAAAAGCTGGGGCTGGTAGGATCGGGCGGTAAAAGGATATTTCTTCTTGTCATTTTTTAGTTGTCTTGGAGCCCCAGTTGACCCTGAAATATCAGATCTCAGCTAAAGTGTTTATGGAGCAGGGTTTTCGTGAAACAAAACCTGCTCAGATTGAACCTCTCCTTTGCAAAATAACCATTAAAAAGTTAACTGTGTGTTATTAATCAAGTTTGAATTTAATAATGCGCATGCGTAAATGTGAATGCGTTTAGAGAAAATCTGGGGTAGGCCGCGAGCCTGCACATGGCTAATGCAGAAATTAATGACTAAAAGGCTGCAAGATTAATGACTATACTAATGCTTTTTTTAATCTTGTGCAAACCATTAATATTGCTAAGCAAAACACTCTTTAGAGAATAAACTTCTACGAAAGATATGATATTCACGTTGTATTTGTCTTTCCCTAGAAAATGGCTTCTTCTGTGTTGGAGAGAAAGGCCTCAAATCTAGCTTGAAGTATTAAACCATGGTGTGAGGAAGGGAGAGTGCTTAATCACTTTTCCGTGTGTCTTCGGTGATGACCAAGGTTACGGAGGAAACAATGAGCCTCTGAAAAGCGAGTTCCACTCGAAGCGGACATGTGGACAGAAAAGTTTCAAAAAATGTGAACGAAATGTGAACATGCTGCGGAAGAGAAAGATACATAAGCCTGAAAATGACGTATTGAATTTGGACAATAGTGTGTTTGAAAACGGAACTTGCTTGGAGTGGTGTGACCAAGACACCCCTTGTTTTAGCCAATTAGAATCTTTAGTTAGGTGGGTTGGATAGAGAAGGGGATGGATTAGTGTGAAATTGGGGTATAATTATACCTAGTAAGTAGGTGGGGTTAGGCAGCGTATTCCTAACTTTGTGAGAGGAGAGAGCTGTATTGCTGTTTCCTATTCTTGTGGGCTGGCTGATGATCTGTTGTTCCTGACTCTTAAACTTTGCGTTTCAAAATCTTTTTTGAAGTGCCCTGCTTACTCTCATGGCCAGAGGGTAGCATTTCTAATCTTAGAACTTGAATGATAGGTAACTATACTCAATCTCTAATTTGCATAATTAATTGCAAATGTTTACTCTTCTTTTGTCTCTCTACCTATCCACTCTCTTATTGCGCTGTTCATGAGATGTATACTATTTGATTGAAACTGAATGTACTTTTGTGTGATTTACCCTGATTTGTGCTGTATTACGCTTAATGAGCATCACATTATTTATATAAAAAATTATTGTTATTAACGGAAGACTGTTGTTATTATGGTATGTATACAATTAAGGTATAAGTTCTGATTATTAATTACCAAATCCCTGCCTTCTTAAAAAGATTAATCATTTAGAGAGAATACATTACTTGATAAGTTTGGACTAAACTCATGAAGTGTGGAGGGGACTAGAAATTTGGGCTCAGTCAATGAATGATTTATCTAAGTTCTTGAAACGCTGCATCAGTTTTTGGTAGCAGAGATTGATGGTTCAAAGGGTTAAATTTGGTGAACTAATAGGTTTGAATTAATGATTTTGGTGATTAACAGGTCATGCCATAAGTTGTCCTTTGTGGTCCATCGTTGACCTTAAACTCAGGTATGGAGTTGCCTAAGCTACCGGGATGTTATTAGCCTATTGGGCAGAGGAATTAGTGTGGCATACACTACAGAAGTGTTTTGTCTGCTGGTGTGATATTAGTCAACGAAGGAGGTTGTTAATATCGCAAAGGGAACTCTGAAGTTTGTATAGTGGAGATTTATTTGGGTACCTTTAGAAAGCGCAGCTGAAGAAGTCCCGAGAATCTTCCGCTTGAGAGAGAGTGGAATAACGCTGGTCGATATTCTGCTAGTAGCAAAATAAATCTTTGTGTGTTTGTATCTATCTTTCTTGTTTAGTGGGGCAGACAAAGCAGGATTGTTTTGTGTTGTATCTAACATTTGTTTCTTTTAAAAGAGTTTGAAAACATTACCGTAAATGTTTTGTAAAGGGAGGGTCAGTTGTAGGAGTTATACTGATGTCACCGTGTGCCGCGCTGGCATTGGTCAGCTAGTGTGAAGCGTCATCGTGTGCCGCCCTGGCATTGGTCAGCTAGAGTGAAACGTGACAGTGAGAGTCACGTAACTATTGGTTGACTGGTGCGAGGTACGCTGATATTGGTTGAAGTGTACGAATAACATCCGAGGATTTACGAAATAATTTTGTGTTTGATTATTTAGAATTAGTGTAGTAAGTGGAAAGAAATGAAATTGTTAACAATGATGTTAACAATGATGAGGATATTATTCAGAAACGATGAACCGATTGAAATTAGAACAGGAGTCCCGGTACCGAAAGATGGTATATATAAATAATACCAACCCTTTATCTGCTAGTGGAACGTCGAGACTTTGCTAACTGAGTTCAGTAATCATCTCTATTAAATGCCCAACTCTTAAAACCCGTCATTCTCCGTTACAGATCACCGCTAAGGTTGAACGCAAAGTCCTCTTTCATGACTCATTCCCCAATTAGCTTCTCTGTACACAGCTCAGTTTAGGGGGAAGTCGGAGATCAGCCTCTGTGCCCATACAGTCCTAGGACTCTCTGTCCGTATATCAACACCAGGGACGCAGTGGGAGGTCTGTCTCAAAGCATCGTAAAACTCGTCACCAGAAACAACTTTCTAGGGTAGAGGGATGACAGTGCCAGACGTTATGAGCACTCAAATGTTTGCAACATTGCTGGAAAACACACTGCTGCAGCTAGCAAATGTTTACATTTGCCCAAGAGGAACTCCTTTTCCCGTTACCCAAACACGTGACCCCTGGTCTCTGATTAAAAACTGCAACATGGGTACTGCCGGCGCGTCAACCGGCAATCCTAATTAACATTACCACGTGGTAACACCCACCAGTAACACGCAGTTACGGAGTTAATCCCCCCGGCATGGGGCTACCTGCACTGACCTGGTTTTACCGGGCAGCCTTCCTCATTGTATTTCGTGTTCCTCTGGCTCTAAGTCTGCTGGCCAGAGTAGTGTAGCGCCTAGAATTACCGCAGTTTTAACCGTGAGCACACGGCGCCAAGAGCAACCAGTGCCTTAAACAACTCGCCAATCCAACGCTCCCAGCCACCACCATGTCAAAAACACACCATTCGGCGCCAGTAGCAAGCCCGGGGCTCAACACGGTGCCCCCACTATAGTGCCCAAGCTCAGCATCTAGCCTAAAACGCACCAAATACGTAAAGCCATCGTGTAGAAAATTGAGGGACTGTGGCTTCATTAGCCCAACTGGATTATTACTGACTCAATTTTGGGAGGGAGCGTGTGAAACTTCTCTCATTTTTTCCTTTTCCCAAAGCGTGCCCTCCCGATATTTAGAGGAGGAAAGGGGGGGGCCGACTATAATGAACTCGCTCTACTCATTCCCGCGTGTTCTCCGATTATGTGCCCTGGGCAGCCGCAGGGACCGGAGGCGTGAGGGTCACCGGATACAGTCTCCCCCACTCGACTATAAACCAACAAAATTACACAGACTCCACCCGCGACTGCCCCGTGCAACAATCAAAAGGCCCCCTCCCTTCACCTCCATGTACCGGCGAGTACACTCTACTGCTTGCTCCCCGCTTCCTAACCGCTGCGCCCGCTCCTCCTCCAGAAGAATAACGACTCCTTCAGACTTCCGGCACCGCTGCGATGTGCGCTCACGACGGCCACACCACGAAGAGCCGGCCCACCAACGTCGCGTCGCCCTGCAGAAGAAGGAAAAAGAAAACAGGCTGCGACGATCCTAGATTCACAAAGTCCACTGCACACGGGGCCAGCGCTGTAAGGAAGAGAGGACGAGGGCCCGGGCAATGCGCCTAAATAGGCCCCCCGCCCTCCCCTCCCCCCATTACCGGCCCCGGCCGGAAATGACGTCAGCCGTGACCCGGAAGTACTTCACGCCGTTCGCGGCGACCAATCCTCATCCAGGAGAGACGAGGGCGTGGCCAGGATCCCGGGGGCCCGCATCCTAATGGCGCGCTTCCCTATAGTCCGCGCTTTTCATACGTGCACATGGTTAGAGAACTGGTTGAAATATACCGAAGAAGATGGTGATTTGGCTTTTCCAAAGAATGGTACTTTTAATGTGAGAATTTTGGAAAATTTTAGGTATCAAATGAACAGGTTGAGAACTAATCCTAGACTGATGCAGTATGAGGCGCTTGAGGCATGGGAACATGAAGCGTATCAGAGAGAGAGAAACAGGACACAGAATAGATACAGAAATTCAATGAATGAATATTCTGAAGCAAAATGGGATGCACAAATGAAGAGATGGAGGAGAGATGTGAGAGAAAGTGAAGGTTTATATCCGGTTATGGTAGCGGAAGATCAGACAACAGGAAAATGTAAAGAGAAAAAGAAGAATGTAGAAAGTGCAGAATCAAATTCCAATGAAATTGATGATGAATTTTTGGATGAGCTTCTATTAAATAGACCTCCACCATATCAGGAAGAACAAGAGAGGGTTACTCCTAGTGCACCACTAATTGAAGTTGAAGTCTCTCAGTCCTCTCAAATAAGAAATGTTGATAACTCAAAACAGGTAAAAAATGATTTGGCGCAAAAGATTAATCAATTAAATTTGATTGCAGAAGCTTTATCGGTACCAGTGACAATTGGTCCCATAGTTCTGTTGTACAGTGAAGGTAAAAACATATCTCAAGTGCACGCCTTGACGGTGCCGGTTAATGATAACAGAGCTTGTGAAAGTGTTGGAGCGAGTGTAGTGGAACCTTTGATTAACATTTCAGAGAGACCTGTAGAAACCCCAAAGCGTAATATGCAGGTAGAACCAAGGAGATTGTTACAGAATTTGGGAGAAGCAACACCAAAGTCGGGGGGTTCAATAGGACCATCTCCAGAAGAGTTAGATGGATGGATTAGAGGAATGGCGTCAAACAGAGTGAATGTTAATGTGGATGTAAGTAGATTAAAAGCAGATTTGGAAGAAATGATTCTAGGTACGATAAGTCCAGAAAGATTGAGTAAAAATCAGGAAGAAGAGTTGTTATTTTTGTGTAAGAATATCACAATGAGAGCTAAAGCTCTTCATGAGAAATTTGCTGAAGTAGCACAAACATATGGAGTGGATATTGAGAAGTCAAAGGCTTTACAAAAGACATATCGATTGGACTTTAGTGATAAAGATTTAGAGAGTTTGAATGCTTCTGGGAAACAATTGCAAATTAAGGAGCTAATTAATACATTAAAGCGCTGGGGTGAGTTAGAACGATGGAAGGGCAGATGGGCTAAAAAGAAAGAAGAGATGCTTGCAAATGCAGGAGCAACATCATCAATGTATCCAGTGAGGGAAACAGATAAAGAGACAGTGACGACTGAAATTATATATCCAATGAGAGAAGTACCAGGTGATGGATATGTCTATGTGCCTTGGTATAGATAGGATATTTTGTCTTTTACAAATGACTTTCCAAAATTGAGGGAAAAACCAGTTGAATGGTATAGACAAGTGGAAAGATTTGTAAAAGTATCAAAAGTTTTGCTAAAAGATTTGGATGGCTTGTTTGATATTGTGGTTCCAGCAGATTTGTGGGTTGAGTGTAAGATTGCAACAGATTGGCCTAAAGAAGAATACCCTAGAGATCCAAAAACAGGTGCACCATCAGATGAAGTAATGAAAAAATATAATCAGGTCATTACATATTTGAAAGGGAAAGTCTCACCAAAAGAGGCAGATTGGGTTAAAATAGACAGGACAACTCAAGAGTAAAAAAAAACAGTGCATGTTTATTATGAGAGGCTTTTACAGGTGTTTAAGCAATATAGTGGTATGGAAAACATCACTGATAAAGAGATGGGACATTTTGTACATAGGTTTGTTTTTGGATTAAAACCAGAAATTAGCAATATGATTCAGCAGCATTTGATATGTTGGCAAAGTAAAGGCATAGATGAGATACTTCGTTATGCAAAATATTGTAGTTATGACATTGACTCAAGGCACAAGAAATTAAAGGAGAAACTGATGTGGGCATAAATGAAAGCAGCACAGAAAGTCGGGAATTTTGTACATGGTACTCAGACAGGTTTTCAGGGAGAAGGTCAGAATCAGAATACTCAAAATACACAGTTTTCCATTATGGGAGGTGTTGTGATGAACGGAGGTGTTCAAACATTGGTGAAAGGCAGAGGTAGAGGTGATAAGGAAGATTTGAAAAATAAATATCCTTGTCATGCGTGTGGTAAGTTCAGGCATTGGAGGCATGAGTGTAGGCTTGTTCTGGAAAATAATGGAATGGATCAGAATTTCAATCAGCAGATGCAAAGTGTAGTGAATAATAATCAACAGCAGCAACACCAACAACAGCAAGTGGTGACAAAGGCACAGATACCACAAGCCCAGATGCCAGGTAATGTGAATGCTCAAGTACAAAAACACAGTGCAATTGTGGGTTTTCATTCAGGAGGACAGAATGGAAATAATCAAAATGTACAAATGTCTTCACAGTATTGGCTGCAGTGTCAGGAGAGTGATTCAGATACATCTCAATGACGGTGCCTGAGAGGGGAGGAGGAGTGCGTACTTGGCGCATCTCTTGAGGTAGATCAGTGTGGTCCCTTTGTGGATGGAGAAGTAGAAGGTAATGCAGTAACATTCCTTGTAGACACTGGTGCTACCCGTTCCACAGTGAGAACTGCGGAAATTCCAAACCTACCCCTCTCGGGAGAAACAATCCAGGTTGTTGGCATATCAAATCAGCTGATTAAACCTCCAGTGATAAAACCAATGAAGGTACACATTGGAGATTTTCGAGACTCACATAGTTTTGTGGTGTGTGATTCGAGTCCGGTAAATTTGTTAGGAAGAGACTTGCTTTGCAAAATGAATTGCACCATCTATTGTACGCCAGATGGAATAGCATTTCAGACACCTGATGAAGATTTTGCTTTTAAATTAATGTTGGCAAGACAAGAGTCAGAAGTGAATGATGAATTCCCTTTGTTTACTGTGAAAGATTGGCCAATTGAGTTGAGAGACAGAGTGATGATGCAAGTGTGGGATTTCACAGGACAGGATATTCGGCTGATGAAGGAAGTTGACCCAATTCAAATTTCAGTGAAACAAGAAGCAGAATTTCCAAAAATCCCGCAATACAAAATGAGTCCTGAGACAATTGCAGGATTAACACCAGTAACTGACCAAATGATTGAACAAGGCATTTAAAAAAAAATATTGGGAAGTCCTTGTAATTCACCTATTATGGGTATTAAAAAAACCGAGCGGAAAATATAGGATTTTACAAGATTTGAGGCAAGTGAACAAGATAGTGATATCTTGCTGTCCGATTGTACCAAATCCGGCAGTGATACTTTATCAAATCCCATGTGATGCGGAATGGTTCACTGTGATTGATTTGTGTCAAACATTTTTCTCGATACCCTTACATCCGGATAGTCAGTATTTGTTTGCTTTCCGGTTCGGAGACCGTGTTTTGGCATGGTGCAGAGTTCCTCAAAGGTATACAGAGAGTCCCTCAATTTTCAATCAGATATTGAAAAAGATGTTTGGAGTCATTGGTAACGCCAGAAAACTCCATGCTGGTGCAATATATAGATGATTTACTTGTTGCATTAAAAAAACAAAGGAAGCTTGTGTGACAGATATCATTGCTTTACTGAACCATTTGGCAGTAGGTGGGCATAAGGTGTCACCAGCTAAATTACAATTTTGTAAAAAAGGAGTTTTGTATTTGGGACACAAAATTGAAAAAGGAGTCAGGAAAGTATCACAAGATCAAATAAATGTGATCTTGCAAATGAGTCCTCCCAGAACACAGAAAGAAATTCGAATGTTTCTGGGCATGGTTGGATATTGCAGACAATAGATCAGTGGTTTTTCACTGATTGCCAAGCCCTTACAAAGATTGACACACAAAGATGTGATCGATCCAATTGAATTGGATGAAGAATGCATGAAGGCATTCATAGAGTTGTGAGACAGTCTTTGTCGAGCACCCGCATTAGGAATGCCTGATTACAGCAAGAATTTTACATTATTCTGCTGTGAAAGAGATGGTTGTGCACTTTCAGTTTTGACGCAAACACATGGAACAATACGCCGACCAGTGGCATATTTTTCTGCTACATTGGATGCTGTGGCAGCAGCATTGCCAGGTTGTCTGAAATCAGTAGCTGCTACATGTGTGAGCTTGGAGCAGAGTGAGTCCATAGTTATGGGCTATCCTTTGAGAGTGTATGTGCCTCATTCTGTGGAGATTATGTTGACCAGAACCCGAACACAGCACCTCACTAGTAGTCATCTGACTAAGTATGAGAGAGTGATTTTGGGTACGGAAAACGTAACAGTGACAAGATGTACAAATCTAAACCCAGCAACACTGTTACCGAGTCCAAGTTGTGAAGAAGTGGTGGATGAAGCAGAACATGATTGCCTGGATGTGACTGAATTGTGTACAAAACCAAGGCCAGATATTAAGGATACACCTTTATCTGAATCAGATTGTGTGATGTTTGTGGATGGATCATGCATAAGAGATGAAAAAGGTTCCTTGCGTGCTGCATATGCAGTTTGTACAGTGGCAATGGTTTTGGAAGCTTCATGCATGAAAGGAACAGTTTCAGCGCAAAGTTCGGAGCTTGTGGCCCTAACAAGAGCATGTATAATTGGGAAAAATCTAAGAGTAACCATATTCACTGATAGTCAATATGGTTTTGGGAGTCGTGCATGATTTTGGACAACTGTGGATGCAACGTGGATTTTTAACTTCAGCAGGCTCACCAATTCGGAATAGTAATTTCGTAAAGAATTTACTGGTTGCATTACAGTTGCCCAAAGAGATTGGAGTGGTAAAATGCTCTGCACATAAATCTGGAAATGATTACATTACGGTTGGTAATAAATATGCTGACCAGGTTGCACGATTCTGTGCACAAAATTCGGTTTCAATAAACAAAAGTACCCAGAAATCTGATGCAAATTGTCATCTAATGTTTTCTTCTTTTGAAACTTGGGACGGAATTAGACAATTGCAGGAAGAAGCTAGTGATGAAGAAAAAGAATTATGGATTAAGTCAGGTTGCACACGTAGGGAAGAAGACGAGGTGTGGGTATGCAGTGATGGAAGACCAATAATGCCAGATAGCTTGCTGTCAAAGATGGCAAGAATCTATCATGGCGTAACACACATAGGTAGGGATGCCATGATCAGACTTTTTAAACAGACTTGGTATAATCCCAAATTCAGGGTCATTGCAGAGAGTCTTTGCCAAAGGTGTGTGACGTGTCAACAACAAAATGCAGGAAGAAAAACGGTTGTCAGTTGGGGATGAATTGGAAAAGCAGCAGGTCCCTTTACCAGATTACAGGCTGCCTTCATTGAACTACCCCCTTGTAATGGACTAAAATATGTGTTGGTGGTAGTTTGTCTGTTCTCTTGTTGGGTGGAGGCTTACCCAACAAGATGAAATGATAGTCTAACAGTGGCTAAATTACTACTGAGAGAGATAATACCTAGATTTGGATTTCCAGTCTCTTTGGAAACAGACAGAGGGACTCACTTTAATAATGAAACGATTTGGATTTGTGCAGCTCTGCAAATCGAACAAAAATTACATTGTGCCTATCGACCAGAAGCATCAGGTGTGGTCGAACAAATTAATGGCACCATCAAATCAAGATTAGCAAAAGTATGTGCATCCACAGCACTGAAATGGCCAGATGCTTTACCCCTAGTTTTGATGAGTCTAAGAAGTATTCCTGATAAGAAAACTGGATTATCCCCTCATGAAGTACTTATGGGAAGAGCAATGAGACAGCTAATAGTTCCAGCAAACCAATTAATGACAATAACTGATGAGCTAGTGCTCGATTATTGCAAAGGACTGGCTGATGTGGTACGTTCTGTGTTTCATCAGGTTGGAGAAGTTGCAACCACAACACAGCAAGAACAAGCACATGACCTAAGTCCAGGTGAGTGGATCCTGGTGAAGAAACATGTGAGAAAGTCGTGTTTGGAACCACGTTGGCATGGGCCATATCAAGTGATACTGGTGACAACAACAGCAGTGAAGTGTGGTGGCTTACCAAATTGAATTCATGCAAGCCACACAAGAAGAGTCCCAAGTCCACTAGAAACGGATGAAAAAGATCAAGAACAGGCAGAAAATAACAGAGAGTCGGAAAGTGATCGAATAGAGTGGGCAACAGCTACTGGGTCCCAAGAAGCTGCTGAAACTGTTGTGAAAGAAGAAAGAGAACTAAATCCAGTTCAAGGAAACAATTCAAAAGAAAGAATCAACGAAAAGAAGTTTTGAGAATTGTCTTGAATCTGGTGATTCTGTGCAAGTGAAAAAGGCAAGAAAAGGAGATGTATGGCCAAAAGGGGTAAAAAGACTAAAATATACTCTGAAAAAGAAGGTTCCAAATCCAATAATAGAAGTATCGAGCCAAACAGAACAAAGTGATTCAGATGACGAGACAGTTCGGAGAACAAAGAGAGTAAAAGTACCCAACAAAAAGTACACAGCACCTGAATGGACATATGTGGTGACTGAAAAGATCGAGCAAAAAGTATCAAAGCAAAGAAGAAGTTGTAGCAAATTCAAGTTGTGAGCATTCTTATGAGCCACCCTAGATGAACTGTTAAACAAATTAAGGGTGCAGAATTTTGGAAAGAACACTTGAAAAGGGTGTAGAAAATTGAGCTGGAACTGAAGTCAAGAGCTGTGAAATAAAAATAAAAAAAAGGAGTGAAGAAGCAGACTTAATTAGTGATTGGATACACTATATTTTCATAAGTATCTTCTTCTAGATTTTTTGTTTAGTTTTTTTTAGTTTTTACATTTTTTCTAAAGTGGCAGAAATAAAATATGAGACTGGTTATCAAAATCAGGGTTGTGCTAAGGCTTGTTTCATAAGTATCTTACTACTAATGTTTGTCTGGTTAACACTAATTGTTGTAGTGCCTTATCTTATGTATCCTATTAAAGGTAATAATACTAATGATGAAATGAATGAAAAGATTATTGTGGGAAATCTTAAAGAAGAAGAACCACAAACTAACATAGAGAAACTAACAGATGATAGCATGTATCATCATGACAAATCAATTAATGACTTTTCGTTAAATGTTTTTACAAAATTATTGTATGAATATGTAAACATAATGGACGCAAGAGACTGTTATGTGTGCATGCAATTACCTTTGTCCGTGTCTGAGGGAGTGACGTATCATCACTTACCTCTAACGTATGGTGTCTCATGTAGTGTCTTAACAAGTCTCTTTTATGAGAAGGGTAGTTTACAGTACTATTACTCTAACTGTAATTTAGTATTTTCTGAAGTACCTATTAGAAAGAATATGAATAGAGTGAGTAGTGCAAAAGATGCAGAGTATTTTGGGGATTTCTTTCATACAACTAATACAATTGACACGTTATATGCACATAGAAATAACTTAACATGTAGATTACGTCATGAGGAGATTGAATTCATAGATTTAGTGGAAGATAGAAGACAAAGCTTTAAAGAAAAAGCAGCTAACCAAAAGTCTCATATACCTCCATGGGCTTTTAGGGAAGGAAATTATAAGAAGGGCGAGACATATGCTGCAATGACACTGGATTGGAATCACCAGGGAAAGCTTTGTTTACTTAGACAGAAAACAGATTTTAATAATTATTTCATTGGTTCTAGTGAATGTAATCATGTCTTCTTAATAACTGGTGGATGGGGATTAAAGGGTGGTACTGACCCAGTCTTTCTGGGAATATATTATGTGTGTGGTAAAAATGGCTATTATAGATTGCCTGCACATTGGTATGGGTGTTGTTACATGAGAATTGTCTTTCCAAAGGTATACCATACAGATACAAAATCATGGAACCAATGGGAAAATGGCTGGACTAACACGAAACAAAAGGGGAGCTAGTTTTACTGAGATAGTGGGTGATATATTCGGAGCATTGATACCTTCAGTTGGAGTTATCCTTAATTCACATAAAATTAGAAAATTGTCCACAGTGGTTGATCGTTTATCAACGGATACTGCTGGAGGATTCTTAATGATTGATACTGAAATGGTTGCTATAAGGTCTATGGTTTTGCAAAATAGACTTGCCCTTGATGTAATATTGGCAAAAGAGGGCGGAGTCTGTACAATGCTGAAAATTCAACAGTGTTGTACCTATATCCCAGACAAAAGAAAGAATCTAGAGGGATATATTAAGAAATATTACTGATTTACATAAGGATTTGGCTGAACTGAAGGTTGACGGTGCTTGGGAGAAACTTGGTAAGGGTTTCTCTTCAGTAGGTAGTTGGGTTTCTAACTTCAGTAACAGTTTGTTGGGAAAAATACTAACACCAATAATTGCAGTGGCTACAGGAATGCTAATATTGATAATGATATATAAATGTTGTAGATGCAAGAAAGGAACATTAGATATTAGACGTAGAGCTAAGAAAAGAGAGAGAGAAGATATTGAACTAGAAGATAGAAAGAGAAATTACTATGAAATAGTAAAAGATATAGATGAAATAAGAATGAAACAAAAGAAAACTACAGCTTTTTAAGATAAAATATGATGACAATCAGATTTTTGAATTAGTTTTTGATGGCTCGAATCGCCATCAAAGGGGGATTGATGGAGCAGGGTTTTCGCGAAACAAAACCTGCTCGGATTGAACCTCTCATTTTGTAAAATAATCATTAAAAAGTTAACTGTGTGTTATTAATCGAGTTTGAATTTAATAATGTCGCATGCATAAATGTGAAATGCGTTTAGAGAAAATCTGGGGTAGGCCGCAAGCCTGCACATGACTAATGCAGAAATTAATGACTAAAAGGCTGCAAGATTAATGACTATACTAATGCTTTTTGAATCTTGTGCAAACCATTAAATATTGCTAAGCAAAACACTTTTAGAGAATAAACTTCTATGAAAGATATGATATTCACGTTGTATTTGTCTTTCCCTAGAAAATGGCTTCTTCTGTGTTGGAGAGAAAGGCCTCAAATCTAGCTTGAAGTATTAAACCATGGTGTGAGGAAGGGAGAGTGCTTAATCAGTTTTCCGTGTGTCTTCGGTGATGACAGAGGTTACGGAGGAAACAATGAGCCTCTGAAAAGCGAGTTCCACTGGAAGCGGACATGCGGACAGAAAAAGTTTACAATAAACTGTGAACGAAATGTGAACATGCTGCGGAAGAGAAAGATACATAAGCCTTAAAATGACATATTGAATTTGGACAATAGTGTGTTTAAAAAACGCAACTTTCTTGGAGTGGTGTGACCAAGACACCCCTTGTTTTAGCCAATTAGAATCTTTAGTTAGGTGGATTGGATAGAGTAGGGGCTGGATTAGTGTGAAATTGGGGTATAATTGTACCTAGTAAGTAGGTGGGGTTAGGCGGCGTATTCCTAACTTTGTGAGAGGAGAGAGCTGTATTGCTCTTTCCTATTCTTGTGGGCTGGCTGATGATCTGCTGTTCCTGACTCTTAAACTTTGCATTTCAAAATCTTTCTTGAAGTGCCCTGCTTACTCTCATGGCCAGAGGGTAGCATTTCTAATCTTAAAACTTGAATGATAGGTAACTATACTCAATCTCTAATTTGCATAATTAATTGCAAATGTTTACTCTTCTTTTGTCTCTCTACCTATCCACTCTCTTATTGCGCTGTTCATGAGATGTATACTATTTGATTGAAAACTGAATGTACTTTTGTGTGATTTACCCTGATTTGTGCTGTATTACGCTTAATGAGCATAACATTATTTAGATAAAAAATTATTGTTATTAACAGAAAAAGTGTCTGTTGTTATTATGGTATGTATAAAATCACGGTATAACTTCTGATTATTAATTACCAAATCTCTGCCTTCTTAAAAAGATTCATCATTTAGAGATAATGCATTACTTTGTAAGTTTGGACTAAACTCATGCAGTGTGGAGGGGACTAGAAATTTGGGCTCAGTCAATGAATGATTTATCTAAGTTCCTGAAACGCTGCATCAGTATGATATCATTACCTTCAGCTGGAAATCCTTAGAAAAGAAAACCCATATAACTCAGGATAATCAAGAATATCTTGTTAAGGCTCTAATATGACAACAACTAGAAACGGCATGCAGCATGGCCAAGTGTCTGTTGTTATTATGGTATGTATAAAAGCATGGTATAACTTCTCATTATTAATTACCAAATCTCTGCCTTCTTAAAAAGATTAATCATTTAGAGATAATACATTACTTTGTAAGTTTGGACTAAACTCATGCAGTGTGGAGGGGACTAGAAATTTGGTCTCAGTCAATAAATGATTTATCTAAGTTCCTGAAACGCTGCATCAGTATGATATCATTACCTTCAGCTGGATATCCTTAGAAAAGAAAACCCTTATAACTCAGGATAATCAAGAATATCTTGTTAAGGCTCTAATATGACTACAACTAGAAACGGCATGCAGCATGGCCAATTCACGCACTGGCATCCTCTCTGTAACAACCATGGCACCATCTACCACAACCTGTCAATGCCAGACTCTCTTGAATCCCATTTTCCATTGATCCTCCAAAGCTGGGAATGGGGATCTTAATAAGAGTGTATTTCCAGACTTGTCCACCCCCCCTTGCCCCTCGGGCAGCTGGGAGAGTTGTTGGAGAAGTGAGTTTTGGATAGAAAGTCACAATTATACTAGGATGCTGCAGCAGTTAATGGCGAGACTGTGCATTGATTGGCGAAATAGCTTCTGAGTTTTGATACCCTTAAACATTGGCTAAGGAATCCTGGATAGGTGGTTTGGCAGTCGAGCATTAGATTGCAGATTTGTTGTTGCATTACATAGTGTAGTAGGTGGGGTAGGTGGCAAGAATAGGTCCTATCAGTTTTCTTATATTTTTCTGAAGAAATGTACATTTTCTCAAGGGGTGACTACTGTGTAGATCCTTTATGTTAATGAAAAAAAGGGTATATGTCCTAGAGACTATAGTGTATGTCACTGAACGCAGTATATTTTACAGAAAGATGCTCCCTGGTTGACTGAGACAACTTTCAAAATGGCACCTTCAGGACTGTAGCTACTGGACTTTCGAGACAGAAACCTGATTGTGATGCTTATCATAGAAGGTTTTAATCATAGTAATATAACTGTTTTATATTCAGGCTTGCAAATGTGGACTGTACAAAAACCTGTCAAAGATACAATAGCCTGCAGCCATGTGCCTCTATATGGTCAGAGAACGATTTGTTTGCTTGCTAGATCTGTATGATTTAAAGGTGGCTGTACTTTATCGTACACATGCCACAAAGTGAATTGGCTCATTGGAACATCATGTGTGGGTGTATTGACCCCGAACAGATTACAATGCTTTTTAGAAGAACTTCATCTATTCCTTGGCCTGGCACACAGACTTATGTTATCCTACCGCTTTATCAATGTAATATAGGACATATAATTGAAGGGGAGAGCATATGCTTAAGAAAAACAAAGTTGTGAGAAGGATGCAAAAAATGTTTCTTGCCTGGAGATCTAAAATGAGTTGCAAAAGCCCTTCTAATGGCTGACAGGAAGACTGTGAGTGACTACCTTTAGATTTATGCTGACGATGGAGCGGATATTTCAGTTCATTTGTAGGGGTGCCTTATAATCACGTGTAGGACGCATCTGCATATAATCTTGCAATTATGTTAACGTGAGGTGTTAGAATCGTGAAATGTATTAACGTAACTGCGTGACATATTTTTAGGTATTGACAAGTAGCATGGAGAATTAACGTAGAAAATAAATGTAACTAGCAGAAAACATTAACATGCAAACTTGTGTTTTGAAGTTGAGTCTACTCATATACTGAATGTGTTTAACAATGATATTTGTAAGATTAGGTAAATGTATTGGTTGAAACGCTATAATGATTATGCCATTCTGTAATGCTTACAGTGACACATTCTTATGTTAGCTGAAATCGTAGGCCTGAAATGCAAGTCCCTGAAAACTCTCACTTTAGAATTAATAATTGAATTTCATGTGCACTGTAGAATCTGTTTTTTCTCACGTTTGCATTGCAGGTGGAGAAGCATTCTTCTAGAGAAAAGTATTGCTTTTGTTTTAGTAGCTAGTAAAGGAGAAAAGTAGTTACAGTTACGTGGGTGGGAGGTGATAAAGACAGAGACAGATTCACACGGGAGAAGGCATGGGAAGCAAGGACGAATTGTTAGGAGAGATGTACATGGAGAACATTGTGGAAAAGTACCCGCATGACTGTACCCATGGTGGATTAGGCACACGCTGTGCATTATGGGAATTCTACCTGTGGATAACTGATTTTTGGAATTAAGTAAAGAGCTCCACTTCTGTTTTGTCTTCGAGGGAGAGTATCTCAGAACGAGCTCTTTCCTTGTAATAGTGGCTTTATGCTACTTGACCCCTTGAAGGTGGAGAGACTTCTTAGGAAGGCTCCATGCACTGACACCTTTTATTTTCCATTGAAAATGCTTATGTAGGGATGTCACCTTAGCGCTAGAATAGGGATAGATTAATGCTTTCACTCATCACCCTCTATGCAGGGAAATTTGGACTCATTCTTCTTGATTCTCTGTATCTTACTTCTTGATCTAATAGTTTTGTATATGCTGCACCGTTTAAATTGGATGTGTAGATTTGGCTTCATTCTAATTCCTTTGTATCTCTATACCCTTGTGTTGAGGTGTCTCTATGTGCAGTTATTTTTGGCTTTGAAATAAATTAACCAACCATATCTAGTTTTCCGTGGATTATTATGTGGTAAGAAGAGCTGTTGACTATTTGGTTGTGCATTAACGATTTTCTCCCCTTCACACTTTCATGCTGCGAAAAAGAACCATTGGAGTGTGTCTTTAGAAAAGGTCTAGAACTAAGGGGAGAAACTAGAAGTAGTCTAGAATAGGTGGAACTTAGAACCCCAAAGCCCGAACTAGAGCCCAATGACCAAAAACGGAAGGTGACAGAACCTGGTGGAGATCGACGGAGTTTGATGATGATGCGAGATCAGAGGTGGAAAGAGGAGTGAGCATTAACAAGTTGTATGTAGTATGTTGGTTTGCAGGAATGGTTTGATTGTATGATGTCTTGCGGAGTTGGGATGAGAGTCGAGTGAATGTGGTTTTGGGTCGGACGTGGCTCAAGGATTGAGATTTGAGTTGCGGGTCCCGAAGTGTCCTAAGATCCCGGGATATTTAATGGTGTAGAAGACACCGAAATTGTGATTGTCTGACTGAAAAATTGAAGAGTTCTTGTGAGACGTCATCGGCAGTTCCACCGAAGACAGGGAACTTTGTGAGAATGAGATGCATAGAAATCATCTAGTGGACCTTGTGTACAGGGGTTAACTATACTGATTCGGGTGATCCACGCTGGTAGAGGGTTACCGTGTGTGAATGTTCTTGAGTGACTGAATTCTATTGATCTTTTTAGAGTGGCAGACAATTACGGATTTAAGTTGACTGTGTGAGTGAATGCGTACGGAGAAATTGTGAAGAAGGGTGAGCCGCTGCGAGGAGTGAGAGTGACGTCAGGTTGTGCCGCGCTGCGATAGGCTGGTTGGTGTAACGCCGTGCTGGGATTGGCTGATAGTCATCGGGAAGTCTGGGTTTGAAAGGGATTGTTCCGTCATAATCAATTGAACAAAATTGCATTTTTTGAATTCATGCGATGCTTTAGGGTGTTAGGAAATGTTTTTAGGGCTGATGAAGAAGTTGTTACTCGAGTGGGTAAAGAGGTGCCACCCGAGGATTCTCCAGGAGACTATATGGCGACAAAACAAAAGTTGGGCTCCACACTATAATATGGCTCCAAAATTGGCACAAAATCACTGAAAAGGAGCGTGAATTGTCATTTCCACACTTTGGTTTATTTGGATTGGATGTGTTGAATCAATGTAGGGGAATGATGTTTGCGATGCGACCCATGCCTAGACCTACTCAGTTTGAAGCATTAGATGCATGGATGCGTGCAGCTCATGCTACGCAAAGAGAGAAATATCAAGGGAGGATGAAGAAAACTATGACGGCGTATCAGGATGCACAGTGGGATGTGAGGCTTAAGAGGTGGAGAGTGGACACCATTGATGGAGAGAGGTTGTACCCAGTACTGGTAGGAGATGGAGGACCACAGGATAGGAGCAGAGGGACAAATGTGAGTGACAGTATGTAGGAAGCTTGCTCTGTATATACTATACCAAAGTGAGGTATAGTGTGCACAGAGTCCAGTGGAGCCCCAAAGGTAGGCAGAGGTAAAAGTAGATAGCACCTTACCCTCTATTTGTGGTAGTGTGGTCGAGCAGTAAGGCTGCATCAGAGGGTAGTGTTAAGCATTTGTTGTACACACTCAAGCAGCAAATGATATCACACACTCAAAGACTGAACTTCAGACCAATTGGTGTTGTATAAAAATATTCTTTTAGTTATTTTATTTTCTAGAACCAAGCAAGCCTAGCACAGGTAAGCAATAAGTACTTTACAGTAGTAATGCAGTTTGTAAACAGTTTGGATTGCAATTGTATATGCACTTTGATGTGATTACAGTAGAGCTACTAGTAATGCAATGCTTTTGAAATACTGTACATATACTTTGTATTGGCTTTTAGTAGAATGTCAAGTAGATTACTTTACAGATTACTTTTCTTACACAGTGCAGTATACCTGGATACTGCACTGGGACATTTCCTGTAAAAAGGTAAGTAAAAGCGTTTTTGTTATCTAGTTACAGTTTTATAGGTTTTCTTAGATTTTCCAAACCCACACAGAAACTTTTCACAGAAAAACAGTCAATGTTATCCTATGGAGAAAAATAGGGTTATCGGTTCAAAGGTAAGTATTCGGTTGTGGGAGTTGGTATTCCGGGGGTAGACTCAGGGGTCCCCCAGGGTCAAGGATGCACTCTTGTTACACCCTCAGCGTCACAAGGGCGGCCGGGTGCAGAGTGCTGAGTTCCAATGTTATCCAATGGGGGATAGGGGGCCTCCGGTTGGTGGCTGCTTACGAGCAGGCCACTGGGTTGTGGGAGCAAAGCTCCTGGACTTAAGCTCAGGGCAAATGGGGGTTCAAGCCAGCACAAAAGATGCACCCTCAGCGGCACTGGGGCGGCCGGGTGCAGAGTGCTGTTTTGGCGTCGGGCGCCCTGTAGCTTTCAATGGGGAGTCTCCGGTTTACAAACACACTGCAGGCTAGGGGACGAAGGCCTTCTGGGTGCGACCACCACTTGGAGAGGTAAGTTGGGATACTGGGGGTTGGTTAGGCACCGTCGGTTGGGCCACCCAAGGCCGTGGGGCGCCTTTTAGGGTCAGATCTTCTTACCAGCTCCTGGTCGAGGTTGGAGGGACCTTCCGGTTTGAGGCTGCAGGCGACGGCTGGAGTCTTGAGGCAGGTCAGGTGTCACCGGATCTCAGGTCAGGATCACCGGGGAGACCTCCTCTTGGTGTTGGGCCACTCGAACTTGGGCCCTGGCCGTCGGGTGCAGAGTGGTGCAGACTTGCAGACTTTGCCGGACCTGGAGTCTATGGGTGAACAAATCGGGTGTTCACGGGAGACACAGTATTTTCTTTTGAAGGCAGGGCAGGTCCTTGGGGTTCTTGAGGCTGTTGGCTGCAGGACACACCGGAGTTTCACTTCTGCAGATTCGAGGTGGGGACAGGCGGGTAGGGCTGGGGCCAAGTCAGTAGGCATCCTCCTCTTGTTAGCTTCGGCATGGCTGTTCGGTCCTTCTTCTTCTTTTCTTCTTGTAGGTCCTTCCTGAGGAAGCAAGGTTCGGGGTGCCCCCTAAATACTAGGGGCCTCATTTATGAGGTTGTGTCGTAGGGCAGCACA
Source organism: Calotriton arnoldi (assembly GCA_963921515.1). NCBI lineage: Eukaryota > Metazoa > Chordata > Amphibia > Caudata > Salamandridae > Calotriton > Calotriton arnoldi. The sequence goes on from CAWUFW010009567.1 coordinate 76,472, forward strand.
GCAGACCTTCCTGCTGCGCTTCTCTACGGCAAAAGAAAAGGGCAGGAATGCGCTGTATCTATAAGATACGGCGCATTCCTGTCCTTTTTCCCTGCGCTGGCGCACAATGGGCTGCCGTGCGCCAACGCAGGCACCTTTGCACCATGGTGCAAGGGTGCCTGCGTTGCGGGGATGATTATTTTTGTACAGGAAGGGAAACCTTTCTGTACAAAAATAATCACAAGAGGCTTCTTCCTCTTTCTATGTGTGCTGCAGAATGCAGCACGCATAGAAAAAGGAAAAACGAGGAGAAATAAAGATATTTCTCCTCGTTGTGCCTCCCTTACGCCTCCCCTGGGGAGGCGTAAGCTTTTGGCGCTGCCTCAGATTTACGATTTTTCGTAAATCTGGGGCAGTGCCAAAAGGCCATGGATGTTGCTGGGAACACCCCAGCAACACCCATTGCACGCCCCTTTAACGCAGAACACTGCGTTAAAGGGACTGATATTTATCAGGCAGCATTAAGCCCAAAAAAGTGGCTTAGTGCTACCTGATAAATATCACGCAGGCTTCTGCGCCACGGAACGTCAAATAAAGTGACGTTCCTGAGGCGCAAGGAGTCTCATAAATGAGGCCCTAGATTTGTGGGCATTACAGGTAAGTAAAGGTTGGGACCAATGGGTCCTTTCCTTGGGTTGGGTACACCCCCTATTATGCCACCCTCCAGTGGGAGGAGGGCTTATGCCTCACTCTGGTTGGCTGGTTCCCCCCATCTTCAAGATGGCGGGGACTGAGAGTTGTGCTTCACCTCGCGTCCCCCACCTGTGGGTTGGAGTTAGCAGAGGTGGGCACACCTCTCTTCCTCACTTGTTTTTCCCACTGGTTCTCCCGCCCAAAGGGGGGGTCAGAACCAGTGGGTACCAGTTGCTGAAAGCAGCAAGTGGCCTGGAGAAGCTCACAAAGGCGGCAAGCCTTTGAAGCTTCCCCTTCGTGGACCCTGCACATCCTGGGAGAGGAAGCTTGGCACCTCGTCCCAGGATGTGTATTGTTTCAGGCCCCAGAGAGCAGCAGGCTCTCGACCCAGGGGTCCAGAAACATGTCTGGTGGTGAAAGCTGAAAGCAGCCACTCAGCCTGGACACTAGTGGTAGGTCGTTTTTCAGGGGGCATCTCTAAGATGCCCTCTGTGTGCATTTTTCATTAATCCCACACTGACATCAGTGTGGGTTTAATGTGCTGAGAGGTTTGATACCAAACTTCTCAGTTTTCAGTGTAGCCATTATGGTGCTGTGGAGTTCATAATGACAAACTCCCAGCACCATATACTCTTAATGGCAGCACTGCAATTACAATGTCTAAGACTTGACTTAGACACTGTACAGGGCTCATGCACCTGTACCCTCACCACTGGTATAGTGCACCCAGCTAGAGGGGTGACTGATCTATGCCAGGGCAGTGGGTTGTAGGCATGGCGCACAGAGATGTGTGCCATGTCGAATCTTCACTTTGTTCTGCACCAAGACACGCAGCCTGCAAAGGCAGTGTGTGAATGTAAAGGTACAGGGCCTCTAAGGGTGGCACAATAAGTGCTGCAGCCCTTAGAGGTCTTCTCTGGTCACAGTGCCCTGGGTACCTGTGGTACCATTTACCAGGGGCTGACCTGTGGCCAGAGATGCCAATTGGGTTTGGGTTTCAATGCAGTTTTAGGGAAAGAACATAGGCCCTGGGTACCTGATTAGCAGGAGCCCAGGGCACACTCAGTCAAAGCACATCAGCAGTTCAGCAAAAAGTGGGGGCAACCATGCAGAAAGAGGGCACTTTCTCACACAGTAGTGATAACGAAGACAGCTCATTGGATGGGTTGTTGGCTGAGCATCCACCACCTTACAGTTCACAAACGGGTGAAGGGGGACAAAGCGCTGAAGGCACTGTGAATGTGTGTAGGGAGTGTATCAGCCCCATTAGCTCCTGATCCAGGGGTTGTGGGAATGATATCGTCAGGAGTAGGGGGGACAGGAGTGTCCGTCTTGGAAGGTATGGAACAGAATTGTGTTAACGCTGCTTCACAGTTGCCGGAAACTCTTACAGTACCGGTTACCATTGGTCCTGTCGTTCCTGTTTATGACTCAAGCCTAGTAGGAAACCTTGATCAGAGACAATCCAATCATGCCGAAGGGACTGGGTTGTGAAGAACAGGGAGCGCGAATGGGAATTGTCATCCTTTTGTGCCTCTGGAGTCCAATACCCCTTTAGCGACTACTCCTGACCCTTCTACAGTAGGGATGGGCTCCAGTATGATAAGGCCTATACCCATTCTAAGCACTAGTTCAGATTTGTGAATGTGGGAAACTCCTGTGAGAGCACCAAGTGGCATGACTCAAGAAGCAATCACAAGCCAAAGAACCTCTGACAATCAACAGATTCTAGATGTTACAAATCTAGAGTCATGGTTGAGAGACCTTAATAACACCAAGAAGAGTCAGAATAGTAAGTAGAGTCAGGGTACCATCAAGGCTGCAATGAAGGTGAAGCTAGTGGATATGGTGAGGATTAAGGCTGAGTTGGAGGAAATCATCAGTGGGAGTCTACCTTTAGACAGAATAGAGACCTATAAGCCAGATGACTTGTTATTTATGGCTAAGGATGTCACCCGGAGGGCGAGACAGGAACATGAGAAGCTGTCGGAGTTGGCTCAGAGGTATGAAATAGAATTATCCCTGATGAAGGCATTGCAGGGGAATCACAGGCTTACTTACAGTGACCCAGAGTTGAAGGACAAGAGAGTGATTGGATTGCGGACACACATTCGGGAACTGGTAATAGGAATAAGGGTTTGGAGTATGCTGGATAAGTGGGAGGAGAGGTGATCAAAGAAGAAGAGTGTAAGAAAGGTGATAGGAGGGACACTACTCCCAGAAGGGGGAACACAGGGGATAAAGAAATATCCATTATGGATAGTGACTAGTGGAGGATATGTGCTTGTTCCCTGGTGTCTGGGTGACCTTGCTGCGTTCACAAATGATTTCCCCAGGTTAAGAGAAAAACCTGCTGAGTGGTACAGGCAAGTTGATTGCTTTGTTAGGATCTCAAAAGTGTTGTCGATTGTTTGAAATTGTGGTCCTAGTGATCTACGGTCTGCCTGTAAGATAGCTGTCGAGTGGCCTAGTGCTGAACCAGAGAGGGACTCAGTAACTCATGGTCCTTTGTCGATGGTCATGAAGAAGTCTGATCAGGTGAGCACATGGTTGCAGTCCAAAATAGCCCCACAGGACTTTGATTGGGTTAAGATATATTGAATGACCCAGGAACCTAAAGAGTCAGTACATGCTTATTACGAGAGGCTGTTACAAGCCTTCAAGCAGTAAAGTGGGTTAGATACACTCAACCCCAAAGACATGGGACAATTCGTGTCCATATTTGTGACTGGGTTGAGGCCGGAGATCAGCCTCATGATCCAACAACACCTAATCTGTTGGCAGAACAAGTCCGTAGATGAAATCTTACGGTATGCTAGGTATTGCAGCAATGAAGTGGACTTAAAACATTGGAGGATAAAGGAGAAACTGATGTTAGTCCAAATGTGTAATGCCCAGAAAGGAGTGCAGGGAATGATGGGAACTGTAACTCGTGGTCAGGGAAATGCCCCAGGAGATGTACAAGTACAATCAGTTGCAGGGCTGATGAGTCAGGGAAGAGGGAGAGGTATTCCTATTGATCCGAAGACAGGGATATATGTTGCGACCATGGAGAAGTTCACTGCCTGTCATTTTTGTCACAAGATAGGGCATTGGAAGCGCGAGTGTCACCTTAATCCTGCAAACCAAGAACAGGGAGGAGAACTCATACAGGTGGCAAATTGTGTGAATCAGTTACCAGGCCAAGATCATTCAATGCGGGGGGAATCAGAACCAGTTAGTGCAAGTGCCTCAGCCTCCAAGAATTTCACAAGGCAATCGAAAATATCATCAGATGCCCTTAATGGAAGCGCTGAATGGATTTGATCTGGACCCGTCGTTATGACGGTGCCTGAGGGGAGAGGAAGACTATACACTTGGCGCAGTCTTTGTGGTAGACCAGAGTGGACCATACATAGAAGCAGACAGAGATGGTCATCCTATTACATTCTCGATTGATACTGGCGCTACCCGTTCTACTGTGAGATCCGCAGTAGCCCCGAACCTGCCCCTCTTTGGAAATATGATCCAAGTTGTAGGAGTCGCCAATAAAAGAATGACGAACCCTTTGATGGAAAAGGTGCCGGTGAAAATCGGAATCTTTTGGGATCACCATCAGTTCGTGGTGTGTGATTCAAGTCCGGGTTGTTTGCTAGGGCGTGATCTGTTGTGCAAATTGAATTGTACTATCTACTGCACACCAAAGGGGATCGAATTACAGACTAATGATGAGGACATTGCTTTCAAATTGGCTAACCAGAACCTATGCAGTGCCATGTTTCCTTTACTGACAGTGGAAGACATGCCGCTGGATCTCAGAGACACCGTCTCTCCAGTGGTATGGGACTTCACAGGGGAAGAGATCGGACTGAATCGAGGAGCTGAGCTAGTCCACATAAAGGGCAAGCCAAATGCAGAGTTTCTGAGAACGCCTCAGTACAACCTGACCCCAGAAACACTGACAGGGATTAAACCTGTAATTGAATCCATGATTGCACAGGGCATTCTAAAAGAGATCATGAGAAGTCCGTGCAATTCTCCTATCATGAGGTTGCAGAAGCCGAGTGGTAAATAGCGCATTATTCATGACCTTAGGAAGATCAATAGCATAGTGATTCCATGTTGTACTGTGGTATCAAATCCATCTGTAATCCTATTTCAGATTCCCTGGGAAGCTAAATGGTTCAAGGGGATTGACCTCTGCCAAGCGTTTTTCTCCATTCCATTGCAAGAGGAAAGCCAATTTTTATTTGCTTTCAGTCTGGAGAATCGTGTATTAACGTGGTGTCGTATCCCTCAAGGGTACACTGAAAGTCCATCCATTTTCAACCAGGTCTTGAAAAAGAACCTTGAGAGTCTGATTTTTCCCAAAAACTCAGTGTTAGTCCAATACATTAACGACCTTCTCATTGTGCCTGAAATGTGAGATGCTTGCAGGGACGATACTATTGCCTTACTGAACCATCTGGCTGACAATGGGCATAATGTATTTCTAAGTGAGCTTCAGTACTGTCTAAATGAAGAACAGTACTTAGGCCATTGAATCGACAAGGGCAAAAGGAAGGTGTCACCAGAAAGAGTGGAAGCGATCATGAGAATGAATCTGCCTAGTACCCAGAAAAAGGTCAGAATGTTATTGGGAATGGTTGGCTACAGCTGACATTGGATTCTTAACTTTTCTCTGATGGCGAAACCTTTGCAGATGCTGACTCACAAGGATGTGCGTGATGTGGTACCTTGGTATAAAGACTGTTTACTTGCCTTCCTGGAGTTGAGAGAATGTCTGTGTCGCACCCCAGCTTTAGGAATGCCTGATTACAACAAAGCATTTTCGCTGTTCTGCCACGAACGAGAGGTATGTGCTCTATCTGTACTCACCCAGACAGAGATAGACTAGTGGCCTATTTCTCAGCTACTTTAGATCCTGAAGCTTCAGCGTTGCCCGAATGTCTCAAGTCCGTTGCTGCAATAGGTGCTAGTATTGAATGATGTGAGAGCATAGTGATGGGTCATCCTCTTACAGTATATGTACCACATTCAGTTGAGCTTTTGATGACGTGAACAAAAATGCAGCATTTGACAAATAATAGGCTGACAAGGTACAAACAGGTGCTTCTTGCCACTGAAAACATTACTCTGAAGCAGTGTTCTGTGTTAAACCCTGCTATCTTGTTACCTATTCTAAGTGCTGATGGGGAGGAATGTGAAGACCATGACTGTCTAAATAGTGGCTGAAATCATTGCTTTGACCCGTGCATGCCAAGTTTCTGAACAAATCCGAGTCACAATCTATACCTATAGCCAGTACGGTTTCGGGGTGGTTCATGATTTTGGACAGTTATGGTCGTAGAGAGGGTTCCTAACGTCATCTGGGTCCCGATATGAAATGGGGAGTATGTGAGACACTTGCTGGAAGCTTTACAATTGCCAAGAGAAGTGGCTGTTGTTAAATGCGCAGCCCAAAGAAGGGGAAATGACTTTATCATCGCATCGTAAATAGGTACGCTGATGAAGTTGCACACTACTGTGCTTCCATGCATGTGTTTTCAATGGGGAATATACTGGCGAGAGTACAGAGAAGACCGAACTCAACATGATGCTAGCAGAAGCTGACAGTTGGGATGAAGTGAGGCGTCTGCAAATGGAGGTCACAGAGGAGAAACAAGCGGGTTGGATCAGAGTAGGTTGTGAGAAAGGGAAGGATGACATTTGGGTATCAGCTAATGTCAGGGCAGTGTTACCGGATTGTTTGTTATACCCAATGGTGAGGCAAATTCATGGAGAAGCTCACATAGGAAGGGATGCGATGGTGAGGTTGTTCAGACAGACTTGGTTCAATTCAAGGTTTTGAGTGATTGCAGAAGCTGTGTGTCGTCGGTGTGTCACGTGTCAACAAATGAATGCTGGAAAGAAGACTGTTGTTGCCTTGAGCCACATTGGCAGATCCGGGGGTCTCTTTAATCAGATCCAAATGTATTTTGTTGAGATGTCTATGTGAGATGGGTTGAGATACATTCTGGTTGTTGTGTGCATCTTTTCAAGGTGGGTCGAAGCTTACCCGACTAGGTGATGTGATAGCTTCACAGTAGCTAAGTTGTTGCTGAGGGAACTCATTCATACATTCGGATTTCCAACTGCATTGGAGTCGGATAGAGGTACACATTTCTACAATGAGATCATGAAGTTACTGTGCACAGCCTTGAATGTGGAGCAGAGACTACATTGTAGTTACAGGCCAGAGGCATCTAGAATGGTGGAGCAAGTCAACGATACCTTGAAATCGAGATTGGCTAAAGTGTGTGTTTTGACATCTTTAAAATGGCCTGATGCTTTGCATCTAGTTTTAATGAGTCTGTGCAGCATTCCTGACAGGAGAGCTGGGTTGTCGCCACATGAGATACTTATGGGAAGAGCAATGTGTTAGCCTGCCGTGCCTTCTGCCGTGCCTTCTACTGTGTTAGTGAAAATCACAGATGATTTGGTCCTTGACTACTGTAAAGGATTGGCTTACATGGTTCGTTCTGTGTCTCATCAGGTTGAATAAGTGACTGCACAGACCTCAAAGGACCTCTGCCACAATCTGAACCCAGAGGTTTGGGTGCTCATCAGAAACCACATGAGGAAAAACTGTCTTGACTGTCGTTGGCGGGGGCCATATCAAGTGATACTGGTGACTACGACCACTGTGAAGTGTGGCGGAGTGCCGAATTGGGTCCATGCCTCTCATACACGACGAGTCTTTGGTCTCTCTGATGAAACTGCTCCTCTCCAAGAAGAACTTCCAGCTGTGACTAAGGGGTCACAGGAGAGGGCAAGCCAAGCTGTAGAGGTATCTGGAGAGGCTGGATACACACCAAGTCAATCTGAGGGGGGTCACGGTACACAAGACCCTGGTATAGAATCTGAGGGAGACGGTAACATTGTGAGTGACAGTGTCTGACTCAGTGAAAGAGACTGGTGTGACAAATGGCCGTGTGCAGTTAAGGAAGAAAGATGCTGCAGGTGAGACCTGGCTAGAGAGACAGAGAAGAAGGAATCTGAGACTTGCATCTGAAAGAAAACTTGCGCCAATAGGTGAATCTTTAGAGTCCGATCTGAGTAAAACACAGAAAGTGCATGAAGATCCAGAAGAGCTCGAGCGCCTTGTCGGAGATATTCCTCTCCCGATTGGACTTATCTGGTTGCAAATGCCGGGGAGAGCGAGGTCCAAGATTTCGATACTGATTGTCGAGATCTTGCTGAGAGTTCCTGGAATTGAAGCAAATGCACTTCAGTAGGTGACTGTTCCTTTCCCACCAAGGCTAAGTGGCTTACGGACTCTGATTCTCGAAGACATAGAATTTCCGAGCTTGGGAGCACCACTGTGCCCTCAAGAGATTTCAGCACTGAGAGCTGAGCTGTTGCAACGTGTCATTGAGGAAATTGGCTCTGACCTGATTAGGGATGTGAACAGAACTTTGAACTGTAAATAATTTGTTTGAAGAAGATAACCTAGGCCCAAGTGGAAGAAGAATACATTTAGGGGTCTCATCTAGAAGAAGAAGAAAGAAGGCTAAGGAGGTCATCTAAGCTGTGCTAATACTGTACAAGCAGAGACATTTTGAGAAAGAACTTTCCAAGATTTCAAAAGTTACTTGAGAACTCTGTCGTACATGGAGAGAGGCGGGGAAAAGAGACTCTGTGTGTTGATCCTCTTTCGAACTGTGATCTGAGTTACTCAAAAATGGAGTCTGGCAATTCGAATCATAGGTACAAATGTTTTGTAGGTGCACTCATTATAGGGGAAGTTGTAGTAATAGCTGTAGTCATTATAGAGTCAATTTGAAGTTCACCTGAAAGCAGAGAGCATGGAGTTGGGGTACCAGAATGTGGACACTATGGAAGTCAGAGATTGCTATGTGTGCATGCAATTACCTGCCTCAGTTGAGGAAGGAATACGCTACCATCCTTCACCCTTGACTTATGGCATTAGTTGTAGTCTTCTCCTTAGTATGTTTTATGGAAAAGGCAATTATGAGTACTACTTTTCAAACTATGATGTGGTACTTTCAGAAATTCCCGTATACAAACATCTGTATAAATACTATTACTATAAGAGAGTAGAAAGACTTACTTCTCACCAACAGTGACATTAGACACTGCTCATGTGCATATGCATAACTTAACCTGCATACTAACAGATATAGAAAAGAAATGTATAGATCAAGTAGAAGATAGACGTAGGGGGTTAGTTACTAATGTTGGCAACAAGGACAAGAATTCTGATTGGACCAAGGAGGAATTAGCTCATAAGGCTAAGAGAAGTTCTGGTCCTATAGCTTTGGATTTGCAACAACGAGGAAGGCTTAGCATACGTCAAGCTGAGAGTCATTATGATTCGCTATTTGTGGGACAGAATGTGTGCAATCATGTCTTCTTAGTCAATGATCCTTGGAAGACGTTCTTGCAAGATTCAGTTTGAATGGTACTGATAGAGCGCAAATTGCTCTGGTGGTTGTAGAGGTGCATCATAATCATGGGTAGTCCGCACCTGCATATAATCTTTTGTCGTGTTAACATTTGTGCCATTAGATTGTGTATTGTAATAACGTGTAAGGTGAAGTGATAGACATATTTTCGTATAACGTGGAGAAATCTTAATTTCGATTACGTGTGATTAGACTTAAATCTTGATGTGAAGAATCTTATGTATATGCAGAATTTATTCTTTCTCACGTTTCTGTTGCAGGTGGAGAAACGCATCTTTGTTAGAATAATGTCTTTGTTTTAGCAGTCAGGCTTAGGGAGGAGAAGATACATTAAACGGCAATGCTGATAATGTGGGACTGTGTTCTTTCTCACCGGAGAAAGCCTGGGAATCAAGGTCATTGAGCCAAGGCATGGGAGCATCGCTGCCGCATGGAAAGTTACCAACAAGGAGGTGTCTTGCGTGGATGGGGTGATACTGCATAGCCTGATGGGAGCCTGTATTCGATTCTTGTTTTGGGGTAGGGACAGAGTCAGGGGAACTTCTGCCTTGTCTTGAGAGAGAGAGCATCTTAGAGCGAGCTCCGTAGCTTCATGCTACTTGACCCATTCCAGTGAATGGTCTTCTTAGGAAACCTTCACATGCTGACATCTTTTCAAACCTTGCCTGGGAAATGCTAAGTTGGGATGTCACATTAGTGATAGTGTAGGGATAGACTAATGCTCTTTAGCTACAAACCTCCAATGAGGGGGACTCTGGATGTCGGGGCGATAATCTTCTGTGTCCTGATTCTCGAATTGGTCATTCCATGTATGCTGCATCGTCTTAACTTTACCCATAGGTTTGGCTTTGTATTAGTTCCAATGTATTTCTACACCCTCAGTCTGAGGTTTTTGTATGTCCAGCTGTTCCTGGCTCTGTATTAAATTGGCTAAACTGATTTGGGAGTCTGTGATTCTTCTGAGTCATGGGTCATTGGAACTGTAATGTGTAATTGGCTAACGATAATTTGCTCCCCTCCACACTTCCAAGCAGACAAAAAGAAACATCGGCCAGGGGTTCCAGAGTAAGTCTAGAACTTGGAACCCAGCTCCTTCAGTTGGTAGCAGTGTAGGATGGTTGTCTCTTGAAGTGAGGTGAGAATCTAGAAAATGCTAGAAATGATTTAGACCCGTAGAGCCCCAGAAATTGCCCAATGAGCAAGAACGGAGAAAGAAGGATTTTGGCGGAGACCGATGGAGATTGATGGTGCGGCAGGGACTGCGTCGTGTGATAGATTGCGGTGATGATTTGATTGCGTGATGTCTTGCGGAGTTGGGATGACAGTCGAGTGAATATGGTTTCGGGCCGGACGTGCACGGTCCAAGAGTTTTGTTTTGTTTTGGTTATCGGGCTCAAGAGTAGCCTAAGATCCCGGGATATAATTGTGGTGTAGAAAACACCGATTTGTTGTGATTGTCTGACCATTGGTTTGTTGGGAAGTCGTGAAGCACTATCGAAAACCCACCTGAGACAAGGAACTTTGTGTAAGTGGACTTGTTAGAATCGTGTGAAAAGCCTCAGGCGCAGGGGTGGAGTACATCGGTTCGAGTGGCCAGCGCAGGTCGAGGGTCACGGTGTGTGAATGTGTTTGAGTGATTGAATTTTATCGATCTTTTAGAAAAGCAGACAATTACTTGTTTTGATGCTTGCGAGAGTGAATGTGTATAGAGAGATTGTGAAGGGGGGTGAACCGTTGCTAGGAGGAATGGGTGATGTCGGAGTGTGCAGCGTTGCGATAGGTCGGTTAGTGTAACGCCTCGCCTGGATTGGTTGGTGATCAGCAGGAAGGTTGAAGCAAGGAATCTTGTCAGTCGAAAAAAACTGATTTAACCATGCAATGTTTTAAAGTATTATGTCGGGGCGTGGCCAAGATGGTGGCGGAGTAACGTCGACTCCACAGAGCTCCACTCACCAGGGCCGATAATCCGCATCCACACAGCCAGCCCGGGACCCGGCACGTTGCGTGAAGGAGAGGTCTGGAGCCCAGCGTAACAGCAACTGGTAGCGGTCCACGCTCGTGTGGCCTGGAAGGAGCGGGGGCTGTGCAACAAAGACGCGGTCGAGTGCCGCCTGAGATGTGTGGAGACACTGCTGGCCATTACGGACCGAGACCCGTGCCTACAGAGACGGCCACAGTAACGGAGGAGTCCGGCAGAGCGGCGGACAGCTGGATTGTACCGGACGGTGCAGCCAGAAGCCTGAACAGTGGGGGAGGCCCAGAGAGAGAACCGGGGCCCCGGACACGAGCTGGGACTGCCACAGGCCTTCGGCGGCCATATTGGTTAGCGGCCGGGTGCGCGCTCAGAATCTGGAGGCTCGAATCAGTTGCCAGGAGCGTGAACCGGTCCGGGTGCTGCCGAGGCTCCCGGGGGGTTGCCGGCCCCCCGGAGGGCCCATGAGAAAGGCCTGTAAGACATAGGCCCTGCCCAAAGGTAGGCCAGATGTTTTATAAAGCAGCTGGGAGACCCGTGGTGGGGCTGTGGTACCACAGGCATGTGTGGGGACGGTAGACGCTCTCCTCCCCAGAAGGCAACAGAGGCTTTAACCCCCAGACCCCCAGAATCTGCAATTGGACTCTCTACTCTCACGAACACAGAGGGATCCAGAGTGAAGGGCCTGAGCGGGGTTGCCCACTCCCTAGCCGAAATCCAGGATAGTGCAAGGGCACCCCTGCCATCAGGTAAGGGGAACAGAATCTGAGGCCACATTGCACCAGTGCTAAATAGTGGGAGAGCGACTGCACCAGCGGCCCTGCGGCAGATCCGGACTTGTCCTGCCTGCTGAGTGGGGACCCCCCAGCCCTCGCAGGGAAACCCCATTGAGATGACAACCCATAGAGCGAGAAAGGAGACCACAGTCAAGGATCTCCTGCAGAAACCCGGCGCCAAGAAGGCAGATGGAGGTGGCCGCGATCAGCCGCCTGCAAACTCCCACGAGAAGGAGATAGACCCCGGGGTTGAGCACAAGGAGGAACCGATCACGCGTAGCTTCCTGGAACAACTCTTTGGCACCCTCAGGGAAGACTTTGCGGGCCCAAGGCAAGATGTGGTATCGGATATCAAGCAGATCAGAACGGAGATCCAGGAACTGGGCGACCGCTGACTTGCTCGAAAGGTCCAGCGACCTCAGAGAAGAGGAGCTCTCTGACCATGCTCGGGAGCTGTTGGAACCCAGGGATCACAATGAGGAACTCTGCCTCCACTTGGAAGATCTTGTAAACCGGTCGAGGGGGTCCAACATCCGCATCAAAGGCGTGCCACTCCAGGCAGACGGTGGGAAGCTGGAGGAGTGGGTGATCCACCTTTTCCGACACGTTGCGCCGGCGCTGGGGGACAAAGAGATTACCCTGGATCGTACTCATCGCACGAGAAGACCAGCCTCAAGCCCTGGCCAACAACAGGACATACTTACATGCCTTCATTCATACAAGCAGAAAGAAATGATTATGAACGCGACTCGAGACAAGGCGAACATCTCGTTTGAGGGCCTTCAAGTCGGAATTTATCAGGACCTCTCACCCCTCACTCTGCAGCAGCGCAAAACCCTGAAACCGGTCCCTTCTTTCCTACGGGACAAAGGAATCCGCTATCGCTGGGGACATCCCTTAAACTGAACTTTGTGTGGAACAAGGAGATGCAGGCGGTACGATCCTTAAAAGGGGCACAGGAGGTGCTAGGAGTCAACTGTGAGAATGGGAGAGATCTGGAGCCTCAGAGAGACGACACAGCAAACCTGGGGCCACCGAAACCGGGCCGGAGACACGGGACAGGGAGGGGGAGCCACGCACGACCCTCTGAGTCTGAAAGTCAGAAGAAAGAGAAGCCTTGCTGCGGCAACTGCAGAACCGAGATGGCACTGGAGAGATCTCGAACGAATGAAAGAAAGGCCAAGTAGCCTTCCTCTGTTCACGAGCAGCCGGAATCTGCTGGTGAGTCCCGGGTGGAAAGCGAGATCGGCCTGGATGGACGGAGCTCACTCCCACCAAGATGATGACCGACTGCCGGTCACACGGACCCATACACGACAGTGATACTAATGCCCACTGGAGGGCTGTTTTCTTGTTATATATGTTTTTTCTGTTCCGCTCTTTTCCAACCTTTCTTCTCCTTTCCCCCCTCTGTGTTATTGGGATATATTTACCCTACAGTTAGGGACCAGGTATCAGTTTGACAAGTCGGTGGCACAGGGAGGGCCTTGTCTGCAAGGAGCACAGAATCACGAGGTAATTTTCGACAAACAAGGGAGTGCCTCCTTCTGGGGAGGTTCTGCTTGGGATCTCTGAGGGCACTGAATAATGGAAGGTCTCACCATGGGGCTACCACAGGGGGCAAGAGCATTGGGGCCGGCACATCCCTCTACCCAGGGCAGCGGGGAGGGGCTGGGTTGGGACAGGACTCCTGCTCACAGATCACAGACCCCCTATGAATCTCTCCCCAGCACAGCACAGGGCTTTCCCTTGATCCTTCCACATGGCACCACTTAAAGTAGTAATACTGAGCTTTAATGTCCGGTCCTAAAATCACCTGTCAAAAGGCGCGTGCTCCTTACACTCCTCAGAGATACACACTGTGACATTTGCCTACTGCAATAGACCCACCTCATGCGCACTGACTGGAAATGCCTCCAATCCAAATGGTTCGACCGAAAATATTTTTCTTCCGTGACAGGGAGGAGGGCGGGGATGGCAATCCTGCTGGCAACACAATTTCCGGGAGCAGTACTAGGCACACATGCTGAGATACCAGGTAGAATGGTAGCGATATGGGTGGCACTGGGGAATCACACCTACACTGTTGCCTCCATATACAGTCCAAATGAACATCAAGAAGCGTTTCTGGGAGAAACACTGACTACCATCCTCGAATCGCCGGACGAGGACTTAATACTGGGGGGTGATTTCAATATAGTGTTTGATCCCCAACTGGATAGATCTGTACAACAGGTGGGACACTCTGGAAACAGAGGCTGAGAGATGTTGGTTTCGCAGACGCCTGGAGACACCACAATCCCACTGCCCAGGAATACACTTTCTTCTCTGTGGCCCACCAAACCCATGCGTGCATAGATCTCTTCCTGACTTCCCCACGAGTCACGAGGAATACAAGGGAGGTTTTGATAGGGGTAGCTGCTCTCTCCGACCACTCTCTGATTTCCCTTGAGTTGCAGTTAGCCGGGGAACCCCCATGCCAGAAAACATGGAAATTAAACCACAAACTGCTCACATACGGCACAAACATTAAGGAGGTCCGAGAAGCCATTCAAGCGTACTTAGCAACTAACGACGACGGTATGGCTTCCGTTTCCCTACTCTGGGATACACTGAAGGCAGTTATAAGCGGACAGTTCATAGCTATAGCGGCTAGCCTGATCAGGGACCGGAGAGACAAAAGGGACCTCCTGGAGTCACAGATCTGGGAGTTGGAAGGGGAACAGCACTGTACAGGCTCAGTCCAAACCGGGCGCCAGCTCACCGCCGCGCGAAAGCAATTGAGGGCCCTGGACTGTGACAGTGATGAGTATGCCCTCTTGCACACCAAACAGTGCTACTATGAAGGTGGGAACAAGGCCGGGAAACTTTTGTCACATCTGCTCCGCTTTCAGACCAACGTGCGCCGCATTGCAGAGATCAAGAGTTCCCGAGGCGAGATTCTTTGATCAGATGGCACAATTGCTGAGGAGTTCAAGGCATTTTATACCGCTCTCTACTAGGCAGATCATTTAGACCCTGCGACAGCCGAGGTATATGTGAACCAGGCACCAGTGGCTTCGCTCCTAAACTAAGACGCAACTAAATTAGATGCGAATATCCTCCCGGATGAGGTCCTACGGGCCATTCAGAGACTCACATCGGGGAAAGCGCTAGGAGAGGATGGTTTTTGAGCCGATTTTTATAAGGTTTTTGCCTCTAGCCTCACCCCGTTACTAACCCGTCTTTTCAACTCATTTAGCGACACCGGGTCCCTAACTCCTACCATGTTTATGGCGGAGGTCGTTGTAATACCCAAACCGGGTAAAGACCCATCAGAGTGTGCCTCATACCACCCCATATCCTTATTAAATGTGGACTTGAACATTTTTACCAGCATTCTCGCAGCTCATCTGGCCCCCTACATGCAAGATCTCGTGAACACGGACCAGTCCGGCTTTATCCCGGAATGCAGCTGTAGTGACGGGACATGGCGGATGAGCCATCTTCTAGATAAGTGCACCCAACAACCTGCTCTACTCCTGTCAGTGGACGCAGAAAAGGCTTTTGATAGGGTCCACTGGCCGTATTTGAAACAGGTGCTGTCTCGATTTGTGGTGGGCGAACGGTTCTCGAAGTGGGTGAACTCTATATATAGTAGACCAGAAGCATGCATCAAGGTGCGCAGGGTAGCCTCTCGGCCTTTCCGGATCATGAGGGGTGCCCGCTATCCCCTCTATTATTTGCTCTTTACATGGAGCCATTTGCCGAAAGAGTCCGCCAACAGCGGATTCGCATGGGGGATAGGGAACACAAAATCTCACTTTATGCGGATGATGTGGTACTCTTTCTCACGCAGCCGCTTGCCTCCTTACCTCCTCTCCTAGGAGAAATAGAAGCCTTTAGTCAGGCATCTGGATTTAAAATTAACATTCAGGAAATGCAAGCCCTTAGCTTAACCATTTCTAAAGCTGACCGAAATCAGCTTGCGGCACAGTTCTCATTTGCGTGGGCCTCGGAGTGGGTTCCTTACCTGGGGTTGCCGATATTCCCCACGGTCGAAAAGACAGCCCAGGTGAACTACTCGAATCTCCTATCTGAGACTCGGGAGGAGCTCCTGTCCAGGACGAAACACACAATATCGTGGCTGGGTAGGCTAGCTGCGATTAAAATTACTCTCTTGCCGCGCATCCTATATGTGATGCAGACTCTCCTGCTGCAGCCCCCGCCACGGTTGGTGGCCCAACTACAGCACCTTATCTGGGATTTTATCTGGGGGGGGGGGGAGAGAGCTCGAATGGCACATCACCAAACATATCTGAGACAGGAGGATGGGGGTCTCAGAGTCCTGCACTTGGAGCGCTACTATCAAGCGGCTCAATTGTGATATATGATCAAATGGTTTAAATCGGAGTCCGAGAAACACTGGTGCTTTATTGACCGTTCAATCATAGGCATGCATATTTGGAAGGTACCCTGGCTCCCTAAAAGACATCACCCGATCGGTGTTTATGTCTCCCCAGTTTTGCGGGCCACCCTCAGGGCGTGGGACAGGGTGCAGGAGTCCTGTGGACTCTCCACCCCCATGTCCCCACTGACCCCCTTCATAGGAAACCCGTACTTCTCCCCGGCTAGGGAGGGAAACAGCTATCTCAAATGGCAAGAGGCCAACTGGAAAAGAATTGGTGATCTTTTTGATGAGAGAGGGATAATGGAATTCTCTCAACTTATCTCAGACTTCGGAGTCCCCAGCAAGGCGCACTGGCAGTATCTTGCTTTGCGACACTGGGTGACCCAGGCACAGATGCGCCCCCACGCTAGCTGCCCACTAACCAAGTTTGAAAAATGGTACATAACCCGAAGTTCGGATAAGCGCCTGCTCTAAGATATCTATAGCTTTTTGAATATGCCTAAACATAGTACTAAATCCCCGGCGCAGCACCGGTGGGAATCCGAACTTGAGCTGGAGTTCTCCCCCAGAGAATGGCAAGATATTATCCACAGGGATAGGGCTTCCTCCTGTAGCACCGCTGGTAAGGAAATGTTCCTCAAAATAGCACATTATTGGTACTACACCCCAGCCAGAATTGCGCGGTGGAAGCCTGGAGGGGACAATCTCTGCTGGCACCACTGTGGGCAGGTTGACACTCTCACACATGTTCTTTGGCAATGCCCAAAGATACAAGCCTATTGGGACGCAATCCTGCGGGATATAGACACTATCTATCACACAGAAATACCCAGATTCCCCAGCTACACCTTATTGGGACTCCCTAATGCGCTTACATACCCCCTCAAGTCATGTCGAGGGAGAGCAATCACTTTAGCGCTGGGCGCTGCTAAGCAGGTGCTGCTGTCTAAATGTGGAACAGATGAGATTCCAACTAGACTGGACTGGCTCTGTAAGCTTGGGAGGTGGTGGGTATGGAAAAGATTACGGCCAGTATTACACACACACTCCCCAGATTCGATAAAACCTGGGGCACCACCATAGAATTTTTATCCATGGAATTTACAGAACTCACGTGCCCAAGATACCTTCGAGTCCTCTGACTCACTAAGACACACCCTTCCATGGAAGATCACACCCACTCGGGTTGAGCCATCCCCACTGGGTACACGAGCTTACATCACTGGAAGACAGACCGCCCTCAGCTACCCAGTCTCCTCTCTTCTCTGACTTTCCTCCTTTTTATTCTCTCTCCTTATTCCTCATTTACATAGGATAAACACTCTCATATCGTTCCCCACCGGCCAGTGGATGTAGGTGGTGGCTACTGTTACTTTTGCATTCTACAAAAATAATAAAAGATTTAAATCATAAAGTATTATGTGACCTATGTAGGGGAGATAGGGGAGTGGTGACTCGAGTGGGTGAGGAAGCACCCCCCGAGGATACCCCAGCACATTACATGGCAACGTACGTAGGACTCCACACTATAGTTTGGATTCAAAATTGGCATAAGATTACTGAGCAAGAAGGAAATTTGGCTTTCCCACGCTATGGTTCATTTTGATTAGAATACTGTATCAGTTGAGGGGAGTGATGCCTTCATTATGGCCCCCACCCAGACCTACACAGTTTGAGGCATTAGATGCATGGATGCGAGCAGCTCAGGCAAAGAACAGGGAAAAATGTCAGGGAAGGATGAGGAAGGCAATGAAAGCATATCTGGATGCAAGTTGCGATGCGCAGTTGAAGAGATGGAGAGCAGACACCCTCGAGGGAGAGAGGTTGTACCCATTGTTGGTAAAGGAGGGAGATGCTCGGAATAGGTATGGAGATGGAGATGATGGGAGTGATTCTGATGACAGCTTGTTAGCCACAGATAGGCCATAGTGCAGGAGTAGTGGGGAAGATTTCAACAGGATCAGAAGGGACAGGGATACCAGTGCTTAGAGGTGCAGAGTCAAGTGGTGTTAACACTGCTATAAGGTTGCCAGAAGCCCTTACGGTACCGGTCACCATTGGACCTGTAGTTTCTGTGTATGACCCAAGTTTAGGTGAGAACGCTAGTCAACAGCATTCCAGATTGGGAGAAAGGATCAACCCAGGGAGGAATGTGATGATGAATGGAAACGGTCCATTTTTGGTGCCTCTAGAAGCTAGTACCCCATTGCTGGCACCTGCAGACTCTTCGAGGGTGCGTGTTGGGTCTAGTACAATACGATCAGTGTCATTGGCAAATTCGAATTCAGATTTGAAGATGTGGGAAACTCCAGTTAGAGGACCCATGGGAAGGATATCAGAGGTAGGTACAGATCAGGGAGCTTCTGGAGATCAGCATGTCCTGCAGCCTACAACCTCAGAGAGTCGACAGAGGAAGTGGAGTGGTGAAAAGCGTCTCAAGTCAGGGAATGATTAAAGCCGCTGTAAAGGCGAAATTGTTAGATGTGGTGAGGCTAAAAGCAGAAGTGGATGAGATAATCAGTAGAAGCTTGCCTTTAGAAAGAATAGAACTTTATGAACAGGATGAATTGTTGTTTGTAGTGAAGGATGTCACTCATAAAACAAGGCGAGCACTTGAGAAGCTGACAGAATTGGCCCAAAAGTATGATGTAGATCTGTCTAAGAGGAAAATGCTGCAGGGAAATCATAGGTTGACTTACACTGATCAGGAACTTGAGGAGATAAGGGTCACAGGGTTGAAGACACACATTCGAGTGCTGGTCATAGGGATACAAGCATGGAGCATGCTTGACTAATGGGAAGAAAGATGGCCGAAAAAGAAATTTTTTAGGAAGGTGACAGGGAAACGCATTAGCCTGGTGAGGGTATACCAGGAGTTGCAGTTTACCCATTACGAGAGGTACCAAGAGGAAGGTATGTGCACGTGCCTTGGTGCAGGGATGATTTGGCAGCGTTCACAAATGACTTTCCTCGGCTGAGGGAGAAACCTGCTGAATGGTACAAGCAAGTCGATCGCTTTGTAAAGATTTTCAAGGTGTTGTGGATTGATTTGAATACACTGTTTGACATTGTGGTTCCTAGCGACTTTTGGTCTGTGTGTAAAATCACTGTTGATTGGCCTTCTACTGAACCAGATAGAGACCCCATAACACATGGTCTTTCAACTTTGGTCATGAAAAAGTTCAAACAGGTAATTTACATGATTACAGTCTAAGATTGCTAGACTGAACCACCCAAGAGCCTAAGCAATCAGTGCATGCTTATTATGAAAGGCTGTTTCAAGCCTTTAAGCAGTACAGTGGGTTGGATACTTTAGACCTGAAAGATATGGGACAGTTTGTGTCCAAGTTTGTGCTGGCTTTAAGTCCAGAGATTAGCGTCATGGTTCAGCAACATCTAATCTGCTGGCAAAACAAGTCTGTGGATGAGATCCTACGGTATGCCAGATATTGTAGCGATGAGGTGGATTCTAAGCACTGGAAGATGACTGGAAGATGACTGGAAGATGAAGGACAAACTAATGGTGGTCCAGATGAGGAACTCGAACAGAGTAGAACAGGCACAGACAAATGGAGGGACTATAGGCCTGAATCAGGGGAACAATCAAGGAGGGACTCAGAATGCACTGAACAATACAGGACAGGGAAAGGGAAAGGAACAGATCCCAAGTCAGGGGTAGACATTGGAACATTCAAAAAACCACTGCTTTTCATTATTGTCACAAAATCAGGCATTGGAAGTGCGAGTGTTGAGCAAATCCTGCGAATCAGTTTCAGGATGAAGAAGGTATATAGGAGCCGGATGTTATCAATACGGTAACAAGACATAGATCCGTAAATGGGGATTGTCCGAATCAGCTAGTGCAGATACCCCAACCTCTGAGAATTTCTCAGGGTAATCAAGTGTATCATCAAATGCCCTTCATGGAGACGCTGGACGGATTTGATCCAGATCTGTTGCAATGACGGTGCCTGAGGGGGGAGGAAGACTGTACCTTTGGAGCAGTCTTAGAGGTAGACCAGGGTGGACCGTATGTGGAGGCAGATGTAGACGGTCATCGCATTACATTCTTGATTGATACTGGTGCTACCCGTTCCACTGTGAGATCTGCAGTAGTCCCAAACCTACCCCCCTCGGGGCAATCGATCCAAGTTGTAGGAGTTGCCAATTGGACAATGACAAACCATTGACAGATGAGATACCTGTGCGAATAGGAACATTCCAGGACCGACACCAGTTCGTGGTGTGCGTTTCAAGTTCAGTCTGTTTATTGCGATGTGACCTTTTGTGTAAGTTGAACTGTACCATCTATTGCATGCCCAACGGAGTGGAATTACTGACTAAATGATGACGACATTGCTTCCAAATTGACGAATCAGAATCACTATGTAGACATGTATCCTGTGCTAACAGTGGATGATATGCCATATGATATCAGAGACACCGTCTCTCCTGTGGTGTGGGATTTCCCAGGTGAAGAGCTAGGACTGATTCGAGGGGTTGAGCAGGTCTGCATACAGATCAAGCCAGATGCTGAATTTCCGAGAATGCCTCAGTGTAACCTGACCCAGGAAACGGTGCCAGGAATTACACCAGTGATTGAGTCCATGATTGCGCAGGCCATCCTAAAGGAGATCATGGAAAGTCAGTGGAATTCACCTATAATGGGCTACAGAAACCGAGTGGAAAGTACAGGATTGTGCAGGACCTGAAAAGAGTCAACGCAATTGTAATTCCATGTTGTTCTGAGGTACTGAATCCATCCGTTATCTTATTCCAGATTCCTTGTGAAGCTGAATGTTTTACTGTGATTGATTTGTGCAAGGCATTCTTTTCGATACCCTTACATGAGGAAAGCCAATTTTTATTCACTTTCCGGCTGGAGAACCGTGTGTTAACATGGTGTCGTATTCCAAAAGGGTATACTGAGAGTCCATGGATCTTTAACCAGATATTGAAAAAGAATCTTGAGAGCTTGGTGCTGCCGAAAAGCTCAGTGCTTGTGCAGTACATTGATGACCTCCTGATTGCGTCAGAGACCGAGGAGGCTTGTAGGGATGATACCATTGCTCTATTAAATCACTTGGCAGAGAATGGACACAAGGTGTCCCCGGGCAAACTTCAGTATTGTCTGCCTGAAGTACAGTATTTGGGTCATCGCATTGAGAAAGGCAAGAGAAAGGTGTCACCAGACCGCATTGAGGCGATCATGAAACTGAAACCGCCTACCACACAGAAGGAAGTCAGAATGTTGCTGGGAATGGTTGGGTATTGCCGACAGTGGATTCCCAACTTCTCGTTGAAGGCGAAGCACTTACAGAGGTTGACGCACAAATGACTGCTTGGTGGCCTTCTTAGAGCTGAAAGAAAGCCTGTGTCGCACCCCAGCTCTAGGAATGCCTGTTTACAACAAAGCATTCTCATTGTTCTGTTGTGAGAGAGAGGATTGTGCACTGGCTGTACTCACCCAGGTACATGGGGTTGTCCGTAGACCAGTGACTTACTTCTCAGCTACATTAGATCCAGTAGCTTCAGTGTTGCCCGGATGTCTCAAATCAGTTGCTGCAACTGGTGTCTGCATTGAAAGGTGTGAAAGCATTGTGATGGGTCATCTCCTTACTGTGTATGTTCCACACTCAGTTGAGCTCCTGATGACGAGAACCAAAACACCAACAGAAACACAAGAGGGAGTGAAGAGGTAAAATCAAGTGGTGGATTCGTCCTCCTCAAGCACGTCTTCAAAGTAAACAAAGTGAATCCACCCTGCACAAGATGAAAAAGAAGGTATCTTTCCAGACCCTACGTTGTGTGTCTCTCCTAGTGTTTGGGGAAGCACACAGCTTTGTTAAAATAACCCTCACCCACCAAAAGGACCCTTGGTGGCATGCTTCATCATCGGGTTCTTCCCCCCCGCTGCGGGATGGGGCGTTCTGCGACCTACGAAGACGCGGGAGCACTGATAAGTGAACACTATGTGAAAATACAGAAAGTGAGAGTGGAAGGGTCAGATGTGCAATAGTGCTGTTGTTTAGAAAATACCTGGCAATGTGGAAAAATAAACTTTAATGTTCCTTCTAGCTGATATTATTAAAAATGGGGAACAAAGGTTCTACGCTACAATGGGCAAACACCTCCTTTGTCGACATGTTTCGAAGTCATCCCCTTGACTTCTCCTCAGGACCTAAACAGATCCCTATACCACTCTAATTCCTAAATGAAAATGTGATCTGCTAGTCGCAGAACAGTGTGCATATAAATTATAGCATGCACTCAATACTATACCCGATTTGGATTGCTTCTTTCAACCTATAAAAATGGTCTGGAAGAGAAAAGACTTCATTAGGTTGCACTGCATGGGTAAAGTCTATCAAACATAACACCCCTATGGTAGTACTCTGTAAGAGAAGTGATATATTTTATCGACAGTAGTGATATATTTTTCTCTATATTTATCTCATTATGACCGTGTTTTGGTGTTGTGCTGCCCATCAACAACCAACAAATGACATTACTTGCCATAACGACATGTAACATAAAGCACACTCTCTATCATCGATCAAATGTCCCAAGATCTGGTCACATCAAAACGGGACCATGGCTATCTGTATTTAGCGTGATGTATATAGTTGTCTTAGTAAATGATAGCAAAAAGGCACATACATTATTGATACCCTACTAATGCCCCATGAGCCTTTATACGGGAGGGGAGGAGCGCCTATAGTCACACACTGTTAAAGGAAAGAAAATTAGATCAAAAAAATGGTGAGAGAATATGCGAAACAATGCTCGTTGCCTAGGGGGGTCTACTGGCTAGGCCGTACTCACGTTGTCAAGGTCACTCACTCGCCCAAAATACAGCCTCGCCGTGGCTCCGTTGGACGGGCTGTCGGCGTCTGAGGGCTGCTTCTGAGTAGAGTGACTTCCTGGTTTTGCGCGCGTGAAGGGTGAAACGCGTGTTGGAAACTAGAACGTTCACCTCCCCAAAATGGCCGCCACGAGTAGGACCATTGGGGTGTGGAATTTGGTCCACTTCCTAGTTTAGTGTTAGCATTGCCGGACCCTACGTGTTTCAATTCATAACAAGAGATGCATGATTGGGCACCATGAAATGAGGAGATGTTCTCCTCCTGCCTCAATACTAGTGTGCACTGGTATCTAAGGCTGATTTAGTCGCTGCCTGCTCGTAATGCAAGGAAATGACGCTCAGTTTCTATGTTAAAAAAACAGGCACAATTAGTTCGTGGAGTTGGTCCGTTTCTTGTTGTAGTATTTAAATTGCAGGACCATACCTTACACATTCCAATGCATAACCAGAGATGCCCCTTTGGTGAATGAGCATCGTAAATGAAGAACATCCTCATACTGGTTCAATGTTTATGTGCAGTGGTGTGTGAAAGACTTAATGTACTCACTGCCTGCTCGTGGTGCATGCAAGTGACGCTCAATGTACATGCTAAAAAATACGGTTTACTAGTGGTGCTTGTAAAAGAGGCTCAATGTCTGTGCTATACACAAGCACGGTTTACATTCCGCATCTTGTAAATGAGCGCCTTCACGTATATATCAGGTGAAAAAACTGCTCCTATTTCAGTAAAAATGTTCCCCCTACTGTTCAAAAGTTAGCGTGCCAACTTTGAATGCTGAGAAATCAAATGTATTACTGTAGTGCCCATAGTTGAGGTTTTTCGAAAAACTTTATTGTTCAGAATTTGTATATGCTACTGCTGTGCCCTTAATAAATTCAGTGTGTGATTTAGGTCACTCCTCATTAGTAGGGTAAGTGGTGCCACATAGTGTTCTGTACATAACTATGAATCGTGGGTGTTGAAAGGCCTTATTTCAGTTGTCCCCACAGTATATCATCATTCAGACCTGTAGTGTGTGTGCCCAGACGGAACACCCAGCGTTATGTTCTTTTTCAAAAAGTACGGCGTCATTGTTCACTTGTTCAATGACAGTCCACTTCAGGTCCTCTGTCGTGTGGTTGAATTCCAGATAGTGGGAGGCCATCTTAGTGGTGGCTTTTTACAACGTACATTGCTTCTGTGTTCTACTATGCGCGTCTTGACTTGTCACGTCGTCATCCCGATGTACTCCATTGCACACGGACATATGATCATATATACAACGTTTTTACTGTTGCAATTGCTGAAACGGCGTTGTTCCCACTCTGAACCATTTTTAAACCTGATATTTTTGCTCTTCTTTGTTAGGTGGCGTATGCTGCAACTCCCGCAGGGGTGATGTCCTGTCACAGGTGGTAACAGGGTATCCGTCACTATGGGCATTGTAGTGTTTCGTGGTCTTGTGTGGACAACTATATCACGTAGGCTTTTCCCTCTTTTGTGAGAAAACATTGGTTTCGGAATGTTCAATCCCCCACAGTTAAGCAGTTGCCATTTTTTGATGACAATTTTCGTGACTAGGTTTGAACCCGTGTTGAAAGTGGTGATGCATATAGGTCTTTCTTCTGGTGGCTTTTGTATTATGGGTTCGAGTAATGCATCTCGATTGTTGTTTCTTGCCCGTTTCAGGGCATTTGCCATGATTTTTGGTGGATACTTCCGTATTTCCAATTTTTTCTGTAGGTCCTTCGCTTGTGATTTGAAATCACTCACTGGCACATGCATCAAGCTAGGATTTTGCGAGTCCTTAATAGCGAATATTAAGGATTCGCAATTAAGGATTCGCAAAATTCTATGCATGTAGGAATCGCTATAATAATAGCGATTCCTTCACATTCCTTATTTGCGACTCGCAAATTGCGACTTGCAAATAAGGAATGGCTTTCCATTCATTCCTATGGGCCTACAGGCCCATAGGAATGAATGGGAAATTGCGAGCGCTATTTGCGAGTACCAATAGGTACTCGCAAAATGCGCATGCACTTCAAGGTGCAGGGGTGTCAAAAGGACACCCTGTTGCACCCTGAAATTGATCCATGCACATATAGTTGCGCACACACATGAGGACATGTGTGTGTGTACCTTCAACTTTGAAAATGCACTTTAGTGCATTTCTCAAAGTTTTTGCAATTTACCATGAAGTTCAACTTCATGGTAAATTGCGCCCTAGTAGCGAAATCGCTAATTTTTTTACTTTGTAGCATTGCATTTAAGCAATCTCAATTTGCGATTCCTTACATGCAATCGCAATTTAAGTAATCGCAATTTTGCGATTCCTTAAATTGCGATTTTTGCATTTGAGATGATGCATCCCAAATGCAAAAATACAGGTCGCAAAGGGGCAGATTCTGCGAATCTGCCCATTTGCGACCCGATTTTCGGATGATGCATGGGGCCCTCAGTTCTGTACAGTTCCGTCTCAGGTGGAGGAATTGTCCATATGGGAGGTTGTCACGCATGTGTCGCGGATGGAAGCTGTCGTATAGTAGGAGACAGTTCCTGGAAGTTGTTTTAAAATGAGTGGTAGTCTTCAGTACGCCAACTTCCGGGTAAATGTTGAGGTCCAGAAATACCAGTTCTTTCCTTGAGATGGTACTAGTGAATTTCAGGTAGTTGTTTTGGCAATTCAGCCAGGTGATGAACCTGGTAGCGGTTGTCTCATCCCCCTCCCATATGACCAGCACATCATCTATGTACCGTTTCCATTTCTTGATTTGTGGCAGGAAGGGGTTGTCACAGTGTAGGATCTTATGGGTTTCTAGGTGGTGGCTACACTTGGAGCAAAAGTACTCCCCATACTGGTCCCATGCGTTTGAAGGTACAGTGTATCCTTGTATGCGAAGAAGTTCTCCCTCAGTGCCAGTTGACAGCACTGCATTACAATGTTGCGGGGTAATTGGTATTCCCAGTGTACACTGAACAGGATGTCTTCAATGATGGTAAGAGTCTCTTCATGGGGAAGGCTGGTGTAGAGGCTTTCTACATCAAGTCCCATCAGTAATTCTTTGGTGGGGTCGAACTCTACTTCCTGTAGTAGCAGTAGGACGTCTTTGGTATCCTTTAGGTATGTGTCAGTCTTCCGTACTAGTGGGCAAAGAAAAGCGTCCGCAAATTTGGACAGAGGTTCCAAAATGGATCCTATCCCTGATACTATTTTTAATAATACCAGCTAGAAGGAACATTAAAGTTTATTTTTCCACATAGCCAGGTATTTTTTAAACAACACCACTATGGCACATCTGACCCTTCCACTCTCACTTTCTGCATTTTCACATAGTGTTCACTTATCAGTGCTCCCGCGTCTTCGTAGGTCGCAGCACGCCCTGTCCCGCAGCGGGCGGGAAGAACCCGATGATGAAGCATGCCACCAAGGGACCTTTTGGTGGGTGAGGGTTATTTAACAAAGCTGTGTGCTTCCCCAAACACTAGGAGAGACACACAACGTAGGGTCTGGAAAGATACCTTCTTTTTCATTCTGTTCAGGGTGGATTCACTTTGTTTATTTTGAGAACCAAAACACAGCACTTGACTAATAACAGGCTTACCCGCTATGAACAGATTTTGCTGGCTTCCGAGAATGTCACCTTGAAAAGATGTTGTGTATTAAATCCTACTACTTTGATGCCTGTTCCAAGTGCTGAAGGGGATGATTGTGAAGACCATGACTGTCTTGATGTGACTGAACTCTGTACCATACCGAGACCCGACATTGTCGATGAACCACTGCCTGAATCAGACCAAGTCCTTTCTGTCAATGGTTCATGTCTGAGAGACAATGAGGGTTACCTGAGAGCAGCTTTTGCTGTCTGTACCATTTCTGGAGTTGTGGAACCTGCTTGTTTACAAGGATTACACTCTGCACAAGTGGCTGAAATCATTGCCTTGACCCGTGCATGCCTTGTTTCTGATCAAATCCGAGTCACCATCTACACCGATAGCCAGTACAGTTTCAGTGTGGTTCATGACTTCGGACAGATATGGTCACAGAAGGGGTACTTAATGTCATCAGGATCTCCTATCAGGAATGGGGAATATGTAAGATGACTGTTGGAAGCCTTACAACGACCAACGACCCACTAATGGGAAGTGGGCAGATTTTGTCACTGTGGGTAACAGGTCACAAAGCTGCCCCCTTTTGTGCTGTTCATGCTTGTATCTTTAATAGGGATTACTCAGGTGAGAGCACAGAGAGAACCGAGCTCAGCATTATGTTAGCCATAGCGGAAGCTTGGGATGAGGTCAAGCGTCTGCAGGGAGAAGTGTCTGATCAAGAGGAAGCTGGTTGAATCAAAGCAGGTTGTGAAAAGTGAGAGGATGGCATTTGGGTCTCAACAGATGGTAGAGCAGTGTTGCTGGATTGTCTATTGAGCCCTATGGCAAGACAGATTCATGGAGCTGTGCACATTGGGAGAGATGCAATGGTGCGAGTGTTCAGACAAACGTGGCTTAACCCGAGGTTTCGCGTGTTTGCAGAAGCAGTATGTCACAGGTGTGTTACGTGCCAAAAGATGAATGCTAGAAAAAAAACAGCGGTTGCCTTGAGTCACATTGGGAAGTCGGGAGGTCCCTTTAATAGGATTCAGCTTGATTTCATTGAGATGCCCAGGTGCAATGGGCTGAGTTACATTCTGGTTGTGGTGTGTGTCTTTTCACGGTGGGTGGAAGCATACCTGACTAGAAGTAGCCAAGTTGTTACTTAGAGAGTTGATTCCGTGGTTCGGGTTGCCAACTTCATTGGAGTCGGATAGAGGAACACACTTCCATAGTGAGATCATGAAGCTGTTGTGTACTGCCTTGCAAGTTGACGAGAGATTGCACTGTAGCTTCAGGCTGGAGGCGTCAGGCATCGTGGAGCAAGTCAATGGACTTTAAAGATGAGAATGGCAAAGGTGTGCTCCTCGACTTCCCTAAGTTGGCCTGATGCATTGCCTTTGGTACTGATGAGTTTGCACAGCATTCCAGATAGGAGGACTGGATTATCCCCACATGAGATTTTGATGGGGAGGGCGTTGCGCTTGCCTGCAGTGTTGTCTACAGCGTTGATAAACATCACCGATTATCTGATCCTTGACTATTGCAAAGGACAGCTGACGTGGTCTGTTCTGTATCTCACCAGGTTGAAGCTGCGTCTGCACCGACCTCGAAGGACCTCTGCCATGATCTGTGTCCTGGGGACTGGGTCTTGGTCCGGACACACGTGAGGAAGAGCTGTCTTGATGCCCGTTGGTGAGGCCCGTATCAGGTGATCTTGGTAACAAACACTGCTGTGAAGTGTGGAGGCTTGCCGAACTGGATTCACGCCTCCAATACCTGCAGAGTTTCAGGACCCTTGGAAGAAACAGCTCCTCTCCCTGAAGAGAATCCCGCCATGGCTGCGAGGCCACTGGAGAGGGAAAGCCAAGCTGTGGGGGTCCCTGACGAGGCTGGTCATCCACCAAGTCGAGCTGAGGGGGGTCACGCTACACAAGGCCCAGGTATTGAGTCTGAGGGAGATGGTAATGTTGCGAGTGGCATAGAGTCAGACTCAGCTAAAGAGACTGGTGTGGAAGGTGGTCAAGTGCTGCGAAGGAGTCCTGAGGTTGAAAGAGAATCGTGGCCTGTGAGACAGAGGAGGCAGAATCTGAGACTTGCACCTGAAAGAGATCTTGCTCCCATATCTGAAACGTCTGAATCAGAGCAAAGTGACACAGAACAAGCACAGGGGAGCTTAAGGAGATCCAGGAGAGCAAGAGTACCGTGCCTCAGATATGCTGCCCCGGAGTGGACCTATCTGGTTACAGATGCCAGGAACAGTGCAGTGCTTAATTTGTAAAATATTAAGTGCCAGGGCTCTGACCAGGAGGCCACTGCAGCTTGCACCACCCATCACCCTTGTCATCGCTGCCAAAACAACTACTAACAATCTCTCTCACGTGTAAAGGCGACAGTTCAGATTATTCCAGGTCCCCAAAGCTAAAGGAATGGCTGGGGAGGCAGGTATTAGCAATTTGAATGTATATTGTATTCCTAAACTACGTTGTTCTGCTCATCTCTAAATTAGGTGAGCAGCGCCACCATGTGGTGGACTGTTTTAAGTATGGTGTTGATAATTAGGTGCCGGTGCTGAGCACCAGAAAGCAATTAAGTGCCGGTGCTTAGCACCGGAAAGCCCCGGCTCAAATTAAGCACTGGAACAGTGAGGTCTGGGAGAGTGAGGTCCGGACGAGTGAGGCGCGGAGCAGCAGTGCTGATAGGTGAAATCGAACTGCTAGTCCTTGGAGTAGAAGCCAATGGGGTTTTGACACTGACTGTGCCAGATCCTCCGAGACTGAGTGGCATGCGAAGCTTGATTGTGGAGGACCTTACGTTTCAGACTTTTGGATATCAGCCACCAGCTCAAGAGAGTACAGCATTTTGTATTGAACTTTTGCAGTGTGTCATTGAAGAAATTGGCTCAGATCTTATAAGGGATGTAAATTTAACTATGAACTGTGCATAAAAGCTTTTGTTCAAAAGAAGATAACCTAGGCCCGAGTGGAAGAACAAAATTAGGGTCTTTTCCGTTGAAGAAAAAGAGGGCTAGGGAAGTCTTTGAGTTGTGTGAATAATTGCGCCAATAACTGTGAAAGATGTTTCCATGACTTCAAGGAACTGTGTATGAACTTTGTCGTGCAGCACTGAGAGGCAGAGAAAGAGACTTTGCATTGATCCTCTTGCTGTCACAACCCGTACTCATTTGAAAATGAAGTCTGGAAACACGAACCGTAGAAATAAATGTGTAATAGGTACACTTATCGTAGGAGTGATAATAGTTATAGCGATAGTCATTACCATGTCCGTCATAGGTTCACACAAAACAGAAGTTGATGGGGTGGGAGTACATGGGACATCCACACCTACTACTTCTAGTACAGAAGAGGGGACATTAGGAGCTGACAGTGCTATGACTGATAAGGCTAGTTGCTTGTTGCATGTAGATTTGTCAAAAGCGGATTATACGTTGAATGCTGCTACTGGCAAAAGGGATGGCAGTTTTGTTTGGCATTGGGGAAAGGTGATCTCGGAGGGGCATTTTCCCCCTGCCCAGAGTACTAAATTTTGGAGCCTGTAAAAAGTAAAAGAAGGCTATAAGGCAGAGAAACCTTTTTAGATTTTGTTGAACCCCCAATTGCAAGGAAATTGTATATGCAATTGAGGTTGGGGACCCTCCCACTTGCAGCATATTCCAGCAAATGGCTGAGTGACCAAACTGGTGAATGCCCTGCGTGCAAATATAAGGTGGAGTCTGAAATACATGTTCTGCTCCTCTGCCCCGCCTATCGGCTGCCGCGCAAGCGTTGGTTAATCCAACTATGTAAAAATTTAGGGTTTGTGCGCGCCATAGAGGCTTATAGAGTTCTAAAATATGACACTCATCCCCCAATTGTCTTTGCCATATCACGCTTTTTAAACTGTATGTGGCACACCCGTCGGGCTTACATAAAGTGATTTCTGGGGGTTTAGGGGAACTGGTGACTGGGTGAGTAGGTCTCTGTTTGGGTTTTAGGCCTTGCACTGATGTCCCACAGTTTTATTTTATTATAAGATTTTAGTAGAAGATTTTACTGTCTGGATATTTTTAATGCACTTGATGTGATTCTTTTAATGTCGTTTTATCTGGCTGGTTGTATTTTAATTGTTTATGTTTTAATATATACAACTTCCATCCCTGCTGTATCTATGAAGCTTGTGCTATGTGTTTTTGTCTCTACTTTCTTTTGTGGGTTGATCATTGTATATGAAATCCTTTGTGAGTATTTAGTGTTTTTTAATACAGATGTATATACTGTTTGTTTTATTGATGCACTTTGATGGCTCTAGCGGCCGAAATAAAGTATTAATGATGATGATAATAGTTATAGCGATAGTCATTACCATGTCCGTCATAGGTTCACACAAAACAGAAGTTGATGGGGTGGGAGTACATGGGACATCCACACCTACTACTTCTAGTACAGAAGAGGGTACATTAGGAGCTGACAGTGCTATGACTGATAAGGCTAGTTGCTTGTTGCACGTAGATTTGTAAAAAGGGGATTATACGTTGAATGCTGCTACTGGCAAAAGGGATGGCAGTTTTTTTGGGCATTGGGGAAAGGTGATCCCGGAGGACCATTTTCCCCCTGCCCAGAGTACAACATTTTGGAGCCGGTAAAAAGTAAAAGAGGACTATAAGGCCAACAAGACTCCCTCTGCTGCTGCCTACAAAGTGGCAGCCATCTTGGGCTATCTTGGGCCTTTTTCCCCCTGCCCAGTGTACAAAATGTCGGAGCCTGTAAAAGTAAAAGGTAACAGAGGACTATTCACCCTTTATTAGAAAGGCCAACAAGACATCCTCTGCTGCAGCCTACAAAGTAGCAGCAATCTTGTAACGACACCCAACCCACTGTTATACTTGGCCCATCTGACTATTTTGCGAAGCATTCTTTAAATTCCCACTGAAATACATTTCTCCTGCCTAGGCCTAGACCTGTCCCTGTATTTCCCTCTCAAATACATATCCCTAGCATTTCCTCAGTAGGATTGCAAACTCGTCTTTCCACCCAGATCAAGGAAAACGACATCATGGTGGGAGTAACTATGAAACCTACAGGAAGTAACTCCTATTCTATAATATACCCCTCCATTCTATCTAGGAATGCTACCAAAACCTTCAAACACAACCTTCTTAGAAAAAACCCCAAAAATCTGTTCCTTGACCCCTCCTTCAATGTAAAGAAAGGTATAATAATCAATGACCTTATATTTTTCAATAGAAAAATGGCTAAATGGCGAACTTCCTTTTCTAAACTACTAATCATCCAGGACAAGAAAAATATTCCTTATGGAACCAGGATTATAACGGCACCCTCACAAACCTTAGAGCTATTGTGAACACAACCTCCTACAAAAACGGCACTGTTCTTATCCATGCAGCCTATAAGGACTTAGAACAATTCGACAAATCCTTTTCCGCACTAAAAGCTCACATCTACACTCAACCCATAGACCACTTGGATCAAACAGATTTCTCTATCTCTCTAGAGTCACAGCAACCAACACCCTTATCTAGAACCCCCGAAAGAAGCAACAGCAACTCACCACCCTTAGAACTCAACTCACGGCCCTCATCATTTCCATACCTTGCTCCTAGCCCCATCTCCAGAACCAGCTCCCCCCTCAACCCTTCTCTGACCTCCCATGAAGTTCACAGCAATGAGGCCACTGTAGCGAATCATATAAAAGCCTCCCACCCGTGCCAACCCCACTCATCTACGACTACCACTATCCCTGCCGCACAAACCTACCATACTTCGAGCACAGTTATCGAACCTCCCAGCAATCGTAACCCCAGCCCTCCTTGCGTGCTGCTCCTTCCTTCTCCCTCATACCAATGTGAACTAGAGACACTCAGAACCCACACGGACATTACATACCGGAACCTACAAAACGTTATCTCAGAAATTAAAAATATCTTACAACTCTCAGAAAATTCTCTCTCAAATATCTACCACGTTCAAAAATCATTAGCCTCAGCTAACAGCAAGCTAAATACTATCCCACTGCCCCTGTCAAACCGGCAATTCCGTACACCCAAGCACCATAACTACTTAACTGACTCTGAAATCCAAACCTTACTACTATCCTACGAGTCAACTCCATGTCCCCTCACCAATAAGGATGAATTCTCTATTCACCCAGTCCCCATCAATCCAAATAGAACCTCACAACCGAATCACAGAAAGATAAACCCTAATAACCTACAAAGAATAACCCTAACCACTGAAAATCATGACCTTACCTTGGGAAATGTCTCAAATCACATCTCCTGCCTCCTACTCAACTGCCGATCAGCAATGAAACACGCCTCTGACATCGCCGACCTCATCCTGCGAGTTGCATAGAGTCAGACTCAGCTGAAGAGACTGGTGTGGAAGGTGGTCAAGTGCTGCGAAGGAGTACTGAGGTTGAAAGAGAATCGTGGCCTGTGAGACAGAGGAGGCAGAACTTGAGACTTGCACTTGAAAGAGATCTTGCTCCCATATCTGAAACGTCTGCATCAGAGCAAAGTGACAGAGAACAAGCACAGGGGAGCTTAGGGAGATCCAGGAGAGCAAGAGTACCGTGCCGGAGATACGCTGCCCCGGGGTGGACTTATCTGGTTACAGATGCCAGGAACAGTGCAGTGCTTAATTTGTAAAATATTAAGTGCCAGGGCTCTGACCAGGAGGCCACTGCAGCTTGCACCACCCATCACCCTTGTCATCGCTGCCAAAACAACTACTAACAATCTCTCTCACGTGTAAAGGCGACAGTTCAGATTATTCCAGGTCCCCAAAGCTAAAGGAATGGCTGGGGAGGCAGGTATTAGCAATTTGAATGTATATTGTATTCCTAAACTACGTTGTTCTGCTCATCTCTAAATTAGGTGAGCAGCGCCACCATGTGGTGGACTGTTTTAAGTATGGTGTTGATAATTAGGTGCCGGTGCTGAGCACCAGAAAGCAATTAAGTGCCGGTGCTTAGCACCGGAAAGCCCCGGCTCAAATTAAGCACTGCAACAGTGAGGTCTGGGAGAGTGAGGTCCAGACGAGTGAGGCGCGGAGCAGCAGTGCTGATAATTGAAATCGAACTGCTAGTCCTTGGAGTAGAAGCCAATGGGGTTTTGACACTGACTGTGCCAGATCCTCCGAGACTGAGTGGCATGCGAAGCTTGATTGTGGAGGACCTTACGTTTCAGACTTTTGGATATCAGCCACCAGTTCAAGAGAGTGCAGCATTTCGTATTGAACTTTTGCAGTGTGTCATTGAAGAAATTGGCTCTGATCTTACAAGGGATGTAAATTTAACTATGAACTGTGCATAAAAGCTTTTGTTCAAAAGAAGATAACCTAGGCCCGAGTGGAAGAACAAAATTAGGGACTTTTCCGTTGAAGAAAAAGAGGGCTAGTGAAGTCTTTGAGTTGTGTAAATAATTGCGCCAATAACTGTGAAAGCTGTTTCCATGACTTCAAGGAACTGTGTATGAACTTTGTCATGCAGCAGTGAGAGGCAGAGATAGAGACTTTGCATTGATCCTCTTGCTGTCACATCCCGTACTCATTTGAAAATGAAGTCTGGAAACACGAACCGTAGAAATAAATGTGTGATAGGTACACTTATCGTAGGAGTGATAATAGTTATAGCGATAGTCATTACCATGTCCGTCATAGGTTCACACAAAACAGAAGTTGATGGGGTGGGAGTACATGGGACATCCACACCTACTACTTCTAGTACAGAAGAGGGTACATTAGGAGCTGACAGTGCTATGACTGATAAGGCTAGTTGCTTGTTGCACGTAGATTTGTCAAAAGGGGATTATATGTTGAATGCTGCTACTGGCAAAAGGGATGGCAGTTTTGTTTAGCATTGGGGAAAGGTGATCCCGGAGGGCCATTTTCCCCCTTCCCAGAGTACTAAATTTTGGAGCCTGTAAAAAAGTAAAAGAGGACTATAAGGCCAACAAGACTCCCTCTGCTGCTGCCTACAAAGTGGCAGCCATCTTGGGCTATCTTGGGCCTTTTTCCCCCTGCCCAGTGTACAAAATGTCAGAGCCTGTAAAAGTAAAAGGTAACAGAGGACTATTCACCCTTGATTAGAAAGGCCAACAAGACATCCTCTGCTGCAGCCTACAAAGTAACAGCCATCTTGTAACGACACCCAACCCACTGTTATACTTGGCCCATCTGACTATTTTGCGAAGCATTCTTTAAATTCCCACTGAAATACATTTCTCCTGCCTAGGCCTAGACCTGTCCCTGTATTTCCCTCTCAAATACATATCCCTAACATTTCCTCAGTAGGATTGCAAACTGGTCTTACCGCCCAGATCAAGGAAAACTACATCATGGTGGGAGTAACTATGAAACCTGCAGGAAGTAACTCCTATTCTATACTATACCCCTCCAATCTATCTAGGAATGCTACTAAAACCTTCAAACACAACCTTCTTAGAAAAAACCCCAAAACTCTGTTCCCTGACCTCTCCTTCAATGTAAAGAAAGGTATAATAATCAATGACCTTATATTTTTCAATAGAAAAATGGCTAAATGGCGAACTTCCTTTTCTAAACTACTAATCATCCAGGATAAGAAAAATATTCCTTATGGAACCAGGATTATAACGGCACCCTCACAAAACCTTAGAGCTACTCTGAACACAACCTCCTACAAAAACGGCACTGTTCTTATCCATGCAGCCAATAAGGACTTAGAACAATTCGACAAATACTTTTCCGCACTAAAAGCTCACATCTACACTCAACCCATAGACCACTTGGATCAAACAGATTTCTCAATCTCTCTAGAGTCACAGCAACCGACACCCTTATCTAGAACCCCCGAAAGAAGCAATAGCAACTCACCACCCTTAGAACTCAACTCACGACCCTCATCATTTCCATACCTTGCTCCTAGCCCCATCTCCAGAACCAGCTCGCCCCTCAACCCTCCTCTGACCTCCCATGAAGTTCACAGCAATGAGGCCACTGCAGCGAATCGTAAAAAAGCCTCCCACCCATGCCAACCCCACTCATCTATGACTACCACTATCCCTGCCGCACAAACCTACCATACTTCGAGCACAGTTATCGAACCTCCCAGCAATCGTAACCCCAGCCCTCCTTGTGCGCTGCTCCTTCCTTCTCCCTCATACCAATTTGAACTAGAGACACTCAGAACCCACACGGACATTACATGCCGGAACCTACAAAACGTTATCTCAGAAATTAAAAATATCCTACAACTCTCAGAAAATTCTCTCTAAAAATCTACCACTTACAAAAATCATTAGCCTCAGCCAACAGCAAGCTAAATACTATCCCACTGCCCCTGTCAAACCGGCAATTCCGTACACGCAAGCACCTTAACTACTTAACTGACTCTGAAATCTAAACCTTACTACTATCCTACGAGTCAACTCCATGTCCCCTCACCAATAAGGATGAATTCTCTATTCACCCAGTCCCCATCAATCCAAATAGAACCTCACAACCGAATCACAGAAAGATAAACCCTAATAACCTACAAAGAATAACCCTAACCACTGAAAAGCATGACCTTACCTTGGGAAATGTGTCAAATCACATCTCCTGCCTCCTACTCAACTGCCGATCAGCAATGAAACACGCCTCTGACATCGCCGACCTCATCCTGAACCGGAAAGTGGACGAAACCATCTTAACGGAAACATGGCTCACGGAATCATCCTCCCCATGCCTAGACCTTCTTGTCCCCCCCTAACTACAACATTATAAGACTAGACAGACCACATAAAACGGGCGTAGGCATTGCTTGCATACATCGATCCAACATCCCTATCTCGAAGTTTCACTCCGAACCCCTTGATTCTTGTGAATACCTTGGGCTCTTCATAAAATCATCAGATAACCATCCCTACAAACTACATATACTTTACCATCCCCAGGTAAAAACGCTTTATTCATAGACCAACTAATGGAAATCATTACAACAAACTACACTTGACTGGATCATCTCCAAAGAAAAAATGGTTGAATCTATCATGATCATCCCATGCGATTGGTCAGACCATTATATTATTACCTTCCAAATACCCACCACTAAAAGGAAAACTTCCTCACAGCAAATCAAGCCCAGACATTGGGTTAGAGACACGAAAAACCTTAACTGGAACAATCTAGCTTCCTACTGCGGGAAAGTACTCCTTCCTCCTAATAACTTGTCTGATGTCAATGAACTCACTGATCACTACAACTCCACGATGACCAAACTAATTGACCATTTAGCCCCACCAAAACTCAAAAGAATACCGGACAAAGACAAAAACCTGTGGTTCAATGGAGCCCTGAATGAAGAAAGACGTAAACTGAGACTAACTAAACGGAAATGGAGACAACATCCCTCTTCCCATCAACTCAAACTGCTAAGAAAGTCTAGAAACTCCTATAACAAAAGTATTCTAAAATCAAAAAAAGACTTCTTTAGATCGTAACTAGACGATGCCAAAAATAGACCGAAGAAACTCTTCGAAATGTTAAATCAACAATCAATCAGTTTGGCCAGAACCGCACTCATGATTTCAAAATCGCAGCTAAGTAGTGAAGAATTTTCCTCCTTCTTCACAGCTAAAGCCAACTCTCTACAAAACGAGTTCAGGACGGCGGCAAACAACTCAGCTACCCTAAAGAACTCTCAAGCTGAAGGTCCAATCCAACCTGCTCTGCCTATGCCCAAAAATAACGCTCATTGGTCAACCTTCAAACTTTACGATCTCAGTGATATTACAAAAACCTTAGCGACTATCAAACTTAATAACCACTTCAATGACCCTCTCCCTTCAAATTGATTATCTCCCATCTACCATATCATCTCCCCTCTCTGAACCAAAATCATCAATGCATCGTTCTCGCAAGGTTCCATCCTGGATTGCCTAAAAATTGGTCAAGTCACCCCCATCTTAAAAAAACCTACAGAAAACCCCTCGGACCCCAACTACTTCCGACCAATAACCAACATTCCCATGCTAGCCAAGGTTTTGGAAAAATGTGTTCAACAACAATTAAACCAACACATCACGGATTTCAAGCTACTGGACGACTGCCAATCAGGATTCATACCGGGGGGGGGGCGCTAGGTGGCGCACATCCAAGATGGCCGCACACCCGTGAGGCTCTGGAAGCCTGACAAACAAATCCATTTTTTATCCTGAGTTTTACCTCTGCTACAGCGGTCTTTTTGCAACCTAGCTGCCCCTTACACCTTCCGCTATCAGCGGTAAAAAAACGACTGCTCTCGCAGCCCCGTGGACCTGCCTGTGGGCCGTTACAGGTTGCGGCGGACAACCCTGCTGGAAGGCGGGCCGGGTGCTGTGGCTACTTGAGCCCCGCGGCTCTACACGTGTGCTTGGGCCTCACTCATCCGAGCTCGGACTGGGACCCCATCGCTTCCGCCACTACCTCTCTCTACTGGACTCCTGCCCGCGACACTGCTGAGGCCTCCTGCTGGGCCAGCCCGGAGCACCGCTTAAGAGCTGGGGACGTGAGCTGCGGCTGCGAAGACGCGACTCGCGTTGAGTGCCGGGCCTGCACTGTGCCCCCGTTCTCCGTCCTCCAAGTGAGTACCGCTTCGCGGATTGCACCCCTGCTGCGCGGCAGATTGCACACTCCCACATTGAGACACCGGCTGAGACCACTGCATCTCTTACCCTTGGGGAACCGGCGATACATCTCCACGCACCATCCTCCGCCCGCCTCCAGATTTCACCCGCGCTGTTGGCACCCCACGCTGTGACTGTCCCGGGGCTGGCCCGCTCTTGTCTGTGCGTGCTGGCAGCCTAGAGGTGGAGGCTCCCCGCCGCCAATCCATGCGTTTTGTGCACGACTGAACTGGACCTATTTACCAGATCTCTGCTTGTGGGCAGGCCCATTGACTCTGAGCCGTTCATACCCTGCTATCAGGCTTTTGCCTAAGTCTCACACCCTCCACCTGCAGATACAAGGCGCACTTCGCTTGGGGGTGGTGACGTGTCCGGGAACTGGCTGTGGAGACCATCTTCTTCTGGGCGCTACACTGCTACGGCTCGCTCCCGCTCCTTGCGGCCTATCTCCCTCGGTGCTGACCCACACACTCGGCTCCCTCCCGCAAGGAAGGTATCTTTTCGCCGGCACCGCGCGGGAGCCTATGTGACTGGTGAGGTGCAATGGGAAAGCCAGATAGCCGTCAGCCACGACTAACATTCGACGCGCAGAGAAAAGCGGCGACGAGATCGTCATCCGTGGAGTCCACCCCTGCTGTCATGGAGCAAGCGCAGCCATCTACACAAGCCCCTGAAAACGACGTTAAGGCTATCCTCCTGGCCGTGCAACACAGCATCTCAGATCTTTCTGGGAAAATGGACACTGTGAATAACCGCTTGGATTTTCTGGTGCAAAAAGTAGACAAGCATGATGGGCAGCTAAAGGAGGCGGAACAGCGCATATCCGATAATGAAGATGCCACTGCCCAGATGCAAACGCAGATAGTACAAATGGACAAGCTGCTGAAGGTGATTGCGGCCAAGAATGAGGACATTGAAGCCAGAAGCCGCCGCAACAACGTCCACATTTTAGGTATTCCAGAAAGTACGAACACTGGACGCATGGAGGACTACGTCGAACGCCTCCTAAAAAGCACCTTCGGAGACAACTCCTTCTCGACATACTTGGTGGTTGAACGCGCGCACCGCTCCCTCGGTCCGCGCCCCCCTCTCGGTGAGGTCCCTCGGCCTATCATCGCACGTCTCCTCAACTACCGGGATCGGGATGTCGCACTCCAAAAGGCCCGAGAGCTGAAACCGCTACAATTCGAGGGGAATACCTTCACCATCTATCCAGACTTTACACTAGCGGTACAGGAGGCGCGCCGGAAATTCCTCACTGTTAAGCAGAAACTCCGAAAAGCCCAGATAGAATATGTTCTACTATACCCAGCGAGGCTTCGGATCACGCAAAATGGCAAGCATGTATTCTGCACCAATCCGCAACAAGTTGAGGACTTTCTGAAAACTATCGCTAGACGTTCTCCACGACATGATCATGACTCCGGACCGGCATCATCACCCAACGACTAAGCGGAGGCTGCTGTTTATCGTCACTTTCCATCCGCCCAAGGCGGCTTCTGCCTCAGCTGGCATCTGCCTATACTACACTGAGACGCTCCCAACTGACACCCCACTTTCCGTGGGCAGCTGACAATCCTATCAGTACTCCTAGCCTGGATTGACGCTCCTGTTCAGAAGCACGGACAGATAAGTGGCTGAAAGGCTCCTTTAATTGACTATGGTTCTATCTGTATTTCTGTATAACCTGCTGTGGTATGAGTAGAACATTAATGACTTGTCAGGCACCCTTTCCCCAGGTGCCACCCTCTCCCAGTTATGGGATGACACCCAGGGACTGCGTTGCAGTTTGCGGCTGGTTGAGGGAAGGGACCACGGCCCCCCTGGCGCCCCCCTATGGGAGATCCCCCCTGGTGCTTTCTTTTGTTTGTTATGTATTGTTTGGACCTATCTTCGTTACGCTGGCCTAAACGTGTTAAAGGGGTATGGCCATGTTGCTTAGGCCTGTTGGGTGGGCAACGACTTACCGGCACGTTTGGGGTGCTGTTGTGGGTGGAGGGGGGTTTGGGTATTGGTATTACACTGTTGAGACAATACATTGAGGCTAACAATACTGAGAGGCAATGTTGGGTTGGATACTGCTCCCATCGCTCTAACCTGTGCTGGTCACTTACAATTCAACACACTCGCCATCATGGACTGTCGCACCCTACTCTAAGACATCAGCAAACTCGCTCTATATCATTACTACTTATACAACGCCAGTGCAGACACATCCACTCTGCATCAAATTAATCACATGGAACGTCAGGGGTCTGCGTGATCCTCGAAAACGACGGCAGGTCCTGGCATACTTAGACAGGCACCATATACAAATAGCCATGCTTCAGGAAACACATATTGACCCTAGGCGTCCGTCCTGTTTTGGTTCCCGGTGGGCCTCAGTATGGGTATTCTCGTCCTACTCCACATACTCACGGGGTACGCTCATTTTAATTTAAAAAAACACGCCGTTCATATGGGGGGGGCACGTACGGCGACCCCTCAGGCCGCAGCTGTCTACTCTGGGGCACATTAGCCACACAATCTGTCACCCTTGCTTGCAGCTACGGCCCTAATTCGGATGACCCCGGGTACTTCACGGCTCTCTGGGGACGCATATTAAAAATTGGCTCTACACATGTTATATGGGGTGGGGACCTTAACATAGCTCTGTTCCCCCCGTTGACCGCTCCAACCCCCAACCACACCACTACACACACGCTCGAGATGCCCTCACCGGGTTGCTTACCGAACATAGCCTCGTGGATGCATGGCGACACGTACACCCTGCCACTATGGAAGGCACCTACTATACAGCAGGGCATACAACTTGGTCTAGGCTTGACTACTGGCTGTGCTCTCGCAGTGTGGTCCCTTGGATTGGAGCGGCCACTCATTTGGCGCGTACCCTTTCGGATCACGCGCCAGTGTGCCTTGAACTGCTGCCCCCAAATGCTGTCGCCACCCCTCGATGCTGGAGACTCACGCCAGAGGCCTTGCTGGATGCGGTGTTCCAAGCCGAATTGGGGGAAGAGATTGAAGATTTCTTTACTAGGAACAAGGGCTCGGTCGATAATGTGGGGCTTCTCTGGGAGGCATTCAAGGTCACAGTCAGGGGCACTTGCATCTCCAAAAGTTTTGGGGTGCTTCGAGACATTAGAAGGAATCTACAGCGCCTTGAACTTGAAATCAGGCAACTCGAGACAGAAATGTGGGCCGACGACGCTGGTGCCACACGTGCTGCGCTTCGCGAGAAGCTCACAGACTATACTGACACTGCGCATCGTGAGGTAAAATTTAGGGACAAATATTTCACCGCCCGTCGTTATGGAGAGGGGGAACGCCCGGGCCGGGCGCTAGCAAACGCTATTAAGGCACCCCGGTTTTCAAATTACGTCCTGGATGTGGTGGACAATGACGGAGAACAATACCGAGACAGCCTAGACATCCTACGAGTATTTACTGAATACTATTCAGATCTATATAGCTCGCAACGAACAACCCCCCCTGATTTCTCTCCCTATCTAAATTACATAGCATTGGGGTGGCTTGGGGACTCTCAGCGTGCATTCCTAATGGCCCCGTTTGAGGATGACGAAATACGAGAGGCCATCATGCAGATGGACTACCCATTGAAATTTTATAAAATGTACATTAACCAATTGCTCCCTGTGCTTAAAGAGGTTTTCCTCGAGGCCCACGAGACATCAATTTTACCTGGCTCCATGAGGGAAGCCCTCATTACGTCGTTATTGAAACCTGGCAAACCAGCCGATCGCTGCGAGTCTTATAGACCGCTTTCCCTCATCAACACCGACGCAAAAATCCTGGCTAAATTGGTGGCAAATAGGCTTAGCCTACTTATGGATAAGCTGGTTCTCCCTGATCAGGCCGGGTTCATACTGGGAAGAGCCACGTCCCATAATCTCAGAACTCTATTTTCGATCTTGCAGGCAGTGGACCCACGATTGCAACTGATAGCGGTATTTCTCGACGCCACAAAGGCTTTTGATTCAGTGGAATGGGACTACCTATTCACTGTTTTACAATGCATGGGCCTCCCAGAGAGCTTCATAACATGGATTCGCCTGTTGTACACCTCACCTACGGCGAAAGTCCTAATTAATGGGCATACGTCCTCTTCCGTTTCACTCTCAAGTGGTACGCGGCAGGGGTGCCCACTCTCACCCCTATTATTTGCTCTCATTATGGAACCCCTAGCTGCAAAGATTAGACAGCATTATAGTCACATAGGCCTTCGCTGCTTCCTTCGTCCGATACTCATATCCTTGTATGCAGATGATGTGACCCTCTATGTTAAGGACCCGCAACACAATCTTAATCCGCTACTACGCGAGTTTGTTAAATTTGGGGGGCAATCTGGAATTCACATTAACTGGTCCAAGTCGCAGATATTCCCGCTGACTAACTCGGTCACACCCTTCGCTACGGACTTCCCACTCGTGTGGTGTGAGGAGGAGGCTAAATATCTGGGTATCCGCGTGACGTCAGACCGGGACGAATTAATGCGAAGTAACTATGGCCGCACAATGGAGCATATTACGGGCTGCATAACTCGGTGGATTGCCCTTCCCTTGACCATGGCCGGGCGCATATCCCTGATAAAAATGGTGATACTCCCCAAGTTTTTATACCTCTTTTTAAACATTCCCTACGACCCTGGGAGACATTTCTTTGCCACCTTGCGTTCGGAACTGATTAGACTTGTGTGGGGCGGAAAACAGCCACGCATACAATGGAACGTGCTAATGAGGCCCTACTCCCAAGGCGGCCTTGATATTCCTAATTTCGAGCTCTATTACCTTTGTGCCCAAGCACACTACGCCCATTACTGGTTCCATCCACCTCGGTATACACCTCACGTTGCCATGAACACTGGCTTGCAGACCCCATCCCGTTGGACGGTGTCATCCTCTCCCCCACCGCACCTTGCGACCGGAGCCCGACTTCCGTGGATTGTACACTCAAGGCCTGGTCTCGCCTTCTGAAGCGCATGCATGCACCCAGTATCTACTCCCCTCTGCTCCCCCTCACTTACCATCCAGAAATATCGCTGCTACAATAAGGGCTCTTCAAAAACACAGCGCGTAAACGCAATATCCGCTGCTGGGGGGACCTATACAGTAATGGTAAGTTTCGCACCCTTCAACAACTATGCCATGATCCACCTCCGTCCCATATGGAAACATTCTTATACGCTCGTCTCCGCCATGGCATTCAAGCTAGCAGTGATGTTTTCCCTTCCGAACCTGCAAAATTTGCCCCTCTACACGCTGTCCTGTGAGCCCCTACTGCTTCACACTTGGTGTCCATACTCTATCACAGCTTATATGGCGGCACTGAATACCAACCATGCCCGACACACGCTAAGTGGTCGGCTGAACTGAGCCAGGAACTCACCGATGAACAATGGCTTTATTGCTGTAAACAGACTGAACAGATCTTGGCCAATAGCAGGCTCCGTGTTATACATTATAGGTTCTTACATCGCAGCTACTACACCCCAGTCACATTACACAACTTTGGCCTGAGAGATACGCACAGATGTGATAGATGCAAAATGGAACACGCTGATTTTCTGCACCTTGCCTGGGACTGTCCGGATATCCATACTTACTGGAGTGATGTCCTTGCGGCTTTGGACTCTATGATCTCATTGCCTCTCCCGAGATCCACACTTTTGGCTCTCTTAGGGTATTCTGAGCAACTCCCCGCCAAACACCGGAAATGTGTTTCCTTCCGCCTTGCCCCGGCTAAACGACGCATAGCCTGCCGCTGGGGTAGAGGCCGAGCACCCAAATTTAAAGATTGGCTATCGGACATGATCCTCTGGCAAGACCAACTTTGCACTTATGCTGAACTACTCCCCCACTCCTCTCGCCCTCGGGACATATGGGGCCCACTACAGACATATCTACTGGAACACCCCCACACAGATGAGGCCCGGTCTTGAAAGCCAACACGCACTCCCTAGGTACCTCCCCCACACGGCCTGCTCTGTCCCTTCCTACTGATGCCCCTGCCAGGCACTAACTCTCTCATCATATATTGTTGGAGCCTCTGACGTACTCACTCTACTGTAATCTGTAATGGCAAATGCATGATGTCCCGACTGTTGCTTGTACTTTTATGATTCTTTGATGGTGTATAACAGTCCACATTGCTAATTTATGTACCCATCGAATTGCATTTCTGTATCCCGTTATGTCTCTTACTATGCACTCTCAGTTGCCTCAATTTCCGTCTCCTTTACAG
Source organism: Calotriton arnoldi (assembly GCA_963921515.1). Classification (NCBI taxonomy): domain Eukaryota; kingdom Metazoa; phylum Chordata; class Amphibia; order Caudata; family Salamandridae; genus Calotriton; species Calotriton arnoldi. The sequence continues at coordinate 121,067 of CAWUFW010009567.1, forward strand.
ATATTGAGGTTTGAACGTCTGTTCTTGATTGAAAAATTTCAATAAATAAAGGTTTAAAAAAAAAAAGGATTCATACCCGGGCATAACACCGAAACAGCAATTCTTAATATAGTTGACGACGCCCTACTCGCTCTTGACCGCAATGAAACCTTTCTGCTAGTGCTGCTTGACCTCTCGTCTGCTTTCGACACTGTTAATCTCGGCAAAATCCTGGAGAGGCTAGAAAACAGGATGGGACTATCAGGCACAGTCCTTCAATGGTTCAAATCCTTCCTAGAAAACAGAACGCAAAAGTTTATGCTGAATAAAAATCTTTCTCCTTCATCCCCTAATCTACTAGGAGTACCACAAGGCTCGACTTTATCCCCTGCACTATTCAACCTCTATGTCGAACCCCTAACTGAACTATTACAGCAGGCGAATATCTCCTTCCACATGTACGCGGATGACACACAGTTGTATATCAAGATCACTTCCATTGAAAAGATCAAAATGATTAATCAAGCTCTAGAAAAGACCATCCACTGGCTAAAGACCAACTACTTTAAGCTAAACTTGCAAAAAACTGAATTCCTTCTCATTTCCCCTCCAAAAAACTCTTCAGTGATAAAGGAGTGGACCAAGATGATCACTGCTCTAAATTGTACGCCGATCCTTGTGGACTCCACCAAATCGCTTGGAATCACGCTGGATAAGAACCTCAATATGCAAACACACATCAACATGTTGGCTAAAAATGCCAGCTTTCACCTCAGCTATCTCAGAAAAATGAAACCTTTCATCGAGAATCCGGACCTCAAAACTGCAGTTCAGGCATTAGTCATCTCGAGGTTGGAATACGGATGTACTACTCTATCGTGTCTTCTCAAAATCTCAACAGCCCCTTTAAAAGCCTGTCTCAACGCAGCCGCAAGACTCTTAACAGGATCTAGAAGATTTGACCATATCTAGCCACACCTGAAGGCGCTCAACTGGCTACCCTACGAAGCGAGAATACACCTAAAGATGGCCTGCATCACACATAAAGCATTACACCACTATACCCCCCAATATCTAGCCCAGAAACTTGCTATATCTAGAGGAAACAAACACTCTAGGAGCTCCAACAATCTTCTCCTGAAACCTTCATGCTTCAGCAAGAAAAAAACATTTGATAGAGCATTTTCCGGAGCTGCACCAAGACTCTGGAACTCACTCCCTCCGAGCATCAGAAAAATCTCTTCATCAACATTATTTAAAAGGGAAGCTAAAACCTTCCTGATGAGCAAATTCCTCCCTTAACTCCTTAGAAATCTTCACTCACCTGGGCTCTATAAACTTCAACAGATAACTTTTCGACTTGCCTCTCTCTGGGAGTGACTCTCCCCACTTTGGCGATCACAAGATCCGACTCCGAAGGAAGCTCTACTTTCGATATCACGCCTGCTTGCAATGAACCAATAAGCTACTCTAAACTCGTATCTATGATACCCGTGATGACAGCCTCGCTAATATGATTTGTTTGTACTTGAACTTGTTCCTACTGCACCGAACTGAACAACCTATTTCTACTTATTATATTCATTATCGATTTGCGCTCTTCCGAACTTCATATATGCCACATATCTATCTGTAGGACCCTACTAAACTGTTCTTGAATGTGTTGCTCTGTACTGTGAAGCGCTCAGATACCCTATTCAGGGTCTTGTTCGCGCTATAAAAAACACTAAAAAAAAAAAAAATGGTTATGCAACGTTAATACGATGGATGTGAGGTATTGTTATGTGTGTATGCAGTTACCTGCGTCAGTTGAGGAGGGTATTGGGTACCACCATTTGCCTCTGACGTATGGCATCACTTGTAGTTTGCTGCTTAGCATGTTTTACGGTAAGGGTCATTATGAGTACTATTTCTCGAATTATGATGTGGTGCTTTCAGAAGTTCCAGCTTACAAGCACTTGAACAAGTATGACTATTATAAGCAAGAAGAGAGAATAGGAAAGTATTTCATACCTGCTGTCACATTAGATACAGCTTATGCACATAGACATAATGTATGTTAACTGACATTGAAAAGAAGTTTGTAGATCAAGTAGAAGATAGACATAGATCATTAGCAGTTAAATTTGACAGTAGAAAGGGAAATTTCGAATGGACCATGGAGGAGTTAGTTCACAAGACTAAGGGAAGTTATGGTCCAATAGCTTTAGATTGGGAACAATGAGGAAAGCTTTGCATTAGGCAGGTGCAGACATATTATGATAAGATCTTTGTGGGACAGAGTGTTTGTGATCACATCTTCAGGATTGAGGCCACTGTAAAGAAGTTCTTACAGGAGGCTGTACAAGTGGTGCCAAATATGTATTTTATGTGTGGGAAGAATGTGCATGTCCGATTGCTACTGAATTGGTACGGTACATGTAATGTGACTGTTCTGTTTCCGAAGATATACCATGTGGAGGATTTGAAGCCTTTGGATGAGAAGTCTCTGCAGAGGGAGAGGCGTGGTACATGTGCGGGAGAGATTGTAGGCAATGTGTTTGGAGCATTGATACCAAGTCTGGGAGTGGTTTTGAATGAAGTCAAGATTAGAAGGTTGTCAACTATAGTAGATAAGTTGTCAGTCAGTACAGCTCAGTCATTACTACTCGTGGATGGAGAGATGGTCTCGATAAGAGCTATGGTGATGCAAAAATGTCTTGCTTTAGATGTGTTCTTAGCAAAAGAAGGAGGAGTCTGTAAAATGCTGAGGGTTCAACAGTGCTGTACTTATATCCTAGACCATCGTAAGGTTCTGAGGAAATATATAAGTAATATTACTGAGATACATAATGAGATACATGACTTAGCAACAGAGGAAGTTTGAACCAAGGTTGTTAAAGGATTTGGAAAGATTGGAAGTTGGTTTGCAAATTTTGGAGAGGGATTCTTGGTTATGTCCTGATGACTATAGTCATAGTTGTGGTTTGTATCATCCTCTTGATGGGAACAGTGAACGCTTTCAAGTGGCATAGATCTAGTCATGTTGAGAATTGTCTTAGGCAGCGAGAGAGGAGACTGGAGAGACTGCAGGACAGCAGTGCTTAATTTGTAAAATATTAAGTGCCAGGGCTCTGACCAGGAGGCCACTGCAGCTTGCACCACCCATCACCCTTGTCATCGCTGCCAAAACAACTACTAACAATCTCTCTCACGTGTAAAGGTGACAGTTCAGATTATTCCAGGTCCCCAAAGCTAAAGGAATGGCTGGGGAGGCAGGTATTAGCAATTTGAATGTATATTGTATTCCTAAACTACGTTGTTCTGCTCATCTCTAAATTAGGTGAGCAGCGCCGCCATGTGGTGGACTGTTTTAAGTATGGTGTTGATAATTAGGTGCCGGTGCTGAGCACCAGAAAGCAATTAAGTGCTGGTGCTTAGCACCGGAAAGCCCCGGCTCAAATTAAGCACTGCAACAGTGAGGTCTGGGAGAGTGAGGTCCGGACGAGTGAGGCGCGGAGCAGCAGTGCTGATAATTGAAATTGAACTGCTAGTCCTAGACCTTGGAGTAGAAGCCAATGGAGTTTTGACAGTGACTGTGCCAGTGACTGTGCCAGATCCTCCGTGACTGAGTGGCATGCGAAGCTTGATTGTGGAGGACCTTACGTTTCAGACTTTTGGATATCAGCCACCAGTTCAAGAGAGTGCAGCATTTCGTATTGAACTTTTGCAGTGTGTCATTGAAGAAATTGGCTCTGATCTTATAAGGGATGTAAATTTAACTATGAACTGTGCATAAAAGCTTTTGTTCAAAAGAAGATAACCTAGGCCCGAGTGGAAGAACAAAATTAGGGACTTTTCCGTTGAAGAAAAAGAGGGCTAGGGAAGTCTTTGAGTTGTGTAAATAATTGCGCCAATAACTGTGAAAGCTGTTTCCATTTCTTCAAGGAACTGTGTATGAACTTTGTCGTGCAGCAGTGAGAGGCAGAGATAGAGACTTTGCATTGATCCTCTTGCTGTCACATCCCGTACTCATTTGAAAATGAAGTCTGGAAACACGAACCGTAGAAATAAATGTGTGATAGGTACACTTATCGTAGGAGTGATAATAGTTATAGCGATAGTCATTACCATGTCCGTCATAGGTTCACACAAAACAGAAGTTGATGGGGTGGGAGTACATGGGACATCCACACCTACTACTTCTAGTACAGAAGAGGGGACATTAGGAGCTGACAGTGCTATGACTGATAAGGCTAGTTGCTTGTTGCATGTAGATTTGTCAAAAGCGGATTATACGTTGAATGCTGCTACTGGCAAAAGGGATGGCAGTTTTGTTTGGCATTGGGGAAAGGTGATCTCGGAGGGCCATTTTCCCCCTGCTATAAGGCCAACAAGACTCCCTCTGCTGCTGCCTACAAAGTGGCAGCCATCTTGGGCTATCTTGGGCCTTTTTCCCCCTGCCCAGTGTACAAAATGTCGGAGCCTGTAAAAGTAAAGGGTAACAGAGGACTATTCACCCTTGATTAGAAAGGCCAACAAGACATCCTCTGCTGCAGCCTACAAAGTAGCAGCCATCTTGTAACGACACCCAACCCACTGTTATACTTGGCCCATCTGACTATTTTGCGAAGCATTCTTTAAATTCCCACTGAAATACATTTCTCCTGCCTAGGCCAAGACCTGTCCCTGTATTTCCCTCTCAAATACATATCCCTAGCATTTCCTCAGTAGGATTGCAAACTGGTCTTTCCACCCAGATCAAGGAAAACTACATCATGGTGGGAGTAACTATGAAACCTGCAGGAAGTAACTCCTATTCTATACTATACCCCTCCAATCTATCTAGGAATGCTACCAAAACCTTCAAACACAACCTTCTTAGAAAAAACCCCCAAACTCTGTTCCCTGACCCCTCCTTCAATGTAAAGAAAGGTATAGTAATCAATGACCTTATATTTTTCAATAGAAAAATGGCTAAATGGCGAACTTCCTTTTCTAAACTACTAATCATCCAGGATAAGAAAAATATTCCTTATGGAACCAGGATTATAACGGCACCCTCACAAAACCTTAGAGCTACTCTGAACACGACCTCCTACAAAAACGGCACTGTTCTTATCCATGCAGCCAATAAGGACTTAGAACAATTCGACAAATACTTTTCCGCACTAAAAGCTCACATCTACACTCAACCCATAGACCACTTGGATCAAACAGATTTCTCAATCTCTCTAGAGTCACAGCAACCGACACCCTTATCTAGAACCCCCGAAAGAAGCAACAGCAACTCACCACCCTTAGAACTCAACTCACGACCCTCATCATTTCCATACCTTGCTCCTAGCCCCATCTCCAAAACCAGCTCCCCCCTCAACCCTTCTCTGACCTCCCATGAAGTTCACAGCAATGAGGCCACTGTAGCGAATCGTAAAAAAGCCTCCCACCCATGCCAACCCCACTCATCTACGACTACCACTATCCCTGCCGCACGAACCTGCCATACTTCGAGCACAGTTATCGAACCTCCCAGCAATCGTAACCCCAGCCCTCCTTGAGCGCTGCTCCTTCCTTCTCCCTGATACCAATTTGAACTAGAGACACTCAGAACCCACACGGACATTACATGCCGGAACCTACAAAACGTTATCTCAGAAATTAAAAATATCCTACAACTCTCAGAAAATTCTCTCTCAAAAATCTACCACTTCCAAAAATCTTTAGCCTCAGCTAACAGCAAGCTAAATACTATCCCACTGCCCCTGTCAAACCGGCAATTCCGTACACGCAAGCACCTTAACTACTTAACTGACTCTGAAATCCAAACCTTACTACTATCCTACGAGTCAACTCCATGTCCCCTCACCAATAAGGATGAATTCTCTATTCACCCAGTCCCCATCAATCCAAATAGAACCTCACAACCGAATCACAGAAAGATAAACCCTAATAACCTACAAAGAATAACCCTAACCACTGAAAATCATGACCTTACCTTGGGAAATGTGTCAAATCACATCTCCTGCCTGCTACTCAACTGCCGATCAGCAATGAAACACGCCTCTGACATCGCCGACCTCATCCTGAACCGTAAAGTGGACGAAACCATCTTAACGGAAACATGGCTCACGGAATCATCCTCCCCATGCCTAGACCTTCTTGTCCCCCCCTAACTACAACATTGTAAGACTAGACAGACCACATAAAACGGGCGTAGGCATTGCTTGCATACATCGATCCAACATCCCTATCTCGAAGTTTCACTCCGAACCCCTTGATTCTTGTGAATACCTTGGGCTCTTCATAAAATCATCAGATAACCATCCCTACAAACTACATATACTTTACCATCCCCAGGTAAAAACGCTTTATTCATAGACCAACTAATGGAAATCATTACAACAAACTACACTTGACTGGATCATCTCCAAAGAAAAAATGGTTGAATCTATCTCGATCATCCCATGCGATTGGTCAGACCATCATATTATTACCTTCCAAATACCCACCACTAAAAGGAAAACTTCCTCACAGCAAATCAAGCCCAGACATTGGGTTAGAGACACGAAAAACCTTAACTGGAACAATCTAGCTTCCTACTGCGGGAAAGTACTCCTTCCTCCTAATAACTTGTCCGATGTCAATGAACTCACTGATCACTACAACTCCACGATGACCAAACTAATTGACCATGTAGCCCCACCAAAACTCCAAAGAATACCGGACAAAGACAAAAACCTGTGGTTCAACGGAGCCCTGAATGAAGAAAGACGTAAACTGAGACTAACTGAACGGAAATGGAGACAACATCCCTCTTGCCATCAACTCAAACTGCTAAGAAAGTCTAGAAACTCCTATAACAAAAGTATTCTAAAATCTAAAAAAGACTTCTTTAGATCGTAACTAGACGATGCCAAAAATAGACCGAAGAAACTCTTCGAAATGTTAAATCAACAATCAAACAGTTTGGCCAGAACCGCACTCATGATTTCAAAATCGCAGCTAAGTAGTGAAGAATTTTCTTCCTTCTTCACAGCTAAAGCCAACTCTCTACAAAACGAGCTCGGGACGGCGGCAAACAACTCAGCTACCCTAAAGAACTCTCAAGCTGAAGGTCCAATCCAACCTGCTCTGCCTATGCCCAAAAAGAACGCTCATTGGTCAACTTTCAAACTTTACGATCTCAGTGATATTACAAAAACCTTAGCGACTATCAAACTTAATAACCACTTCAATGACCCTCTCCCTTCAAATTGCCTATCTCCCATCTACCATATCATCTCCCCTCTCTGAACCAAAATCATCAATGCATCGCTCTCGCAAGGTTCCATCCTGGATTGCCTAAAAATTGGCCAAGTCACCCCCATCTTAAAAAAACCTACAGAAAACCCCTCGGACCCCAACTACTTCCGACCAATAACCAACATTCCAATGCTAGCCAAGGTTTTGGAAAAATGTGTTCAACAACAATTAAACCAACACATCACGGATTTCAAGCTACTGGACGACTGCCAATCAGGATTCATACCAGGGCATAACACAGAAACAGCAATTCTTAATATAGTTGACGACGCCCTACTCGCTCTTGACCGCAATGAAACCTTTCTGCTAGTGCTGCTTGACCTCTCATCTGCTTTCGACACTGTTAATCTCGGCAAAATCCTGGAGAGGCTAGAAAACAGGATGGGACTATCAGGCACAGTCCTTCAATGGTTCAAATCCTTCCTAGAAAACAGAACGCAAAAGTTTATGCTGAATAAACATCTTTCTCCTTCATCCCCTAATCTACTAGGAGTACCACAAGGCTCGACTTTATCCCCTGCACTATTCAACCTCTATGTCGAACCCCTAACTGAACTATTACAGCAGGCGAATAGCTCCTTCCACATGTACGCGGATGACACACAGTTGTATATCAAGATCACTTCCATTGAAAAGATCAAAATGATTCATCAAGCTCTAGAAAAGACCGTCCTCTGGCTAAAGACCAACTACTTTAAGCTAAACTTGCAAAAAACTGAATTCCTTCTCATTTCCCCTCCAAAAAGCTCTTCAGTGATAAAGGAGTGGACCAAGATGATCACTGCTCTAAATTGTACGCCGATCCTTGTGGACTCCACCAAATCGCTTGGAATCACGCTGGATAAGAACCTCAATATGCAAACACACATCAACATGTTGGCTAAAAATGCCAGCTTTCACCTCAGCTATCTCAGAAAAATGAAACCTTTCATCGAGAATCCGGACCTCAAAACTGCAGTTCAGGCATTAGTCATCTCGAGGTTGGAATACGGATGTACTACTCTATCGTGTCTTCTCAAAATCTCAACAGCCCCTTTAAAAGCCTGTCTCAACGCAGCCGCAAAACTCTTAACAGGATCTAGAAGATTTGACCATATCTAGCCACACCTGAAGGCGCTCAACTGGCTACCCTACGAAGCGAGAATACACCTAAAGATGGCCTGCATCACACATAAAGCATTACACCACTATACCCCCCAATATCTAGCCCAGAAACTTGCTATATCTAGAGGAAACAAACACTCTAGGAGCTCCAACAATCTTCTCCTGAAACCTTCATGCTTCAGCAAGAAAAAAACATTTGATATAGCATTTTCCGGAGCTGCACCAAGAATCTGGAACTCACTCCCTCCGAGCATCAGAAAAATCTCTTCATCAACATTATTTAAAAGGGAAGCTAAAACCTTCCTGATGAGCAAATTCCTCCCTTAACTCCTTAGCAATCTTCACTCACCTGGGCTCTATAAACTTCAACAGATAACTTTTCGACTTGCCTCTCTCTGGGAGTGACTCTCCCCACTTTGGCGATCACAAGATCCGACTCCGAAGGAAGCTCTACTTTCGATATCACTCCTGCTTGCAATGAACCAATAAGCTACTCTAAACTCGTATCTATGATACCCGTGATGACAGCCTCGCTAATATGATTTGTTTGTACTTGAACTTGTTCCTACTGCACCGAACTGAACAACCTATTTCTACTTATTATATTCATTATCGATTTGCGCTCTTCCGAACTTCATATATGCCACATATCTATCTGTAGGACCCTACTAAACTGTTCTTGAATTTGTTGCTCTGTACTGTGAAGCGCTCAGATACCCTATTCAGGGTCTTGTTCGCGCTATAGAAAACACTAAAAAAAAAAAAAAATGCTTATGCAAAGTTAATACGATGGATGTGAGGGATTGTTATGTGTGTATGCAGTTACCTGCGTCAGTTGAGGAGGGTATCGGGAACCACCATTTGCCTCTGACGTATGGCATCACTTGTAGTTTGCTGCTTAGCATGTTTTACTGTAAGGGTCATTATGAGTACTATTTCTCGAATTATGATGTGGTGCTTTCAGAAGTTCCAGCTTACAAGCACTTGAACAAGTATGACTATTATAAGCAAGAAGAGAGAATAGGAAAGTATTTCATACCTGCTGTCACATTAGATACAGCTTATGCACATAGACATAATGTATGTTAACTGACATTGAAAAGAAGTTTGTAGATCAAGTAGAAGATAGACATAGATCATTAGCAGTTACATTTGACAGTAGAAAGGGAAATTTCGAATGGACCATGGAGGAGTTAGTTCACAAGACTAAGGGAAGTTATGGTCCAATAGCTTTAGATTGGGAACAATGAGGAAAGCTTTGCATTAGGCAGGTGCAGACATATTATGATAAGATCTTTGTGGGACAGAGTGTTTGTTATCACATCTTCAGGATTGAGGCCACTGTAAAGAAGTTCTTACAGGAGGCGGTACAAGTGGTGCCAAATATGTATTTTATGTGTGGGAAGAATGTGCATGTCCTATTGCTACTGAATTGGTACGGTACATGTAATGTGACTGTTCTGTTTCTGAAGATATACCATGTGGAGGATTTGAAGCCTTTGGATGAGAAGTCTCTGCAGAGGGAGAGGCGTGGTACATGTGCGGGAGAGATTGTAGGCGATGTGTTTGGAGCATTGATACCAAGTCTGGGAGTGGTTTTGAATGAAGTCAAGATTAGAAGGTTGTCAACTATAGTAGATAAGTTGTCAGTCAGTACAGCTCGGTCATTACTACTCGTGGATGGAGAGATGGTCTCGATAAGAGCTTTGGTGATGCAAAAATGTCTTGCTTTAGATGTGTTCTTAGCAAAAGAAGGAGGAGTCTGTAAAATGCTGAGGGTTCAACAGTGCTGTACTTATATCCTAGACCATCGTAAGGATCTGAGGAAATATATAAGTAACATTACTGAGATACATAATGAGATACATGACTTGGCAACAGAGGAAGTTTGAACCAAGGTTGTTAAAGGATTTGGAAAGATTGGAAGTTGGTTTGCATATCTTGGAGAGGGGATTCTTGGTTATGTCCTGAAGACTATAGTCATAGTTGTGGTTTGTATCATCCTCTTGATGGGAACAGTGAAAGCTTTCAAGTGGCATAGATCTAGGCATGTTGAGAATTGTCTTAGGCAGCAAGAGAGGAGACTGGAGAGACTGCAGGACAGTCACAATGAGAATCTCAAGAGCTTGGAGAAGTATCGACAGGGAAGACTGGCTACGACTTCTGTTTAGGTCGGTTATTTCTACAGGGAGTAAAGTGAGTGAGATGACACTAGTCTTCAGAGGGGGATCTGATAGAGCGCAAACTGCTCTGGCGATTGTAGGGGTGCATCATAATCATGGGTAGTCTGCACTCGCATGTAATCTTTTGTTGTGTTAACATTTGTACCATTAGATTGTGTATTGTAATAACGTGTAAGATGAAGTGATAGACATATTTTCGTATAACGTGGAGAAATCTGCATTTCGATTACATGTGATTAGACTTAAATCTTGATGTGAAGAATCTTATGTGTGACTAATGAACGTTATAATTCGTATGCTTATGTAACGCATTGATTGAAATGTGCTCAGTAATAATGTTCATGTATATTCGGTGTTTCTGAATTAACGTGCTGTTTCTTATGCTGGCCGAATTCTGTAGGCCTAACATGTATTTTTCCCTGTCGCTCTCGAGATAGGTTTGATAGTAGAATTCATGTATATGCAGAATTTGTTCTTTCTCACGTTTCTGTTGCAGGTGGAGAAACGCATCTTTGTTAGTTAGAATAATGTCTTTGTTTTAGAAGTTAAGCTTAGGGAGGAGAAGATACATTGAACAGCAATGCTGATAATGTGGGACTGTGTTCTTTCTCACTGGAGAGAGCCTGGGAATCAAGGTCATCGAGCCAAGGGCTGGGAGCATCGCTGCAGCATGGAAAGTTACCTACGAGGAGGTGTCTTGCGTGGATGGGGTGATACCACATAGCCTGATGGGAGCCTGTATTCGATTCTTGTATTGGGGTAGGGACAGAGTCCGGGGAACCTCTGCTTGCCTTGAGAGAGAGAGCATCTTAGAACGAGCTCTGTAGCTTCATGTTACTTGACCCATTCCAGTGAATGGTCTTCTTAGGAAGACTTCACATGCTGACACCTTTTCAAACCTTGCCTGGGAAATGCTAAGTAGGGATGTCACATTAGTGATAGTGTAAGGATAGACTAATTTTCTTTAGCTACGAACCTCCAATGAGGGGGACTCTGAATGTCGGGGCGATAATCTTCTGTGTCCTGATTCTCGAATTGGTCATTCTATGTATGCTGCATCGTCTTAACTTTACCCATAGGTTTGGCTTTGTATTAGTTCTAATGTATTTCTACACCCTCATTCTGAGGTGTTTGTATGTCCAGCTGTTCTTGGCTCTGTAATAAATTGACTAAACTCATTTGGGAGTCTGTGATTCTTCTGAGTCATGGGTCATTGGAACTGTAATGTGTAATTGGCTAACAATACTTTTCTCCCCTCCACACTTCCAAGCAGACAAAAAGAAACATCGGCCAGGGGTTCCAGAGTAAGTCTAGAATGTGGAACCTGGATCCTTCAGTACCAGGAGTATATTTTGTGTAGTATATTTTGTGTGTGGGAAGAATGCATATGTTCGGTTACCGAGCAAATGGTATGGTACATGCTATTTGCTGTTGTGTTTCAGAAAATATACCATGTGGATGATTTGGAGAGTTTGGAAGGAAAGTCGAACAGCAGGGAAAAACATGGATTGAGTGCAGGAGAGGTTGTGGGAGATATATTTGGAGCGATAATACCTAGTTTGGGAGGGGTGTTGAATGACATCAAAATTAGAAGGCTGTCTACAATAGTGGATACGTTATCTGTTAACAAGGCTCAGGCTTTACTGCTCATAGATGGGGAGATGGTCTTGATATTGGTGATGGTGATACAGAATAGTCTTGCATTAGATATGTTACTTGCAAAAGAAGGGGTAGTCTGTTGGATGCTGAAGGTCCAACAGTGTTGTACTTATATCCCTGATAGAAGTAAAGTTCTGAAGGGATATATTAATAACATCACTGACATACATCATGAGATACATGGCTTGGCAGGGGAAGGAGTTTGGGATAAAATTGGAAAAGGATTTGGTGCAGTTGGAAAATGGTTGGGAAATCTGGGAAGTGGAATATTTGGATACATCTTGAAGCCAATAATGATTGTTATAATCTGTATCATTATCTTGGTAGGGATGATAAGGGCATATAAGTGGCACAAAGCAAGGCAAGTGGAGAACTCCTTAAGGGAAAGAGAGAGAAGGATGGAAAGACTGCAGGACAGTCACTATGAGAATTTGAAGCAAATGGAGGAGTTCAGGCAGAGAAGACTAGCTACGACATCTGTTTAAATCGGTCTGCACTGCAGGGATGTTTTGGAGAATTTTATGATAACTCAACGTCATCAGAGGGGGGAACTGATAGAGCAGAAATTTCAGTTCATTTGTAGGGGTGCATTATAATCGCGTGTGGGATGCATCCGTATATAATCTTGCAATTATGTTAACGTAAGGTGTTAGAATTGTGAAATGTATTAACGTAACTGTGTGACATATTTTAGGTTATTGACAAGTATCATGGAGAATTACCATAGGAAATAAATGTAATCAGCAGAAAACATTAACATGCAAACTCGTGTTTTGAAGTTGACTCTACTCATATACTGAATGTGTTTAACAATGATATTTCTATGATTTGGTAAATGTATTAGTTGAAACTCTATAATAGTTATGCAAATCTGTAATGGCTAAAGTGATACGTTCTTATGTTAGCTGAAATCGTAGGCCTGAAATGCAAGTTCCTGAAAACTCTCGCTTTAGAATTAGTAATTGAATTTCATGTGCACCGAAGAATCTGTTCTTTCTCATGTTTGCATTGCAGGCGGAGAAGCATTCTTCTAGAGAAAAGTAATGCCTTTGTTTTAGTAGCTAGAAAAGGAGAAAAGAAGTTACAGTTACATGAGTTGGAGGTGATAAAAACAGAGATGGATTCATACGGAGAAGGCATGGGAACCAAGGACGAATTGTTATGAGAGATGTACATGGAGAACATCATGAAAAAGTACCGCATGACTGTACCCATTGAGGATTAGGCACATGATGTGCATTATGGGAATTCTACCTGTGGATAACTGATTGTTGGAATGAGGGAAAGAGCCCCACTTCTTTCTAGTATCGGAGGGAGAGCGTCTCAAAACGAGCTCATTCCTTGTAATAGTGGCTTTATGCTACTTGACCCCTTGATGGTGGCGAGACTTCTTAGGAAGTCTCCACGCACTGACACCTTTTACTTTCCATTGAAAATGCTTATGTAGAGATGTCACCTTAGCGCTAGAGTAGGGATAGATTAATGCTTTTCACTCATCAACCCTCGATGCAAGGAAATCTGGACTCATGCTTCTTGAGTCTCTGTATCCTACTTCTTGAATTAATAGTTTTGTTTATGCTGCACACTTTAAATTGGATGTGTAGATTTGGCTTCATGCTAATTCCTTTGTATTTCTTTACCCTCATGTTGAGGTGCCTATATGTGCAGTTATTTTTGACTTTGTAATAAATTAACCAATCATATCTAGTTGTCCGTGGATTATTATGCGGTAAGAAGAACTGTTGACTAATTGGTTGTGCATTAACGATTTTCTCCCCTTCACACTTTCATGCTACGAAAAAAACCAATCAGAGTGTATCTTTAGAAAAGGTCTAGAACTAATGGGCCCGGCCCTTTCACTGACATATAAACAAATATCTAGATTTCTATTTAGGTGGACCTTGAAAGTATTTAAGGGATTTGTCATGCTAGTTCAAAGGTAACCTCAGCGATACAGTTGGATTTATACAAGCGGAAAATGAAAAGCGGTTAGAGATCTAATTAGGAAAAACAATAAAAATATGTTCCTGGGAAGCTTTGTAGGTAAAACATTTCTCAAATTTAAATAAATCACATTACATCAAGTACCACAATTTTTGTAGTTATACTTTTATAAATGTTTTAATGTGTTCAACATTTCTACACATTTTTGATCTATTGTTCATCAGTGAAAGAGTGCACACTCTGGTTTATGTGGTCATTTACAAACTGAAGCCAAGGGCTCAGTGCTCTGAGGGATGGACAGTACTGAAGAATTATGCCCAGGACCATATGTTATTTTCCTCCCCTCAACATAGGTGAATGTCAGTCCATGTTCCTCTACCATGGACATGGAGACATGGCAGCCCTTGGCCTCTATTTAGCCCTCCAGAACCCTTTACTACTATATGCACTGTATAAATATTCCTAATAAAATGTAAAGAAAAATAAAAGTATCTGTAACCATGTGACAGTTGCAGAGTTTGTGTTCATACATTATCAGTATTATATTGATTTCAGATAATGCAGTCCATTGCAGTATATTACTGTGCACATTTTCATTATTCTATTTTTTTATTTATTCGAGTGTGTTGCTGGCTGAACACACTACAGTCCTTTCGCTGCTTATGTGTGCTTCTAAACCAGTCCGTGAAGATAACAGCAGTATTGTAAGACAAACTTGACCAATTCTCCGTAGTTCAATGTTCGTCTGACTGCGCGCGAAAGCCTTTGGAAGGAAAGTTGATATAGTGGTCACCAGTCCGTGAAGATAACAGCAGTATTGTAAGACAAACTTGACCAATTCTCCGTAGTTCAATGTTCGTCTGACTGCGCGCGAAAGCCTTTGGAAGGAAAGTTGATATAGTGGTCACCAGTCCGTGAAGATAACAGCAGTATTGTAAGACAAACTTGACCAATTCTCCGTAGTTCAATGTTCGTCTGACTGCGCGCGAAAGCCTTTGGAAGGAAAGTTGATATAGTGGTTAGTTGAGCATGATGGGTCGGTGGGCCAAGGCCATTAGCAAGAAAGAGTCGGGGGAGTCCGGTTTTCCAAATTAGCAACTAAAGATTGTTTGGAACTAAGGTTTTCAAGTTCTTCTCGAACAAGGGAATGTTAGGTTGTGATCTACACTGAGGTCTAGATTGCTCCGGAGCATGTGCCTCAAAATGCTGAAGGACCTTACTTCCTACATTGTTTGAACCTCTGTTGGAGCATGTGGAAGGCTTGACTAGAGTTGAGGTTCTTGGTGGGTGAATAGTGAAGCACATGAGTCTAGGAATAATTTGGGCCGATTCCAACTGCATTGATTTTGGTCTTTGCATTTTTTCTTACTAGGTCCCATGCTTGCTGCTTTATCTTGTACCCTTTGTAACTTCTGGATTTGAGATATGGGCCAACCTGACTTCACCATACTTCAACAATCCAGCATGTGGAGGATCTTGATACCCTAGTGTCCTGGTTGGAGTGTGATCACAAATAGTTCCCTAACTATTTTGAGACAATAAATATGTTCTTGACTGCATTGATTTGTGGCTCCTAGGTATCAGGAATATAAGGAATAGAAAGGGTCAGGAAATAAGTCACACACAGACAGGTTGAATGGAGAGGCTGGAGAATATGGAGAATAGGAAAAGTACGGCTAAATGAAAAAGTTAACGGTCTAGTTTTTCAACATATTAGTGAGAGTTTCCTGTCTCTTAGACTTCTGCTTCCAGTTCAGTGCTGGTCCATCTGCACAAGAAGGCAGCTAATTCATTTTCTCACTTCTTGACAACTCTGCTTTTGCTGTGGTTCTGGGGTGGCATGGTGAGCAAAAGAATGATGGATTTAACCCAGATCTCTTGACTGGGGGTGAATGTTTTGATTTGTTCTGCATTCCGTCCATCAATTGTGTGTCTTTTGCTTTCTCGCCCTAAGTGCGCCGGGTATGCCCAGACATCCCGGGCTCACTGTGCCACTGGAATCAAGCTATCCTGGCTGAAGAGGGGTGAAACCCCGAAACCAGTCCTAGGATGCTTGTTTCCGGTCCAGGGAGGACCTGGCTTGGCAGTTCGGGCTGGACTGTTCCCATGAGGCACAGGGTCAAGACTGATTTGCATATGGCCAGGTCTAAACTGGGGTGGCATGGTGAGCAAAAGAATGATGGATTTAACCCAGATCTTTTGACTGGGGGTGAATGTTTTGATTTGTTCTGCATTCCGTCCATCAATTGTGTGTCTTTTGTGGTTCGTCACCTGGCCTTTTCTTCCAACAAGATTGTTTTGTTTTGCCTTTGTTAGTCCACTAGTTCCTTGTTCTCTCTACTTATGTTAAGAAGATTTTTGTTGCACTGTGCTGTCTCCGTTTCCTCTCTCTGCAGGTACTGGCTCTGAGACCAATGATTTTGCTTGGTTGTTGAGAATGCCTGCTGGTCTTCAAAAGCGGTGATCGCACCCTAATTTGCAGAAGTACTGGTAAGAGAAACTGTGCTGCTACTGTTATTTCCTCATTTTGAAGACATTCATAGGACATTATTGTCCTAGTTAAAGGGATGGGCAGCTATCCAGTATACACTTATTTCTTGAACGCCATTCACCACAAGGGAGGTCTCCTGATACCATAATGCGATTAACTGAGACCTGACAAGATTCTGCAGCAGTTTCTGTTTCTCTCCTTTCCCCAGTCCTCCCTTTCTGTACACTGTATTTTATCTGTGTATTTGCAACACTTTTGACAGTGAGGGAAGGGTTGGAGTATTGTTGGACTCACAACACTTGGGACATTGCCACTAGGAAGATTCACTGTCACAAAGAAATTTAAAATTTCTGGTGATCTCAACTGGCTGGGGGCTCACCGAGCATATGGTACCTTGTGAATGAAATACTATTGCTGTTTTTCTGCCTATTAATGGCACCTCTGTTTTGGAACCATGCACATACCGTATTGTATCACAGGCGGCATATATATTGAGGAAAATGAAAGCCATTGCATTCTCTTGTCCCATGGTGATGAGAGTGGTTTTGCAGATGTCTGTCAGAACCAATTCTGTTCCTCAGATGAGGTGAATGACCAGTTAGTAGTAAAGGCAGATATTTTGCTTTTCCATGTACTACTTATATATGATTAGTCACCTCTCTCGCGAAGATCTTTTGTGATAGGGTGAATCCACTGATAACTCCCAAAAGGACCCCCTTTCCAAGCCTTATTAAGGAGAGGAAGGCTGTGCAGCACCCCTCCCTGAGCCTTCTCAGGCCCCGGGTACCCCATCCACCAAAGACATCTGTCTTTTAAAAAAGGGGATGGGGCTGCGCGGACCCCTCTCAGAACCTCTTTTGGCCCCGGGGACCCCATCCCACAGGGCTGTCCATTTTCAAAAGCAGAAGGAATGTGAACTTTATTAAAAGGGGAGAGGGACCACGCAGCCCCCCCACCCCAAGCCTCTTTTCATTCCGAGGCCTCCATACTTTAGGGTCGTTCATTTTTTAAAATGAGAGAGGGCCACATGGCCTCCCTACCAAGCCTTATTCGCCAGAGGACCCCACCCCGTGGGTCCACATAACATTAAAAAGGGGAGGGGAACAGCGTTGCCCCTCTCCCCAAGCTGTATTAGGCCCCAGGGATCAGATCCCCCAGGGCCTCTTTAGATCAAAAAGGGGAGGTGGATTATGCAGCCCTCCTACCTTAGTCTTCATAGGCCCCGGGACCCCATCTCCCGGGGCTGTGCCTTATTTAAAAGGGGAGGGAGCCGTGCAGCCCCTCAACCCAAGCCTATTTTGGCCCCGGTGACCCCATCCCCAGGGCCTACATTATGTATAGATGGGTGCCCCAGTGCCAACCTGGCGGACCAACCAAGCACAGCATTGAGGGCAGTGGGTGAAACCCAGGTTCCCCATAGCCCCAGCCGGCTCCCCGCAATGTGCCGGAGCTGACATTGCTCACTCCCGGAGGCAGCAGTCATTTTTGCTGCTCCCTCCAGGTGGGGGAAATATATTGTTCTGTTTTCCTGCCCGCATCAGGTAGGGTAGGCAAACAGAACACAAGTCTACTCCCAGCCGGGGGGACCATTTTTAAATCTCCCCCTGGCTGGGAGCAAACTCAGGGCATCATTACGATGCTGGTTGGAGGAGCGTCTGACCGGCATCGATTCAGAAACGGGACCGCCGACAAGGAGTCGGTGATCCCGCTGCCATTATTACAATGCAGCCATCTTCACAGCAGTCGCAAAGTGGATAGTTTCTATTGTGGCTTGTGCTGCGGATGGAGCACAAGCTTCAATAGAAAATATACACTTTTAAACCATCCCTGCATCGTGTGGCAGGCACTGCATGGTGCCTGCCCCACGGTGCAGGGATGTTTAGGGGGGGCACCATAGGTGCCCCCCAGGTCCCATAGCAGAGGGCTAGAGGTGAAGGGGCTCTGCTAGGGGCCTCCAAAGTCACTTTCCACCTGCCTTTTAATAGCAGGTGAACCGCCATAAACGGGGAGGCGGAAAGGTACATTACAATCCCTATGGCAGTGCCTGAGCAGGCACTGCCCCTATTGTGGGGATTACTGTCCCTCCGATGGTCCGACAGGCTCAGCATGGGATGGTCTGTATGCCTGCTTCCTCCGACCGCACGCAGTGTAATGTGGCGGTCGGGCGACAGCAGCAGATGTCAGTCTGACCACAACCGACAAGCCGTTGGTTGCGGTCCGACCGACATCAGAATGTGGAGCTTAGTGTTTGCTCCCATTTGGCGGGAAATTTGAAGATGCAAACGTGTTTTCCTGCCCTCAGTAGTGCAGGTAAGAAAACTACTGTGTTACGGGGGTGGGCGGTGCTTGCCACACGGTGCAGGGATGTTTAGGGGGCACCATAGGTGCCCCCCAGGTCCTATAGCAGAGGGCTAGAGGGGAAGGGGGCTCTGCTAGGGGCCCCCAAAATCACTTTCCACCTGCCTTTTAATAGCAGGTGGACCTCCATAAATGGGCAGGTGGAAAGGAACATTGCAATCCCTATGGCGGTGCCTGAGAAGGCACTTCCCCTATTGTAGGGATTACTGTCCCTCCGACAGGCCGACGGGCTCAGCATCGGAAGGTCCGTACGCCTGCTTCCTCCGACCGCACGTAGTATAATGCGGTGGTCAGACGACAGCAGCAGATGTCAGTCTAACCACAACTGACAAGCCGTTGGTTGCGGTACGGTCGACATCAGAATGTGGACCTTAGTGTTTGCTCCCATTTGGTGGGAGATTTGAAGATGCAAACATGTTTCCCTGCCCTCAGTAGTGCAGGCAGGAAAACTACTGTGTTACGGGGGTGGGCTCCCTGGGACACAGTAAGTGAACCGGCCCCTGGGGATGGGATTCCACGGGGCCATTAAAGGCTCAGGGAGGGGGGGGGGCGCACAACACCCCTCCCCTTAATAAATACATTGAGCCCTGGGGATGGCGTGGCCGGGGCCAAAAACAGGCTGGGATGTTTTTCATTTTTGCTCCAGGGGACCTAGGGGGGCAGGATATCCCTACTCTACCCCTTATATAGTTTTTTTTACTTCAGGACGGGACTAGGGGCCAGATGTACGACCCTAGTAAATTGCGAGTCGCAATTTGCGCTCGATTGTGAGTCGCAAATTGTGAGTCGCAATTTACTTTGTACAACAGTGTCAGAGACACTGATTGCGATTCCCAATGGGGTCGCAAAATGCGAGGCTCATTAATATTAATGAGGCACTCGCATTTTGCTGGATGTATTTATGCCCCCGCAATGCACTGTTTGTGACCTCACATATTATATCACTCATGGCATGCTCAGTGACATCACTGATGACATCTCAAATGGCATCAATGATGACATCACTGATTACATCATCCACAGAACTACTCAGACACCCACTCACCCCCCGCACAATCCCTCAAATACCCATTCACAGATCCATACTAGTACTCACACAACCAATCACTCATCCATAGAGCCACTCACTCATATAGCTACTCACACACCTATTAACTCACCCATACAGCTACTCATGCACCCACTCACTCACCAATATAGCCACCCACACATCCAGTTGTACAGACACTTACAAACCCACTCATACACCCTTACAGCCACTAAGAAACCCACTCAATCACCCATACAGAAACTCACAAAGCCACATACTCACCTATTCAGGTACTCACACACCCATACAGCTGCTCACACGGCCACTCACTTATCAATAGAGCTACTCTCACTCCTACTCATTTACCTATACAGCCACTGACACACCACTCACTCACCCATACAATCACTCACACACCCACTCACACACCCACACAACCACTTACATGCCCATTCACACATCCATACAACCACTCACACACCCACTTACTCACCCTTACAGCCACTGACACAGACATTTACTCTCTAGAACAGCCACTCACACCCACTCACTTACCATACATACACTTGAACAGCTACTCACTCACCCATACAGCCACTCACACACACACTCCATCATCCATACATCCACTTACATAGCCACTCAGTGGCCCAAACAGCCACTCACACACCCACTCACACACCTATACAGCCACTCACACACCCAAACAGCCACTCAGACATTCACTCACACACTGATTCAGACAGTCACACAGCCACTCAGATGAGATATGCTAGAAATAGTATGACTAATAACTTGTACAGAAAGAATAGCAATTTAACTTAGCTGTAGCTTAGTACATATCTATAAGTTTCAGAATCGTTTATGAAGCACTTACACTCACCGGATGATGTCATCAGTGATGTCAATGACCATGTCATGAGGGATGTAATATGTGAGATCATAAGCAGTGCATTGCGTGGGCGTAAGTTATAGTTAGCTCAGGGAACTATAAGTGCTGAATGTTACTGGTTGTGTACAAGTGCAATCTGAGCCTAACATACTCCACTCACTTCAGCTGCTGTCTTGATAGTTTTGTGGTGATTTGTCAAGCAGGGACCAAGAAAAAGGGGGTCCTAAAAACACGTTTTCCCCATTAAATTTCCAATAGCTGGGCGGAATTGCACCAAATTTGGCAGAAAGGTAGCTTTTGGTCCAGGAGAATGTGTTTTTTGTTACTTGGTTTAAATCCACTCATTAGCTTTTGAGATAATACAAGGAAACAAATTTGTATATTTAGGGATGTGGACTCTTTGTGGATCCACCTGCTGTGAATCGCGGGCCCACGCGTCAAAGCAAGTTCCTGATTGGCTGTCTGCAACTAGACAGAAAAGTTACAGCCACTATTTTATATATTGGGAGACTGTCCTTGGGGCTGAAAAGTAGCATCTAAACTAAATGAAGGGGTCAGGTTAGAGCTTTCCTGACCATGGAAAAGTTTTGCCCCCTCTGAGGCCAGGGATCGCAAAGTAAGTGCCACGAGTAGCAGGGAGCAAGTTAGAGGTCGTAACTGCGACCTCTAACTAGCCTTAAATTACATCCCTCTTTCTAACCCTATGTGTGTGTTATAGATGTGTGAAAAGAATGTACAATGGGCAGCAAAATGCCAGAAAACGTTTTTTTTGCCACGCAACGCTGAGCCGGCGCGGGTCTCAGCGTTGCACCCCATGTATATCTTCGATTGATCTCCGAATAGAATTTTTTTTAATCTATACTCACACACCCACTCTGACACCCATAAAAACACTCTCACACCCACTGGGACACCCTGACACTCTCACACCCAGTCACGCACCCAGACAGACACTCTTACACTTACTGTGCCAACCAGACAGACACTCCCACAACCACTCTTACACCCATACAGACACTCTCACACCCACTCACACACCCAGACAGACACTCTCAAACTTACGCTGATGCCCATATAAACACTCTTACACCCAGTGGCACACAAAGAAACTCTCACACCCACTGTGACGCCCAGACAGACACTCCTATATCCACTCTGATTCCTATACAAACACTCTCACAACCAGTGACACACACACAGACAGACAGACACTCTCACACCCACTCTGACACCCATACAGACACTCTCATAACCACTCACACCCACAGATACTCTCACACCCACTATGACTCGTATACAGATACTCACACCCACTCTTACACAGACAGTCTCCCACCTACTTACACACACACACTCATTCTGACACCGATACAGACACTCTCCTGCCCACTCATACACAGACAGACACTCTCACTCTGACACCCATACAAAAACTCTCACACCCTCTGTGACACCCAAACAGGCACTCTCACATGCAGTCACACACCCAGAACGACACGCTCATATTCACTCTGATGCCCCTACAAACACTATCACACTCAGTGACACACACAGACACTCTCACACCCACTGTGACACCCAGACTGACACTCCCACATCCACTCTGATACCCATGCAAACACTCTCACACCCAGTGACACACAAAGACAGGCACTCTCATACCCACTCTGACATCTATACAGACACTCCCACATCCACTCTGACACCCATACCGACACTGTCATACTCACACACACACTCACACTCACTCACACACAGACACTCTCACACCCACTGTAACACCTATATAGACACTCCTGCATCCACTCTGACACACATACAGACACTGTCACACCCCCCCACACATGCATAGACACTCTCACACTCACTCTGGCACCCCTACAAACACTCCAAACACCAAGTGACACACACAGACAGACAGTCTGACACCCACTCACCAGCAGTGGCTGGCACAGGTAAATGCAGTGGGGCACGGCAGGGGCAGGGCGGAGTGGGAGGGGGGAAGTCGACAGATGACAGAATAGGTATGATTAAATAAATAAATAATACCTATTCTGTCATCTGTTGGCTTGCCCCCTCCCACTCCGCCCCGCCCCACTGCCCCACAGCGTTTACCTATGCTGGCCGCCGCTGCCGCTCACACACACAGACTGACAGTCAGACACCCTCTCATAGACTGACAGAGAAACTCAGACATCCACTCACAGACCCACTCAGATTCTTACACACCCACTTAAAGACTCAGACATACACATACACAACTGCTCACACACACACACACACACATTCACTTGCACACCTAGGTGCATATTTACAAGCCCCTATTGCCACCAGTGATGTTGTGATGGTGATAGGGGCCTCACCTTATTTACAAGGCCGCTGTAAGCCACATAACGTGGCTTAATGCTGCCTTGTAAATAAGTAACCCTTTCACATCTTTGTTTAGCATGAAAGGGGAGGGCAATAGGGGTTGCGGTGAGCATTCCACTGCAACACCCATTGATTTTGATGCTGCCCCCTATTTACAAGTGCAGCGTAAATAGGAGGCAGCGCCAAAATTAAGACCAGGGAAAACCTGGTCTTAAACAGGCGAAATGAGGAGAAATGCTTTATTTCTCCTTGTTTTTACTGTTTCCATGTGCATTACGGTGCTCCTGCTTTGCATCCTGCATCTAACCTATATCTCCGTGAGGGGTGCTAGCACTCTCTCACCCAGGCTCCAGTAGCAGGCCTGTGGTGTCAGATTTAGTCTGCTTCCCAGGGGTGGCATAATACATGCTTCAGCCCCTGGTAGGCCTGTGAAGTACTTATGCCCTTGGTACCTAAGGTACCATATACTAAGGACTCATAAGGTACCACAGTATCCAATCACTAGTGCACCTAGAGTGCACTCCAAGTCATTTAGAGAGAACAGAGAGGCTGGGGCCCTGATTAGCAGGGACCCAGCCAGACTATAGCCAGAAACCAGTGTAAACATCAGAAAAAAAGTGGGGGCAACATAAGAGGCAGATCCTACTCTCCTACACAACCCCTCCCCAAACGGAGGGACACTAAACTAACCTTGACCAGTTGAGTCTTCGTGTTCTAAGTGGAAATACCTTGAGAGTCCATCTGCATTGGCATGTTGGGTCCCAGGTCTATGTTCCACTGTATAGTCCATCCCCTGTAGGGAAATGGACCACCTCAAAAGTTTTGGGTTTTCACCTTTCATCTGTTTAAGCCATAGGAGGGGCTTGTGGTCAGTCTGAACTATGAAGTGAGTGCCAAACAAGTATGGCCTCAGCTTCTTCAGGGCCCACACCACAGCAAAGGCCTCCCTCTCTATAGCTGACCAACGTTTCTCTCTAGAGGTCAGCCTTCTGCTAATAAAAGCTACTGGCTGGTCTTGACCTCAATCATTCAGTTGAGACAGTACAGCTCCCACACCCAGCTCAGAAGCATCTGTTTGGACAATGAACTTTTTGGTGTAGTCTGGACTCTGTAAGATGGGGGCAGTGCACATGGCCTGCTTTAGGTCTTCAAATGCCTTCTGACAGCTAGCTGTCCACTGAACCTTTTTTGGCATTTTCTTTGAGGTCAGATTGTTCAAGGGGGTCACTATAGATCCATATCCCTTCACAAACCTCCTATAGTACCCAGTCAGGCCTAAGAAGGCTCTCACCTGTGTCTGGGTGGTTGGAGCAACCCATTCCATTATGGTTTGGATTTTGCTCTGTAAAGGCTGAACCTGGCCTCCACCTACAAGGTGGCCCAGGTACACAACCTGACTCTGCCCTATCTGGCACTTAGTGGCCTTGATAGTGAGGCCTGCTTTCTGCAGAGCCTCCAAAACATTTCTGAGGTGGACCAGGTGATCCTGCCAGGAGGAACTAAAGACAGCAATATCATCTAGATAAGCTGAGCAATAAGTTTCCATCCCTGCCAGAACTTTATTCACCAACCTCAGAAAAGTGGCAGGTGCATTTTTCAATCCAAAGGGCATCACCACAAAGTGGTAGTGCCCACTAGGGGTCGAAAATGCTGTTTTGGCTTTTGCATCATCAGCTAATCTGATCTGCCAGTAGCCAGCTGTTAGGTCAAATGTACTTAGATACTTGGCTGAGGCCAAAGTATCAATCAGCTCATCTGCCCTTGGTATGGGATAGGCATCAGTCCTAGTGACTGCATTGAGGCCTCTGTAGTCTACACAAAACCTCATTTCTTTCTTACCACCCTGGGTATGAGGCTTGGGTACCAGGACTACTGGGCTAGCCCAAGGGCTATCTGAAGGCTCAATTACACCTAGCTCCAACATTTTCTGGACTTCAGTCCTGATACAGTCCCTGACATGGTCAGGTTGCCTGTAGATTTTACTCTTGACAGGCAGACTGTCTCCAGTGTCCACCTCATGGGTGCACCAGGTAGTCTGACTAGGGGTCAGGCTAAACATATGTCTATACTGTTGCAGAACTTGTCTGCACTCAGTTTGCTGATGGTCAGTGAGGCTGCTTGCCAAAGCAACACCATCTACTGACCCATCATCAGGGTTCTGAGAGAGCAGGTCAGGGAGAGGGTCACTCTCCTCCTCCTGGTCCACATCAGGTGCCATGAGCAAGCCCATGTCAGCCCTGTCAACATATGGCTTTAATCTGTTGACATGGAGCACCCTCAGGGGGCTCCTGGGAGTTCCAAGATTCACCAGATAGGTGACTTCTCCCTTCTGTTCAACTATTGTATGGGGGCCACCCCACTTGTCCTGGAGGGCTGCTGGGGCCACAGGCTCCAACACCCACACTTTCTGTCCTGGCTGGTACACAGTCAGCACAGCCTTTTGGTCATGCCAAGCTTTTTGCAATTCTTGGCTGGCCTCCAGGTTTTTGGTTGCCTTTTTCATGTATTCGGCCATCCGGGAGCGGAGACCAAGTACATAGTCCATCACATCCTGTTTGGGGGGTTTGAGAGGTAACTCCCAGCCCTCTTTAACCAAACACAATGGACCTCTTACAGGGTAGCCAATCAGAAGCTCAAATGGGCTGTAACCAACCCCCTTCTGTGGAACTTCTCTGGATGCAAATAACAGGCAAGGAAGAAGAAGGTCCCATTTCCGCCTAAGCTTCTGTGGGAGTCCTTTAATCATTCCCTTCAGGGTTCTGTTGAAACGTTCAACCAACCCATTGCATTGTGGGTGATAGGGGGTGGTGAACTTATAAGTTAAACCACACTCCTTCCACATTGCTTTCAGATATCATGACATGAAGTTTGTACCTCTGTCAGATATGACCTCCTTTGGGAAACCCACTCTGGAGAAAACTCCAATGAGGGCTCTTGCCACCACAGGGGCTGTGGTGGTCCTCAGGGGAATTGCCTCTGGGTACCTGGTGGCATGATCCACTACCACCAGGATAAATATGTGCCCAGATGCAGTTTGAGGGTCAAGGGGACCAACAATGTCAATCCCTACCCTTTCAAAGGGTACCCCCACCACAGGCAGTGGTATATGGGGGGCCTTTGTGGTGCCACCTGCCTTGCCACTGGCTTGGCATGTGACACGGGAGCGACAAAACTCCTTTGTGTCCTCTGACATATGTGGCCAATGAAAATGTGGAACAAGCCTGTCCCAGGTCTTGTTTTGGCCCAAGTGACCTGCTAAAGGGATGTCATGTGCTAGGGTCAAGAGGAACCCCTAAACTTCTGAGGTATTACCAACCTCCTGGTTGCTCCAGGGGCTGGATCTCTACCCTCAGAATATAGGAGTCCCTCATCCCAATAAACTTTATGGGACCCACTAGCACTCCCAGCAGCCTCAGCAGCAGCCTGCTGTCTGAGGGGTTCAAGAGAGGGGCAGCACTGTTGCTCCTTACTCAGATCTTCCCTAGAAGGGCCCCCTGCCCCCAAGAACTCAACCTGATCAGGCTCAAGTCCCTCTGGGGCAGTTCCTTCTTCAGGATCTGCTCCTCCTCCCTCAAGAGGGGAATCAATGATCTGAGACAGAGGGGAAGGCACTGCCTTAACCCTACTGCTCCTCTTCTTGGGAAGCATCTGGTCCATTGTTTCAGGATCCAGAGCTGGTTCAGTGTCATGCATTTTGGCCTGTGACCTGGTCACAGCAAATACCTCTGCAGGGATGCCTAACATCTTAGCATGAGTCCATAACTCTACTTCAGACCAGGCTGAAGTTTCTAGATCATTGCCCAATAGACATTCGACAGGGAGGTCTGCACTGACTACAACCTTCTTGAGGCCAGTTACCCCTCCCAAGAGAAATTCACAACTGCCAGACTATGGGTGGTCCTGACATTGCTTGCATTGGTCACCTGTTACATTTCGCCCAGGATGATCTGTCCAGGGTCCACAAGATCCTCTGCCACCATGGTGACACTAGCACCTGTGTCCCTAAATGCCAAAGCCTGTTTGGCATTTATTACAGGCTGCTGTTTGTATTTGCCCAGATTACTGGGGCTTACTAGGAAGGACATATCAAGGTCTCCATCACAAATCAGCATTGCCTGAGTGGGCACTCTGACTATGTCAGAGTCCACTTCAGAACCCAGGGTCAACCCTACTACACCCTTATTCTGCGTACCACCTCCACCAGTAGCTGAGCTAGGGGGAACAGTTGCCTTAGGGACAGGAGTGGTGGTGGTTTGGTCTTTGGACTTGTTACAATCAGAAGTCCAGTGCCCTTTCTGCTTACAGAATTTGCACCAGGGCTTCTTTTGGCCTTTTCCCTTGTTGGATTGTGACTCCCCACCAGATGCAGATTTTTGGGGCCCTTGTGAAGACTTCTGGTCTTTTGACTTATCCCCTTTTGACTTAATGCTAAAGTTACCTCACCCAGGGGAGCCGGGTGCATAGGTGTCCTTTGGTGTCGGGTCGCGGCGTCGTTTTCAATGGGAGCCAGTGAAGACTTGCTGCTTGCTGCGACTGAAGAAGTGTCCGTTGGAATCCAAGCCTGGATTCAGAAGGAGGAAGGCCTGAAAGCAGAGGGGACAGTGTTCAAGGGCACTTGGCAGTGACCCGGGGCAAGGAAGATGAATGCCCACCGTCGTCGACAGATTCAGGTCGTTCCCTGGTGTCTTGACTCTTCGACCACGAGGTCCAGGAGGCGTCGAGGATGGCCAGGAGCTGGATTCAGCGTGTCCCACGAAGTCTGCAGCTGACTGCAGTGTCGGCGACCCGATTGGAGCCAACAAGCCTTGGTAGCAGCAAGTCTCGTGGTGGAAAGAAAAAGTCAATGGTGCAGACCAGCAAGTTCTGAGGAACTTACCCAGCGAGGGTAGGTCAGGGCAGGCCTGGAGAAACCAGGGGAGCCCTTTGGTTTCTTTGGAAAGTCTTCTGGGGACCCACAAGCCGGCTGCCAAGGGATCGCAAAGATGCCTCGGGCGGATGCACTCAACAGGGGCCCACGGTCACTCGGGATGGTGTAGGCCTCTGATTTTGGGAGGGATCTCTGCTAGAGGCTGGGACCATACGCGGTCCAAAGCACAAGTTCGTAGAACGTCGTGAAGGGGTTACACTTGACAATAGTGCACGGTACCCAGGGGCTGCGGTTCCTCGTCGCTCGTGGGGTTCACTTGCCTCAGCTTCACTGGGGACTCACGATGGCCTTGGAGAAGTCAGGAAATCCTCTTCCTGGGCTGCAAGGACTTCGGGCTCCGGCGGGAGCGGCGTAGTTTGCGACCATCGTTGAATTTTTTGGTGCCTGCCAAGCAGGGGAGTCACTCCTTGACTCCAAGGGAGATTCTTCAGTCTTCCAAAGGTAGTGGAATGTCGAAGGTCCAGGATTCTTCTGTAGAGCGTCGTCCAGGGAGATCTAGTTTGCAATGCACAGGTTCCCCCTCTTATACTAAAAGAAAGGGAGGGACTAGCTCTATGACCCCACCTATGGGAGGGTCAGGGGAGTGGGTGGCTACACCCACTTCCCTT
Source organism: Calotriton arnoldi (assembly GCA_963921515.1). Taxonomy (NCBI): domain Eukaryota; kingdom Metazoa; phylum Chordata; class Amphibia; order Caudata; family Salamandridae; genus Calotriton; species Calotriton arnoldi. The sequence goes on from CAWUFW010009567.1 coordinate 149,893, forward strand.
TGTCCAGTTTCGTGCCAGAGCAGGGGCAGGTAGCCCCTGAGCTGGTTTGAACTGGCATATGCACAGAGGAGCCTTCTGCTCCCCCAGTGCAGGACTTCAAAGCACTCTAAGAGTGCACCCACCCAGCCCCAATACACTAAACCCTGTCTGGAAGATGGTCACACCCTCCTGTGACAGGATACCTATTGTTGGGCTTCCTCCACTGCGAGTTTCGGTCATCAGCAGGAGGGCAGCCCAGTGTCTGTGACTGGTGGCATCCATTTTGTGATGCCAGGGCTCTGCAGGATTCTACCGCGTTTCCACAGTAGGTACATGTCTATCCCTCTAGAAGGGTGGAATGCTACCCCCGCCACCAGGACTGGCGGGGAGGTAGTATTCCAAGATGTTTGACACCAAACACGACATGTTTTGATGCAGCCATTCCAAAGTTAGCATTTTACCGCGAGGATATAATGCACTTAAGAGTATATGGTTTAACCGCATCCACAAACAGCCCCAGAGAATGGACTCTGAGAGCTGCAGAGGGGCCCTGCTCAGGCAGAGGCACCCTCTCACATAGGAACCAAGCACCCTGCCCTCAGGATTGATAGGGCCTGCCTTAGGGGTGACTGATAGGTTTAAATGTGTGTGCAGGAGAGATATAGGAAACCTATATCTCCGTGAGGGGTGCTAGCACTCTCTCACCCAGGCTGCAGTAGCAGGTCTGTGGTGTCAGATTTAGTCTGCTTCCCAGGGGTGGCATAATACATGCTTCAGCCCCTGGTAGGCCTGTGAAGTACTTATGCCCTTGGTACCTAAGGTACCATATACTAGGGACTCATAAGGTACCACAGTATCCAATTACTAGTGCACCTAGAGGGCACTCCAAGTCATTTAGAGAGAACAGAGAGGCTGGGGCCCTGATTAGCAGGGACCGAGCCAGACTATAGCCAGAAACCAGTGTAAACATCAGAAAAAAAGTGGGGGCAACATAAGAGGCAGATCCTACTCTCCTACAGTGTTCTTAAATACATGTCCAGCTTGCCATTGAAGCTGGTGTGTTCTTTGCACCGATGGTGCTCTTAACGACATGTTCGGCCTGCCATTGCATGCTGATGCGTGCAATTTCATGTTTACTCAGACTGGCCTGTTTAAGTCACTAGTCATCCTGAGAGGACCTTTCACCTTCACCCGAGTACCCCGAGGGTAGGTCTTAAGGGATGAAGTGAGTGGAATGTGAAAGGCAAGGCAGGTACACATATGTGTCCTCTGCCCAAGTAGTGAGGAATACCCATGCGAGTTTTCACTGCCTATGAGGTTTGCTCTTCCCATAGACTAAAATGGGGAAATGGTTGAAATCACTTCAGACTGCAATAGTGGATTGCAGTGGAGCAACCTTATGATATTTCATATCATTGGATTCACAGTGACAACCCCTTGACAGTGGTAAAGGTGGCTTTGTCGTAATTCGTGCAGAAATCCACTACTAGAAAGTGGGGATTTCTGCCCTCTAAACTCTTTGTGTGCCTTGGTGCCTGGCTCCAGTCCACACTGGAGGTTGGGGGAGCACATCTGGCCATTCCCCAGCAACAGTTCCTGGGCATTCAATTGTAACGACAGACCTCCGCCATTTGAGGACCTGGCTGCAGAGATTGTAGGAGGAGGTTTTGACACTTTGCCTCCGGAGCCAAATCATTGCCCCACTAAAGATTGAGATCTGCATTCCAAGGCCTCATGGCAGACAGGACTAAAATTTAGGGGAGACATCTGTGTTTCAAGGGGAGACTCTTTAAACCACCCTCAGCTTTAAAGGCACACTCCAGTATAACTACTGGTGCCATGTTTCAGCATGGGGTGAGATATGCTTATGGGGACGTAGGACCGGAGAACCATGACTACGTAGTACACATTGACAGAGGACTCTGTTGGGCACAAGGAGGATTGCTGCCATTGAAAAGGACCATGTGCCCTTCCTAAATAGTGGCTGTCCTGGGCCGACTACCTGCTGCGTGGCACCCTGAGGTGTGCTCTCAAAGGACTTGTAAATCTTTCCCCCTGTTCTCTCAGAGGTCCCAGAGACATCAAAGATCTCCTAAGAGGGACCCACTCTGTCTACCTGTGACCCCTGAAGTGCAGTGCCCTCTTAAGTGCCCACATCGTCTGCTGGATTTCAACTGGTAGTGCTGCATGGGTGTGGAACTAAGAACTGGGCCTGGATACCAGATTGCCTCTTTATCGGAGCCCGAAATCTGACCTGCATCTAAGGTGTGTGGCCCTCTCATTGTGGGGGACCTTGCCACACATACACGTCTTGTGGGTGCTGAGTAGATCCACCGGTGGTGGATCCCAAGTGGCCCGCTTCGTAGATAATGCTGCATCTTTCTCGTGTGACACACCAACAGCATGCTCATTGCATGCGGTGTCCGATTCGCAGGTTGCGACCCTCGAAGGTGAGGGCATAACCATAGTAGTGCCTCATTCTACCTCGTAAAGCACTGCTGAACTTGCACCTGTGTGGATGACCATAACTGTCTGGTGCAACCTTATCTATCTAAGAGCATTGGGCTTAAACAGGGGGTGCCACAGGGGTCCACCCTTAGCCCGACCCTATTTAACCTATATGTTGCCCCAGTGGCAGACATCACTGGAAAGTTTGGGGTCAAAGCCATGTCCTATGCTGACGACACGCAACTGGTGGTGTCTCTAACACAGTTGTCCGAGAAGGCAGCTACTAATTTTAATTCCTGCCTGCAAGAACTAGCGGTATGGATGGCTAACAACTGCCTTAAACTGAATGGGAGCAAGACAGAAGTGATGGTTATTGGCAAGGCACCTTCTGTGTGGACATCGGCGTGGTGGCCACAGACCCTGGGTCCTATCCCCAGTCCTAGTGAACAGGTGAAGAACCTAGGGGTGTGGCTTGACCCTAAGCTCTCGTTTGAGCATCATACAAGGCGGGTGGCAGGAACTTGTTTTGGAATCTTGCGTGGACTCCGCAAGACCCTGGACCTCCTGCCTACCGTAGCTAGGAAGACCATGGTTCATGCTTTGGTAACATCGAGGCTGGACTATGGAAATGTGCTTTACCTGGGGGCTAATGTCAACTGTGTACAGAGGCTTCAATGTATCCAGAACGCAGCAGCCCGCCTGGTTCTGATGCTACCTAGGCGAGCCTCTTCCAGGAAGGCCCTGGTCGCCCTTCATTGGCTCCCGATTAAGGAGCGAATCCTGTTTAAAGCTCTTTGTGTGAGCCATCGGATTCTACAAAGGAAGGGGCCCACATACCTACATCACCTTCTGACTCCGTATGTCCCCTCCCGCCAATTAAGATCTAGCGGGACGGGACAGGTTATTATTCCCAGAGTCAGGAGGGTAAGGATGGGTGGGCGCTCCTTTAGTTTCAGGGCAGCTCAGCAATGGAACAAACTCCCGTGGGGGCTTCGGATGGAGGCCTCGGAGTTGATTTTTCGTAAAAAGCGGAAAACTTTTCTATTCCCCACTGAGTAGCTTTCGGGTTGCTGTACCGTATATGGGGGGTGGCCTGGGAATGATGTCTCTCTCGACTGTACCGTAGCGCGGGGACACACTAGCCTAGTGTAACCAAGCGCTCTACAAATGTCATTATTATTATTATTATTATTAATATCTATGTGCACCAGACGTTGTGCCTCATTTCCAGGGAGGCATGGAATTTGCAACTCTTCGCTGTGTGTGTGACCAAAGCTGTCTGGTGCAGCCAATATCGACTTGCACTGGAGGTTGTGCCTCATTTCCAAGGAGGTACGGAAGTATTCGCTGTTTGTTACCGGAACAGTCTGGTGCGACCCATAGCAGTGTGCACCCGATGTTGTGCCCGGATTGCCTGGGTGCGACTCGGATCAACGTGTACCTGACGGGGTGCCTTCCGAGAGGACTTCCGCTTCATTTTCCATTCACCACTGATTGACCCTCCCCTGTGCTTCGCAGACCTGGGCTGGTGCCGAAAGACCCTTGGGGAGCCCGTTGATGTGACCGTCTATTGCCCTTGGCCTGCGTCTGCTCCACATCCTGTGGGTTAACTTCTTGAGTGGTTCACAAACCCCTTATGCCGACTTTCTCCTAATTGGCCTTGCTGACTACCTCCACCTGCTTCCCGAACTACGGGGGTCATTAGGATGGCGGATGGACTTGAGTCTGTCCGCCATCCTGGTGTAAACCGGGACCGTCCGCCATGCATGCGGCGGTCCCGCACACCCGATCACGATGCCACCGCCACCATGGTGGTCGGATCTTGATCATTAACATTGCGGCGGGTGCTGCTGAAAGCAGCACCCGCCGCAATGTCAACATGCCATGTACTGCATTTCACAGCACTACGTGGCAGGCACCACGCGGTGCCTGCCACGTAGTGCTGTGAAATGTAGGGGGGTACCCAGTGCACCCTTCCCTCCCCCCAACACAAGGGGGGTCCGCAACGGCCCCCCATCACTGATCCCCACCAGCCTTTCTATGGCGGCATCACCGCCATAGAAATGCCGGATCTAGCCAGCATCGTGATTTGGTGGATGGTGCCTGCTAGGCACCGCCACCATTTCTGGCTATGGGGACCGTCCGCCAGGCAATCTGTAAGATTGCTTTGGAGGACCCGTGGCGGACGGGCTTTGCGTCCGCCACGGTCCGAGCGCGATTCCCTCCGCCATTGTAATGTGGCGGGGGAAAAGCGCGGTATGATTGCGAAAGGGCCACCACCGCATGGCTGGCGGTGATGGACCTTCCGCAATCGTAATCGGCACCTAAGAGTGAATTCAGCCGTGTGCAGCCTAGTGCCTGGGGGGAGGATGCGGAGTCTCCAATCTGTGGGTGGAGGATAGTCAGGGTGTGGGGAGGGTTGAGGCCATGGGGTCTGCAGTGTGGAAGCAATTGACCTGCTGGGTATCAGTGCACTGCATTAAGGTTCAAAGTATGTATGTATGTGAGCCCTTGCATATGAACTTTTCTGATATCCATTACACCGTGTAGCCATGTGGAGTGAGTGTGTGTGTGTGTGTGTGTGGGAGTGACAGTGGAGAACTGCCTGTGTTTCACGGCACTGGGCGACAGTTTGCCTGATAGTTTGATTTTTTGCCAGAATAGCATTACTTGTGACATTGGTTTTATGTGCATGGCCGCAACCCACGTTGCTGCTAAAAAGTGTTATGAATTGTGGTATGTACATATTTCTGATATTGTTGTGACCCGGGCTGTACCCTATAACTGTATGGTATTGAAATATAAGAATTGTTAGGGTGGCCATGGGGTGGACAATGTATTGCACCACATAGGGTTGCTTGGGGGTAGATTAAAATCTTTCCCAAGTGTGCATATTACTGATGTCATTTGAACACAGCTGGGCCTAGTACTGCTAATAATAATTCCCAATGTGATTTATGTCCAGAAATATGTGATGCTTATGTTGTGTTGATTATTATGTGTTTTGACTACAAATGTTATTTACATACATCACGTGTGAAGTCTCTTTTGTGATGCTCACAGTATTTATCATGAGTGAGTGCTGTGCCAATGCTTTACACATTGCCTCAGTGGTAAACCTGAATGCTCAGTGCCAAGCTACCCAAGGAAGACCACTTGTTATACAGAATGTGTAATCACCCGCCCCTGATGGGAGTGGTAAGTTCTCCCTGGCTGGGGTACTGCCTCAGCCAACCAGAAAGTGCCAATTCCAACAATTGACCAAAGGTATTCTTCATTAGGATTTCCAGTCCTACCCCAGTAAGTGTGTCTAGGTCATTGCCACCACAGTGCACAATCATGAGGTCTGGATGTTGGTAATACGCAATGCTTTCAACCATAGGCAGCAAATGATGCCACTTTAACCCTCTCTTGTCAGAGTTCAGCGGGTTAACATTGCATCAAAACACAAGCAGTGATTTCCTCAGTTAACTTACTATAAATTGTTTAAGTATCCTTTTGGGAAACGCCAGGGAAGCTTGTCCTTTGGATTTATGAAGGAGCTGTTTAAATGGATTCACGGTCCCATGTGTTGGAAAACTAAAATGGCGGCCGCTGATAGGCAATCTGAGTAGAAGTTAGCAGTCTAGTTGTTTAAGTCCAGATGCAAGTGAATCTGTTAACGCGCTTGTGCGTTCCAAGCCGAGTGCACTTCAACTGACTCTTTCAAGGAGAGAGCAGTGTTTCTGTTTGGCACTTCGTCAATTTGGTGATTTCGCCACGTAGAGTAGCGTTTCCGATCCAAAGAAGCTTCCGTGTCCTAGCGGATTTGCGGAGCATTCAGAAATAGACTTCATGTTGGGAGTAGTGTCTCGCTCTTCAGCTCCCATTTTCCCAGCGTATCTTTGAAGACATGAATCTGCAGGTTAAGTGGTAAGATTGTATCAACAGTGTTCACGGAACACTTTCAGTCTCATCCGGAGAAATTCCCCAATCTGTCAGAGTACGCAACCATTAGTGAAAGTTACTGAAATAATTCTTGTCTTGAAAAATAGTAAAAGAGACTGCAAGATACAGACTTTATGAATGTTAAAAGACTTGTACAAAGTTCTTAGTTTTAATAAGGCACAAAATATCAAGATTGTAAATACATTACGGATAAGTCAAATTCTTAGCGACATATTGACTCTAGTTTAGTAGACATAATCTACCGGAACACAAGCGAATAAGTAACAATTAAGAAAGAGTTATATGTGAGAAGGTTACTTACCGAATTCAGCGACAAAAGGAAGAAGATATTTAAAAACGTCAATTCAAAATTGAAGTATGAAATACATATATATATATATATTCAAAACATATATAGAACCTACCTTCAGTGAAATCTAGTTTCTGTAAGAAGAAAAAGAAAAGAAAAAGAAGCAGAGAAGAAATTATGACTTGGGCAGGACAAAATAGAAGTACAATTTAGTTATCAACAGTGCAGAAAATAATAATATAACAAGAGAGCAGCTAAGCCACAATAATAAAAAGGTAACAGTTTAGGAAGAATAGATTAGAATAATATGAATATAGAGTATTAGAAATTACAACTGTGTTTTATATTTCAGATGCCAAGAAGTTGTCCAGTTGGGGCCAGTAGCGGAGCGCAAGGAAGTAGAATGTCCAGTAGCAGTCTCTCTTTCTTTTATCCCAATCCCCTTTCCCCCTCTTGGTTGTAAGGAGCAGATCAATTTGAATGCTGCTTGCAGCGGAATAGGGGATATGGAGAATCAGCATCTGTTCCCTTGGAAGTTCAGGTACAGGTACGTGGTTCTTGCAATCTCTTGCCAACCCAAGTAATGTCCACAATAGGCAAACCCAAGTCCCTACCAATGTCACTCTTTCTAACACACTCTCTGGTCCAAAACACAAAGCTATGACCCGCAATCCACACTCTAAACATTTGAAGGCAAGGAGGAATGGCACACAAGAGAAGGCTGGAGCAGAATGAGAGTTTTCAAAATGAAAGGCAGTTTAATTGGAGGACAGCATCTAATTTAAAAAAATGATTGGATGGTGTAAATATACAAGTAGTTAAAAACTCTGTGGAATTCCTTGGAGTTCTGCTCTGCCCTACGCTTCTGTGATTGGCGCCTTAACTCCGGCAGGTTTGCAGGTAAGTGAAGGCACTAGTGCTTATATTCAGCTGTCTCGCTCTATCCTTGATACCTTGCAAAGATCTTGAAGTTTTACATTCCGCTGAGGTCAATGAATTAATTGATTGAATATTTTATTTCATTTTTAGTGTGCGCTGCGCAGAAAGCTTAATTAAACTACACATGGGAAAATGATGTAGCGCTATCAAAGTATTGTATGCAAATCCCGCTAGGATATTAATGATAAAGTGTCAGATTTTCACAACACCTCATACAAATAAGAATAAATGACCTATCCCCCTACCACAACCTATGCAGGCATGGCTTGGATGTGCCAGCTACATATTTATTTGTTCATTAGTCCTGGGGACATAAAACACAGTAGAGAAGACAGAAATGGGTATTTGAGTTCATGGGAGATACGTTTATAGATGCATCAGAATTACCACCGGGGTCAGATGGCTTGCACAGAATCATGTAGGTGTCAGTGGGTATCCACATAACAGGCTAAGGGACCCCTGACTTCTATATCTGTCCCCTGTTGCTCCACAATAGGGTATTAACTTCTTTCATACCTAAGATGAGTATATTACAGCGTGTTAAAACCGAGATTTGCACGCCAAGAGTAACACACTTTACTGCTGTTCCATTACACTGAAACTATTGCAGCTCAGCCAATGCACCTCAGGCCAACCCCAAAAGAACTGTTGCTATAATTCCAATACATGGTAAAATACCAAAGCTCCACCAACGTAACCCAAGTACTGCCTCAACAGAGCATTTCTCCCTATTCTTCTACAAGGTAAATATCTGCAGCTCTGCCATAGTACATCAGTCTGGCTGTCCATCGATACCAATGCTGCTATCCCACTACACAGAACAGTACTGCACCTCAGCCAATGCAATACAAACCTGCTTCAATAGAACCGTTTTTGCTAATCCATAACATGGCAAATTGAGACAGCTCTAACGTAGCACCACAATTCATCCCCTTTCAGGCCTTATACACAGGAAGGAAGGAACAAGACGGGCCGGAAGTGGTCTGTGAGAGCTCTGTAGACAGGGGGAGGGGCGAGCATGTGACTGCAGACTCTTACCTCTGTAGCGCTCTCCGAGCCATGCACGCACTGAGGGTGCGGCTCGTGGGATACGCTGTCTGCTCAGCTCCGATGGTGCGGGCCATGGCATAGTCAACCTCAGCGCTATGCCTCAGCGTTTAAGTGCGGAAAGGAGGAGATCGTATCATTCCTAACAAGCTTAGCAGTTTGAGCGCGCCATTAAGCATGTTCCTGATGTTGGAGCGAGAAGGACTGCTGGGAATTTAAGTTGTAGACCCGTTCATATCATATATGATGACTCATCATATGAGCGGGCTGCAACTGCAATTCCCAGGAGTCCTGCTCGCTCCAACATCAGGAACATGCTTAATGCAGTTAAGAACAGAATATGAATGGAGTGCTCCAACTACATTTCCCAGGGCCCTGCTCGATGATGCCAGGAGTTAATATGCCTGGCACAATGTCACGTGAAGCGGGCACTCCCAGGCTTGCAAGGGTAAAGATGCCTTTCTAACTTAATTGGTCTCCTCTGGGTAAACTATCCTTGCCCATTCACAAGTAAGAAGTAGGGGTGGGTGGTGGGGTCAAACTCTGCCATGCGGCAGAATCAGAGTTTTTTGCCGAACTCTGTTCTCCCAGCGGAGCGCTGAGTTGGCAAAACTCCGCTGGTGGAGCGGAGTTCACTGCCCATCGCTAATTCACGGATTTGTGGAAAAAATCAATCAAACTGGGCTTCTTCGCAGGAAACATGAAAAAGGTTAAAGAAATACTGACCATTTAAAAGTGGTATAACATGGCGTGCTTGGCACTTGTATTTCCGCGTGCCACAATGCGTGGTCTCACCTAGACTTTTGGTTGGTTTCCAATGATATTGCGTCTTGGTCTACTGCCATCAAACATATGCCAAGCACTCTCTCAGACCATGCCCCTGCCCTGCTTAGCTGGACCATACCGATGACTATACTGCGGGCTTTCAGTTGGCATCTTCCACCGCATGCATTAAATGATGCAGCATTCAGAGAGGAGATACGAGCAGAGATCTTGCAATATTTTGCCACTAATGAAAAATCGGTGGAATCCCCCTCCACTCTGTGGGAGGCCTTCAAGGCCGTTATAAGAGGGGCCTGTATTGCCAAACAGTCTGGGGTATTAAAATAAATCAGGTCCACCTTGGAAAAGATTGAGAATGAGATACACCAGACGGAACTCCTATATTTTCAGAGTGAACTGCCCACGCACTTGGCAACCATACGTGAGAAAATCTCCGAATATGACACAGAAGCAGTTCGCGAGATGCGCTTCTTGGGGAAGAACTCCCGTGTACGCAGATATGGGGAGGGGGACCGCCCTGGCAGAGCCCTGGCTCTCACACTTAGGCAACCTCGCACTTCGTCTTATGTCACTGAACTACTAGACGATGACTCTAGCCCTATCCGCGGACAGACCGCCACGCTGGAAAGATTAAAGGACTTCTATGCATCCCTTTACACTGCCAAACAGAGCAGCCCGAACCCGGAGCTGCAGGCTTACCTAGAATCCATTGAGCTGGTGTGGCTGAGCGATGCTCACCATAAATACCTGGATCTGCCCTTTATGGTGGAAGACATTACCCAGGTTATAAAAAGTCTGCCCGGGGATAAAGCCCCTGGTCTGGACGGACTGTCAGCTTCCTTTTACAAGATGTACGCTGAGGTGCTCACCCCTTATCTACTAGCAGTATATCAGGAGTCACTTGAAAAAGGCCACCTTCCGTCAACAATGGGAGAGGCTGTGATTATTACAATCTTAAAACCAGACAAACCAGCTAATAAATGTGATTCCTATCGCCCGCTCTCCCTCATTAACATAGATGCCAAGATACTAGCCAAACTAGTGGCCAATAGATTGCAACCCCTACTCCCGATTATTGCCAGGCCGGATCAATCTGGATTTATCCTGAGGAAATCCACTACACATAATTTACAAACCTTTTTTTCCATCCTCCACCAACTGACCCTGGATCTACCGGCCCTCTCTGCCTTCCTGGACACAACAAAGGCGTTCGATTCCCTCGAATGGCCGTATCTTTTCACGATATTGTCCAGAATAGGTACTAGCACCAACTTTCTGAAACTGATACAACTGCTTTACACCCTCCCTACTGCCAGACTCAGGGTAATCGACCTGGTATCCGACTCGTTCCACATATTGCGAGGCACCAGACAGGGGTGCCCCCTCTCGCGCCTGTTATTCGCAATAGCGATGGAGCCTCTTGCTGCTAGGATTCGCCAGCGCCACACGGCTAGGGGATTGGGCCTCTTGGACAGAGGGTTAATCATATCAATGTACGCCGACGATATCACGCTATACATACGCGAGCCTGAACTGAATCTTAATCCTGTGTTGAGGGAGATCCTCCTGTTCGGAGGCATGTGAGGCATACAGGTCAACTTGACCAAATCGACGCTATTACCCCTGACGTTGGCTCCAATCACGCTAGACATGGACTTCCCACTGACCTGGGCTGAAGGGGCGGTTAAATATTTAGGGATCTGGCTCAGTAGAGAGGTACAGGAGATCTGGCGAATAAACTATGGCTGGCTGATCACCTGGTTGGAGAGTAAAATAGCCCTTTGGGCCAAACTACCACTGTCGCTGGCTGGCAGAATAGCCATTGCAAAGATGATAATTCTGCCCAAATTCCTGTATCTCTTTGTTAATATTCCACTTCCTCTCACACAGGCCTTCTTTAAGCAGCTGCTCTCCCTTCTAGTGACACACATTTGGGCGGGAAAACAACCACGCATCAATTGGGAGGTACTGACATTGCCACTCGAACAGGGGGAGCTGGGTGCGCCGGACCTTGAACTTTACGCTTTGAGCAGACAGGCTCAATACCTCCATTACTGGACCCATCCTATTCCCTTCCAGCCTCATGTTGCGATCAAAAAAGATGTTGCCTCGCCGGCCCCTCTGCCAGCTGCCGTCTACCACACCTATAAAAGACCAAACAAAGAGATAAATACTGTGGAGGTCCTACGCTGGGCATGGGAGGGTCTTAGATGGCGCGCAAGAGTCCCCTTACTGTATGCACCATCAATGCCATTGGCTCATCACCAGAGCTTCCCCCCAATGCATGGCACCCGCTCTATCCAACGCGCACGCTGGTTGCGGCTTGCTACTTTTGATGACCTCTACCTAGAGAAAGTGTTTCTAGCTAGACCGCTGAGTCCCGACGGCGCCCAGACACCCGCTCTGGAACTCCTTTTAAATTACCAGCTTACGGTGAACTGTAGACAAGCTCATACTTCCTTTCCTTTGGCACCACTGACGTTTGCTGCCCTAGAAAATATATTGGCGAACCCGTCGCCCAAGAAACTGATCACACGCATTTACAACGCTACACAAAAAACCTCTCCAATCGTCACACCTATAGCGCTGGAGCAGTGGTGTGCTGACCTGGACCCACCACCCACAGCGGATCAATGGGCCTTCTGCTGTGCACAGCTCCAATACCTCTCTCCCAATTACAAACTGAGACTCATACATTTTAAGTATCTCCACAGACTTTACCGCACGCCTCTACAACTATTCAAAATGGGTCTGAGACCTGACGCTAAATGTTGGAGATGCGACCACACCCAGACATCCTTCCTCCACCTTGCGTGGTCCTGCCCACCCATCTCGCGCTTCTGGGACGCAGTATTTGACACTATTCATGCGGTAATGGGGAACCGGCTAGATTGCTCCCCGCTGATAGCTTTACTAGCGTACGTGGCGGATGCTCCCCCGGGCACAAGCCGTCTGTCAGCCATGATGCTCCTCTTGGCCAAACGCCGTATTGCGATGCACTGGGGCACACACAGGGCACCCACAGTAGACACTTGGATTCACAACATTACATACTGCCAGGAAATGCTCTCGGCATAATGGGATCGCATGCCCATGGCGTCGAGACCCAAAGACATATGGGCACCATTTGTGGCATTGGCCAATGCACGCACAGAGAGGGTAGCCCCTGAATCCTCACAAGATACGAGGACATTACCTCCTGCTGCTGAGGCGCCTGCCCCTAACATCTAAACATAGTCCTACGATCGTTGGAGAGGATATTATACGATCATACACACACTATAACCAAATTGCTGTGAACAGATTACGACAGGACTCGCTTTGGGCGGACGTTGTGCACAACTTGCTGTGTAATTACAACTGACTGTTTGCTGTCATTTCTAAACGTAGATTGCTATGTACTGCTTGAATATTGTAATGTTTAACTTGCTATGTATCACTGCTCATCGGACATGTAGTCACTGAACCCGCTCGTCATCATTTACCTTCTCTGTCATGGCTGTGAATCGCTCTGTGTTTGCTGTGTACTGATTTCAGCTGTAAAATCAATAAATAAAGTTTAAAAAAAAAATGGTATAACAAAAAAGAGAGATGAAAGGCAGCCCGTTATTTGTTAACTGGAGCAGCATAAGTAAGAGCACATGGTAAGGGATAGCCATTTTACCTGCTTTACTACTGAGAGAGGAGGTGGTTTACAGCAGTTCTGACCGGAGATTTCAAATGAAAACAGATGTTATCAGACATAGAAATAAAACTGAGAGAACAGTTAAGAGCTTTTACAGGTTTGTCCATTAGGTTGTAGAATATAAAATTATATTTAAAAAAATAATAGTGAGCGTTTGTAAGCTGAAAGAAAATGTGTAGCTTCTAGACGCTATACGACAAGGAAAAATAGAAGGATGTTTAGGTGAGAACATTAAAAATACAGTGAGCAGGAAAGGAGAAAGAGGAGTTGGTATACTGAATGAATATTTTTTATTATGTCAGTATAAATTAATGTGTTGGAAATTAGATGTGGGTGCTTGCTTATAGTATGTAATTTAATAGTATGTCATTTACATATGCTGATACAGTCAGGCAAGCAGTTACAGACCAAGTTGCACTCCTACAAAAGCACTTGTGTACCCATCACACATATAGCCAGACAGTGACGCTGCACTCACTCACACACCCATAAGAACATTCACACACCCATTTACTCACCAGTACTAGTCTGCCCTTACAGTCTGGGAGGACATCCTCAGAATGGAATATGCACCACAGGAAGAGTTTTAAGAGGACTACTTCAACCCTCTTGAGAAGGGAGAACCCTGAATGTAATTGACCTTAAAATCAGGGCCTCTAAGGGAACTAGCTCTGATAAGGAGGGAAATCAGTAGAGAAATGACTCAGCAAAGGTTCCAGAGAAGAGGGGATCCCCCACAGAGAGAGAGAGTTCACTATTGGATTTGATGGAGGAAGTAGTGTCTCTTCCCAAACCCAGTACCCTGAGAAGCTCACGGACAGACATTCTGAGAGGCACCTGAGGCTGCAGCTGGCCCAGGTGGCTGCTGAGGAGAGAAAAGCTGAGACTAAGAGAGCCTTGGAGGAGAAAAGGGTCTTGTTGGCTCATAAAGTGACTGTCAAGGAGGTGGACTTGAAGAGCAATTATCTGTTAGAGTCTAGCAAAAATGGTGGGAGCAAAATAACTATGTCCAGTGCAGAACAAAGAGTCTATATACCCAGAGACTTGGTGCCTGACTGTAAGGAGGGGGGTGATATGGACAGTTTGTTTCAGGCATATGAAGTAGCTCTAGGGGTACAGAGGATCTCTGAGGAGGATTGGGGAGCCGGCCTTTAGAATCATATTCCTGGTGATAGAAGGGATGCCCTAGTGGCCTTAGAGAAGAGGAAGAGGTTGAGCTATCCTATCATGAAGGAGGCCCTTGTCAGTAAGTGTGAATTTACCCCAGAGGAGTGCAGGTTGAAATACAGGAGCAGTCAGAAAGTTTGTCACCAGTCCTGGGAGGATTTTGAGAGGTAATGTTGAAATGTTTGTAAAAAGTACTGTTGTTTTTTTAAGAAGCTTTTTCTAACAGTTTTATATGTTGTCTTCTTTTTCAAAGAGAACTGGGACGAAGGAATTGGCTTCAGAATCTGAAAAACATAAAGCTTCAATGGGGAGCTAAGAAAATAATTACATTTTTCTGCTGACTGTACTTTGGACATTTATGTGAATGGAAACGCAGTACTTACTGCTTTATGCTTTTTTCCTTAGTGTCTTTTGGAATGGTACATGTAATATACTGTTCTATGAAAGAAAGTACACACTCACCTGTGTCTGTTCCAAATGTAGGTGCATCTTTTACCCACAAATGCATATGACTATGAGGAACACCTCTTGCTTGGTACTCTTTTTGTGAAAAGAAATCACCAATTTCTCCAAGAAGTGGATTTTTTTGTTGCAGATGAAAGACAGCATTGTTTCAAATCTCTGCTTAAAGTACCTGAAAACTTTTGTTGGATCCAAAGAGCAAAGTTCTCCCGGTGTCATGAATTTGATGCCTTTATTGTTACAGTTTGTTTCTGTCAAAAAGTCATGTAAGTCATTGTATGGATATTCTGCACATCTCAGAATTAGAAACCAAGTTGGTGTTCCTAAATTTCTCCATCCTGTAATTAGATACATATAGTATGCAGTTTGTTTGTACAATCTTTATGATAGTTTTTTCCCCACTTTTCATTGATGATTCTTTCAACAGTACATCACTTTTGGTGTATGAGTATAAAACCTGAGAACAGTAAAAAGGGAAAATGCACCCACAGAAGACATTTGTACGGTGAGAAGCATGTGGTATTTTGCACAGTGAGTAAGCCTCTCACTTAAACTTTTGAAGGCAGGTGCTATTGTAATGACTACAGCTAGTGGTGGTTCTCTCAAGGGTACTGTACAGGTGGACTGTCCTGCTGCACGAGCATTGTCCTGCATGATTTAGTTGTGGCCCCTTTCTGGAATTGCTTTTAAGTGCTTCCACATGAAAGTTGTCCTATGTACATAATTGTTGTAGTGCCCCTGGATAACTGTTTGCTGCAAGCATTGCAGTAGAGATATTTGTCTGTAACCTTTTTTCCCTTGATGGTATTGTAAGAGCCTTCAAAATATCACTTTGTTTTGTGCTTCCTGAAGTACTTGTGCACAAAAGTGTATTTGTAAATAGTTAAAACGTTATGTTATGTTTGTTAAATATGTTTAATTTGAATTGTTTTGTAATGTGTTAATAAAATTTATTTGTAAAGTTATAAAGATGTATATTAGTAATTTTAGTTATAAGTCACAAACACACACATACAGGTACTCTTACATGAACTCCCACAATTATAGAGTAATTTACACAGGTACTGACATGCACACACATACACTCATATAGCCACTCTAAATCCAATACAGTCACACACCCATTTACACATGGAAACTGCTACTTAGATAGACTCATACACCCATACATCCATTCATACACCCACTCATACATTCATACAGTCACTCACACATTAAGCCACACACGGATACAGTGACATACACCCAGTTATACACTGATACACCCACTCACACACCGAAACACATACACCAATACAGCTACTCTCCTACCCAGTCATACACAGATAAATCTATACAGAGACTGACACATTCATGCACAGACCAATGCATCCACTAACACACCCAGGCACTCACCGATACAACCACTGGTAGACCCAGGGTCATACTGATACAACCTCTGACACATCTAGGGACACACTGATATAGCAACTGACATACCCAGACACACACTGATACAACTACTGATGCTCCCAGCCACACTCTGATACAGAAACTGACACACCAAGGCACATACTTATACAGACTTTTTATTTCTTTAACAAAAGGTGAACAGGGTAGTAACAAGAGTAATGGATGGGGAAATGCAAAGAAGCAACTGGCTTCAGTCTTCAAAAAGCATTGTAGGGTCATTGAAAGCAAAAATAAAACAACCTAACAGCGATACTTCTTCACTGTATCCAAGAATGCATCCACAGAAGACATTTTTACAGCGACAAGCTCGTGGCATTTCGCGCAGTGAATACCCATGTCACTCATTTCTTCGCAGGCAGCTGGTATTGTACTGAATGCAGCTGATGATGGTTCTCCCAAAGCTGCTGTAGAGGTCGACTGTCCTGCTGCACCTGCTTTACCCGCATCATGCAGTTGTAGACCCTTTCATGAATTCTTTTTAGGTGCTTCCACATGGAACTTGTCCCATGTGAATGCTTCTCTGCAGTGCCTCTGGATAACTGCTTGCCGCAAATATTGCACTGCACATATTTTGCTGTTACCTTATTTTCCCCAGAAGGTATAGTAAAGTGCTTCCACACATCACTTTCTTTTCTGCGAGGAGGTGTGTCTTCCTCCTCATCCTCAACGGGTTGTAGACGCTCATCTTGGACATATGTAACTTCAGCCATTCTGTAAAAGCAGAGCACTACTGGTTCTCAATCCTCCTTCTAGAGACTTCATTGGAGAAGTAACTGGTTTTAGGTGTGGTTTTCCAGGTGCATGAGTGGGGTCCTATTATATCAAAAGACAAGGTTTGGTTGTGTTTTCAAGCAGATTCGCAAATACGGTTTGTAAATTTGCGGATCCTTAAAACTCGTAAAATGTGTAACTTTGTTGAAAAACAGATATAAGGTAGTTTATATATACTTGTAAATATGTTAACACTGATGTCATTAATGACAATGAAGGGGTGTACATATTTGGAGTCATTTATAACAATTTTGGCGAATCTGCTGATTCAGACTCTCGGAGTCATTCCGATCACGTGATGAGGATCAAAAGCCATAGAGTAGTAGTCTGTCTATGTTTACGGACACGTGAAGGTTCCGCTGTACCCAAACAAAAGTGTTTAATTACACTTAAATAACTTCATATACTTTACATTAAGTACGTTTGTGATTTATATGGTTTTAAACATACATGAAGTATATTTAAAAAAGAAATGTCTGCAGTACAAAATAAGCTAAATTAAAAATCAAAATGAATTGTGATACACTTAGTATTAAAAATAAACCCTACAAATTAACTAACAAAACTAAACATTAGAGGGACATAATACTTTAGAAATGGAATTTGAAAAACCTTTGAAATTCCCTGAAAAAACAAAGGTTACAGGGATGTTATAGTTAGGCTCAGATTTCACTTGCACAAAACCAGTGAAATCGAGCAGTTATAGTTACCTGAGCAAACAATATATCTTACGACCCCACAATGCATTGCTTATGACCTCACATATTACATCACTCATGACATGGTGAGTGACATCACTGATGAAATCTCAAATGACATCACTGATGACATCTTCCAGTGAGTGTAAGTATTTCATAAATGTTTCTGAAACTTAAAGATATACACTAACCTACTGCATGAGTTAAATTATTATTCTTTCTGTACTACTAATAGTTGATAACATTTCTAACTTGTGTGTTCTGAGTGGTTGGGTGACTGCCTGTATCCATGTGTGAGTGGGTTTGTGAGTGACTATATGAGTGTGTGAGTGGGTGTGTAAGTGGCTGTATGAGTGAATAAGTGGGTGTGTGAGTAGCTGAATGGGTGAATAAGTGGGTGTGTGACTAGTGAGTGAGTGGCTCTGTGAGTGGATGTATTGGTGAGTGAGTGGGTGTGTGAATGGCTGTATGGGCAAGTGAGTGGCTGTAGGGTTGGGTGAGTGGTTGTGTGAGTGACCGTATGGGTGAGTGAGTGGCTGTATGGGTGAGTGACTAGGTGTGTAAGTAGCTGTATGGGTGAGTGAGTGGCTGTTTGAGTGGGTGTTTGGTTAACTGTGTGGGTGTGTGAGCGGCTGTATTAAAGAGTGAGTGTCTGTGTGAGTGGCTGTGTGGGTGAATGAGTGGACATGTGAATGCTTGTATGGATGCGTAAATGGGTAGGTAAGAGGTTGTGTGGGTGGGTGTGTGAGTGGGTGTGTGAGTGGTTGTATGGGTGTGTGAGTTGCTCTGTTTAGAGGTTGTATGGGTGAGTGAATGGGGTGTGAGTGGCTGTATGGGTGACTAAGTGGATCTGTGAGTAGCTGTATGGATGAGTGAGTGTGTGAGTAGGTGTATTGTGTAAGTGAGTGGCGATGTGAGTGGCTGTATGGGTGAGTGAATGGGTGTGTGAGTGGCTCTATGGATGAGTGGGTGGGTTTGTGAGCAGTTGTATGGGTGTGTGAGTGGGTATGTGAATGGTTCTGTGAATTATGTCATCAGTGATGTTAATCAATCAAAAGATCTTTACTCGGCCGATCCGGCCATAAAAGAAACAACATCACAAACACAATCCAACTTTGTTAAAATTCCACCATTGGAAAAAAACAGCATAATGACATTGATTCACAAAAAAAAAAAGATTGCAGGGACATTATAGTTAAGCTCAGATTCCACTCGGACAAAACCAGATAAGCTCAGCAGTCATAGTTACCTGAGCTAACTTTAACTTACACCCCTGCAATGTACTGCTTATAACCTCACATATTACATCACTCATGACATGGTCAGTGACATCACTGATGACATCTCAAATGACATCTCAAATGACATCACTGATCAGTGCTCGTTCATCCCCGTTTACAAATATGCTTTAATGTATCTGCTTCTGGTGTGGCCAATGTTTTGACCTCTCTTAGCCATACTCTCAAGTTCAGAGCACTGGGTGCCTTCCATGCCACAGATATTCTTTTCTTGGCTAATACCAGTATCAAATCTACAAATTGATACATTATCTAGAGCTTGTTTCAATTTCAGTATTTGACCCAAAAGACACATTTTGTCTTCGTATATTCCAAACATCTCACCCATTGATCATCTGAGATCTGATTGCCTATGTGTGTTTCCCATTTCATTTTCAGGCTATGATCATCTTGTGCATATGCAATAAGCACTATATGATAGCTTCCTTCTCTCTTGGTGTGAGTAAAAGATGTAAGCATCTGATTTCGAAGCTTTAAAGTCAACTGCCCCCCAATTCTGTACAAGTGTTCCATTGAGTAATCTATGCAAAGGGAGTGTACGGATCAGCAGCCCTCCCCCCACAGTGCCTTGAGAACCTCATGGGTGAGTAGCCACACAATACAAACCCCTGATTGATTGATTGGTTGATACTTCATGCCAATGATAAGACTCCTGCATCTGCTCAAACATGCATATTGCACCCTGGTTAAATCAGCCTCTTATCTTCATAAAACCTGCATCAACCCACAGTTTACTGTTATGTACTGTCATAATCTACTGAAATGCAGGGAGATACCATAGTGGAATGTTAGGTGAGAATGGCGCCATAATGCCTTCTTGTTTTAAATATCTCTGCCAACATGTCTTGGTTACACACAACAGGGGTGGGGCAGATAAGGAGAGCTTCTCATTACCCAGCAACCATTCCCACATATTGCTATTTAGCAGTGCTGAATGTGTGTCATCTTTTTCAGATGAGGTTACTCCATCTCCCTTCCACCTCATCACCAACTGCAGTGACTCACCGTCTAATAAACTTTATAGTTAGGGGCCCAAAGCCCCACTTTTGAAAAGGCTTATGTGAATTGTGAATCACTAAAGGGTGTCTACCTGAGCCCCATATCTAACCAGACAGTGACAGTATTCTTTGTAACTTCTGTAAGAAGGTTCCATTGAGCACAGCCAGCAGTGCTGTGAAGTAGTACAACAGCCTGGGAAGCATTAACATCTTCACCACTGCCACCATAGCAGTCCCGAGAGAAGAATTACTGCAAAGGAAACCAAAAAAGACGTCCAACAGGGTGGTCTTTGTGTCGAAGTACTACACAGCCTCAAGAGAGATCAAAATGAGCATTTGCAAACGTTGGGAATTAGTGGATTCGGAACCAGGCTTCAATGGCCTGTTTCATAAAAAACCACTGTTTGCATACTCAAGAGCACGGAATCTTAAAGAGCTACTATCATCCAAAAAAAGAAAAAAGCCACCAGCAGGTAAAGCAGGCAGTAAAATATGTTGGAACTGTATCCACTGCAATAATGTTATACCTGGAGAAACACTACTACACCCGAGAACCGGAGAACAAATAAGATTAACTCAAGTCACAGACTGCAATTCCCATAATGTTGTGTACTCTATAAAATGTCCCTGCGGATTGTTATTCATTGGGAAAACTGAGAGGAAAATGAAAGTGCGACTGACAGAGCACAAAAGTAACATCAGAAACAAAAATATTAACTCCAGTCTTGCTACACATCGGGAGCAGAGTCGACAAACCATCGTGCAACTAAAGTTTCAAATCATAGAACAAGTGCCAATTCTCCAACACACAGATAGCTCCAAAAAACTCTCACAGAGAGAGGCATTTTGGATAAAGAGGCTGAATACTCTAATGCCAAATGGGCTAAACGACAAATTTGAAATGGCCTGCTTTTTTTAACCATGCACTATAGGAGTGACGCCTGCTCACCGATAACCCAAGAATACACTACGTAGACACTACATAGACACATACCTTAGATTTAACACATTGGCATTTGATAGCCTTTCATAGATGCTATTGTATCTGTATTTACATATAGTAACTTGTCAAACACGTGAGACAATGAAATTCTGCAAAGCTAAAGCCACTGTACTCACACATGAGTAAGCATTATTCGTATTCATGTTTACAGAGCATAACCAAAGTTATGAGCACACTTTACTGAGCACCTCACCATTCCAAGATGGCGCCCGTCGGAGGTCGAGGATCGTTGAATGTTTGTTTTTAAGAACAAATTGATTTGGCATTGAGGAATATACTTAGGGAGTTAAGAAAGAATAAGTTT
Organism: Calotriton arnoldi; assembly: GCA_963921515.1. Lineage (NCBI taxonomy): Eukaryota > Metazoa > Chordata > Amphibia > Caudata > Salamandridae > Calotriton > Calotriton arnoldi. The sequence continues at coordinate 171,164 of CAWUFW010009567.1, forward strand.
AGGAGTTTTATGGTTAACAGAACTGCATGATTGTCATGGCTAAGACGGATTATGGCGACTTGTCGGTACTCGGTACTGTATTGTTACATTTTCAAAGATGGCGCCTGTTATTGCCATAATGGCATTCTCGCGAGATTGTTGAGAGTGTAAGATGACAGTGACTGCGAGCCGGATGACGTTTTTAGCGTGTAGCGGGAGTCTTGAATCGCGGTGTTCTGGACGAGAGGTAAGCAGAGGAGTACGTATGTTCGGTATGATGACTATCGTGTTTGGGTCCGTTTTTCTTGAGGAATAATGGCGGTTATTGTATTTTTACAGCATCTGGAAGAGGTTATTATCTATGGAGTTTGAGCCTGTTGACTGAAAGGGATTACGTGGTTACCACGAGGTATGTGAGCACCAAGGGGGAAATGAAATTGAATAGTGATTGTTCAGAGCTTGTGTTCACGAGTAATAATGGCGGGATGCTTGAATGTTATTTCAGCATCAAGATTGATCAAACTCTTTACGGTGTTGTTGGTAACACGACCGAAAGGACTCACATGGTCTTTTAAGGTACGGTGTCATTCAAAATTTAACGGGAATACTCAGCATGGGGCGAAGCTGGCTAGAGTTGTATTAGAGTTTTTCTATCATTTGGTTTCAGCATCAAGCGGCGAAATAGTACGCGGCTCTTGGTACAGGTGATCCTGAAGTTTCACTCGGTTATTTTTAAGGTGTGTGGTCATCCAAACACTTAAAATATTTGATCTTTAATCAATGAGTGAATACATGATAGGATACAGTGTTGGGTTATTGTGTCTACAGGTTACCTGGAGGGTTATCTAGGACATTCGGTCCTTTTTCCTGACGGATGTGAGTGTTTTCTTGATGTTTGTCACGCAGGGGGCATCACTTGGGTGCAATTGTGGTATGACGTATGGCAATAGGCTTCTGGTATCATGTGATCACACTCTCTTTTGAGATTGTGTTCTCACATCACAGATCATTATGCATCATTTCTTTGCACATCAACTGATACATTTTCCTTTTAATTAACAGGTTTGCCCCTGACGAAGGGACAGTTTGTCCCGAAATGCATTGGGCGCTGTTCTTCTGAATTTGTTTACAGCAACAATTGATTGTATCAATGCATGTAAAGTACATTTATGTTTTTGTACAATGTATAATAATTTGGATTGTTTTGTCATGAAATGTTGAAAAGCAAAAGTAAAAATTCTTGAAAGAATTTGAAAAGAATTGGTATACTAGTTTATTGTGAGGTATATCAAACAAAGCAGTGCACGTTAGAGTCCAAGTTGCCTAGGGGACTTGGCCACTTCACATTTATCTGACATATGCGAGGCAGGCATATAAATAACGTAGCACACTGATCGGTTTAACCAATCAAAAACCAGGATTATTGGAAGACACTTGAGTGCACAATCTATTGCATCGTTCAGTAGCTTGGAAAGCCCATCTGTTATTGACTTCCAATTCTCTTTGTTGTTGTAGTGCAGCCCCCATATGTGATCTTCTATGTTCTGCCACCCTGCATCCTCATGCTCTGCTAAATCCGCCAGTACGGAGTGAGCGCCTTGTGACTCCAACCAGGCCCACACTTCTGTAGCTGCAGTGAATAGGTATGAAATCTCCTTTTTAGGTCGAGTGTGGGCAGCGCATGCGCTGCTCTGTGATCCATGCTGTTTTGGAGTTTGTATTTGAAGCCCCGTCCACTCTCCGCTCATATTTGTCATTGGCTTGTGTCATTGTCCTTGGTAAATGCTGGCTTCTGATTCACTATTAGGCTTGTTAGTCCCTCCTTAGTACCGCCTTGTCTTCATTTGTAACCTCCCATGAGGACTGACCCTTTTACTGCGGTTGTGCTCTATTTTCTTTTACTTACTGCAGGAGGGTCTCTCGTGTGCAGTTGTGACCACCAGCTTGTTTATATAACTCATAGCAAACAGGGAGCTCTTCAGGGGCCATGGGAGACAGAAGGGGGCAACTCGGCGATGCCTTCAAGCATTTGGAATGCAGTAGGTCTTGCATTTGCGAGAGTTTAAGCTATTGGCATTGTAAATGATATTGCCTTTTATTTATGTTTTAAAAACCAAAACATAAATAAAAGGCATTTTCATTTACAATGCCAATAGCTCAAACTCACGTAAATGTGAGACCTATTGCATTGCAGATGCTTGTTATAACTCGCAGTTTTGTAGGGTAAAATGAAGTGTATTTTAAGTTGAACTGTCACAAGTGTTTCTTAAGAGTAATACCCCCCCCCCTTGCCTGTACTGCATTTGTATAATCTGGAAAGATGGTCACTTTGCTTCTGCCCATTTGCCAGTGGCCATGTGCCTGGTATAGCTGTAAGATGATATCTCTAACCCTAAAATTGAGTAGCCTGGCCACAATGGGCCTAGGAGAAGTCGCTGGAGCCCAAGGAGGCCAGCCCGGGACCCTTTCGGCTCTTTAAATAGAGAAGAGGATTTGCATTTGAGTACAGACTGTGAAAGTTATTCTACATAAAATTCAATGTCAGACGAACAATAAGTTATTATGCCTGGATCGTCCCTCTGTGTCATCCAGTCTCTCAGTCAACAAGTGTACGTCCCTTTTCATCGCCTGATATTAGGACTGTACTTCTGAAACTGGTGATCTTACATTTGCCAGCGAAGACTCCGCTTCTGTGGTCGACTCCAAACACCCCAACATCTAGAGCTACAGCATCAATTTTGACCTGCAATGCAGTTTTAGTATCTCTTATTACAGCCAGAATTGTGTCCGTATGCTCATCCAGGGTGGAGTCTGTACATCTGGGGGCATATTTACAAGCCCCTATTGCCACCACAATGTCACTTTTGGCGATGCAGCGCGCGCAACGAAATTCGTTTTATTTATTTATATGTCTACTTACCTCTAGACAGCCGTATTCCGTACTTTACTACCCCCCACCCTGCCCCTCCCCTGCCCCACGTCACCGCGCCGCAGCACTCCCACCACGGGCCGCTACTGGCCTACAGTACACTGGCTGTAAGCAACTTGATCTGAACACTGGATTTGAACTGGTGGCTTATTTGATATTAATACTTGTGGTACTGGAATTGACTTCCATCTCCTGTGGCGTGAGCGTACATTTGTAGAGGACTGAGGACAATTTGTTCTGCTTCTGATTCTGCGTGCATTAAATGGATTTTCAGCTGCCAACTTTACATGATTTGCGGGCCTTCAGGATATTTGCGGAGAGTATTTTGTACCGTCGAACTTTATTTGACAGACAACATTTACATTTGACCACTGAAACGACTGGTAAGCCACTGTATTATTCTCAGGGCTGCATGAATGATTTAATTTAACCTGTTTGAACTATTGGGTTTAACCTAACCCGAGTGGACGTTGCTGCTTCCGTGGCGGAAGCAAGGCGTTTCTGCAGTACCTCATCGCGGGGTACATTTACTTTTGAAATTTGAGACTCACAGTGTTTCTGCACGTGCACAATCTTTAGGAGCTGCAACGTGTGGGAGACCACAGACGCGTTGTCTGATGCGTGATATCCATGATGACGGCTCTACGAGTGACGTAGCTGTTGAAACGTGCTGAGCTGTTGGTTTCCTGGGCAACGCTTTGTTTATAGAGGTACCGCGCCTCACGGAGGACACAATTCCTATTCTCTTCCGTGACTGGCATTGGCCTGCTTTGCTCCGGATGTTTCTACACTCATCGGGTAACATAGAAAGAGGACTTTATTAACTCTTTTTCTTCCCAGCAGGTAGATAATTGGGTACTAGGTTTGTGTACTGATGAATCGAGTACCAGTGATTTTACCCGATGATTTACTCAGTATTGCCGATTATTTGCTATGATGGTCTTTGCCGCATTTACTTATAAAAATGTTTAGGATATTTTATATTTCCACACGTATCCAGTATTTCTTCTGCAAACGTGAATTTAAATCGTGTATTTATGCATTTTTGTGGTGACACGATGAATATATGCATTCTTTTCATTGCTAGTTTGTTCTTACTTATTTAGTTACTGCTGCTGATGTTCTCCTGTACTGTTGGTATTGTACTGCATTTATTAGTTCTGCAAGTGATTTACGTGTAGAACCGTGTGCTTGTGTCATTAAGCTTGAGGTGTGTGCCTGCTGCTCAACTCAGAGCCAGATTTACCATTCTGTGGAGGTGCATTGCGTGTATTTTTATGGTGGTGAGCAAGTTATTGTGCTCAAACCTTTTTACATTTAAGTTTACTAGTGCTGGGATTGCTGATTGTGTGCATCCTAAACTATTTTCCTTTTATTGTGGCACCGAGTCTTACTTGAATATAGTTTATGCGCACGTTTTGTGCTGAACCTTTTCTTAAATTGACTGGTGGTGAGCCTGATATTGGAGCTCATAGTACTGATGATGGGGCATTTTGCGTCCCCAAATTTACTTGTGCTTTTCAGTCAGTGGGCAATCATTGTGCTCAAATCTTTTTACATTTACATTTACTAGTGCTAGGATTGCTGGTTGCTTGCATCCTAAACTATTTTTCTTTGTGTTGTGCTAAAACTATACTTGAATTGACTGGTGGTGAGCGTGATATTTAAGCTCATTCTACTTATTGATAGCATATTGCGTTCTCATCTTTGTATGTGTTTCCAGGGGGTGGACATTTGCTGCGTTCAAACATTTTCTGCGTGGTGGGTTCTTCTGTGCTTGGATACTCAAACACATTTAGGGGGCACTTTCGCTCCATGTTTGCATTTGCTGTTGTCTGGTGGTGGACATTTGCTGCGTTCAAACTTTTGAAGAGTGGTGGTGGGTTCTTCTGTGCTTGGATACTCAAACCACATTTAGGGGGCACTTTCGCTCCATGTTTGCATTTACTGTTGTGCTGTTTGATGCACAATGCATTTTGTTGTTCTGGGTGTTGGGATGCTTCTGTGGGTTCAAACCCATTTGCGAGGTTATGTTTCTCTATCCTTTTATGTTTAATTTATTGCTTTCTTCATTGCACGCATATTTCTATTGTTGTAAGGGTGTGTGTGTGTGTGTTGTGGCTTTCGACCTGTATTTCCTTCCTCTTTACGTATTTGTTCTCACTTCCATCCCACATGCCTCATTATTTGTTATTGTCTTCTTTAGGGAGGAAGGTGTGCGGTATCCTGCTCTCATTTATGTTTAGTCCTTACTCTGTGTTCTGTACTCTGCTGCTCAGCCATTGTGTGAGTGATGTCACAGAGTGTTCTTGTGTGTATGGTTGAATGAAAAGTCAGTTGCTCTATGTGGGCTGAGCAGCAGGGATGCTGCTCCCGGTGGGGCTGATGCTACTGCAACTATCTGATACTACTGTAACTATCTGATACTACTGCAACTATCTGATACTACTGCAACTATCTTATCATCTAATGTTCCTGTCCTGATTGAACTGAAGAATAAATCTACCTCCTGGATTTAACACCATCTCAGGATACTATCTTTCTTGCATTCCACACACGGCCTCATCACTTTTCATAGCGCCATCCTTGCGACACCATGGCAGCCGATGCCTGGAAGCGTGAACAGTGTGCGGGCACTGGAGGCCTCGCTGGGCCTGCGTCTGAGACCCAGTGTGGGAGGCGGTGGTGCTGTGGAGTCGCCCTTACCTGGTGGCGAAGTTTGGCAGGTCACATGGAGACACGTTGCTGACCTGTGTGAGAACTTCGCCTGGCTCCCCTTGGAGCTGTGATCGGTAGAGGCGCTCCTGCGCACCGACGTATGGAGGTCTGCATTACATAACATGTGCCACCACTACACCGGGGTGCACGGAGGAGATTGCCAATGTTGGGCCATGCCTCTCTGCATCCCAGGCCAGAGGATGTGGCGCTGGCTGGACGCTGTGGAGGGTGGGGCCCCTGAGCTGCGCTGAACTTCTGTGGCGGGAGCGCTGCAACATCTCGCCTAAGGGTCCCTGTTGCATCACCTGCATCGGGAGGTTCCCCAGCAGACTTGGCGGCCACTGCTGTATCCAGGCTTGTGAAATCCCGCCTGGCTGAGGTTCCCACTGACTGAGTCACAGATTTGGAGAGAGCAGGGGGGACTGAGCCCCAGTGTTGATGTCCAGGTGTGGAGAAGGTGGGACACGGAGCGGAGGAGGCCCGGGGGTCAAGTCGGGCCTAGGCCTAGTGCCAGTGGGTGGGGCACACCGTGCCCTGAGCAATCCCTGAGCTGCGGCTGACCAACATCACGATGGTACTGCACAAGACTGGTGGGAGACTCTACTAACTGGCTCTAGTTGCTGATATGGGCCGTTGGTGGTGGGTGTCAGGGGCACGGGGTCGGTTCAGGACCAAGCCCTTGGGTGTGCCTCTTGATCTGCCGTCACCCACTGGGATACTGGGAAACACGGAATCTAGTTGCAACTGTTAGATCGGAGGAGGTGACCGGGTGGTGCTGCCTTTCGTCGCCCCCTGGTAGTGAGCTCTTGGGTGTATGGGGGATTTCCATTGGTGCCGCCTGAACGAAGATTCCTGGCTAGCATACACCTGACTGGAGGACAGAGCCCGGCTGGCCACACTGCACTGCACCACATGTCATACATAGTGCCTGGTAGTCTGGCGCAACGATGGCCCGCCTGCAGACGGGGGAGTCGTTGACATTTGGCCGCTCCTCTGTGTTGGTGAACTGAGCGGCTGGGGATCGCTGGCTGCCAGGGCAGGTGACAGTGGACAGCCTGGACACTAGACTCTGTACTCGCAGCGGGTACCTCCCTCAAAAAAAAGGGCACTTCCTTTGAGGGCCGCATAGACAAAATCACAGTCAACTTCACCCTGGACCGCGCAGATCATCACAAGCTGACTTACAAGGTACACGACTATGAGCAAGAAATGGCCAAAGTCCCACAGAGTACCCTGAGTGCAGCTTTGGAGGTGTAGCAGCTAATGGCACATGTGAAGTCACTAGAAAGAACAGCAGAGAATGCGGATGGTCGCTCCCAACGTAACAACGTGAGGGTGTTGGGTCTGCTTGAGGGAGCAGAAGGGGCTGATGCAGTGGCATATACTGAGACATGGTTGTGTTACCTACTGCCAGCAGGTGCACTCTCCCCATTCTTTGTTGTGGAGCAGGCCCATCGAGTGCCGGAGAGCCGCACGGTTCCGGGGACAGGTCCTAGATCCTTTCTCTTCCACCTCCTACAGGGATTGTGACGCTGTCCTGAGAGAGGTACGCAAGCTGGGGGAGGCGAACTTTCCACTTGGATAATGCCACAGTTATTTTATTCTCTGACTACGCCACGGGGGTGCAGAGGCAGAGGGGCTCATCTCTAGTGGTTAAGCGATGCCTCTGAGAGTTGGGCATCAAATACTCCCTCCTCTACCCGTAAAGGCTGTGAGTGATCTCAGATGTTGATTTTTTTGTTGCAGATGAAAGACAGCATTGTTTCAAATCTCTGCTTAAAGTACCTGAAAACTTTTGTTGGATCCAAAGAGCAAAGTTCTCCCGGTGTCATGAATTTGATGCCTTTATTGTTACAGTTTGTTTCTGTCAAAAAGTCATGTAAGTCATTGTATGGATATTCTGCACATCTCAGAATTAGAAACCAAGTTGGTGTTCCTAAATTTCTCCATCCTGTAATTAGATACATATAGTATGCAGTTTGTTTGTACAATCTTTATGATAGTTTTTTTCCCCACTTTTCATTGATGATTCTTTCAACAGTACATCACTTTTGGTGTATGAGTATAAAACCTGAGAACAGTAAAAAAGGGAAAATGCACCCACAGAAGACATTTGTACGGTGAGAAGCATGTGGTATTTTGCACAGTGAGTAAGCCTCTCACTTAAACTTTTGAAGGCAGGTGCTATTGTAATGACTACAGCTAGTGGTGGTTCTCTCAAGGGTACTGTACAGGTGGACTGTCCTGCTGCACGAGCATTGTCCTGCATGATTTAGTTGTGGCCCCTTTCTGGAATTGCTTTTAAGTGCTTCCACATGAAAGTTGTCCTATGTACATAATTGTTGTAGTGCCCCTGGATAACTGTTTGCTGCAAGCATTGCAGTAGAGATATTTGTCTGTAACCTTTTTTCCCTTGATGGTATTGTAAGAGCCTTCAAAATATCACTTTGTTTTGTGCTTCCTGAAGTACTTGTGCACAAAAGTGTATTTGTAAATAGTTAAAACGTTATGTTATGTTTGTTAAATAGGTTTAATTTTAATTGTTTTGTAATGTGTTAATAAAATTTATTTGTAAAGTTATAAAGATGTATATTAGTAATTTTAGTTATAAGTCACAAACACACACATACAGGTACTCTTACATGAACTCCCACACTTATAGAGTAATTTACACAGGTACTGACATGCACACACATACACTCATATAGCCACTCTAAATCCAATACAGTCACACACCCATTTACACATGGAAACTGCTACTTAGATAGACTCATACACCCATACATCCATTCATACACCCACTCATACATTCATAGTCACTCACACATTAAGCCACACACGGATACAGTGACATACACCCAGTTATACACTGATACACCCACTCACACACCGAAACACATACACCAATACAGCTACTCTCCTACCCAGTCATACACAGATAAATCTATACAGAGACTGACACATTCATGCACAGACCAATGCATCCACTAACACACCCAGGCACTCACCGATACAACCACTGGTAGACCCAGGGTCATACTGATACAACCTCTGACACATCTAGGGACACACTGATATAGCCACTGACATACCCAGACACACACTGATACAACTACTGATGCTCCCAGCCACACTCTGATACAGAAACTGACACACCAAGGCACATACTTATACAGACTTTTTATTTCTTTAACAAAAGGTGAACAGGGTAGTAACAAGAGTAATGGATGGGGAAATGCAAAGAAGCAACTGGCTTCAGTCTTCAAAAAGCATTGTAGGGTCATTGAAAGCAAAAATAAAACAACCTAACAGCGATACTTCTTCACTGTATCCAAGAATGCATCCACAGAAGACATTTTTACAGTGACAAGCTCGTGGCATTTCGCGCAGTGAATACCCATGTCACTCATTTCTTCGCGGGCAGCTGGTATTGTACTGAATGCAGCTGATGATGGTTCTCCCAAAGCTGCTGTAGAGGTCGACTGTCCTGCTGCACCTGCTTTACCCGCATCATGCAGTTGTAGACCCTTTCATGAATTCTTTTTAGGTGCTTCCACATGGAACTTGTCCCATGTGAATGCTTCTCTGCAGTGCCTCTGGATAACTGCTTGCCGCAAATATTGCACTGCACATATTTTGCTGTTACCTTATTTTCCCCAGAAGGTATAGTAAAGTGCTTCCACACATCACTTTCTTTTCTGCGAGGAGGTGTGTCTTCCTCCTCATCCTCAACGGGTTGTAGACGCTAATCTTGGACATATGTAACTTCATCCATTCTGTAAAAGCAGAGCACTACTGGTTCTCAATCCTCCTTCTAGAGACTTCATTGGAGAAGTAACTGGTTTTAGGTGTGGTTTTCCAGGTGCATGAGTGGGGTCCTATTATATCAAAAGACAAGGTTTGGTTGTGTTTTCAAGCAGATTCGCAAATACGGTTTGTAAATTTGCGGATCCTTAAAACTCGTAAAATGTGTAACTTTGTTGAAAAACAGATATAAGGTAGTTTATATATACTTGTAAATATGTTAACACTGATGTCATTAATGACAATGAAGGGGTGTACATATTTGGAGTCATTTATAACAATTTTGGCGAATCTGCTGATTCAGACTCTCGGAGTCATTCCGATCACGTGATGAGGATCAAAAGCCATAGAGTAGAGTCTGTCTATGTTTACGGACACGTGAAGGTTCCACTGTACCCAAACAAAAGTGTTTAATTACACTTAAATAACTTCATATACTTTACATTAAGTACGTTTGTGATTTATATGGTTTTAAACATACATGAAGTATATTTAAAAAAAGAAATGTCTGCAGTACAAAAAAGCTAAATTAAAAATCAAAATGAATTGTGATACACTTAGTATTAAAAATAAACCCTACAAATTAACTAACAAAACTAAACATTAGAGGGACATAATACTTTAGAAATGGAATTTGAAAAACCTTTGAAATTCCCTGAAAAAAACAAAGGTTACAGGGATGTTATAGTTAGGCTCAGATTTCACTTGCACAAAACCAGTGAAATCGAGCAGTTATAGTTACCTGAGCAAACAATATATCTTACGACCCCACAATGCATTGCTTATGACCTCACATATTACATCACTCATGACATGGTGAGTGACATCACTGATGAAATCTCAAATGACATCACTGATGACATCTTCCAGTGAGTGTAAGTATTTCATAAATGTTTCTGAAACTTAAAGATATACACTAACCTACTGCATGAGTTAAATTATTATTCTTTCTGTACTACTAATAGTTGATAACATTTCTAACTTGTGTGTTCTCAGTGGTTTGGTGACTGCCTGTATCCATGTGTGAGTGGGTTTGTGAGTGACTATATGAGTGTGTGAGTGGGTGTGTAAGTGGCTGTATGAGTGAATAAGTGGGTGTGTGAGTAGCTGAATGGGTGAATAAGTGGGTGTGTGACTAGTGAGTGAGTGGCTCTGTGAGTGGATGTATTGGTGAGTGAGTGGGTGTGTGAATGGCTGTATGGGCAAGTGAGTGGCTGTAGGGTTGGGTGAGTGGTTGTGTGAGTGACCATATGGGTGAGTGAGTGGCTGTATGGGTGAGTGACTAGGTGTGTAAGTAGCTGTATGGGTGAGTGAGTGGCTGTTTGAGTGGGTGTTTGGTTAACTGTGTGGGTGTGTGAGTGGCTGTATTAAAGAGTGAGTGTCTGTGTGAGTGGCTGTGTGGGTGAATGAGTGGACATGTGAATGCTTGTATGGATGCGTAAATGGGTAGGTAAGAGGTTGTGTGGGTGGGTGTGTGAGTGGGTGTGTGAGTGGTTGTATGGGTGTGTGAGTTGCTCTGTTTAGAGGTTGTATGGGTGAGTGAATGGGGTGTGAGTGGCTGTATGGGTGAATAAGTGGATCTGTGAGTAGCTGTATGGATGAGTGAGTGTGTGAGTAGGTGTATTGTGTAAGTGAGTGGCGATGTGAGTGGCTGTATGGGTGAGTGAATGGGTGTGTGAGTGGCTCTATGGATGAGTGAGTGGGTTTGTGAGCAGTTGTATGGGTGTGTGAGTGGGTATGTGAATGGTTCTGTGAATTATGTCATCAGTGATGTTAATCAATCAAAAGATCTTTACTCGGCCGATCCGGCCATAAAAGAAACAACATCACAAACACAATCCAACTTTGTTAAAATTCCACCATTGGAAAAAAACAGCATAATGACATTGATTCACAAAAAAAAAAAAGATTGCAGGGACATTATAGTTAAGCTCAGATTCCACTCGGACAAAACCAGATAAGCTCAGCAGTCATAGTTACCTGAGCTAACTTTAACTTACACCCCTGCAATGTACTGCTTATAACCTCACATATTACATCACTCATGACATGGTCAGTGACATCACTGATGACATCTCAAATGACATCTCAAATGACATCACTGATCAGTGCTCGTTCATCCCCCGTTTACAAATATGCTTTAATGTATCTGCTTCTGGTGTGGCCAATGTTTTGACCTCTCTTAGCCATACTCTCAAGTTCAGAGCACTGGGTGCCTTCCATGCCACAGATGTTCTTTTCTTGGCTAATACCAGTATCAAATCTACAAATTGATACATTATCTAGGCTTGTTTCAATTTCAGTATTTGACCCAAAAGACACATTTTGTCTTCGTATATTCCAAACATCTCACCCATTGATCATCTGAGATCTGATTGCCTATGTGTGTTTCCCATTTCATTTTCAGGCTATGATCATCTTGTGCATATGCAATAAGCACTATATGATAGCTTCCTTCTCTCTTGGTGTGAGTAAAAGATGTAAGCATCTGATTTCGAAGCTTTAAAGTCAACTGCCCCCCAATTCTGTACAAGTGTTCCATTGAGTAATCTATGCAAAGGGAGTGTACGGATCAGCAGCCCTCCCTCCCCCACAGTGCCTTGAGAACCTCATGGGTGAGTAGCCACACAATACAAACCCCTGATTGATTGATTGGTTGATACTTCATGCCAATGATAAGACTCCTGCATCTGCTCAAACATGCATATTGCACCCTGGTTAAATCAGCCTCTTATCTTCATAAAACCTGCATCAACCCACAGTTTACTGTTATGTACTGTCATAATCTACTGAAATGCAGGGAGATACCATAGTGGAATGTTAGGTGAGAATGGCGCCATAATGCCTTCTTGTTTTAAATATCTCTGCCAACATGTCTTGGTTACACACAACAGGGGTGGGGCAGATAAGGAGAGCTTCTCATTACCCAGCAACCATTCCCACATATTGCTATTTAGCAGTGCTGAATGTGTGTCATCTTTTTCAGATGAGGTTACTCCATCTCCCTTCCACCTCATCACCAACTGCAGTGACTCACCGTCTAATAAACTTTATAGTTAGGGGCCCAAAGCCCCACTTTTGAAAAGGCTTATGTGTATTGTGAATCACTAAAGGGTGTCTACCTGAGCCCCATATCTAACCAGACAGTGACAGTATTCTTTGTAACTTCTGTAAGAAGGTTCCATTGAGCACAGCCAGCAGTGCTGTGAAGTAGTACAACAACCTGGGAAGCATTAACATCTTCACCACTGCCACCATAGCAGTCCCGAGAGAAGAATTACTGCAAAGGAAACCAAAAAAGACGTCCAACAGGGTGGTCTTTGTGTCGAAGTACTCCACAGCCTCAAGAGAGATCAAAATGAGCATTTGCAAACGTTGGGAATTAGTGGATTCGGAACCAGGCTTCAATGGCCTGTTTCATAAAAAACCACTGTTTGCATACTCAAGAGCACGGAATCTTAAAGAGCTACTATCATCCAAAAAGAAAAAAGCCACCAGCAGGTAAAGCAGGCAGTAAAATATGTTGGAACTGTATCCACTGCAATAATGTTATACCTGGAGAAACACTACTACACCCGAGAACCGGAGAACAAATAAGATTAACTCAAGTCACAGACTGCAATTCCCATAATGTTGTGTACTCTATAAAATGTCCCTGCGGATTGTTATTCATTGGGAAAACTGAGAGGAAAATGAAAGTGCGACTGACAGAGCACAAAAGTAAAATCAGAAACAAAAATATTAACTCCAGTCTTGCTACACATCGGGAGCAGAGTCGACAAACCATCGTGCAACTAAAGTTTCAAATCATAGAACAAGTGCCAATCCTCCAACACACAGATAGCTCCAAAAAACTCTCACAGAGAGAGGCATTTTGGATAAAGAGGCTGAATACTCTAATGCCAAATGGGCTAAACGACAAATTTGAAATGGCCTGCTTTTTTTAACCATGCACTATAGGAGTGACGCCTGCTCACCGATAACCCAAGAATACACTACGTAGACACTACATAGACACATACCTTAGATTTAACACATTGGCATTTGATAGCCTTTCATAGATGCTATTGTATCTGTATTTACATATAGTAACTTGTCAAACACGTGAGACAATGAAATTCTGCAAAGCTAAAGCCACTGTACTCACACATGAGTAAGCATTATTCGTATTCATGTTTACAGAGCATAACCAAAGTTATGAGCACACTTTACTGAGCACCTCACCATTCCAAGATGGTGCCCGTCGGAGGTCGAGGATCGTTGAATGTTTGTTTTTAAGAAAAAATTGATTTGGCATTGAGGAATATACTTAGGGAGTTAAGAAAGAATAAGTTTAGGAGTTTTATGGTTAACAGAACTGCATGATTGTCATGGCTAAGACGGATTATGGTGACTTGTCGGTACTCGGTACTGTATTGTTACATTTTCAAAGATGGCGCCTGTTATTGCCATAATGGCATTCTCGCGAGATTGTTGAGAGTGTAAGATGACAGTGACTGCGAGCCGGATGACGTTTTTAGCGTGTAGCGGGAGTCTTGAATCGCGGTGTTCTGGAAGAGAGGTAAGCAGAGGAGTACGTATGTTCGGTATGATGACTATCGTGTTTGGGTCCGTTTTTCTTGAGGAGTAATGGCGGTTATTGCATTTTTACAGCATCTGGAAGAGGTTATTATCTATGGAGTTTGAGCCTGTTGACTGAAAGGGATTACGTGGTTACCACGAGGTATGTGAGCACCAAGGGGGTAATGAAATTGAATAGTGATTGTTCAGAGCTTGTGTTCACGAGTAATAATGGCGGGATGCTTGAATGTTATTTCAGCATCAAGATTGATCAAACTCTTTACGGTGTTGTTGGTAACACGACCGAAAGGACTCACATGGTCTTTTAAGGTACGGTGTCATTCAAAATTTAACGGGAATACTCAGCATGGGGCGAAGCTGGCTAGAGTTGTATTAGAGTTTTTCTATCATTTGGTTTCAGCATCAAGCGGCGAAATAGTACGCGGCTATTGGTACAGGTGATCCTGAAGTTTCACTCGGTTATTTTTAAGGTGTGTGGTCATCCAAACACTTAAAATATTTGATCTTTAATCAATGAGTGAATACATGATAGGATACAGTGTTGGGTTATTGTGTCTACAGGTTACCTGGAGGGTTATCTAGGACATTCGGTCCTTTTTCCTGACGGATGTGAGTGTTTTCTTGATGTTTGTCACGCAGGGGGCATCACTTGGGTGCCATTGTGGTATGACGTATGGCAATAGGCTTCTGGTATCACGTGATCACACTCTCTTTTGAGATTGTGTTCTCACATCACAGATCATTATGCATCATTTCTTTGCACATCAACTGATACATTTTCCTTTTAATTAACAGGTTTGCCCCTGACGAAGGGACAGTTTGTCCCGAAATGCATTGGGCGCTGTTCTTCTGAATTTGTTTACAGCAACAATTGATTGTATCAATGCATGTAAAGTACATTTATGTTTTTGTACAATGTATAATAATTTGGATTGTTTTGTCATGAAATGTTGAAAAGCAAAAGTAAAAATTCTTGAAAGAATTTGAAAAGAATTGGTATACTAGTTTATTGTGAGGTATATCAAACAAAGCAGTGCACGTTAGAGTCCAAGTTGCCTAGGGGACTTGGCCACTTCACATTTATCTGACATATGCAAGGCAGGCATATAAATAACGTAGCACACTGATCGGTTTAACCAATCAAAAACTAGGATTATTGGAATACACTTGAGTGCACAATCTATTGCATCGTTCGGTAGCTTGGAAAGCCCATCTGTTATTGACTTCCAATTCTCTTTGTTGTTGTAGTGCAGCCCCCATATGTGATCTTCTATGTTCTGCCACCCTGCATCCTCATGCTCCGCTAAATCCGCCAGTACGGAGTGAGCGCCTTGTGACTCCAACCAGGCCCACACTTCTGTAGCTGCAGTGAATAGGTATGAAATCTCCTTTTTAGGTCGAGTCTGGGCAGCGCATGCGCTGCTATGTGATCCATGCTGTTTTGGAGTTTGTATTTGAAGCCCCGTCCACTCTCCGCTCATATTTGTCATTGGCTTGTGTCATTGTCCTTGGTAAATGCTGGCTTCTGATTCACTATTAGGCTTGTTAGTCCCTCCTTAGTACCGCCTTGTCTTCATTTGTAACCTCCCATGAGGACTGACCCTTTTACTGCGGTTGTGCTCTATTTTCTTTTACTTACTGCAGGAGGGTCTCTCGTGTGCAGTTGTGACCACCAGCTTGTTTATATAACTCATAGCAAACAGGGAGCTCTTCAGGGGCCATGGGAGACAGAAGGGGGCAACTCGGCGATGCCTTCAAGCATTTGGAATGCAGTAGGTCTTGCATTTGCGAGAGTTTAAGCTATTGGCATTGTAAATGATATTGCCTTTTATTTATGTTTTAAAAACCAAAACATAAATAAAAGGCATTTTCATTTACAATGCCAATAGCTCAAACTCACGTAAATGTGAGACCTATTGCATTGCAGATGCTTGTTATAACTCGCAGTTTTGTAGGGTAAAATGAAGTGTATTTTAAGTTGAACTGTCACAAGTGTTTCTTAAGAGTAATACCCCCCCTTGCCTGTACTGCATTTGTATAATCTGGAAAGATGGTCACTTTGCTTCTGCCCATTTGCCAGTGGCCATGTGCCTGGTATAGCTGTAAGATGTTATCTCTAGCCCTAAAATTGAGTAGCCTGGCCACAATGGGCCTAGGAGAAGTCGCTGGAGCCCAAGGAGGCCAGCCCGGGACCCTTTCGGCTCTTTAAATAGAGAAGAGGATTTGCATTTGAGTACAGACTGTGAAAGTCATTCTACATAAAATTCAATGTCAGACGAACAATAAGTTATTATGCCTGGATCGTCCCTCTGTGTCATCCAGTCTCTCAGTCAACAAGTGTACGTCCCTTTTCATCGCCTGATATTAGGACTGTACTTCTGAAACTGGTGATCTTACATTTGCCAGCGAAGACTCCGCTTCTGTGGTCGACTCCAAACACCCCAACATCTAGAGCTACAGCATCAATTTTGACCTGCAATGCAGTTTTAGTATCTCTTATTACAGCCAGAATTGTGTCCATATGCTCATCCAGGGTGGAGTCTGTACATCTGGGGGCATATTTACAAGCCCCTATTGCCACCACAATGTCACTTTTGGCAATGCAGCGCGCGCAACGAAATTCGTTTTATTTATTTATATGTCTACTTACCTCTAGACAGCCGTATTCCGTACTTTACTACCCCCACCCTGCCCCTCCCCTGCCCCACGTCACCGCGCCGCAGCACTCCCACCACGGGCCGCTACTGGCCTACAGTACACTGGCTGTAAGCAACTTGATCTGAACACTGGATCTGAACTGGTGGCTTATTTGATATTAATACTTGTGGTACTGGAATTGACTTCCATCTCCTGTGGCGTGAGCGTACATTTGTAGAGGACTGAGGACAATTTGTTCTGCTTCTGATTCTGCGTGCATTAGATGGATTTTCAGCTGCCAACTTTACATGATTTGCGGGCCTTCAGGATATTTGCGGAGAGTATTTTGTACCGTCGAACTTTATTTGACAGACAACATTTACATTTGACCACTGAAACGACTGGTAAGCCACTGTATTATTCTCAGGGCTGCATGAATGATTTAATTTAACCTGTTTGAACTATTGGGTTTAACCTAACCCGAGTGGACGTTGCTGCTTCCGTGGCGGAAGCAAGGCGTTTCTGCAGTACTGCATCGCGGGGTACATTTACTTTTGAAATTTGAGACACACAGTGTTTCTGCACGTGCACAATCTTTAGGAGCTGCAACGTGTGGGAGACCACAGACGCGTTGTCTGATGCGTGATATCCATGATGACGGCTCTACGAGTGACGTAGCTGTTGAAACGTGCTGAGCTGTTGGTTTCCTGGGCAACGCTTTGTTTATAGAGGTACCGCGCCTCACGGAGGACACAATTCCTATTCTCTTCCGTGGCTGGCTTTGGCCTGCTTTGCTCCGGATGTTTCTAAACTCAACGGGTAATATAGAAAGAGGACTTTATTAACTCTTTTTCTTCCCAGCAGGTAGATAATTGGGTACTAGGTTTGTGTACTGATGAATCGAGTACCAGTGATTTTACCCGATGATTTACTCAGTATTGCCGATTATTTGCTATGATGGTCTTTGCCGCATTTACTTATAAAAATGTTTAGGATATTTTATATTTCCACACGTATCCAGTATTTCTTCTGCAAACGTGAATTTAAATCGTGTATTTATGCATTTTTGTGGTGACACGATGAATATATGCATTCTTTTCATTGCTAGTTTGTTCTTACTTATTTAGTTACTGCTGCTGATGTTCTCCTGTACTGTTGGTATTGTACTGCATTTATTAGTTCTGCAAGTGATTTACGTGTAGAACCGTGTGCTTGTGTCATTAAGCTTGAGGTGTGTGCCTGCTGCTCAACTCAGAGCCAGATTTACCATTCTGTGGAGGTGCATTGCGTGTATTTTTATGGTGGTGAGCAAGTTATTGTGCTCAAACCTTTTTACATTTAAGTTTACTAGTGCTGGGATTGCTGATTGTGTGCATCCTAAACTATTTTCCTTTTATTGTGGCACCGAGTCTTACTTGAATATAGTTTATGCGCACGTTTTGTGCTGAACCTTTTCTTAAATTGACTGGTGGTGAGCCTGATATTGGAGCTCATAGTACTGATGATGGGGCATTTTGCGTCCCCAAATTTACTTGTGCTTTTCAGTCAGTGGGCAATCATTGTGCTCAAATCTTTTTACAGTTACATTTACTAGTGCTAGGATTGCTGGTTGCTTGCATCCTAAACTATTTTTCTTTGTGTTGTGCTAAAACTATACTTGAATTGACTGGTGGTGAGCGTGATATTTAAGCTCATTCTACTTATTGATAGCATATTGCGTTCTCATCTTTGTATGTGTTTCCAGGGGGTGGACATTTGCTGCGTTCAAACATTTTCTGCGTGGTGGGTTCTTCTGTGCTTGGATACTCAAACCACATTTAGAGGGCACTTTCGCTCCATGTTTGCATTTGCTGTTGTCTGGTGGTGGACATTTGCTGCGTTCAAACTTTTGAAGAGTGGTGGTGGGTTCTTCTGTGCTTGGATACTCAAACCACATTTAGGGGGCACTTTCGCTCCATGTTTGCATTTACTGTTGTGCTGTTTGATGCACAATGCATTTTGTTGTTCTGGGTGTTGGGATGCTTCTGTGGGTTCAAACCCATTTGCGAGGTTATGTTTCTCTATCCTTTTATGTTTAATTTATTGCTTTCTTCATTGCACGCATATTTCTATTGTTGTAAGGGTGTGTGTGTGCGTTGTGTCTTTCGACCTGTATTTCCTTCCTCTTTACGTATTTGTTCTCACTTCCATCCCACATGCCTCATTATTTGTTATTGTCTTCTTTAGGGAGGAAGGTGTGCGGTATCCTGCTCTCATTTAGGTTTAGTCCTTACTCTGTCTTCTGTACTCTGCTGCTCAGCCATTGTGTGAGTGATGTCACAGAGTGTTCTTGTGTGTATGGTTGAATGAAAAGTCAGTTGCTCTATGTGGGCTGAGCAGCAGGGATGCTGCTCCCGGTGGGGCTGATGCTACTGCAACTATTTGATACTACTGTAACTATCTGATACTACTGCAACTATCTGATACTACTGCAACTATCTTATCATCTAATGTTCCTGTCCTGATTGAACTGAAGAATAAATCTACCTCCTGGATTTAACACCATCTCAGGATACTTTCTTTCTTGCATTCCACACACGGCCTCATCACTTTTCATAGCGCCATCCTTGCGACACCATGGCAGCCGATGCCTGGAAGCGTGAACAGTGTGCGGGCACTGGAGGCCTCGCTGGGCCTGCGTCTGAGACCCAGTGTGGGAGGCGGCGGTGCTGTGGAGTCGCCCTTACCTGGTGGCGAAGTTTGGCAGGTCACATGGAGACACGTTGCTGACCTGTGTGAGAACTTCGCCTGGCGCCCCTTGGAGCTGTGATCGGTAGAGGCGCTCCTGCGCACCGACGTATGGAGGTCTGCATTACATAACATGTGCCACCACTACACCGGGGTGCACGGAGGAGATTGCCAATGTTGGGCCATGCCTCTCTGCATCCCAGGCCAGAGGATGTGGCGCTGGCTGGACGCTGTGGAGGGTGGGGCCCCTGAGCTGCGCTGAACTTCTGTGGCGGGAGCGCTGCAACTTCTCGCCTAAGGGTCCCTGTTGCATCACCTGCATCGGGAGGTTCCCCAGCAGACTTGGCGGCCACTGCTGTATCCAGGCTTGTGAAATCCCGCCTGGCTGAGGTTCCCACTGACTGAGTCACAGATTTGGAGAGAGCAGGGGGGACTGAGCCCCAGTGTTGATGTCCAGGTGTGGAGAAGGTGGGACACGGAGCGGAGGAGGCCCGGGGGTCAAGTTGGGCCTAGGCCTAGTGCCAGTGGGTGGGGCACACCGTGCCCTGAGCAATCCCTGAGCTGCGGCTGACCAACATCACCGATGGTACTGCACAAGACTGGTGGGGGACTATACTAACTGGCTCTAGTTGCTGATATGGGCCGTTGGTGGTGGGTGTCAGGGGCACGGGGTCGGTTCAGGACCAAGCCCTTGGGTGTGCCTCTTGATCTGCCGTCACCCACTGGGTTACTGGGAAACACGGAATCTAGTTGCAACTGTTAGATCGGAGGAGGTGACCGGGTGGTGCTGCCATTCGTCGCCCCCTGGTAGTGAGCTCTTGGGTGTATGGGGGATTTCCATCGGTGCCGCCTGAACGAAGATTCCTGGCTAGCATACACCTGACTGGAGGACAGAGCCCGGCTGGCCACACTGCACTGCACCGCATGTCATACATAGTGCCTGGTAGTCTGGCGCAACGATGGCCCGCCTGCAGACGGGGGAGTCGTTGACATTTGGCCGCTCCTCTGTGTTGGTGAACTGAGCGGCTGGGGATCGCTGGCTGCCAGGGCAGGTGACAGTGGACAGCCTGGACTCAAAACTAGACTCTGTACTCGCAGCGGGTACCTCCCTCAAAAAAAAGGGCACTTCCTTTGAGGGCCGCATAGACAAAATCACAGTCAACTTCACCCTGGACCGCGCAGATCATCACAAGCTGACTTACAAGGTACACGACTATGAGCAAGAAATGGCCAAAGTCCCACAGAGTACCCTGAGTGCAGATTTGGAGGTGTAGCAGCTAATGGCACATGTGAAGTCACTAGAAAGAACAGCAGAGAATGCGGATGGTCGCTCCCAACGTAACAACGTGAGGGTGTTGGGTCTGCTTGAGGGAGCAGAAGGGGCTGATGCAGTGGCATATACTGAGACATGGTTGTGTTACCTACTGCCAGCAGGTGCACTCTCCCCATTCTTTGTTGTGGAGCAGGCCCATCGAGTGCCGGAGAGCCGCACGGTTCCGGGGACAGGTCCTAGATCCTTTCTCTTCCACCTCCTACAGTGATTGTGACGCTGTCCTGAGAGAGGTACGCAAGCTGGGGGAGGTGAACTTTCCACTTGGATAATGCCACAGTTATTTTATTCTCTGACTACGCCACGGGGGTGCAGAGGCAGAGGGGCTCATCTCTAGTGGTTAAGCGATGCCTCTGAGAGTTGGGCATCAAATACTCCCTCCTCTACCCGTAAAGGCTGTGAGTGATCTCAGATGTTGACACGCAAATCATTGACGCTACTGAACAGTGCTGGACCTGGCTGCAATCTACTGGCCGCCAGGTGCTGCAGACAGGGAGTGAAGGGTCTGTGCAACAAGCTGTCATCGGTGGAGCCAGTTGTACTGGGAGGTGTAGGAGTAGCAGGCATCCCCGCCACAACTACAAGCCACCCCAAATCTGCAGCAGGTTGTACAAGAGAGGCGGAAGGTGCTGCATCCGGTGCCGACGATGCGCAATCGCACTTAGAGACAGTATCCCGGCACTTCCCTGAACGCTTCCCCAGAGACGTGGGCTCCACTGTGACGTGGTCATCCGGTGCAGAGTCCGTGCAGCCCCCGGATGTGAATCCTCAGACAGCAGATTACCTAATTTAATGTTGACTGGTTGTGCATCTCTCCTTCTTCCACGGTTACAGACAGCTCCAGAGATTCTCTGGCTTTCAGCGGTTTCTGGTCTCCAGCTTCCTGTTGCTGAAGTTCCGGTCTACAGAGGTCAGCACTTAGAGGGGATCAGGTCCAGTCGTCACCCAAAGGGAACGGAACAGTTGTCCAGGTGAGTGATGCATGTCAGGGGTGGTGATGGTGGTCTCCTTGGTGCTCCGAGCTGCAATGGCATGAGGTCCATGGCGTCATTGACCTTGACAAGGATGACTTGTGGGAGTTCCTCGATTATCCTAGATGCACTCTTGCAACACTGTGACATCACATGTTTGACGTTCCGGTTGTGCAATGTGCCACAGCATGTTTACAAGGCCACGCAAAGTAGCTTTACGTGGCTTTTCATGGATTTGTAAATATGTGCCCCTTTCACGCATTAAACAGTGTGAAAGGGGTGTTCCATGCAGTGGCGGCCAGCATGACTCGCGGATGACGGGGCGAGGGCGGGTGCAGGGGTCGCCGAGGGTCGCGTTTGCAGAAGGGTGCACATTATAAATGAAACATAAAAAAATATAACTTAGTTTGCCGCCGGGTCTTGCGTCTCTGCTCCTGCTCTCCCTGAGGAGCAGGAAGCACAGTCAGGCCCCACTGACCAATCACAATGCTGCAATGCTGCATTGTGATTGGTTTTGACTGCCCTGGTTCGATGCACCAGGGAATGGGGGCCTGGGCATGTTCTCCACGCAGGCTGTAATGCAGCCTGCATGGAGATCGGGGAAAGTGCGCATGACTGGTTTTGGAGGCCCGAGAGGGCTGATCAAACAGTCATTGTGCACTTAGGAGTGGGCAAACCACTCCTCCCCTTCCCTGCTTCAAGAGCAGAGTAGCCCCGCCCACCAGCAAAGCAGCACTAACATTAAAATTTATAACTGGAAGATATTATAATTTGATGTTTCTACTTCTCGCATTGCTTGAAGGCGGTGGGGCGACGCTCCTCCGCCATAGCGGAGGAGCCGCCAATGGTTCAATGGGTGTTGCTGTGTCCATTCCCACGGCAAACCAATGGAATCTGAAGCATTCTCAGGTTTACAAGAAACCGTAAAATCAGAATGTGTCAGAATCTAATACCACCCCAAGGGTGACGTTTGGGAGGTGCTACGAGAATAAATGTTTTCATTTCTCCTCTTTTTTTCACTTTTTCTATGTGTGCAGCATTCTGCAGCACACAGTGAAAGAGGAAATACCCTGTATTGATAGGTTTTGTGCAGGTAGGTGTCCCTTCCTGCACAACATCAATCAACTCCGCAACACAATCACCCTGGTGCAAGGGTGCCTACATTGGCGCATGGCAGCCATTGTGCGTCAACCTAGGGGCAAAATATAAGGTGGCTTATTCATGAGCCCCTTCTGACAGTTTAACACCGCCGGTGCGTCATTTTCTTGACATACTTGCAACGTGAATTTTGCACCACATTGGGCCGTATTTACGAAGTGACGCATCTAGGCATATGTGTGACCTTGTAAAGTCCTGTGCCACAATATACCTGCATCAGGTATGATGTATGCAGGGTGTGCATTCCCACGCAACAAAGCCTTGTAGGAGTGGCGCAGTGTAATCTATCAGATTTCATTGCAACAATTCCAGGACGCCACTGTCAAAAACTTACGGCTGCCTCATGGCAGGCGTAAGGGTGGCGCAGTGCCATAGGGATAGGCTAGCCCCATTCAATGCTGGAGTTGCGTCATGCTTGCGACACAACTGCAGCAATGCATGACTTTAGTGCTGACAGATACGTCAGGATTCCAGACGTATCTGTCATTGATTGCGACATGGAGCGCCGTACAGCAAATACGGCACAGCCATGGTGTCGCAAGGAGGGCGCAGTGAACAGTGTCCAATCGCTGTTTTATCGCAGTGATTGGGGCTCAGGAATGCACCCTATCTTATTGATAGGGCGCATTCCTGACCTTTTGCTTTTGCTTTGGCGCAGGGCAGCGTAGCAGTCTTCTTTGCAGCGCTGTCCAGCACCCAGACATCTTATATGTGGGCCCAAGTGTTTGCACCAATTTTAAGACCAGCTATTTTCTGGTCTTAAAAAACTGCCTCTAATTTGTGTTAGCGGCAGTTTTGAGGGGTTATCGAAGTACTGGAATTTCATCGTAAATATTGTGAAGTGTGGCTAGCGGCAGCTTTTTCATGGGACTTTGTAAATAAGGCGATAAAAAAAAGCTGCCGTATAGTCAAAAAATTTCCGCTACGGCGGCGTTAAGTTCTTGTAAATATGCCCCTTGGTCTTAAACAGGCGAAACGAGGAGCCTTGGGCAGCACACATAGAAAAAGCAAAACGCCAATGACTGTTTATGTGCAGGAAGGTCCCCCTTCCTGCACATAAACAATCATTTGAAAAAAATGCTGTGCATTAAGCAGCACACATAGAAGTTACAAAACGGCATTTAAAGATTGTTTATGTGCAGAAAGGGGGACTTCCTGCACATAAACAATCTTCCCCTCAACACAGGCACCCTTGCACTATGGTGCAAGGGTGCCTGCCTTGGCGCTAGGCAGCTTAATTTAGCGCCAGAGCAGGGGGAAACGCAGGGCTGCACCATATTCTAGTAAATATGGTGCAGCCCTGCGTGTTTAAAGTGATGAAGCGTGTCATTAGCCTTCTTGGCTTAACGACACGCTTCGCCACTTTCTTGTAAATATGCCCCCCTAGTTTCTCTGGTTTTACCCTGTTTATGATCTGGATTTTCCTTGATTAGATGAGGGAGGGGTGTGCAGCTTGCAGTCCTGTAACCCCCTGCACCACAGTGATGGTATGCGGACTCACTGTCTTCTTCAGATGCAGGAACGGTGCAGTGAGTTCATACCAATTAAGCAGCCTCCCACATTTTCCCTTGGCAGCAGGAGTCGATAAGTCCCCTGGGGCACAGCTGCTGTGCTCTCATGGACCACAATAACAGACAAATGAACGAAGAACGTTGGCTTTAAGCCAGTAGAAGTATTTATATAAATAATTTTAGTAAAATCAAAACGTCTTGGATAACGCCCGACTTATAAATGAATTGTATCTTTTGCCAAACCTTTAAAAAATAATGCCTGGTGTGTTTACTTATTGGCGCTTGCTACAAGTGCCATTCTGTCTCGCAGGGGTATTTTCGTGAAACATGGTTTGTAAGAATATTTAAAGTAATTTGCTTTGTAAATGTAATTTTTTGATTATAGAAATAATGTGCTGACTTTGTCTCCAAAATAAACTGATCTGTGTACGAATTATTAGATACCTCCCGGTTTTCGACTACCATACAGCTGATTCTTTTGCTATGCAGCAGGCGGCCCAGGTACCCAAAAGATCTTACAGTATCTAAAATGAGATCTAGGTGAGCTTTCCTAAGCTCATGGAAAAGGTATTATAGGTTCTGGGCGTAGAACTTGAACAAAAAGCCCACAGTCTTTCCAGCGACCCAAAGTTCATCAGAAAATTCGAAGCAATTTAGATAGCATTTGCTCTCTAAAGCCTCGGTTCAGGAAAAAAAACAATTTTGGTTGCTGCGTCCACATGCTTTCCACTGTTTACCTCGTCACTGAGAACCCCAGTAATTCAGTGTGTTCCGAAGCCACAATATCGAAAAAACTCAACGAATAATGGGGCATATTAGCAAGGAGTTGCGATATTTATTGCAAAACGCGCTTAGCGCGTTTTTTGTTAACGCCGCCTATCGCTGGAAATTATCGCTGAGATAACACCCTATTAGTAAGGTTTATCTCCATAGCGATAATATTTCCAGCGATAGCGGCAAAATGTGAGAATATCGCTGGAAAAGCAGCGATATTCTCGCATTATCGCTAAGGTGGATTCAGCATTAGAATCCACCTCCTATACTTTAAACAGGTAAGTCATCCTCACTAGCAGGTGATAACATATAGCGATAAACGCGCTTAGCGCGAATTATTTTATCGCTTCGCCTGCCTTGCTAATAGGGGGTAGTGGTGTTAGCGACTGTTTTCAGTCGCTTTTAGTAGGGAACGCCTTCCTTGCATGTCATTAGCGATAATTATCGCTGACATGCAAGGCGATGGAAAACGCGGCCTCTAACGCCTGAAAGCTGTCGCTAACGCCTGTTAGCGACAGCTTGCTAATAGGGCGATAAAATTATCGCCGCTTTGGCGGCAAAAAGTGCCGCTAAAGCGGCGATAAAGCCCTTGATAATATGCCCCAATGTTTTTGGTAATATTTGAAAAAAAGGTTGTGCTAAATGAGCTCACAATTTTATGTTCCAGTCAGCTCTCCAGAATGGTGGCATTTAATTTACAATTATGCAGCAGACAAATAGGAGTTTACATATAATTACGAAATTATATTAAATAAAAGGCGTCTACATGGTTATTGCACATAGAGAATTCCATAGCCGGAATTCTCATTGCACTTGTCACTTTGGAAATAACTAATTGCAGAGCGAATTGCTCCATTCAAATCCGTAACATTCACCGAGGACTGTGGTGCTGTGGCAATCAGATATTTACAGGCACTGGTTGTGTGAACGGCAACAAGGGGTGACTCTTTGGCACCGCAGGCACTGCGATTGCCACTCCTGGTCTCAAGGATCATGAATACAGGGGAAGGAACAGACACCATACATGACTATAACAGCCACGTTCAATTTTGCAGATCGCATTCCATGGCAATCCCCCATGAGCACATGTTATGAGGGTGAGGGCCAAAGGGTGCTCGATGGCCATTCTCTCACCCCTGGCATTATGGTGAATTGATGTTCATGAAAGTCACTGATCATATGATAGTAGTACGGTAGTGTATTGTCACCTCAATATAGTGAAAATGTGTTGAAGGTACCTGCAATGTACACTGAGAAATGTAGTCATTGTCATGAGTGGTATGTAATTGTTAGAGAGTTAGGGCCCGATTACGAATTGACAGTATGGGAGCAGACCGCCACGCCACCACCCACTCCCTCACCGCCAAACAGGACTGCCACCCGCCCGCCAGATTACGAGTAATTTTGTGGTCTGGCGGGCAGGCGCTGTGGCGGCCCTGCGGTGGTGCAGTTCAAAGGCTCATATGCACGTTCCTGCACGGCATGGACTGTATAGTCCATACCGTGCAGGAACAGAGGGGCATGCACACAGTGGGGCACCACATGTGCTCCCTGCATGCACCCAATGCACAGGGGCAAGAGGGGGTACTGTAGGTGCCCCCTTTGTTTCCTCACCACAAGCAGTTTCATTGCGTGAGAACCACCATGAGACCTCTGGCAGTGAGTAAATTCGTAATATGCAGCAGCACCAAGCATATTGCACCCTCAAGACCGCTGCGCCAACGCCAGGGATCATGGATCCCTGGCGGTTGCAGGGGTTCTCTGGAGGTCTGATGGCCATACACGTAATACGGCAGTCTGACCGCTGGTGCAGCGGTCTCTGACTGCCACTGCACCTCCATTGCGAGTTTGGCGGTCCCATGGACCGCTAAACTTGTCATTAGGCCTTTAGTGTGGCGGAGATGGACTGGGAAAATGTGGAAGACATGCAGGGTCTCTGCCAGGAGCAGGAGGCAGATGGGTCACTGGATTCCCGGAGAACAATCCACATGTAAAAAGTCAGTGCTTCTATGAGAATGTAAAGTGAAACCTGAGATCCCTTAGGGAAGGGAAAAGGAGAAAATGATACGACCAAGGTCAATTTATTCTAAAGTTAATTAACACCATACCAAACGGACATCTCATTAATAATTAAAACAAAGTCAAAATTGGAAACACGTTATAAAAGCAGACAGTACAAGATAACATGTCAATTGCAAAGCAGCTTTTTTGGTAAATGACAAATATATCAAAGTCGTTATAGCGTCAGAAAAAAGTGCAAGGTGCAAAAAGGCAATAACGGAATATCCCAGGGTTACTTCAGATGCCATCACCTGGCTTTCAGCAAAGTGCATTTATTCTGTGACTACAAAGGAGATAACTTTGGGTTGCAACAACAGCTGTCACTAAGCACTCCATGAGAGTACGTTATTAGAGTCTACAAGCAAAGACTTATTGCAAGCAATACATAACATGTATGTCAAAAGTGTGATGACAGTCATTTATAGCGCGCTAAGAAGTTAGTTAGTTTGTTAATGTTGCTCAGTTAGTTAACCCCTTGCAGCGCTAAAACTTTGAAAAATCATATAAAAAATGTCAGTTTAATTGCAGAGCACCGTAGAATAGTTACCACATTAGTGTCAACTGATGTATCAATCAACCAATCAATCAAACAAACTTTATTCGGTTTTCACATATGAAACCATAAAAGTATTCTACAATACCATACATGATAAAAAAGGGTAAAATCGTCACATTGGAAACATTGCTGCCCTATTCATTTTTGTGCAAAGCATACAATAAGTTATAAAGTGCGTTTATCCTAATTCATAAAAGATACAAAAACAGTCGGAGATGTAATCCTGGAAGCCTCCTCTATACTATATATGTCGCCAGAGTGGCTAAAATAAAGGAAGCATGCCCTTATGGCTACAATCACTTAATCAAGGCAATGATGAAATTAGAAGTGGAGGAAAAATTGTGTAAAAAACAGAGACAGGGTTAAAATGTGTTTTAAGGCTAGAGATGACAGTTTACAACCCATTTGCAGCCTAAAATTTAACAAGTGAATTGTAGGGGGTACAGTCAAGGACAGTATCAGCGTGAGCCTATTAGAGGGTAACCAACTTCAATTTTAAAAACAGAGCGAGAATTTAAAGGAGGCATTTCTAGTCTTAAGGTTCATGTTAAAAATCCATTGTCCAGGACTATCATAGGAGGTCCCATCCAAGAGGGAGAGTCCAGGCCGTCTGCTTAGTCTTAACCGACCTTTACAAGAATGGCATTTGGTTGTGTTATGTCACATTGTTAAGCGAGAATCACTTGCTTTATCAGATCCTTGGAGTTCCGACGGACCGGCCTAGGTTTTAGAATGTGGTTGATTTAAACAGGATAACTTGACGGACGTCGGGAGGATCTCAAGTGAGGAGGGAAAAAAAACCATAGAACGAAAGACAGTTTTAAGGCTGCAGGACTTCCGCAAGCTTTAAGAATTTTGTGAAATGACAATTCAAAATGGGGTCCGTTGCTTTACGACATGCAATTACAGCCGACCTGCAGAACCGGATGCCTCGTTGGTTAAAAGGAACTCTTAGTAGTGCCCTCCTTTCTCTCAGTAGAGCAGGGCACATGACTGTTATGTGAATAATATTTTCTTCCCCAGAATTACACAATCTGCAGCAAGCCTTTTCTCTAACCCGGTTCCATGGCACCCTGTGGGCCTGGCCTGGAGAAGCGATATCTCATAAAGTGGACTTTTAGGTGCTGGACCAGCCGCCTCTAAGTAGGACTGGAGTAAAGAATTGTATATTCAATTAAGATGATCCAGTGTGAGATCTGGTGGATAAGGGCTCTATGTCTTTGAGCCCCGAGACTTTTTTCTAACCCCGGGCGGAGCAGGCGTAGTGCCTCTACGCGGAGTTCCACGGAGTTGGAAAAAAACTCTGTGGAACTCCGCTCCGCTCCCTCCCCCCTCCCAAAGTAATTATAAAGTAAGAAAAAAGGCACTTACCTGCCGTGGCTGCCTCTTCCTCGCCATGGCCGCTCTTGCGCGTGTGCATGCGCAAGACGTACAACGTAGGGGTTATCAGAGAAGAAGGACAGCGAGGACGAGGAAGGAGAGCGGCCATGGCGAGGAGGAGGCAGCCACAGCAGGCAAGTGCCTTTTTTTCTTACTTTATATTTACTTTGGGAGGGTGGAGGGGCCGGCTACCTACGCTCCACCACGGAGTCGTAGTTTTGGCTAAACTCCACGTTTGCAACGGAACGCGGAGTATGCAAAACTACGTAAACTCTGCTGGCGGAGCGTAGTTAAATGCCCGGGCTTACTTTTTTCGTCACCCTATTAATCAGTTTTTTAAAGGAAGCTGGAGATGGAGAATGTTCCCCCTTTGGCCGAACACTGGGATCATCATTGACCAGGTTTAGGTACCGGGCAAGAGGGGGCATCTTCATTTGTTTGTACTTCCTACCAGGGCACTTGGCACAGTTGGTTTGCTTGAGAGGACTTTATTCTGTTCCATGTTTTTATGTAGGCCCTTTTCTTGCTGTTAATTGGTTTGGTAGGCCAAATTCCTGCCTTGTCTGGGCCGACGAGGTGTTTGGAGCGAGACAAAAAAGCGATCTGAATAATTTCGAGGAGATCGAGTTTAGGATTGACGCGTCTCTACCTTCGCATCCATAAGAGATACTCTCTATAAGTTTTGCTGCTATTATAGTCAGCAGTGGCAGGTAGCTTGGACATCCCATAATCTTTGTAAGGTTTGAAAGGCAAGGAACAGGGCGTTGCCTTTCCTCAGCAGATCCATCCTGTGCTAATGGAAGGTGCCTCTGTCATTGAATAGAACTACTAGGTATCTGTAAGGTTTTACTGCAAAGACCATTTGTGTCTTTTCTGAATCCTGCAGCTCACTTCAATGACCTTCATTTTCTTCAGGTTTATTGTCATGCCATTGACTGTAGGGTAATGAGACAGTTTGTCTATGAGACATTGTAAACCAATTTTTTTCTGGCTAAGTAGGATCACATCTTCGGCGTACAGAAGGTTCGAAATGTGCATGTCCCCTAGCTTTGGCGCATGAGCGTTTACAGCATCCAAGGCAGCGATCAGATCAGCCAAAAAGAGGTTAAACATATACTGCACCAGGACACAGCAATGCTTTAGGAACTGGAAGGTCTCTATTTTCCTAGACAGAAAAGAGCCATCCCCAATTCTCACTTTTGCCCAGGTGCCCATGTATAGCAGCTGCACTGCTTTTAAAAAGTGAGCCTGATGCCCCAAAATGCAAGCTTTTGCCAAAGGAGGTTGCGCTGCACGCAGTCGAATGCAGCCTTAAAGTCTACAAAACAGAGGTAGACCGGTTATTTTTTTGACTTAAGCTTGTCGATTATTACTGATAGAGACAGTGTATTGGTTGCCGTGCTGGCCCCTTGAGTGAACCCTGCTTGGTTAGGGGTGACAATATGGTTATCTTCTGCCCAAAGCAGAAAATCCGCAAGTAGCAGTCTTGCAAAGTGTTTTGCCTCAGTGTCGAAGAGGGTGATCAGATCAATTTTACGGCCGGTGACGACCACCGTTCTTGAAAACTGGGATTATTATGGAACCCTTCCAAGAATCTGGAATAATTTCTTGCTGCAGGGTGCTGTTAAAAACTGTCATCAGAGTTGCCACCCAGAACGCTGGATTTGATTTATACAGCACTTGCGGAAGTCCCTTCGGACCTTGGTCCCCATCTTGCCTGCAATTTTGGTTTGAATTACGCATTTGATCTTCAAAGAAGGTAAGCAGGACACCACCCGAGCTTGTGGGTGTGGTTGGAGTCGTAGGACCCTGCTTGTTAGACCTGGCTTTTTCAGCAGGTTTATCCCCAGACTTTTTGCTTCTTGGCGTCCTGTTTTTGACCCTGTTTTTGTTGGTTTTAGAACTCTTTGCACTTTACCACGGCTATTCAGGGCTAAAGTGCATATTCTCTCCATGTAAATTCTGCATATGGATTGGTGTTTCCATGATTGGCCTGTTTGACTTACTACTAACGGGCTGAATCCGATGTCGGACGGACTCAGTCAGGAACTGGAACCAAACGACCGCCTGTCGTCCGTTCAAGACTTGCAAGTAGGATGCGACTGAACCCTTTTCGGTCGCAATCCTATACTTAACAATGGGAGCATGCATTCCAAATGGAATGCATGCTTGCATCGTTAAGTGCAGAGGTGCAGTTCATCCCTGCACCCCGTGGCAGGCACCCCAAGGTGCCTGCCACGGGGTGCAGGGATCAACAGGGGGCACCATCGGTGCCCCCTAGGCTGCTATTCAGTGGCCTTGCACCCATGTGGGCCCTGCTGGGGCTCCCCAAAGACAGTTTCCCACTGCCTTTCTGTGTCAGAAAGGCTGGCACAGAAAGGCAGTGGGAAACTGCCATTGTACTCCCTTGGCCAGAAGGAGCCAGCTGGGGGAGTACTGAAGGGTTTCCGGATGGTGGACGGGCTCATGGAGCCCGTTGGAAGCCATCCGGAAAGCCGAGTCGGATTCCTTTCCGACCGAGCCCATTGGAATGGCTCGGTCGGAAAGGAATCCGCACGGGCAGGTCCAATGCGGTTAGGATGGCCCCAACCGTGGGTCGGAGCCATTCCTAACCGCATCGGAATCGGGCCCTAAGTCTCTAGTACAGTACACTGTGTGTGCCCAGGGCCTGTAAGTCAAATGCTGCTAGAGGGTCTGCAGCACTAATTGTGCCACCCACACAAGCAGCCTATCAAAGGGGTCTCAGACCTGCCACTGCAGTGTCTGCGCGCAGTCTCTACTGCCATGTCGACCTGGGAAGTGCACCCGCTTGCCAGGCCCTAACCTTCCCTTTTATTACATGTGAGTCACCCCTAAGGTAGGCCCAAGGTACCCCTCTGGGCAGGAAGCAGTATATGTGAAAGGTAGGACATGTACTGGTATGTGTGACATGTCCTGATAGTGAAATACAGTATATTTCATTTTTCACTATGGAAAGGCTATCTGTCCTATAGGATGGAATAGGAGTTTATTTATAACATCTTATAAGTATAACTTCCCATTGAGGCCAGGTAGAAAGATGGAGTTTAGTATGCCTGAACTCAGAATGTAAAAATGCATCTTTCAGTAAGGATGATTTTTATGTTGTGTGTTTGAAAATACCACTTTTAGAAAGCGGGTATTTTCTTGCTTAGCCATCCTATGTGCCTCTGCTGGGTTGTGGATTGACTATCTGGCTTTGGAGTGACAGGGGCTGGGGATGTTCATTCTCTTCAGACAACCACTGTGGGGGTCAAGGTGTGTCCTGCCTTTCCTGGATGAGTCAGGCTGGGCTGAATAGACCTGGGCTGCATTTAGATTAGTGGGAGGAGATTTCCTTGCACCTGAATACGCCTGGTCTGCCTTGGACAATGCTGTCTCCACCTCCTGCCAGGAAGCTGGGCCAGAGAGGACAGAATTAGTTTGCACTGAGCACAGACACTCTCTGCCACAAGAGAACAAAGGGAGATGTGGTATAAGTACTGGGGCCCAGACCCCAGGATTTTAGAACTCGGATAAAGGAACCTGCCAAGAAGAAGAGCTGGGGAAGCTGTGAGGAGAGACTACCACTTTGCTGTGTGCTTTTCTGTGTTGGCCTGTCTTGGGCAGAGAAAGTACTGGACTGAACTTTCTGCAACTTTTTTGTTTGAGTTTCTCCAAGGGCTTGAGGTAGAGCTTGCCCCCTGTTCAAGAAGTCTCAGGAACAGCATCCTCTGGGTACCGCCTCTGGGACCGCGTGTCTCAGTTGCCACAGAGGGAAACCGCAAACGGACGCTGCCACGGCGGTTCCGTGACCCAAAGGCACAGCAGAGGGCACCGCTGCACTTCGCACCGCAACCCTGGTCTCACCAACAACGACGACCGCTGCCACCACCGAGCCTCTGCTTGCACCGCGTCCTGTGGGCATCGCACTCTGCACCGCCTCACTTCACCCCGTCGCCCTGGTTTCCCTGACGACGCCGTTGCCAGCTGACATCACCCCTGTGGTCTGCACCGTGGTCTGGGGCACCGCTTTTAAGCTACACGAAGCACCGCCCCATCCCACACCGCAGCTGCGACCCACCGACGCCAGCTCCCATCGAATGGCACCACCGCCTGCACCCTGACCTGTCAGCACCGCAATGAGCACCGCCCCACTTTGCACTGCCGCCCCAGTCTCACCGATGCCGCTGGACGACCGTCACCGAGCTGCTGCCCGCATCACGACCTGAGGGCACCACATGCTGCACCGCTCCATATCACACCGCAACCGCAACAGTTGCCGCGACCGGCCCGCACCAACACAGTCGGCCGAAACCAAAGGTACTGTTTACAAGGCTTCTGACACCGACGCCAGTCCGCACCGACGCAATCGACCAAAACTGTTGGATGTGTTTTTTTCAGCACCGCGGTAGCACCTGGCAGAACTACTGACTTTAGGGAACTGCATTTTTAAGGTTATTCTTGCAAAATACATATTTTTTGATTATTGAGTGTTTGATTTTTGTTTTTTTAATCTTGTTTGGGTTAGATACAGATTATTTATTTTTCTAAACTGGTGTGGTGTCCATTTGTAGTGTTTTCACTGTATTACTGTATGTGTGTGCAAATGCTTTACACACTGCCTCTGAGATAAGCCTGTCTGCTCATGCCAAGCTACCAAGGGGGTGAGCAGGGGTTGTCTAAGGGCCTTACTCTCTTACCCTGACTAGAAGCAAGGGCCCCTACTTGGACAAAGGTGCAAACCATTGCCAACTAGAGACCCCATTTCTAACACTGCTCATAAGGGAGAGGAAGAGTGACCTCTGGGGATTGTTTAAAGTGTTCAGTAAGATACCTTAGGAATCAATTTTCCTCCAATTCACAGAAACTGGCACAGTGGGGCAGGTGAAGAGTCAGTAAAAAGTAGAATAGAATGTAGAAGGAGAAAGAGAGAAAGCAGAGGCATGAGTAATGACTGGATAGAGAATTAGAAAGAGGCAATATGGAGAGGCAGAGTATGGAGATGGGAGAGGGAAGCAGAAACAAATTAAGAAAGGATTTACAGGAGTGGGATGAAGAGAGAAGAGAAATGTAGAGTGACTCAGCACAGTGCAATGGAAAGAGTGAGAAGCTAAAGAGGGAGTGGGAAAGACAGAACAAGAGATGGGACAGAGAAGTAGAAAGAGGTGAGAAAGAAGAAACCGAAATGAAGAGCTGGAGAAGGGGCAGAGAAGCAGCATGAGAGTCGAAGAACAGGAGGGGCAAGGAGCGTCAAGGGGACGGAACACAGAGGGACCAAGGCAAATTGGGTTGGGGATAGGGAAGTTACTATGTGCTGGTGCCGATGTGTGATGTCAAGCTGGAAGTCTGGTTTTGAGCACAGCTACACCACATTTCCTGTGTTTGGTGACAGGACAGAACCCATTGCAAAATGGTGAATGCTATTTACACAAATGGTATCCATGCAGCTTGATTGAACCTATTCAACTATATCACTGTCCATGCACTGCAATGGAAGCATTTATTTTCATTGATGCAATGAAATATGATTGGAATGGCGGTGAATACTTAATCAGTAACTTATGTGTGAAGGTGCCATGTTTGCTGTCCAACACTTTTCCCTAGTGAAGCTTGCACACCTTTTTGATAAACACTGGAGGGGCTTCTATCAACTCTGAATACCTGAAATGTTGCAACCATTCTTAATTTTCAATTTGTTTCCCCATGCAAACAAACATGTACATGTGGGCTAGCAGTAGGCATTTTTTCCAGTATGCCATAAGCAGAGATGATTCTCATCCTAAATCCATCTTTTGTTGTATCTGCTTCTGCTTCCTCAAAAAATAAAAGGTTTTAGCACTCAATAGCACCTAGTTTTCCACAGTCTCCTGCAAAAATGTTAGCCCCATATGCAAGGTTTGGGCAGTATGTGTCACAGTTATTCTGATTACATGTCAGTAGCAATTGGGAGTGTGCCTAACATGGGGTTCTACTCTGATTGGTTGAAAGGGTGCTTATCCAATTGCTGAAACACCATGCTGTTTCAAGACTTCTGATTTAGCCAGATTTACACCGATGAAAATAGGTCCCTGTGTTAGTACTAAACAGCTATGTGAATCAGCCCCTCTAACAACTGTTTTTTCCAGTGCAGGGGGGGAGTCAGGCAGCCCAAGCGGAAGCCGTCTTCTGTGTTTAGATACGAAATCCACTCTTTTCTTCAATCCGACCACGGAGTGGTTTTTGGCACTGTTCCCTACAAATTGTACTCTACAAGCCAAATAAAAATGGCAGGTTTGGCCCAGTTCAAATATTGGTGGATACAATTTGCCCTCATCTTGTCACGGCAATCAAGAATAGGGACACAAGTAGCAAGTGGAACTGGGAATTTAGTTAAACCAGTATCAGGGCAAGGTGCATTGTGTATGACATGCTAATAACATACGATCCGGAGCTGTTTCTCTTTCACTTATGCTAATAAAGAAAAAACACAAAGCAAGATAAAACGACATTCTGATCATTCGTGAGGGTATGGGACAGACGTAACATAGAAGGATTGTTACAGAAGGAGGGCAGTTTTCTTGGCTAGAAATTGAAGGGAGCGCCAATAACTGAACACACCAGTCATGATTTTTTAAAACGTTTGGCAAAAGATACAATTCATTTTTAAGTCTGGCACTATCCAAGACCTTTTGATTTTACTAAAATATATATATAATATACTTCTGCTGGCTTAAAGCCATCCTTCTTCGTTCATTTGTCTGTTATTGTGTCAGCCATGTTTTCTTCATTTCCAATACAGCATGTAGTAAAGGGTTAGCCCACTTAAGCTATTGGTTGACTTCACTATGAGTGAAGAAACACAAGGAACTCATCCACAATCAAAGTAGTTCTAGTTCCCTTCAGTGGCAGGCACAACTACTGCAACTATGTGCTTTAGGAGGCCCAATTTTTATTTCTCAGTTTTTATGTCTATGTTCTTTTAGATTGACGAGGGCCTGGCTGCTTCCTCAACAAAAAGAAAGCTTTTTAAAAACCAAGACAAAACAAAACAAGCACTGATAAATCCAAAAGGCTGACAGTCAACCCTATATTGTAAAGAAAGGCATATTTTTTTATAGTCATCCCAAGTTTTTGGACTGATGCTGCTGTTTTTTTTTTATTCTGACAGTGCACGGAGGCCTGCTAATCAGGCCTCAGTGCCAGTAGTCTGACCCCAAAACATGTATGTTACATTGACTATACTCAATTGGCATAGACTAACTTACTTATAAGTCCCTGGTATATGGTACCCAGGGCATGTAAGTTAGAATGTCACCCCAGGGACTGCAGCACTGGTTGTGCCCCCCTGAGTTTGACACGAGTAAAATGAGCCTCCCTGTCTTGAAGACTGGAAGAGCAGCTATAAACTGCTAGTCTGACTTTGAAATTTAAAGCAATGGCAAAGCCAAACTTCCCTTTACAATATATGTACGTCACTCCTATGGCAGGCCTACCAAGCCCTAGTTCAGGGTGCAGCATATGTTTATGGGCAGACCACAGATGATACATATTCTGGCAGTAAAAACGCAAACTGGTCATTTGTACTATGGAAAGACTTGGTTGTCTCATTGGTGAGTACAGGTTACATGCTGACCCCTCAGGTCTACTAACTCCTGAACGGTGCGACTAAAGTTCAAGGTATCAAACAACTCGTCAAAATTAATGTAACTGGTGGCAGTGTGCAACTTCTGTGAAGTAGTCACTTTGTTGCATTTAAATCTCCTGGCCCCTTAACGGTTGCACAGGGAGCCTGTCCCCCAGACAGTTTTTTGCCCTCCTGGGGAGACATACTAACAACTCCCATCAAAAGAGACAATAGAAGCCTGCCTTGGAGAGAGGTGTTACCTCCCTCCTGAAAGAAGACACATGCGTCTTGGCCCAAAAAGCGAGCTTCAAAGGAGAACAATTGGGAGAGGGGCTGCTCCATTGTCTAGGTAGAGAGAGACTGGCACTACACAAGGAAGGGGAAGCCAGTTGTCAAACCTGTTTTCCATGGGAGTGTAGGCCCTTGGTAGTCACACCTTTGGGTTGGGCCAGGAAGCACTGGGTGCTGAGAGAGGGGTTCTGCCAAATGGCAGAATAGTAGATCTTGGGATAGCCAGATGCCACACTTCACAGAAAGTGGTCATCAGGAGGGAGGGAACCTAGTAGCCCATTGACTACAAACCACATCCTACCCTGAGTACATTTTCTGAGCTTAAATAGGGCACCCCTTGCAGCCTTAACTCAGATATTGTCTATACTGGAAGAAGGACCAAAGAAGGACTGCCCTGCTGCTCCATGGAACCGGCAAAGAGAGGCTGCACCGGCGTGGACTGCACCTGCTGAACCTGGTGGCTAGCAAAGGAGAAGGACTGTGCCGGCTGTGTCTTGCTCGTGGAGAAGTCATCTCCAGAGCCCAGCGATGGTAGGAGACTCCAAGATTCAGTTGGCTTACCTCCTGTTCACAGCAAAGGGCAACAACAGCTGAAGAAACCTGACGGGGAGAGTTAGTAGCCCAAATCTTCATTCTGTTCTTGCTCATCGCCGTGCAGCACAAAAGACCATGACCCAATGCTCATAGTTGCACCTGAGTCTTCTGGACCCAGGAGAATTGTTGAAGTGCTGCTTGGCTGCCCAAAATGCAAGTTATCACCCAAGTATGGCTTTGGCTGTGACTGAGATACCGCTTGACTGGTAGCCCCATAGTGACTGGACTTCTGCTAGGACTGACAGGACTTTGAGGGACGTCGACCCCATGGCCAGGACAGTCTCACTCCCCTCCATGGACCGAGGAGTAGCCGCAGGAAGACCCCTGTCAATCGCATCCACAGCATCCTTGAGCATCTTCAGTATTCTGTATCCCATGCATCAGCACCACTTTCATAGGAACCTATTACAGAGGGATAAAAGTGACTGGAACTTCCTGAAGACTGCTTCTACCATTGAGGTAACTGTTTCTGAGGATCTTGCTCGTCCCTCTGACTGGCTCCCTGCCAGAGTTGGTCACCTAAAGTAACAAAATAACCGCAATGACACTTGCCCAAATTTTTCTTGAAAATGTTTGTTTCAAATTCGGTGAAATTGCCAATGTTTTTCGCGGCTAAGTGAAAAAGTGTATATTTACTGTATCTTGTAAAATCTATATCTATGGAACCCTCTGGTGGATCTTTTTTGCTGTGGTGTCTAAAAATAGCTACAAATACAGTCTATTTTGATAACTCAGCGTCGGATTTCTTGAGAGTCTCATGTGTTTCTTCTTCAATTGTTTTGGTGCTGTTTAAATGCTTTACATTTGTTCCTATGTATAAGCCTTGTGCTCAGAGCCACAGCTACCCAGAGTTGAGCTACAGGGTTTAACAAACGAAATCTATTGGTCCTAAAGTGTCCTTAGTATGTGTATTACGCGGCGAGGTCGCACCACCACACCATGTAATACACCCCTTTTTCTCACACAGATGTGCTGGTTTTGCCAACATTTTTGGTTATCTTGTTATGAGTCACTACTAAATGGTGCTGAGACACTATTAATTTGAAGTACGTGATGGACACAGTGTCTTCTATCAAATAAAATAAGCATAAAATCAATATTCACTTTCAAAAACCTGCTCAGATTGCCAATGTGGTTCTACCAGTGTTTGACCAAAATATGGAGTTAGAAATATTGTGAGACTGAAAAATCGGAAATTAAAATATCATGACACACAAATATTGTGATGCACAAACATTGTTGACAAGAATATCGTCTTTTTAAGGTAAGTGATATTGTTTTAAAAAATATTGATGTTTTAAATATTGTTTTCAGTATTATACTGGTTAAATATATTGTTTTTTTAAATAATTTTAATGTCTTTTCATTGATATATTCATTTTGTGTGTTACTGTCATTTATATAAATGTTTTTAATTTTGTTTAGAATATAGCATGTAATTTTAGGTGAATTAGAATTTTTATTTAATTTTTAATAGTGAGTCATAGTGTTATAGCAGGTTGTTGGGTTTGTAGGGGGATATGGGTGGGAACATAATTAGATAATAATTTATTATGAATTATTTAATGTATTTTATTTAATTATATGATTGACATTTATTATGTCAATTATATAATGCTGATTTATTTTTGTTATATGTTATTTGAAGGTTGGTAGGTTTGTAGGGATATGAGAGGAGTTAATTAAGTAATTAATTAACAATGTGTTATTAATTGTTAATTATTTCATTGATTTTTAATTATGTACAATATAGAATATTGATTTATTTTACTTATATTTTAGTTGCAGAATGCTAGATTTGTAGGGGTAGAGGGTAAAAGGTTTGTTAAGTAATAATTAATTAACTATTCATAAAGTATTTAACTGATTTTTAATTATGTTAAATTTGGAATACTGATTTATTTTACTTACATTTTAGTTGCGGGATTCTAGGTTTGTAGGTGTATAGGGTGGAAGTTCATTAAGTAATAATTAATGAGCTATTAATTATTATTTGTACATTAATTATAAAATTAAATATGTACATTAATAGTAATACCTATTTATTTTAATAATATTTTAGTTGTGGGCTGCTAGGTTTGTAGGAGTCTATGGTGGGAAATTAATTATGGAATCATTAATTAACAAATCATTATTAAATGTTTAATAATTAACAATCAATTAGTAATTGTTGACTAATCATTTCACTGATTTAAATATGTAAATTATGGAATATTTATTTTTTGTGGTTATATTTTAGTTGTGAGCTGCTAGGTATGTGGGGGTCTATGGTGCGAAGTTATTTAAGTAATAATGAATTAACAATTAATTATTATTTGTAAATGATTTAATTGATTTCTAAGTATGTTAAATGTGGAATACTGATTTATTTTACTTATATTTTAGTTGTGGGATGCTAAGTTTGTAGGAGTATAGGGTGGAAAGGTAATTAAGTAGTAATTAATTAACTAAAAACAAAGTAATAATTAATTAACTATTAATTATTATTCATAAATGCATTCTTTAATTTATGTTTAATTATGGTAAATATGTAATACTGATATGGTGTGAAGTTAATTAAGTAACAATTAACAATTATTACTAATTGTTTAATAATTAATTATTAATTGCCAATTAATCATTTAATTGATTTTAAATATGGAAATTATGGAATACCTATTTTTGTGGTTATATTGTAGTTGTGAGCTCCTTGGTATGTGGGGGTCTAGGGAGAGAAGTTAAGAATTAATGAACAATTAATTATTATTTGTACATTATTTCATTGATTTTTAATTATGTTAAATATGGAATACTGATTTATTTTACTTATATTTTAGTTGTGGTATGCTAGGTTTGTAGGGGTATAGGTTGGAAAGTTATTTAAGTAAGAATTACCTAGTCATTATTATTCATAAATTATTATTTATTTACATTTTAAATATGTCAATTATGGAATACTTCTTTATTTTAATTGTATTTTAGTTGCTTTGCTTGAAGGTTTGTAGGGGTCTAGGGTCTTCGGTGGGAAGTTACTTAAGTAGCAATTCATTAACACTTAGGGGTCGATTCCGATTCGGGCCGGAAATTTCACCGACCGAGCCGGACCCGGAGAGATTTCCGACCGAATCGGACCCGTGCAGTCCGACCGAACGAGTACGATGCGTCCGTATGTTATCGGACTCGAGTCGGTCGGACTCCCATTGAAGTCAATGGGAGCCGGTCGTACAACGCGTACGCGGGCTCCCATTGACTCAATGGGTGCGAGTCGGACAAGGGCGCCCCTACAGCGGGTACGCGGCGAAGTGATTCGCGCCGTACACGCACAGGTAGGGGGACCCATGGGTCCCCCTGTGTGCGACTCGCGCGGCTACGCGTAAGGGGGTCCGACACGGACCCCCAAAGTACGGCTCCGACAGCTCTTACGAGCCGGAGTGCGCGGCTCGGTCGGACTGCTCGCGGCGCGCATCGTACTTACCCGGCCGGGAAACGTCTCCATTGCGCGGTGCGAGTCGAGTCCGAGCGAGTCGGTCGGAGCGGTTCGAGCCGGGAGCGAGTCGGTCGGAGCGGTCGGGACGCCCGGACGAGTCGGTCGGCGATTTCGCATCGTACTCGCTCGGCCGGACCCGCGTACGGTTCGGTCGGGAAACAGGGCTCCGAATCGGATCCGGTAAAGCCGAATCCGATTCGGAGCCCTACCGGCCGAGATCGGAATCGGCCCCATAATTGTTTAAGAATTAATTAACAATCAATTAATAATTGGTAATTAATCATTTAATTGACTTTAAATATGTAAATTATGGAATACTTATTTTTGTGGTTAGATTTTAGGTGCAGGCTGCTAGGTTTGTAGTGGTATAGGGTGGGAAAGTAATTAATTAATAATTAAATAACAATTATGTATTATTGTATAGTAAATTATCTTATTGAATAGTAATTATGTAAATTGATTAATTGTTTTTAGTTTTTTTAATACATGTACACATATACATATATTTTTGTTCATGTTAATTAATCATTTTTACATTAAGAGTTAATTATTTTTTCCACATTCATGGGGTTACTTATATGTAATGTGTTTGAAGTGAAGTACTTTCCCTACTCTTGCTTATACTGCAGTAGGAATAGTAAAATAAACCGCTTCACAGTTCAACATTTTCCCTTATGTTGCGCTGTTTGAAGTGGGAACAGTAAATTTCACCCCTCCGAAATCCAACACTTTCCTTACTGTTGGACAGATTGGGGTTGGAAAGGTAAGTTTTACCCCTCCAAAGTCCAACACTTAACCTACTGTTGCGCTGTATGGAGTGGGAATACTAAATTTTACTCCCCAAAAATCTAATTCTTTCCCTACTGTTGCCCTGTTTGGAGTGCGAATGGTAAATTTATATCCTCTGAATCCAACACTTTCCTTACTGTTGTGTTGTTTGGAGTAGGAATAATATATTTAACCTACTTGAAGTCCAATGCTTTCCCTACTGTTGCACAGACTGGAGTGGAAATAGTAAATTTTACCCCTCCGAAGTCCAACACTTTCGCTACTGTTGTGCTATTTGGAGTGTGAATAGTAAATTTAACCCCCTCCAAAGTCCAACAGTTTCCCTACTGGTGAACAGACTGGAGTTGGAAACCTAAATGTTACCCCTCCAGAGTTGAACACTTTCCCTTCTGTTGGGCTATTTGGAGTGGGAATCGTAAATTAAACCCCTCAGTAGTCCAACCCGTTCCCTATTGTTGATTAGGCTGGAGTGGGAATAGTAAATCTAACCCCTCCGAAGTCCAACACTTTCCCTTCTGTTGCACTGACTGGAATTGGAATAGTAAATCTACCTCCTCCGAAGTCCAACACTATACCTACTATTGTGGTGACTGGAGTAGGAATAGTAAATCTAACCTCTCCGTAGTCCAACACTTTCTCTAATGTTGCATACACTAGAGTGGTCAGACTATATTTAATATTCTTAGACTCCAATACCTTTCATAATATTGGTTACATAGATTTTATAGCATTCATTGTTTGTTTTTTATATTTTATATGATTTGGTTTTATTTTTAAATGTATTTCAATGGATATACTGTTTTTAATAAATGTGTTTTGGGGGGTTTGAATTGTTTAATTATTGTCTGATTTTTTTCTCATTAAATTGTTTACATTTTTATGGTTTTATTGTGCATGATTATATATATTTATATAGTATATAGATATATATATAGTAACCTAATTAATAAAAATATGTATTTTACATTATATTAGTGTGATAATATTTTATCTTTTAATATTTTAATTTTGTTTACTATGAATATATATATATATGTATATTTACATATATATATTTATTCATAACAAAAAATGTAAACTATTAACAAAAAATAATACAATGTAAAATACATATTTTTATTAATTAGGTTTATATATAGCATAGCATTGCTTCAGGTGGTTCACCTGAGCATAATTATTACGGGGATTTACTGGTGGTTGCCGCACGCCGGCACGTCACATGGTCTGCCACTGAAGAGGGCGTTGGCCCGAAACGCGTCTGGCAGGAAACCAGAAAAGGACTTTGTTCATTGCGTGTGCCCTTGCTTTGGCGTAATTTCCACCTGGGAGTGCATCCCACCTAGAGGCAACTCTTTTTGTATTTTGTACAGCGACCTGCCTGGTCGCGGGATTGCACCACTGCGAAACACTTGCGGGTCCGCGGCTGCTTTGTTGGGGCAGCTAACTGTAGAACAGGAGGTGCCTGTTATATGCAGGGGTGCCGGCGCGAACATCGGCAATCCTTTAAGACATTTTTGAATGTGAGTGCCGGCGGCGACCCACTTGGGTTTTACTGAACCACCAGTCCCAGGAAGCATTGCTTCAGGTGGTTCACCTGAGCATAATTATTATGGGGATTTACTGGTGGTTGCCGCACGCCGGCACGTCACATGGTCAGCCACTGAAGAGGGCGTTGGCCCGAAACACGTCTGGCAGGAAACCAGAAAAGGACTTTGTTCATGGCGTGTGCCCTTGCTTTGGCGTAATTTCCACCTGGGAGTGCATCCCACCTAGAGGCAACTCTTTTTGTATTATATATATATATATATATATATATATACATATATATATATATATATATATATATATATGTGTGTGTGTGTGTGTTTGTAGGTTTATGTAAGTATATATTTATATATATATATATATTTATATATATATATATATATATAGTCTTAAATATTAGTGGAAATTATTTATATTAAATTCATATATTTAAATATTTTACACTTACTAATTTAAACTCTATATTAAAAAATATCGATATTTGTGTATGATATTAGTGTCAATGATATTTTTTTGATATTTTGGTACTTATCATTATAGCTATAGGAGCACGATATTGTGGTAAACGATATTTCTGACACAATATTTTTGTCAACGATATTTTTTACCATAGTATTGTGTCAGTGATCCGATTCTACCTTCCAGCTTGCAGTATTTTGCTGGCCAGTAAAGGGTCTATTGAAGCTCCATATCCTGTGACTGTGGGTGGTTTACACCCATTGCCAAATGCTTCCGTCATTGAGAGATTTACTGCGATGACATTGGGTCAGTTCTATGAGTCCTGCACTGGCTGCTAGCCAACAAGTGGTTCACATCCTTCAAGATCCTTTGCATAATTAATAACACACATCCTATTCTGGGAAAAACTTCTTATGCAAAAGCTGTCCGTTTACACTTCGTACCCAAAAGGTTTGTCGTGACTGGAAAAGTCTGCACAATAGTTTTCACTACACTCATTCGGAAAGGTACACAGAACCATCACAAAGCTAGTAGGCCATATTTCCTGGCTTCCACGGCACCAATAGACAACTAATGTGCAGGATGAAGCACCATATGAATGCTGCAGAAAACTAGAACTGCATCAATTACAATTTGGCACTCATTTCTTAGGCACGAAGAAAGACTAAGAGGTCTGGTGGGCAGCCAAGACGATCATAAGTCCCTTCTGTTTTCATGTTGCACCGCTGTGTACCAGGAAACCAAGCACAATGCTTAGCTTTATGCTCAGTTGTAACAGGCAGCCCATATATCAGAATGACCGACTCCAGAGTAAAATGTCATGTACACTGTGGCATGATCCCCCGGAGGCTGCTTGAGACCCCTTCCACCGCAGAATAATCCGACCAATAAACAAGACTGATACTGGCCCATGCCCAGCGGCCATTAATGCCCCCA
Organism: Calotriton arnoldi; assembly: GCA_963921515.1. NCBI lineage: Eukaryota > Metazoa > Chordata > Amphibia > Caudata > Salamandridae > Calotriton > Calotriton arnoldi. Next base: position 215,963 of record CAWUFW010009567.1, read on the forward strand.
GGTCCAAGGGGGTGGCTAAGGGAGCTAACGATCTCCACACAAAGCAATATTGTTTCTATGAGACAGATAATCTCTTCGGTGCCCTTTCCTTTCACTCTGTCCCACGCAACTATGGTTGTTTCTTTGGCAGAGTAAACACACGCAAACCCGCGCCTTTCTCTCCTCTTCCACCCAAGGAACATACAAGATCTTGTTCTTGGACATTCGCAGTTATGCCTCCTTGGCGGGTCGCCCATGCCCAGAGGCAAGTGTGCGGCTCCCTCACAATAATCAGCATTTGTACTCTGGGCCTCGCTTTGTGCCCGAGTCTGCTTGAGGAATGCGCCCTCTTTGTAAGGCAGGTGAGGATTCACAAAGGGTATTCATGACCGGATGATGCTCTAACCGTGCATGGACGGGTGATGGAAACAGCACAGCGCAGATCCCAAGTCAAAAGCCTATTTACAAATCTTTTTCAAATAATTTTTGTAGCGAATCACAGACTGAGAAAAAAAATCCATGGAACAAGAATAAAAAAGGACTGACGCCCGTGACGTTTGCCATCATTCTTTCACTAAAAGATTGCAACAGTTATCAGATGTCACATTAAAATGTGATCAGGGCAGAGGTAAAATAAGAGGCTTTAATAGGATGGTGACTAATTCTAGAGCTGTCTGCTGCGTAAAATAATTTCTGTCTCAGGATAGGGGGTTTGCACACGCAGATTGTATGGTATTGTACTGTAAATTATGTAGCGCCTCTCTGACAAAACGCTGAGGCGCTTTGTGGATGGGCAGCACGCTACAACGTGGAGGTCCACTACCAGTGGTTTATAAGTTTATATGATAACATTTAGTCATGCTTTGCTTTTGTGTCCTGCAGTTGAACTCTTCTCCTGTAAATTTGTATAATCTGATCATTTTTCAAGTGCAAAGATGTTGAAAAATTGTTGTTGGGTTAGTGTATGTTTTTTGGTTTAGGAAGTAATCAGGGGAGCATAAGAGAGGAAGTATGAGAGAAATGTTTAAGGAAGTATTTCATGCCGGAAGTTGGTTTGACTCTTGTACTTATGCATGCTTGGTATAAAGCCTCTGTAGAGCTGTATCTGTCTCAGAACATACGGCGGTCATGCAAGAATTGGTGGTTTTGCTGACATTCTATGACCATTAGCTCTGATTTTTAATAATAGTTTGGAATGGCTTGTTCAGTGAAGGCTTTTCATGTCATGATTTATGCTTTGATGGTGGATAGCGAGGTGCTAGCGGTCTATAGACCTAGATATATTTGAGTAGGATAGTCTATGGCTAAACTTTTGTCTTAATTTCTCCAGATTGGTGTTACAGAATTTGCAGCATGAATGTGCATAGTCCCTTATATAATTTCAATTACGAGATGAGAACTATGCCGCATGTCCTTATTTGTATTGGGAATCCTCTTTATACTTGTACATCTACAGTTACAGAAGCAAGCGGTGGTCCTCCAGTTTGATAAGCTGAATGAGTGTCACCCACGAGGACATTTAGCCTACTCTTTGCAAGATGAATATTTTATGGGCCTGGACAGGGACTGCACCACCATGGGGGCAGGGCCTGGCTCTATTTCAAAGTCTGACTATCAGTGCCGACGTAATGATGCAGCGCGTACAATAAAAACTATTTTCCTCCTAGGTCACTTATCGGTCATCCAGGGGCGACTTATATTTTCTCACATCCACATGACGATGGGGCCCATAAACATCACCTATCACACACACACACACACACACACCTGGATTTCCTTTACACCTTTACGAAATTTTATACTCCTAGGAGAAACATGAGAACTAAATGAAAAACATCATTTATGTACCGCTGGAAAGAGCCGGGATACCTTATTACCTTAACCTATCGCTTTCTTAGTTATTTCTTAAGATATTCCTGCTCATTGTTTTGTCGATGGATCATCTAGTAAGAAATTAATTTGTAGTGATTAAGACCAGCTAAATCACAATAACCAATTACTAGTGTCACAACCATTTAGCAAAATAACCACTGAGTCGTTTGATTAAGAATCTTAAATTTTATATGATTTTAAAAGCATGAGAAAGAATTTAGACTTTTTATTCAATTATTCATTCATTATTAATTCAAATATTTATTAAGCATAATCAATTTTATTGGCGAAAGGAAACTTTTTGTCATGAAGCAAAACCCTAATTACCTGCCTATCTTCCCTAATTTAGCCTAAGGATTTCTAACCTAAGTTTACGAATTAAAAATAACTTGATTCTCATACTCAACTGGAAAAATAAGACAGCAACAGAAACTTCAGCTTGTCAGCATCAGCTACCTGCAACCCGTCTCATCTAACAGTCTTTCAGCATCTCCCGCTCAGTAAATGGATCGATCAGGACCACCAAGCACTGGAAGCCACCAACTCCAACACCGACTCTGACTGCGACTCTCCAACTCTGACCCCCTCCCACTAAGAGTAGGCCCTCTTATACCCTAATTCTAACTTTGCTAACTAATTGTTGCAACATTAATAACACGCTTTTCTTTCATTGGTCCATTCATTTCATCTATTCATTCTTAATCAAGTTCTCCCGGATCCAACTTGTTCTTTGGAATGTATATGATCATTTCCTTTCTCTCTCACAGTTCAAGACATGTTTCCATCCGCTTCGATCAGTACATTTGTAACTTCTTTCGATACATTCGAGAACTCTGCAGGCATTGTCCTTTCTCTTAAAACGGTTTCCCACGGTTCCTTGCTGATCACCACGGCACACTATCAGTTCAATTAGGTCACATCAGCCTTGACCATTCTTGCATCCTAGCCTCTCAGCATCATCACGTGGTTAGCTTTTTCTCCAACTTTTTCTCCCTTGTCACGCGTTTCCCCGCACATGCGCACTTCAATAGCCGGCAGCCATTTTATATCGCCACTCGTTTATACTTAGAAGCACTATTTTGAAATAAACAAAACATAATTAAAATAGAGAAACATAGCCTTTTCGTTTCCCTCCCGTCATCTACGTACCCCAATTAGTTATTACCTAGCAGAAAGCAACATTTAAGCTGTTCCTTACTTACCATCACTATTGTTTTTGCAACGACACGTTTATATTCTATGAAGCACAAATCATGCATTTATTATTAATTTAGTACGCAATTATTCTTATGTTATAATTAGACACACAGACATTCGTTAATAGATTATTCAGCGAATATACTTGCGTGTTACCCTTCCCTCACGTACAGTGTTGATTAATACATTTAAACGAACATTTGATTAATTATTAATAAAATTTGTTAGGGGTTAAAATTTTTTATTTTCTCTGCTCCATCAACTCCCCCCTTTGGTAATTTTTAAATCACCACATAAAACCCAAGTTATACTTCTTTTTCAGGCAGCATATGTCTTTCATCCTTTTGCTTTTTGTTAGTTACACATCTGTTTCCATTTCATCTTGTCTTCTTGTCTCTTTATACATGCTTTCTTTCATTTTCTCTAACTCAATTTCACCCATTTCTCTCTCTTTCATTATTCTGTTATTTCTTTTTATCTTATTTTGTCTTACTTTTCTTTTTATACACGTTATTACAATTTTCAACACCATGGCTAACAATATTGCTACAGTTGCTATTATTATAACTTTCCCTATCATTAGTCTACTCATTCTTGTTAACCAATTTGCTACGGAAGAAAACCCTCTACCAAGTTTTCCCAAGACACTTTCAACCTCCAGTGGAACTAGTTCTTTGTGCAAATTTGTAATATTTGTAATATACTTTTGTATATTTTCACTTTTATCAGGAATGTAAGTGCAACAATGTTGGACTTTCAGCATTCCACAGACTCCACCCTCTTTTGCCAAAAGAATATCAAGGGCAAGCCGATTTTGCATCACCATAGCTCTCATGGCAACCATTTCGGTATTTACCATCAAGAACCCTCCTGCAGTATCTGTAGACAAACGATCTACTACTGTGGATAACTTCCGAATTTTAAATGCATTCAAAGATATTCCCACTGCTGGTATTAATGCTCCAAAAATATCACCTACAATTTCTGAAAAACTTTCCCTCTTTCTACGTGTAAAGCTATTAATCATCTTGTATGTTCCTTTTTCTTCTCTGTCCATATGAAAGATTTTTGGAAAGACCAGGCCTACATAGCAAGTTCCATACCAATGGTCCGGTAACCTGTAATAAGCTCTATTCCCACAAATATAATAGATACCTGGAAATATTGGATCTTTTCCACCTTTGAATCCCCAACCTCCCAAAATTTGATAATTGTCATGGCAGATACTGGAACCTACAAAGTAATTGTCATAGACTGTCTTATTTCTCCTAATACACAACTCTCCTGTTTGCGGCCAATCTAATGTCATTGCTGCATTTATCTTTTTCCCTTCATGATTTCCTTCCTCAAACGTCCATAGATGTGTTCCTTCCTCTTTTATTGCTTCTCTTTGAAATTTCATTCTTCTTTCTTCGACCATTTCTAAAAATACCTTTTCTTCTTTCTTTAATTCACAGGTAAGGTTGTTTTTAGCTATTTCTTCTAAGGTTAATTTTCTACGTTCTAAAAAGAATTCTCCTAAAACTTTTGCTTGTTTTACTTTGTTAAGTTCTGGTACTACAGGAACGTTTGCAAAAATCTTATCTATATCAGTATAATAAAACTCTAATCTACCTGTTTTATAAAATAAACTTGCTATTACACTACAGGTTATTCCATAAGTTAGAGGTAGGTGATGATAAGTCACATCTTCTGACACTGATGCAGGCAACTGCATACAAACATAACAATCTCTCACATCCATTGTCTCTACATATTCGTACAACAATTTTGTAAAAACATTTTTTGAAAAGTCTGTTACTGACTTATCCTTATGTAATTCTGCACTACTTCTTAAAATAACTGGTTCTTTAATATTAGTTTCTTTTTCTGGTTTAGTATCATTCTTTGCTTCTATTACAGCTAAACTAATAGGAATTGTGATTGCTAAAACTATCCATACTGTCATTAATAATCCTGTACAAAAGCAGCACATTTTACACCATCTTTTTACAAACTCACATTTATCTCTTCTATCCCTAGTATTTTCCATTTTGCTTTTATCTTTTTGTTAAGTTTCAGAAAATTGTGTCACTACACCCCAGAAATGACTTAGATGCCACTCTGCTTTCAAAAGTCTTTGCTTGGTACTTTCTCTTAATTCTCTTCAGAATTCTTTTGTTGTCACATCCGGTGATTTGTCATATCCAGTAAAATTGTCACGTCCGGCAGAAGCACTTTAAGTCTTCACTTCAGGTTTGTTGCATCTCACCTTTACCCATTCGGTTTCTTAGTCTCGGGTTCTCGTGAGTGTTTCCTTCTTCTTTGTAATCCGTCAGTGCGATGTACAGCCACTGAGGTGACTTGTACTTTGAATTCACTTTCTTTGTTCTTTTAGACTTTTGCAGTCGTTTACCACTTGGCTTTTCTTGTTCCTTTTGACTTGTTATTTCATTCACTTGTTCAGCACTTTTTTCTCCTGTTCTGATTATTCTATATCTCAATTTTCTTATATAGTTGCTGGGCCAATTATCTCCTTTTCTTGGCCTTTTGGCTTCACCTTCTTTTTCTTCTCTTTCTGATTTCCAGTTTCTTTTTCTTGATTCAGTTTTTGTTTTCTCTTCTTCTCCACTTTCTTCAGATTCTGTTTCAACTTTTTCACTATTGTCTCTTATTTTGAAGCTTATGATCTCATCTTCTCTTACTGGTGGATCTGTTTTCTCCTTCTTGTGTTCCCTTATTACTGTCCCTCCTCGGTGTTCTTCCGAATTGGTATTTTCCTCACTCTCTACTTCTAAATTTCCCTGTTCTTTTGTTTCACTATCTGTCCCTATTGCTCCTCGGGGTTCTTCTCGATTTTCTAACTTTTTATTTACCTCTTTCCCTACTTTGTCTATTAATATTACTTTTGAAGGATTTACACCATAACTTGTACTTGGTTGCTCATCTAGATCATTTTCTTGTTCATTTTCTTCTCCAATTGGTTTATATCCCCAAGTTCTCCTTCAAAATTTTTCACAGTTTGCAACTGAATCATCAGATCCTGAACTCGTGTCAGATATTTCCAGATGTCGACTTACAGGTCGATCTTCAGGTTCTGGAATTTCTGAAATTCTTCCTTCTTCTTCTTCTTCCTCTTCCTCTCTAGAGGTGCTTGCAGTTGGGGTTTCCAGATGTCGACTTTCAGGTCGATCTTCAAGTTCTGGCACCCTTTCTCTTATTCCTGTTGTCCCAGTCGCTAAACTCTTATCCCACACTTCCAGACGTCGACTCACATGTCGATCTGTAGGTTCTTGAACTCTGATTGTGTGGCTGGCATGGACCCAGTTCTTCACTCCTGCACACTTGACTGCAGTTGTTGTCACTAGGATTACCTGTCGTGGCTCGTCCCAGCGAGGAACTAGACAGTTTCTTCTCCTGTGGATTTTTATGCGGACCCAGTCTCCTGGATTCAAGTCGTGGGCTGGTTTTCTTTCAAGAGTGGTCGCATCCGGTCCAACCTGATGAAACACAGAACGCACCACATCAGCCAGTCCTTTGCAATAATCCAGTACTAGATCATCAGTTATAGTCAATAACTTGTTGACAGGTACTTGTGCTTGTCTCATTGCTCGTCCCATGATCACCTCATGAGGACTAAGTCCAGTTTTCTTTTCAGGAATGCTTCTGATGGTCATCAGAACAAGGGGCAATGCATCTGGCCATTTGAGTCCTGTAGCTTGACACATTTTTCCTAATCTGTTCTTAATTGTTCCATTAATTTGCTCTACTACCCCAGAAGCCTCTGGTCTGTATGCACAATGTAGTTTTTGTTTAATACTCAATGCTTCACAAATCAATTGGATCAACTCATTTTGAAAATGTGTTCCTCTATCTGTCTCAACCGTGACTGGAAAACCATACCTTGGAATGAACTCTCGCAGCATAAGTTTTGCTACCGTTGTTCCATCATTCCTTCTAGTGGGGTATGCCTCCACCCAACGAGAAAACAAACAGACGACCACTAGAACATATTTTAGTCTGTACAAGGGGGCATATCGATGAAGTCTAATTGCATTCTAGTGAATGGACCTCCTTCTCGTCGTATTGTTCATAGACTCACTATTGTCTTTCTTCCTGGATTAAACTGTTGACAAATAAGACATCTTTGACAAAGACTTTCAGCTATGGTCGGAATTTTGGGTTATACCAGGTTTGTCTAAAAAGTCTGATCATTGCATCTCTCCCAATATGAGCTTGTCCATGGTACATCCGTGCCATGTCTGCAATCATGCTATCAGGCATAACTGGTCTTTCATCTCTGTATACCCACACACCATTGTTTTCTTGTCTTCTACATCCTGCTTTTATCCAGTAATCTTTTTCCTCATCATTTGCAGCTTCCTGTAACTGTCTCACCTCATCCCATGTCTCGACAGTGTTAGTAAAAAGCAAAGGAGAAGAGATATGCTCCCTTTCTCTATTCTTGTTTAGGGATACCATGTTCTCTGCACAATATCTGGCAATCTCATCCGCATAGTTATTACCAACAGCTATGTAATCTTTGTTTTTCTTATGTGCCTTGCATTTCACTACAGCTATCTGCTTAGGCAGCTGTATCGCCTCAAGCAGTTTCTTAACAAAATCTCAATTTCTGATAGGTGTTCCTGCAGACGTCAAGAAACCTCTTTGTGACCAAATCTGACCGAAGTCATGCACAATACCGAAACCATACTGGCTATCGGTCACAATCGTAACTCGCACATTTCTTCCCAACTTACATGCTTGAATCAAAGCAATCAGTTCCGCAACTTGGGCAGACCTTATTCCTTTCAGACAAGACGCTTCCATCACAGTTGCCACTGTGCACACTGCGTAAGCTGCGCTTAAAACTCCTTCTTTCGTTCTCAAGCATGAGCCATCCACAAACATGACATAATCCGATTCCTTTAAAGGTTCATCTTTTATGTCAGCTCTTGGTTTTGTGCAATATTCCAGCACATTCAGGCAATCATGATCTACTTCATCTTGTTCAATTATACTCTCTTCATCTGGCAATGATGTTGAAGGATTCACATTCATACATCTATCTATGGTCACATTTTCTGCACTCAAGATTACTTTTTCGTACTTAGTCAGCCGACTATGTGTCATGTACTGTGTTTTTGTTCTTGTTAACAAAATCTCTACTGAGTGGGGAACATATACTCTCAGTGGATACCCCATCACTATACCTTCACTTTGTTCCAGACTTACACAAGTAGCAGCAACAGCTTTCAGACATCCAGGCAACGCTTTTGCTATAGGATCTAAAACAGCTGAAAAATAAGCAATTGGTCTCTTCATTGTTCCATGTTTTTGTACCAGTACTGAAAACGCACATCCATCTCTTTCACTGCAGTACAATTCAAAATCCTTTTCATAATCAGGCATTCCTAAAGCAGGGGCCTCACACAATTTCTTTTTCAACTCTTTGAAAGATTTCATTTCTTCGTTATTTAACTCAAAAGGGTCTCTTACATCCTTCTTGGTCAGTTTTTGTAATGGTTTAGCAATCAAGGAGAAACCACGTATCCATTGTCGGCAATATCCAACCATTCCCAGAAACATTCTTACCTCTCTTTGTGTCATTGGTGCTCTCATTCCTTGAATCATTCTTACTCTTTCTGTCGCTATCTTTCACACTCCTTTCTCAATTTTATGCCCTAAATATTGAACTTCTTTTTGGCAAAATTGCAATTTTGAAGGGGACACTTTATGTCCTCTTTTCTCTAGATGGTTCAGTAAAGCAATTGTATCACTTACACATGCTTCTTTTGTTTTCGATGCCATCAACAGGTCATCGATATACTGCACCATCACTGACTTTTCTGGCATTTTCAAATCTTCCAAGGACTTCTTTAAAATCTGATTAAAAATCGAAGGGCTTTCTGTATACCCCTGAGGAATTCGGCACCATGCCAAAATACGCTCTCCGAACCGGAACGCAAATAATGGCTGGCTATCTGGATGCAAAGGAATAGAGAAAAATGCGTGACACAAATCTATCACCGTGTACCACTCAGCTTCGTGTGGAATTTGATATAGAATTACTGCAGGGTTTGGCACTATTGGACAACAAGGCACAACTATTTTGTTGATCTTTCTCAAATCCTGTACTATTCTATATGTTCCGTTTGGCTTCTTCAGTCCCATAATAGGTGAATTACATGGACTGCTCATTATTTCTTTTAGAATTCCCTGTTCGATCATTTTATTTATTACAGGAGTTATTCCTTCAATTATTTCTGGAGTTAATTTATACTGTGGCGTATTTGGGTAAGTTGTTCCTTCTTTTACTGTTACTTTTACGGGATCAACTTCTTTCATTAATCCAATATCTTCTCCTGTAAAATCCCACACATTTTCTTTCACTGCAATTTTTAGTTCTTCTGGAAGTTTTTCTGCATCAAATGCAGGAAACAAACCATTCATTTCAGGTTCCTGATTCATCAAAGTTACTTTATACAATACATCTTCATCTGGGGTCTGAAATCCAATTCCATCTGGTGTACAATAAATTGTGCAATTCATTTTGCACAAAATGTCACGACCTAAAAGATTTACAGGACTACAATCGCACACTACAAATCTATGCATTTTGCTAAAAGAACCAATTTTTACTTCCACTAATTCAGTAAGTGGTGTTTTAATCTGCTGATTTGCTACTCCTACTACTTGGATGTATTCACCTGAGAGAGGAAGGTTTGGAATTTCCACTGATCTAACAGTAGAATGGGTAGCTCCAGTATCGACAAGGAATGTTACATTTGCACCATTCACTTCTCCATCCACAAAGGGACCAAACTGATCTACCTCTAGAGTTGCGCCAAGTACGCACTCTTTTCCCTCTCCTAGGCACCGTCATGAGCTTTCATCCGCCTCATCCTCACTCTGTCGCAACCAATACTGAGAAATGTTAGCTGCTCGCGGCAACTGTGTTACCTGCTCTCCTCCGTAGAATCCTGTTTCTGTACTGTATCTTTGCTGGTTAACAGTGTTGGGAAGTGGTGGTTGTGGCACCTGACCTTGTTGAACAACTACCTCATTCTGCACCTGTGGAGTTAATGATTGATTTTCCGGATTAGGTTTAGGTGGGAACTTACACTTGTTTCTCCAATGCCCTAATTTTCCGCAATTATGACAGGGCCATTTCTTCTTTGCCTCCTCTAGACTCACTTGACCTTTCCCTTTACCTATGTTAGGTCGCGATTTATTCTGTCCTGTTTCATTCCCACTATTATTATCCAATTGAGCTTCTTGTTTTTCTGCCACTTTCACCTGTGCCCACATTGCCTTCTCTTTCAATTTACGCTGTCTACTCTCAATATCATCACTGCAATACTTAGCATACCTCAGTACCTCGTCTACCGTGCCATTCTGCCAATTAATCATATGCTGTTTAATCATTTCACTAATCTCTGGTTTCAACCCAAACACAAATCTGTATACGAAATGACTCATATCTTTTTCACTCAATTCTTCATATCCACTATACTGCTTGAAAACCAACAACAACCTTTCATAATATGCATGTACAGACTCTTTACTTTCCTGTGTAGTTCTATCAATTTTCACCCAATCTGTTTCTTTAGGAGGAATCTTATTTTTCAAAAAGGTAATCACCTTATTGTACTTCCTCATCACCTCAGGACCTGGAGCTCCTGTCTTAGGATCTCTTGGATATTCTGTAGTTGGCCAGTCAACTGTAATTTTACACTCTGACCACAAATCAGTTGGTACCACTATGTCAAATAATCCATCTAAATCTATCCACAACACTTTTGAAACCTTTACAAACCTCTCTACTTGTCGGTACCATTCAACTGGTTTCTCTCTCAGCTTCGGAAATTCATTTGTAAATGACAGTATATCCTGCCTAGTCCAGGGAACATGCACATAACTACCACCTGGAGTTTCTCTCATAGGGTATTCTCTGGCAACAGGTTCTTTTTCAGTTATCAAAAAAAGCCAAAGAAGCTTTGTCTGTAGTTTTCTCATTCTTTTTCGTCCATCTAACTTTCCATCTGTCCACATCACCCCATTTTCTCAGTAACACAATTAACTCTTTTATCTGTGTCAGCCTTCCTGCCGTGTTCAAGTTTTCAATATCTTTTTCACAAAAGTCTACTCTGTAGGGTTTCTGCAATGTTTTCACTTTCGCAAAATCTATTCCAATTTCACTGGCTACCTCTTCTAGATTGTCATGTAAATTCTTTGCTCTCCATGTAATACTTTTGCACAGAAACATTATTTCATCATCCTGGTAATTTTTTATCTTTTCTGTACCAATCGTTCCTAGAATTAATTCTTCCATGTCAATTTTTAACCTAATTACATCTAATGGTTTTTCTTCCGGTTCTTTCATTTTAAATGCCTTCATCCACTCATTTAACTCATTAGGAGTCGGACCTATGGGTGTATTATTTAGTTCTATCCAATTACCACTCTTTTCAGGAGTCTCTGTTGCAGATTCTGTTACCATATGCATTTTCCTACCATTGCACTCATTCACAGTCAAATTTGTAGGTGGACTTGGTCTGTAAGTACTAGCCAAATTACTTGTACTTGCACTTGGTTCCATCCTTTCTTTTTCTCTCTGAAATTGTGAACTCATAGGAATCACTAAAGATCGTTCATCAATTTTCTGATTCTCAAAAACTGGTATTACTGGACCTATTGTTACAGGTACAGTCACAGCTTCCATGTTTTTAGTTAATTCCCTAATTTTCTCAGTTAGTTCTTTTGTTGTCCTTGCTAATTCGCTTGCATTGTCACTTTCTATTCCTTCATTTTGTGAAGTTCTTATTTGATCTTGTGACCTATTTATTTCAATTCTTTTTACCTGACTTTTATTTCGCACAGTCTCTATTAGCGGCGCATTTGGTGTCACCACTGTAGAACTCTGCTGATACGGAGGTGGATTTCTATTTAAAATATCTTCCAGCAATTCATCATCCATTTCGCTCTCATGCATATATTTCTCCCTCTCCATATGTTTCTTTTTCTCAGTACGTTTTCTCTTAGTCTCTTCCTCAACTGTAAAAGCCGGAAACAAACCTCCAGTCATGTTAGCACATCTCCATCGTTTTATTCTATCCTCATGATTTATTCCCCACATTCTTCCAGGCATAAACTCATGATCTCTTAAACCTCTGAATCTCTCTCGCTCATACATCTCATCCTCCCATTCCGTCAACGCTTCAAACTGTGTCGGTCTAGGTCTAGGTTCTAGATTTGTCATCTTTTCTCGCAAATTTCGCAAAACCGCTACACTAAATGAACCATTCTCAGGGAAAGCTAATGCACCATCATTCTTCGTATACTTTGCCCAATTTTCCAACCATATGCATGTATGATATCCATATTTCAGCATCATATGTGAAGCTGCTGATTTCGGCGGAGGAATTACTTGTCCCTCTCTAGTCACAACCTTTTTGTCTTTCTTAAAGAAATTCTTTATTTTTGTCGTCCATGACGTTCTCTCCTTCTCATACTCGTAATACGGCATGTTCTCGATTGGTTTTTTGCTTTAAACCAGCACTGTTCCGTGTACGGAACTTCAACCAATTACAGCGCGACTCACACTAACGCACCAATCAGAACGATTCCCTTCGTCTGCGGACCAACCAATCCTAGCGCGGCACTTTTCTACGTCACTCTTGACTCTGTGTTCACGTGAGTAGCGCACTATCCAATGCTAGCGCGGCACTGTCGATGTCACTCCTGCTCTTTTACCCCTCCTTTACAAAAATTATCTGCAATTTTTTTCTTTTCACTGTTTTCTTCGTTAGTTACAACAATTAAAACAATTCCATAGTCTGATTCGCTAAACAAAGTGACAGCTTTGTCCTTTTACTCAAGAATCCTGTATTTCCAGTAGGCAGCGCTTACCTCTACCCTACCACAGAATTTATTAACTCTCGCCGATAAAGTAGCACTTCCCTCTACCTTACCCTTCTTTCAAGCAAACAATTAACTCGTTTCTCTGGGGATAAGACACATGTGGAGACTAGGCTCCTGAGAATTAAGGCCAAAGTTTCACAAGAAAACGTGATTTGCTATCTCAGTTACACACCTTTCGTACAGAAAATCCCTAACATAACACAACCTGTGTTATTACCAAAATGAATTCAGACCATGTACCAAATTCCATGTGACTTCTCTTGCCACACGTGTTCCACTTCCTACATCCCAGAAGCGTGAAAACTCACATATAACATAACACGACTCAACATATAGTGTTTGTCATCAAAAATAATCAATAATCAATAATCAATTATCACTAATCTAATCTATAGAAACCATAACTCTGCTACCAAGAAATCTGATGCAGCACGTACAATAAAAACTATTTTCCTCCTAGGTCACTTATCGGTCATCCAGGGGCGACTTATATTTTCTCACATCCACATGACGATGGGGTCCATAAACATCGCCTATCACACACACACACACCTGGATTTCCTTTACACCTTTACGAAATTTTATACTCCTAGGAGAAACATGAGAACTAAATGAAAAACATCATTTATGTACCGCTGGAAAGAGCCGGGATACCTTATTACCTTAACCTATCGCTTTCTTAGTTATTTCTTAAGATATTCCTGCTCATTGTTTTGTCGATGGATCATCTAGTAAGAAATTAATTTGTAGTGATTAAGACTAGCTAAATCACAATAACCAATTACTAGTGTCACAACCATTTAGCAAAATAACCACTGAGTCGTTTGATTAAGAATCTTAAATTTTATATGATTTTAAAAGCATGAGAAAGAATTTAGACTTTTTATTCAATTATTCATTCATTATTAATTCAAATATTTATTAAGCATAATCAATTTTATTGCCGAAAGGAAACTTTTGTCATGAAGCAAAACCCTAATTACCTGCCTATCTTCCCTAATTTAGCCTAAGGATTTCTAACCTAAGTTTACGAATTAAAAATAACTTGATTCTCATACTCAACTGGAAAAATAAGACAGCAACAGAAACTTCAGCTCGTCAGCATCAGCTACCTGCAACCCGTCTCATCTAACAGTCTTTCAGCATCTCCCGCTCAGTAAATGGATCGATCAGGACCACCAAGCACTGGAAGCCACCAACTCCAACACAGACTCTGACTGCGACTCTCCAACTCTGACTGTGACCCCCTCCCACTAAGAGTAGGCCCTCTTATACCCTAATTCTAACTTTGCTAACTAATTGTTGCAACATTAATAACACGCTTTTCTTTCATTGGTCCATTCATTTCATCTATTCATTCTTAATCAAGTTCTCCCGGATCCAACTTGTTCTTTGGAATGTATATGATCATTTCCTTTCTCACAGTTCAAGACATGTTTCCATCCGCTTCGATCAGTACATTTGTAACTTCTTTCGATAGATTCGAGAACTCTGCAGGCATTGTCCTTTCTCTTAAAACGGTTTCCCACGGTTCCTTGCTGATCACCACGGCACACTATCAGTTCAATTAGGTCACATCAGCCTTGACCATTCTTGCATCCTAGCCTCTCAGCATCATCACGTGGTTAGCTTTTTTCTCCAACTTTTTCTCCCTTGTCACGCGTTTCCCCGCACATGCGCACTTCAATAACCGGCAGCCATTTTATATCGCCACTCGTTTATACTTAGAAGCACTATTTTGAAATAAACAAAACATAATTAAAATAGAGAAACATAGCCTTTTCGTTTCCCTCCCGTCATCTACGTACCCCAATTAGTTATTACCTAGCAGAAAGCAACATTTAAGCTGTTCCTTACTTACCATCACTATTGTTTTTGCAACGACACGTTTATATTCTATGAAGCACAAATCATGCATTTATTATTAATTTAGTACGCAATTATTCTTATGTTATAATTAGACACACAGACATTCGTTAATAGATTATTCAGCCCATATACCTGCGTGTTACCCTTCCCTCACGTACAGTGTTGATTAATACATTTAAACGAACATTTGATTAATTATTAATAACATTTGTTAGGGGTTAAAAAAATTTATTTTCTCTCCTCCATCAGTACCAACCAATCAGTGCAGCTGGAACTGCCTTAGTCGATCTGCACATGTGCTTTAATACCTAGATTTTCGGGCATCACCAATTGTGAGTCGGTGTAAAACTGGCTGGCACTCATTCTTAAGGGATTTTAGATACCCTCCAATGTTAGGGTGGCCTGAAACGTTTCCTCAAAAGGCAGCAAGTAAACATGTCTTTCCATGTATTAATATATAGGTGAGTGCATTTTGCAACATCTAACGATTGCAGTATTGTAATACACATGCTATATTTTTTATTTGCATACAATTTGTATTGAATGCAACTTCTGCAACAGAGCCACGACAATGTGCCATGTGAGCCCTCACTATGGCCAGCCGGATATGTCAACTTACTCCCTTATATGGCCACCGTGGGAGAGAGGGGTGCAACACAGACCACTGACCATTTGTATTGTATGAAAAAGGCCGCTTTATTGAAACAGGTGCACATCAGAAACTTTACCTGGACAATCCACCTTACAAAACTAAAGCCCCACTATACATCACGTGAACTATCCAATATCCTGCCCCCACCCCTATGGCCCCACCCTCATACCCCACCCTGCAACTATCTCATTTGAATTGGAGCGCATTTCAACAGTTTTCAACTTTAACATTCCCCTGCAGCCTATGACTGCATGTTTCATCCTCTAAGCAACCAAACTTCCTAAACTTAACCTTGAACTTTCTGCCTACCCTCCCTTTCCACGTGGTTCACCAACTTGCAATGCCAACCAAACTTCTGTAAACTCATGCAAAACTTTCCAGGCCATCGCCACCAGAAGACGGGTGCCTGCTAACTTTTTTTGCACCCCCAGCTGCCCCGCTGCATAGTCTACTTTATCTCCTAATGTTCAAAGACCTTGCCAGCACTTCCCTCAGCTTCAACAAATACAACTCCATCCCAACACGCAACATATGGACCCTGTCACCTCTAAAAAACTCCTGTTGTCGTATTTAATATCTGCATGACAAATGCACCTGAAAGCAATTTCCCTGCAGAAATGAGACATTTCCCTATTCACTTTCCTATGCACCCTGTCTATAGCTGAGGGCTTGCTGGCCCCTTTCCAAATCCTGCTCGGCATAAACTCTGTCCACAGCATAAAGCACCAGGCCTACCGGGCCTAAATCTGCAATAAATCCTATTTCATGACCCTCAACAGCACCACACCTTTCTCCCTCACAAGATCATTCTCCCCCAAATGAAGAACCAACAAGTCCAGGCATCTAGCGCCTTCTAACATGCCATTCAAAGACTGTGACAATTCACACCAACACTTACTCCCTTTGCCCCACCATGTAATGGGAAACAAATGCTTGTCAAAACCCAAGTTCCCCCCAAAATCCCTCTGTGTAGGTTTCCTCTCAGCCCATTTGATGAAAGAGTGGCCCACCCCCCAAATGGACACATCCTCTGCTGCCGGGCCAGCAACAGAACCTGCAACCAAACAAAACAGCAGTAAGGATTAGAAAAACATGCCCTGCAGCACTTCCATGAGCTCACAGAACACACACATAATGCCTGTAGCAGTCTGAAGACCAGCACCCCAAACTCATAATGTTCTCACACGCCCAGCCTCTATTATTCACTTCAGTCAGTGCTGCTGCGGAAGGAATGAGTACCATAATCAGCTGGGGGAACCTCCAATGCCGCACGCGCTTTGCAGAGAACTGATAACAGTTAAAACGCCAAAAGCTTTGCCTCAGAATGGTGCCTGAAAACCATACCGCTGTGAACCCCACTGCAAGCCACACATCGATCGCACCAAACCACCATGCATTTCCCCTGCGACATTAAAGAGTGCAACACTATGCTCCGTCCCTGTGCTCGCTGATCAGTTTTTGAGCAGCGACGTCATATCCCCAACCTGCCCTCCCTTCTCATGACGTCGTCCCACAGTGCCCCACCCAAGGCCCTGCCACCCAGCAACTCCGACATGCATAACACACCAAAAAACATCCAGGACATGAGTGCAGGGAACGAGCATTTCTCCATTGAACCCTGGCACACCACTGGCAACTGCTGTAGAGCCTCGCCAAACAATGCCACAGCTTCCTAAGCTGCCCCAAGCATCCCTGCTCTCGCTCCTAACCCTTGAGCAGCCTTTGACCCAATTCACCCGCAGACGGGGCATACTCCCACAACAATTTCCCCATAAAAGTGATGCCCACGAATGTTTTGGCAATGGTAAAGCGCAACAGGCCCATCTTGGTTTAGTCCAAGATAAACTGAATCACGTCCTCAGCCAGAAGCCAACCCTCCACCCTGCGCTGCGCCCTCAATGCCAAAAATTCTCCCATGCCTGACCGTAAGCTCTCCATGTCGACTTTGCGAGGGACCCTACCATCAGTTGCACCATCCTGTGTTTCCTATCAACCACAACTTCTCTGGCATGGGTGTCTTGCATCTGTCTGCATCCTTGGCTAACTCACGGAATCTCCCCCACTGTGAATGAGATAAAGCACCCGCAATGCCGTTATCCACTCTGGCACATGCTGTGCTCTGAAAGAGATATCATGCCGCAAGCAACCCAACATAAAAACCCACATCAACTTCAACACCTGTGCATCTCTGGCAGACTGTCTGTTCACGATCTGCACCAATGACAAGTTGTCAACCCAGAACAACACACTCCGATGAGACAGCTCTACTCCCCACAATGTGACCGCGCAATACTCCTGCCCCCTGTTTTCCACTGTGCTGGCCATTCTTCTGCACACCACTTGCCTTTCCAATACAAACCGAAACCCACACCACCTGCTGCGTCTGAGAATATATGCACATCCGAATCCATGTCTTCCTGCCATGCAAAACCAATCCCATAGAAGGACTGCAGGAAAAAAAAAAACACATCCTTTGACCCCTGCTGATAGCCATGATGATGAGGCAGCGAGAAATCCGAGAGCACTAGATCCAACTTCTTGCAAAATGTTCTACCTGCTCTGACCACCCTGCAAGTGAAATGTAAGTAACCCAGCAACACCTGAATCTCCCTTACTTTCACTTTCTCCCTTGCCAGCATGCAAACCAACAATGCCTGCATCATCTCCTTTTTGTCCTGCAGCAATCTCGCCTTCATATGTTGGGAATCTATTTCAATGCCCAGAAAAGTTAACACTGTACTCAGGCCCACAGTTTTCTCTGATGCCAAAGGAATTCCAAGGTCACCCATGAGCTCTTGAAAGCTTTCCAGCAGCTGCTGGCAGTCTGCTGAGCTGGGTTTCACCATGAAAAAAAAGTCATCCAGATAATTTCTCACCAGCTGATGGCCCGTAGGCCATTTGAAAAGCCAATGCAGAAACGACCTGAAACATTTAAAGAGCGCACACAATATTAAACAGCCCATCGGCAGTGCCTTGTCCACATACCACTGCCCTTCAAAATGCATGCCCAATAGATGGAAATCGTCCGGATGAACCAGAAGCATCCCAAAAGCTGACTTCATGTCGTACTTTGCCATCAGTGCTCCCAGGCCCGCTGCCACCACCAGTGACAGGGCCACGTCTGCCGAGGAATATGACACAGAGGCCATATCCTCTGAAATGAAATAATTTCCCGATCCACCTTCTGGCCAAGACAGATGCTGTATTAAACAAAACTGACCCTGGTCCTTTTTTAGGCACCACTGCAATTGGTGACACGATCAAAGCCTCCATTGGCCTCTCATCCAAGGGGCCTGCCATCCTGCATTCCAAGACCTACCTATTAAGCTTGTCCAGCACTGCCTGTTTGTGTTCTTTTGTGTACTGCAACTTGTACGCCCACCTCCGAACCGGGGGACCGTCATACCCCAATCGAAAATGAGTTTTACTCAACTTTGCAGTGCCCATGATGTGTTGCCAAAGATCTGAATCCTGCTCCCCCCCTTCGCCTCAAGATCCCATGCTAACAGCGCCCTGAATTCCTCGTCATACTGAGCCCATGCATATCCTCCCCCCGTAATTTGAGCCTTTCGAATCATGTCCATGTACTTGAACATGGTGACACAGCACTCTGGAAACTTCTCACAGTATACTCTGGCATAAATTAAAAATGCTGCAGTCCAATTTTCTATTATCAGGGACACCCTTGGCTGCTTTGCCAGCTCATACTCTTCCTCCTTGGAGTGCACCTCTCTATGTAGTAGTTTGAGCATTTCTACATACTCCAGTTTCCAAATGTTTTCCTTGGTAGACAACATCAAACGCACCCCCCATGGCTTCGTCACCCCTTATAGGGTAACCTCTTGATCTTCAGCTCCTTGCTCTCTAATCCCTCCTTCTTCTCACCTTTCTCATCTGTACTCTCCCGCTGCCTACCCCACCATTGCTAATCCCACTAGCCTCTGTCCCCGAACCTTACCCCCCCTTTGTGCAGTCCGCTATTGCTTCCGTACCTACTCCTACATCTACTACATCCTTTCCCTTATGCAGCTGCTTCCCCACCACCCCATTCACCCCACATCCACACACGTGGACACAATCACCGGCCCCACGCCAGCAGCCTGGCCCTTACCTGGCTCCAAGGTTGGTGCCCGTACAGATGCTTGCCGCCTTACCATGGGCCTCCGTGCCTCCACCTCCATACTCTGCCAATTCGCATTTGCCTGCAACACACTAGACAGGACATTCGCGGAACCCCCCCATCAGCTTGTGCTGACACCTGCTCCTCTCCGACCCACACCGCGTCTTCCTCAAGGCTGTCTTTATCATAATCAACCAACGTGACCTCCTGCGGACCCTCCACCTTGGCCAAACTGCGGACGGCACACACTCCCTGTCTTGAAACTGTTACTCTCTTAGGGGTCGCGGGGTGACATGCAACGTACAGGGGGATTGAAAGAACCCCTCCATGCCACTCTGCCGATGCCACCCAGCTGTTCGTCACACTGTAATGGCCGGAGGGCTCGCCCGTGACCTTCCCTCCGGTGGGGCTAACAAGGCCGTTCCAGACCTTCTTCTGTCAGCTGCGTAGAGACCCCTGACAACATCCGGCAAACCACACTGTTGGTCCCAGCCATCTCTTTACCTCGGTGCACTGAAACCGCTCCCAGCTCTACCGATTCTGGAAACTTGCGCCGCTCCTCCACCTGGAAAAAAGACGACAGGACTGGTGTACTGGCTCCCTGTGCTTTCCACGGCTGACCCCATGTTCTACCTGGCTTCAAGACCATCTACGTCCTCCTGCCTCTGTGCTTGCATCTCCCCCTGCGTACCAGCCCACCCCAACCTCTCCCAAATCCAGATGCACTGCCGCCCCTCCACATGTCCCAGCCCCCTCTTCTCCCACTTCCCCTTCATCCTCATCCCCACTCCTGGTCTTGCGCTTCTCTCATACAGGCTCGCTCTCACCGGCAGCTCCGTAGATGCTGCTCGCTTTGTATCAATGCCTATAACCCCCAAACTCTGATCGAAAGCCACTGTCTCTGTGTGCCCCCCCCTCCTGGCCAAGCGTTTTCCTCAAACAAATTAGACCTTGCGGGCAGCTCAGCAGATACTGCCCACTTTGTCTGAGCTCTCTTGACAGAGAACACTTCCACGCACAGCCTGCATGGTCGGACCGCTGCCGTCTGCCCCATATCGTTGTCCGAATGAGGGGCCACTCGTCTGGACACAGAGCAGCCCCTGGCACTTATCCATTTTTGCGTTCGTGAACATGCCATAACAGCCACAGCCATGGAGGTGGACTCTCAGCAAACCAGGTGGTCACTAGAACGTTTTAAAGTTGTCTGTACCTTGTGATCCCTCTTCCTCTTTTCTTAATCTTGAATATAAGACTTATATGATCACCACTAACAGAGGGTAAACCTAATATTTTACTAGATCTGTGCCCTCTATGGATTCACAAATGTCTTTTGCTTTACTATTTTGAGATCCCTCTCCGTTTGACCGATGGACAGGGTCACTGGAATTATACAGCAGAGGAGGACCAAATTATGCGGCAGGGTTGACTAAATTATGCGGCAAGAAAAGGCAACTTATGCGGCATAATTCGACACAATTTGTGATAGTATTACTTCATTATTTTGACATTTTTTCACCAGGCAGCAGTCTCTAGGAAAATGTTAATACCAATTTAACACCAAAACACAGCAGTAAACATCTGAAAGATGACCAGTCCGCCTTTGCAAAAAGCCTTCTGGTGTGCAGGATCCTGATTTGCAATATGTTTTGGAACTTTAGATCAGTTTAAGCTAGAAACAATTTTTTTGGTAAGGTCTGCAGACTATGCAGCAGATGATGGATTATGTGGCAAATGCGGCAAATCCTTAATTATGTGAAAATTGCAGCAGCCGCAGAATTGCATAATTCCAGTGGCCCTGCCTATGGAACTCAACTCATTATACCTCATCTCATACTCTACCGTAAATGGAATGCAAATGAGTGCACGTTTTTCTGCCCACAATACCGTCACAATAAGATTCAGCTTGGCAATTATATATCATTTTATTCCCCACCTGCATCCTGCCTTTGTACCTCCTGTCAATCTGTTTTCCAAACCTGTCGCCTGAAATTCTAACCAGCGGGGTTCTTAAGCACACTAACCCGGAAACTCTTCTGACCCCCCACAAGATTATAGATAAATTCATACTTACGTTCAATTGTCATATTATGTGGCTCCTACTTTTTTGCATACAACTGTATATTATGACACTTCCACTCCACTGCCCTGCAGGAATGCATGTATGTCTTAATTTCTTTTTTTCATACAGCCTGTGTCCAAAGGTTTACATTCATTTATGATCAAGGTTCGGATAATAATTATAATCTGTGTTTTCGCTACCCGCTTTCACTTCTGCATTTTTCACATTTTGATCCACTCTTCATGAGTTCACAGATACACCTGTGTGAAAATCACTTTCACTCGATGCAGATGCTTGAGAGTGTTTATTTAAAATATTTTCAAAATAATGTTATTTGTTATCCAACAACAATCACAGCCTTGAAGGGGGTGACACATGTTTTCGCTGTCAATCTGGAATTATCTCACTACCGTATAAGTGAACCCTACTAACAGCTGTTGAACACCAGATTAAACATTTTGAGCAAGAAACCTGCACGCAGTCCTCATAATTTGCATCCTTGATTATCTTTGGCTATGTGATTTTAGATCTAGTTTAACCTATTAAATGTTATGAAGCCGAAGTGATTGACACATTACTCAGTTCCTTTTTGGTCTGGCATAGCGGCAGCTGCCTCCCTGGCATATTGTTGTCACAAAAATTAACACATCATATTCATATTAATAATACATAGAGAAAAGGGCTTTAGGTCAGCCCCCTTTAGCCCTTCCTCAGTTGGAGTATCATTCACATGTTACATCAGCCCGTACAACAGTACACATTGAATGGAGACAGTGCTTAATTTGTCTCTCAAGCTCGCTGGCGATGCAATTAAATGTCAGCTCAGTGAATACCTAGGCTGGTAGTCGCAAATCCACCTCATGCCTCTATAATCACTCCCTGCCCCTTTATCTCACACTCGCGGGTTCTTGCTTTTTAGGTCGAGCATTCGAGACCTCTTGTATATACTTTAGTATATACTTATATACTTTAGTATATACTTATATGTGTATGTACTTTGTGGGCTCTGGAGATCAGCCCTAGGACTGTCTACATCCGCGTAGGGACTTTTTTCTGTTCACCTGCCTCCATTTAACTGTCTTGATAGAAAACAAACAGCAGAGGTCAGTAAAATACCAGAATTGCTTTCTGCTGAGGGACTTTCTTTTTTTAATTTTTCTGGCAACTTCCTCTATTTAACTTTCTTGATAGAAAACGATCAGCAGAGGTCAATAAAATACCAGAATTACTTTAGCATTCTCTAGATTCCAGTCCATAGAAATTGTCTTCCACGAGCACCTGTAGACAATAATATTTTTCAAATCTTGTATTTTTAGTGTTATGACCACCGAAGGCCCTGATTTTATATTAAAAACAGCTTTGGACTATACCATTTCCCGCTGAAAGGTAATATTTCTCTCAATGTGTTCCCATACCTAGCGTGTCACGCAGTTTGGTGCTTACTTTCCCTCCATGTTAAAGAACAGTAGATGTTTCAGCACCCAGGCTAATGTGTTGCATAGCTAAATACATATAAGGTCCCAAAGGCGAGACCAATTGCATTGCAAATGCTTGTTCTCTTTGTGAGGGTTTTGCCTTCTTTCTCTTCCTCCGTCTTTCAGATCTGTGTGCGTTTTCCTCTTGTGCTTTGTAAATGTAAATGAGGCAAAATAAGTGTCCGTCTCCAAAAATAAGTGTCGGTGACTGACCGGCAACTACTGGCTTAAATTAAACACTTGGGAAATGTGTCTGACGCCCCCCCTCTCCTCTACGTCACTGGTTTAGTTGTCAGTGTCATTCACATTTCAGTCAGCCCAAAAGAGAATCATTCTTACTTGGAGAGTTTGAGACAGCATTTCACCGCATTACACCTGTCTCTGCATTTGGAAGTAGAGAGCACTGACAGGCAAAATATGAGTCCTTTTCCTTTATTGGCTTGGTTTCAACTTTTCTTTGTATGTGTATGTGCCTCCCAGTTACAGTACAATGTAAACCTACTTCTAAGGCCTAATTATTTGCTTCCCTATTTTGTGTTTTTTTTAGCAGTCCTTAATGCTGACCTTTTCTGTATGTGATGTTTGCAAAATGAGCGACGCCCCAACTGGAATACTAGTAATCCATTACTGTTAATGGGATTTTCCTATTACGAAAACAAGACTTGACTTACTGCAGGGTTGTGTGTGATTAGACCATCCAAAGTGCCATAGGGAAAGTTATCTGTGCTTCCTGTTCTGCAATGGAAGGTTTCATCTCTCTTTTGTCTCTGTCTGTACCGCTTGCCCACTATTTACAGGTTTGTTTTGTTGAAGTGCGTATTCTTACCCCTGGTTTGTCCACAAGCACACTATTGTGACATTTTTGTAGTGCTTACTACCCCTATGTAGCGCTTGCCTATATGGGTAACACACTACACCAAGTTGGGTGCATGGCTGGAAGTGTGTTATCTTTTGTTTGATCCTGTATGGGAAGTGTTTCCATGCCATGCGAGATGACTCACCGAGGTGCGGTTATCATATAATAGGGCACAGCCCTTTGCAGTGTGATGAAACAAGAAGTGTGAGAGACAGGCACACAGTTTTTCGTTTTGAGTGATCTGAAGATGGTTGAGAAGCTCTGCAGTTCCCCTTAATAATATTCCTTGCTCATAGTCCATTTAGCTGGTCACTGCACTGGGTTGTCCACTCTAAGATGTTTTTTTAAAAGTTTATGGTCTTGAGCAGGCATAGGTTACAGGGAGAAATGGTGGAGAGATTTCCTTGGGTAGACTTTATTGATATCATGCCATATCTGATTGTCAGTGTGAGATGTCAAGAAGCAATCATAGTATGCAGCTTGTTTGGACCTGCAGTGTTGGACTAATTTAAACTCCTCCATTTCCCAGCAGCCTGTTGCCTTAACCTCCTATTACCATTCCACAGAACAGCTACAAAATAATTATTATTAAAAGCACACAGTACTCTCTGTGTGTAGTTACATGCAACAGCGACACCCCCTCCGCCACACCACACACACACACACACACACACACACCGCCCGCACGCATGTAAGCATGCACACTCTCTGTCTGTCTTGGCCCCGTATCACATATTAAACTGTATAAGCACACGGTAATGGTGAAGCACAGGGACGGGCTCTAGGGAAACTGTTACAAAGAGAACAAACACCCCTAAGTATAGACATAAGTAGCCTTTAGGATTCACAGTTTCTTAGGTTACAGAAACATAAGTTCCAACAACATGGTGCATATGGCATACCTGTCTACGGAGATTGTGTACATGTCAATGGGTAGTCTAATGTTTTTCACCTAATCCACTTCTGGGTCACAGCAGCCCTTCAGGGCTCAAATGACTGAGGCAGTAAAAGTAGGCTTCACATTCTCTATTATGTGTCTGGCAACTCTGGGGCAGATTAACAAGCCCCTTGCGACACTTTTTCGCTGCCGTTGGGTCACTTTTGTGATGCAGCGGCGGTGTAAGCAATGCGGGCAATTTACAACGTGACGCATCTAGGGAGATGCGTCATGTTGTAAAGCCCTGCGTCACATTATACCTGCGTCAGGTATAATGTATGCTGGGTGGGCGTTCCCATGCAGAAACTACAGGATTTCACTGCACCACTTCTAGGAGGCCACTGCGTCAAAACCTTACACTTGCTTGAAGCAGGCATAAGGAGTGACGCAGTACAATAAGTATAAGCCTCAACATGCATTCCTCGAGTTGTGTCTTTCTTGCGACACAATTCCAGCAATGCGTGACTTTTGGGTCAACAGATGCGTCAGAATTTCTGACGCATTTGTCAATACTTGCTCCATGGTGCGCCGTATTGTAAATACGGCGCATCAATGATGGCGCAAGGGTATCGCAGGCTGGCGCAGGAAAACTGATGCATCTCTACAAATGCGTCAGTTTCTTGTAAATCTGCCCCTGTGTGCCTTGCTCAGGTTTTCAACTGATCATTCCATTTCACGGCCATATCTTAGGGGTCCTTTATTTTGTTTTGTTCATCCTTCTTGGAGCCCTCAGGGTTAATTTCCTGGGTTTGTCTTTTGGCTTGGCAGGGTGTTGTAGTTGTTGCTTAGGCTGACCATGTGGATTTCTGGTCCCACAGGCCAAATTCCACTCTTCCTCTATTGGGCATTCAGAATGTACTCTCTTTTCCTGAGCACTACTCAAAAAGCATCTCCATAGAAATTAATTTTACGTGTTCTCTATTCTCACTGTACTGTTTGGTAATTGTAAGAAATTGGAGTATTAGTTGAGTGGGTTGAGAATCCACCTCAAACAATAATGACAATCCTTGTCAGGGTGAATCACTAAAGTCACTAAATAAACTTGTGTTTAAACTCTGATAGCTTGGCACAAAGCAGTCAAGTATAATTTAGAGGCAATGTGTAAAGTATTTATCCTGTACTCAAACAGTAATAAAGTGAAAACACAACAAAGAAAAATCCCAAACCAATTTAGAAAAATAGGGAATATTTGAATAATGTCTAATAAATAAAATGACACCAAAACAACGAAAATTCAATAAGCAGAACTGGAGACATGAATTTTTAAAGTTTGAATTTAAAATGGTGCCAAAAAACACAGAGCGCCAACTGCATTTATCTGGTTGTGCTAGACCGGGTCAAAGTCCAAAGTTAAGGCTGACCGCGAAGGAGCACAGGCTTGATACTGGGCTTCATCCCAGTGGAAAGTTTACCTTCTGCCTTAGAAAAGTTTATGGAGGAAAAGCGGTCATGACAAGTCATCAGCAGTGCAAATTGTAAGTTTGATTTGAAGCAGGACTCGAAGGTGGAAGGTTGCTGAAGAGGGTGGTCCCATGCAGTCATCTACGAAGGCGGGAAAGCTCTGGGCAGGCAAAGCCCAGAGTCCGTGCCCAGGAAGCCTCAACGTCAATTACCTTTGGCTCGGTGAGGGTCTTGGTGAAGCCCTCTATGTTTGGACTTAGAAACGTTTCTGGAAGTTGGAACAACAGAGCTGGAAGAAGTCAACTACTCAGCCAATGAGAGGATCACCCCAGCTGACCAGTTGCAACTGGATTTTTCCTGGACTGTGCAGGTGCATTGTGGGAAATTGAGTCCTAGCCCCCAAGGCGCAATACAAAGTCTCAGAACTCTTGGTTGGTGCTACTGGACCCTTGTTTTCCCCAAAGGAACCAAGAAGTGGCAAGATCTAAAAGTTTGGAAACTTTCTGCAAGGTTTGGCAGAAAAGCTCCAGTAGGAAACAGGCTTGATGTCAAGAGCCAAGCTGCTGATGTCGACTCGCTGATCGGATCGAACTTGCTGGTTTGTCCCACTAAAATGCTCGAGGCGGAGCCCAACTTGACGTTGAGAGGGAAGCCGTCGACAACTACTTCGAGACCCTCCTCGCCATCGATGCTGAGAATTCGACGCCCATCTTTTTACCAAGCCGAGCTGCAGCAGACTGCTGTCGTTGATTCAAACTTTGGGTACAAGAAACCAGAGGACCTGCTGCCAAGCCTGTTGTCGAGAGAAAAGCTTCAAGAAAAAGACGAAGGCCCTGATTTAGATCTTGGTGGACAGTTACTCCGTCACAACGATGACATATATCCCATCCACCGAAATATAAATCCCATTATATTCTATGGGATTTATATTTTGGCGGACGAGCTATGCATCACAGTTGTGATGGAGTAACCCTTCCGCCCAGATCTAAATCAGGCCCTAAATCTGAAGATAAACTTTTGACCAGAACCTAGTCCTCAACCTACCCGACCTGCGCCCCATTGTGGTCGGCCTAAAACTTTGACTTTGTCCTGGTCTAACGTGACCAGATAGCTGTGAGAGGCGCTTTGTGATTTTTGGAGCTAGAATGCACAACTTTTGATTCATTCTTTAAAAATTCCTATCTCCAGGCCTCTACATTTGATTTTTGTTCATTTTTGTGTAATTTTCAAGATAAAAATATTCTCTAGTTTTATAAATTGACGTTGGATTTTTATTGTGTTGTGTCTTTTACTTATATACTGTTTTAGTGATATTAAGTGTTTTACACATACCTGTCTCCTAAGTTAAGCCTGACTGCTTATTTGTTATGCTTCTAAGGGTTGAGCAAGGATTAATTTACTGAGACTTGATTTGGCCTATTAATAATTGTGGTATTATTACTAGCTGAGGGTGAATATCCCAATCTACTAATAACCCACTTTACTACAGTTATTTGCATTCTATTTTGTTACCTTCATCTTTTATAGAGTGATAGGGTTTCAGTTCATTCTGTAGGGAATGCCAGTGGGGCCCTGTTCGAAGGTTTGGTTAGGAACCAGTTGTCCTGTTTGAGGTGAGGGTTTTATTTTTATAGGGAAAAGATAGATTAATGAAGTTACAGCTATAACTGCATCACTGGTTCCTTTCCCTCATTATTGTGTATGGTCATAACTTGGGGTGGCATCAGTTACTTGAGGGGGTACTTGACGAGGAAGTGGACTCTTCTGAGTGAGAGATAATAATAGGGGGAGATGTAAATAAGGTCTGGGACCTGGAGCTGGATAGCTGGGACAAGTAGCCAAGGGAGATATGGTGGGATCCTCTTTAGCTAGTCAGCTTATGTTTCAGAGAGCCAAATGCATATTGGATAGCTCAAGATTCATGCCTGAGGATGGGCTCTCAAACAGTGACAGAAATCAATGTGTTTTAGAGATTGCTTCAAGGGTCTCTTTACCAAAGATAAGATACCCTCATCTACAGACCCCCCGGACCCCGACCACAGTTCAGCGATTCCATCGCTGACTTCGTCAGCACACACGCCATCGCCTCCACGGACTACATCCTCCTCGGGGACCTGAACTTCCACCTCGAGAACAACAAGGACACCAACTCCACCACCCTGATCGACAACCTCGCCACCCTCGGACTCAGACAGCTCGTGACTACACCCACCCACGCCGCCGGCCACACGCTCGACTCCATCTTTTCCGCAAGCCCACACGTCTCCTTCAACCACACCTCCGAACCCCACTGGACTGACCACCACTGCATCCACTTCACCTACAGGAAGCCCACCACGCACCACCGCACCGAACAAATGCCTCGCCGCTGCTGGAGCAGAGTCACGGAAGACCAGCTAACCACAACCCTCGCCCTGAGCCCACCCGCCGAACCCTCCGACCCCGACACCGCCGCCCGCAACCTCAGACAGTGGATCGACGACTGCGCCAACACCCTCGCCCCGCTCAAGAATCCGCCCAACAGCCACACCAGCAAGAAAGCCACCTGGTTCACCGAAGACCTCCAGGCCTCCAAACGAACATGCCGAAAACTGGAGAAGATCTGGCTCCACGAACGGACAGCGGACAGCTACGCCGCCCACAAGAGCGCCACCCGCAGTCACAATCACCTCATCAGATCCGCCAAAAGGGCCTCACTCAAAGACCACCTAGACAACAACGCACACAACAGGAAAGAGCTCTTCAACATCGTGAAGGAACTCTCCAACCCCAGCTCCAACACCAACGACATCCAGCCGTCGCGAGACCTGTGCGACTCACTGGCCACCTTCTTCCACCGCAAAATCGCCGACATCCACGACAGCTTCAACACCACGACCGCCCCGGCAACCACCGAGACCACTGCCCCCACAACCACCAACCGCCTGCTCTCCTGGACCAACATCAACGACGAGGACACCAGCGAGATCATGAACACCATCCACTCCGGTTCACCGCTAGACCCGTGCCCTCACCACATCTTCAACAAAGCCAGTACAGCCATCGCGCCCCATCTCCGGAAAATAATCAACATCTCCTTCGAGACAGCAACCTTCCCGGAAAGCTGGAAGCACGCCGAGATCACCGCCTTACTCAAGAAACCCAAGGCAGACCCCAAGGACCTCAAGAACTTCCGACCCATCTCTCTGCTCCCGTTCCCCGCGAAGGTCACCGAGAAAATCGTCAACAAACAACTGACCCGCTACCTCGAGGAGAACAACATCCTGGACCCTTCCCAGTCCGGCTTCCGCAGCAACCACAGCACCAAACCGCCCTCATCGCCGCCACCGATGACATCAGGACCCTGCTAGACAACGGAGAAACAGCAGCCCTCATCCTCCTGGACCTATCAGCCGCCTTCGACACGGTCTGCCACCACACACTACGAACACGCCTTCACGACGCCGGGATCCAAGAGAAGGCCCTGGACTGGACCACATCCTTCCTTTCCGGCCAGAACACAAAGCGTCCGCCTCGCCCCTTCCGATCCAAGGCCACCAAGATCATCTGCGGCGTACTCCAAGGCTCCTCCCTCAGCCCAACGCTGTTCAACATCTACATGGCACCCCTCGCCCACGTCGCCCGACAGCACAACCTCAACATCATCTCCTACGCCGACGACACCCAGCTGATCCTCTCCCTCACCAAAGACCCTCACACCGCCAAAGCCCACCTCCACGAAGGAATGAAGGCCGTCGCCGAATGGATGAGGACCAGCCGCCTGAAGCTGAACTCGGACAAGACGGAGGTCCTCATCCTTGGTTCCAACCCTTCAGCCTGGGACGACTCCTGGTGGCCAACATCACTGGGAACAGCCCCGCCACCCACCGACCACGTACGCAACCTAGGGGTCATCCTCGACCCCACCCTCTCCATGACTAAGCAGGTCAACGACGTTTCCTCATCCTGCTTCAACATCCTCCGAATGCTCCGCAGGATCTTCAAGTGGATCCCCACCGAAACAAGAAAAACAGTCACCCAGGCCCTCGTCACCAGCAGGCTGGACTACGGAAACGCCCTCTACGCAGGAACGACGGCTAAGCTCCTGAAGACGGCTGCAACGCATCCAGAACGCCTCTGCACGTCTTATCCTCGACATCCCCCGACACAGCCACATCACACCCCACCTGAGAGACCTGCACTGGCTCCCTGTCAACAAGAGGATAACCTTCAAGCTCCTCACCCACGCACACAAAGCACTCCACAACTCCGGACCAGCCTACCTCAACAGACGACTCAGCTTCTACACCCCCACCCGCCAGCTCCGCTCGACCAGCCTCGCCCTCGCCACAGTCCCCCGCATCCGGAAAACGACCGCCGGCGGCAGATCCTTCTCCCACCTCGCCGCCAAGACCTGGAACACCCTCCCCACCAACCTCCGACAGACCCAAGACCTACTGGCCTTCAGAAGACTCCTCAAGACCTGGCTCTTCGATCAGTAGCAGCACCACCCCCCTCTTCCCCCAGCGCCTTGAGACCCTCGCGGGTATGTAGTGCGCTTTATAAGTGACATGATTGATTGATTGATTGATTGAACATAAAAGTATAAGTGTTTATGCACACACGCAGTATATTGGTACTCGACCAGGTGGTGGTGAGTAGACCATTGTGGGACCTTGGGCATGATTTAGAGTTTGGAGTACGGTATTTACTCCATCAGAGCAATGGAGTAAAATATGATGTCATTTACTGACATGTACCGATAATGGTGTGAAAACGTTTGTACATTCTTTTGTTGCCTTTATGGATATCCTACATTTTGTACTAATCTTTCTAAAACCCATGTGATGACTTGTGGGCCAAGGGCAACTAAGGCCAGGACACTATGTTTTAAAAAACAAAATAGTTTGAGAGTTAATCACTTATGTTATCTGGGGGTTGCATCTGTTTCAGCTAGTACCTTTTCTCCGTGCCATAATGCCAGATGCATGAAATTTGCACAATCTATAGGGGCTGCCTTTAATTTCACTTCTGAACTGGGACTGAAACCTTTTTAGGTCGAGCCTTCAGCGCTTGGGCTGTAAGCCGATCTGTTGTCTGTACTATGTGGGGTCTGACTCCACCCACACTTTGGATTGGCTTGTGTGTCTTTCATTTAACAATGGTAGCCTGCAAATGGCTACTGGTGGGTGCGTGTCTCACCTTTTCAGAAAAGTTCTCTCCTATGGAGTATTGCTGCGGGAGCGAGCAGCGGCGTGCATGCAGACGCAGTCCCTACTTGCAGCTTGCAGTGTGGTGCGTTATTTCTGCCTTTCCGTTACCAGCGCGACTTAGAACAGGCCTATAAATCTTGCTTTGTTTTTTTTAGAAAGAACAGCATAGCGCAGCGGCTGACTTTGTCCCCTTGTCTGCTTCACTTTTCAGCGGCACGAACGTGAGCTAGCACTACCAAAATTATGCATGTTTTGTTTACCTCAAGTGCTGTTGGTTCCTGGTTCGTGACTACCCCACAAAGTGTGTCACACTGTAGAGCCCGGGGTTGTTGTCCCGTGCTGATCCTGAGGGATCACTAACACATTGTCAAGGCGGTGGGAGTCCCCGAGGATTTCTCCCTGTCCATGAATGCATGAGGCGAGCACTTTACAGAGACACAGCTAGGTGGAGGACACACATGAGGCGAACACTTTACAGAGACACAGCTAGGTGGAGGACACACACTAGAATGCAGGCTGAGGTCG
This sequence comes from Calotriton arnoldi, assembly GCA_963921515.1. Lineage (NCBI taxonomy): Eukaryota > Metazoa > Chordata > Amphibia > Caudata > Salamandridae > Calotriton > Calotriton arnoldi. The sequence continues at coordinate 248,000 of CAWUFW010009567.1, forward strand.
CTAATGTTATTTCAAGACTTGGTAACCCTTTGTGTCCAGGGCAAGTTACACATGGGCTTCATTTTTGCCGTGTCATACTGAGCTGGCTCTATGAAGTGAAACTACTTCAAATATTTAGGAAAGTTATCCGCGGGGTTAGAGGGTGACATTCTTCAAAATTGGTTTGATTGCAATAAGTGAAAGTGTTGGGAAGAGTTTTGCGTTTTGTTTCCGTTTGCCTGTGTTGTCCTAACTGAAATTTGAGTACTTTAATAAGGGGATCAGTATTAAACCTACTTCCACATCAGTGAAAACCCATGAAGGTTTTGGTACCCTCTACCCTGGACTGAAGAGGTACGTATATCCGTGTTAGTGTGCACACCTATGTGCTTCCCTTGTTCACCTGTGGTTCAGTTCAGGTCTGGCACTGAACCAGGACGGGGCTTGGAATGGGGCGAGGGTGCGATGCTGTGCTCCATAACCCACCCCTGAAAGTATTGTTTGCTGTTTATTAACTGACTAATGACGTTTCTAATGCAGCGACGTTCACCTTTTAGTAGAATTACAAGGTTTATTAAATCCATGCAGCTCTTACTGTTTTTGGAAGCCATTACTGCAAACGATTAGAAATGCTACAACGTGTTATCAATTAAATAGACCAGTTTGTGTTTTTATTTGAAACTGCTTCTAGGTAGTGCTGCGCTAATCATTGCCATGGTTTAAACCCCTGAACTCCACAAGGGCTTTTCCAGTATCTATTAAATACTACCAGCTCAGCAATCACTATGTAAAAAGTTGGAAAGACAGTGGCAGTGTTAAAAAAAGATCTGCGATAGGGAGCTGTATAGAACAGCACTTACCTGCTACCATCGTAATATAAAGACAGCGCGGAAAGTAGATATCTCAGAGCAAATCTCGCAATCGAAAAACTCCTCCAAAAAATTATTTAAAATTCAAAATGATTTTGTTAACCCCAGAGTGTGCTCTCCAACTATTCTGACATCTCAGTTGCTCTGCAAGTCGTTGGCTAACCACTTCGAGGAAAAAATAAACATAATCTATCAGTATCTTCCATGGCCACCTGGAAGGGACTGGATCTTTTTCTTCCCCCGCCCTTGGCACCAAAGTATGGGAAAGTTCAAAGAATTTTTCTTGGAAGAAATCCAGATGTCTCTTGACTCAGCCAAATCAGGTTCTCCTCTGGATATTTGTCCCCCCAATATCACAGCTGCCCTCGCCCATCAACTGGCTCCTGCCATACATTCGACATTCAATCTTACAGTTAAATCTGGAAAAATCCCTGCCAACTGGAAGGAGGCCCAGGTCTGGCCAATCTTAAAAAAGACAAATCTATCATCTTCGAACCTCTCTAATTATCGCCCAATCTCATTGCTTCCTTTATTGGGCAAGCTCTTGGAAGGACTAATTAATAAACAACTTACAGAGTTCCTTGAGTCCAACAACATCTTAGACTACTCACAATCGGGTTTCAGACTGTCCCATAGTACTGAGACTGGCTTGGTAGAGGTGACCAACCATATTAGAGGCTCGTTATGTCGTGTAGTTCCTATAAGACCTTTATAGGATCTGCGCGTTTAGACAACATACACTGCGGGACTGGTGTCCAGACTGATTCCAGACACCCCCACCGGGTATGTTGGCCTGTGTACCAGCTAGCTCACAATGCCACTATAACCTCCTCTTACCAAGGAGAGAATAGTTCTTGGCAACTATCGAACATGGTATTGATTTGAGGTTTTTTAGTGTTGACAGGAAGAATGGTGCTCAAGCTTATTATGCGTGTGTTAGCTATGCTACGTGTATGTACGGTGCTACCAGGTCGGGGGAAAAACACCTTGAAACCCCCGTGGATATGTGAGTCCAGAAACCCACAAGTTCAAATGAGAGACAATGTCCCGGGCACCTGTAGTTGGGATCAATATCTAGTTACGAAAGGTCTCGTATTCAGACAGAATCTGTGGTCCACACCAGAATGATGATTTTGAATGTATTTAATAAATGAAACAATGAAAAAGCAACCAGCCGACACGTGTTTCATCACATAGGGGAGTTATCCCGTGACTTCTTCAGGGCTGGGGGGGATGCAAAACTTTGAATGAAAACGAAATACTGAAACATCTCAAGTTAGTGGATGCCAGGGAGATCCAGCATGACTGGCTGGTCATGTGGAGGTACAACACCGTATTTGCGTGGCAACCCTAAGTGAGAAGTGAGGAGGATGACTGTGAGAGTTAAAAAAACAACAAATATGTGACTCCGTGGAGTGCAGATATTAAACAGAAGAGGTGACATGATCCTGGTACATGGTGAATGATGTTGTGGTGGTGACAACCAGAAAATAGTGTACAAGTATCAAATCGCGCTCGTGAGAACCTGAATGCAAACAATCATGTTGCGTATTGAATGTAATGAAAGGATGTAAACCGGAGTAGAGGTAGGTGGATGACAAGAATGGAGGAAATACGAAAGGACATGTACGTTCAGTGGGAAATGAGACTTAATAAAACTTATAGCGTGAAGATGCCAAGGAAAGTAAGGTAGAAAATGGGTTAAGAGTGGTGGAAAGCGATGGTCTAAGGCGCGATGGGAGGATGGGAAGCAACAATGTGGGTGGAGCCAGGATCGTGACACACTGGCAGTAAAAACAGAACAGGCATGATGGGAAGGTACCTATGCAGAGCTGCGAAGTGGCTAGAGTAAAGCTGTGAAGGGAACGAGGGAAAAAGAGAAGAACCTAGGTAAGTAGGCGCACAAAATGGGGAGAGAGTAGGATGTCGAAATAAGAAACTGAGATGGTTCCCTCAGTGCGCAAGGAGCCAAAATAAATGAAAAATAGTGTGGCAAGGTGAGAAATGGAAGACTCACAGGCAAGCCGGTGATACTTCCAACCCGGCTGGGTAGTTACGTGAGGTATGATGAGAATAGGGATGGCCAAAATCCTTTCTGGGTGTGCAGACCTGAGAACGGGAGGGACAGCGGAGCGTCAATATGGAATAAAAATTGAAAAGGAGGGAAGAGGAGGGCATACGAAGGGAGGACCGCTTACCTATAGTGCGGGCGCACGCATCCTAGATATCCATCAAGTGATGTGGGAAGCTGAAAGAGACGGGAATGATCAGGGTTGGGTGGTGGAGAGAAAACGGGAGGTACGGGAGCAAAGGAGTAAGCAAGAAGCCAAGTCGGGGCTTACCCGTATTGAGTCATAGAAAACGGTCCAGTGATCGGCGGGGGAGAGGCGGGTAAGCCTAAACCGTGGGAAGTCTAGGGAAAAGGAATTATGATGGTAAATAAGGGGGCTCATGGAGATTGCAGAGAGCAATAACGTGTGCTAGCACTGTGCTCGACAGGAACTTACCCTATGGATGAGAAGAGGATGAGGAGTAACACTGGTGCCGTATCGCTGTCCGGATGTGGAAGCGAGCGGACGTCAGTGATGTCGTATTTATGTCAGTCACGTGAGAAAAAACACTAGACCGCTACCGGTAGTGTGAAACTCAAAACCGGAAGTGAGGACCCATGTAGGGGCCGCTGTATGGAGGGAGCGGGTAGTCACGTAGTTGATAAAGGGAACGGGGGCTGGATGGCCGCTAGATGGTGTTCAAGGATGGTTGATGCACCTAGAAAAGTGCACGAGAAAGAAACGGAGCACCAAATGGCAGTATGTGTACCATGCAAGGGAAAGATATTTGAGGAGTGATAGATAGAGCAAGAACGGTGAAGAGAAAAAGGGGGGTATTTTAGTGGAGAGGCTCATGATCAAGATGCAATGAGTGGCGACTAAGGAATAAGTGGGAGTGAGTATTCAGATAAAATTTGCTGGATGGGTGTACGGGGTATACAGTTCCAAAACTTATAAACACCTTAAACAGAACAAACAAAAATAGTATGGGGTTACAAGAACAGCTGGATGCCGTGCCGAGACCAAATACAAATTCATGTTCCATATACATCGTATCACAAAGCACTACAGAAAGTAGTAGCACGGCCAGTTGAACTGTTATAACGAAGTCAAGTTAGATGTACTGTTGTGACCAGTCATTTGCACGAGAACAGGAAACAGTTTTTGCAGTATTGGATGTTCAATCACCAAGGAAGTAGTGAAGCTCGTGGTCGGTGTTCAATCCGTTTTTCACCGTCTGTAGGCGCATAATCCACGTAGCCTCCAGACGCCTGAGCCTTAATTCTCTGTTATCACCTCTGACACTGGCGGCTGCCACATCAAAGCCGAAAAAGGAGAAGCGTTTCTTGATACTTTGGGTTGAGCAGTTCATTGCGTGTATTGCCATGGGGTATCTGCTGTCTTGATGTTGGAGTGCCCTGACATGTTCCCCAATACGATCTTTCAATGGTCTGATGGTGCTTCCGATGTACCATCGTTTGCATGTGCACTCGAGGATGTAAACAACGAATCTTGTGTTGCAGTTGATGTTGTTTCTGATTGTGTACTCCTTCTTGTTGTTGGCAGTGAAAGTCTTCACCCCATTCTGGGCTAGTCTGCAGATGCCGCAGCAGCCACATTTGAAGAATCCCAAAGTGTGGGGGGTGAGCCATGTTTGCCTGCTGAGGGGACGTGGTATACTGGGACTCAATCTCGTTTTCACTGTTCTACCCCATCTGTAGGTGATTTGCGGTCTCGCTGGGATGATCCCTTTGAGGGATGTGTCTGCTAGTAAAATGCCCCAGTGTCTGTTAAGGCTTTTCTTCATGGCTAGACCCATGTCGCTGTAGTCAGTGATCAGTCTCACTGTTTGCTCTTGTTCTGTGGTTTTCTTTCTCTCTTGCAGTGTCTCCTGTCTCTCTATGTTGTATATTCTTTTCTCTGCTTTACTTATAGTTTGTGCACTGTAACCTCTAGCTCTGAATCTGTGTTTCATGTTGGACAAGCATTCTTGGAATTCCGGTTCCTCACTACAATTCCTCCTGGCCCTGACGAACTCCCCATAAGGGATGGCCTGCATCAGACCATTGAAAGATCGTATTGGGGAACATGTCAGGGCACTCCAACATCAAGACAGCAGATACCCCATGGCAATACACGCAATGAACTGCTCAACCCAAAATATCAAGAAACGCTTCTCCTTTTTCGGCTTTGATGTGGCAGCCACCAGTGTCAGAGGTGGTAACAGAGAATTAAGGCTCAGGCGTCTGGAGGCTACGTGGATTATGCGCCTACAGACGGTGCAAAACGTATTGAACACTGACCACGAGCTTCACTACTTCCTTGGTGATTGAACATCCAATACTGCACAAACTGTTTCCTGTTCTAGTGCAAATGACTGGTCACAACAGTACATCTAACTTGACTTCGTTATAACAGTTCAACTGGCCGTGCTACTACTTACTGTAGTGCTTTGTGATACGATGTATATGGAACATGAATTTGTATTTGTATTTGATCTCGGCACGGTGTTCCAGCTGTTCTTGTAACCCCATACTATTTTTGTTTGTTCTGTTTAAGATGTTTATAAGTTTTGGAAGTGTATACCCCGTACACCCATCCAGCAAATTTTATCTGAATACTCACTCCCACTTATTCCTTAGTCGCCACTCATTGCATCTTGATCATGAGCCTCTCCACTAAAATACCCCCCTTTTTCTCTTCACCGTTCTTGCTCTATCTATCACTCCTCAAATATCTTTCCCTTGCATGGTACACATACTGCCATTTGGTGCTCCGTTCCTTTCTCGTGCACTTTTCTAGGTGCATCAACCATCCTTGAACACCATCTAGCGGCCATCCAGCCCCCGTTCCCTTTATCAACTACGTGACTACCCGCTCCCTCCATACAGCGGCCTCTACGTGGGTTCTCACTTCCGGTTTTGAGTTTCACACTACTGGTAGCGGTCTAGTGTTTTTTCTCACGTGACTGACATAAATACGACATCACTGACGTCCGCTCGCTTCCACATCCGGACAGCGATACGGCACCAGTGTTACTCCTCATCCTCTTCTCATCCATAGGGTAAGTTCCTGTCGCGCACAGTGCTAGCGCACGTTCTTGCTCTCTGCAATCTCCATGAGCCCCCTTATTTACCGTCATAATTCCTTTTCCCTAGACTTCCCGCGGTTTAGGCTTACCCGCGCGAACACTGGACCATTTTCTATGACTCAATACGGGTAAGCCCCGACTTGGCTTCTTGCTTACTCCTTTGCTCCCGTACCTCCCGTTTTCTCTCCACCACCCAACCCTGATCATTCCCGTCTCTTTCAGCTTCCCACATCACTTGATGGATATCTAGGATGCGTGCGCCCGCACTATAGGTAAGCGGTCCTCCCTTCGTATGCCCTCCGCTTCCCTCCTTTTCAATTTTGATTCCATATTGACGCTCCGCTGTCCCTCCCGTTCTCAGGTCTGCACACCCAGAAAGGATTTTGGCCATCCCTATTCTCATCATACCTCACGTAACTACCCAGCCGGGTTGGAAGTATCACCGGCTTGCCTGTGAGTCTTCCATTTCTCACCTTGCCACACTATTTTTCATTTATTTTGGCTCCTTGCGCACTGAGGGAACCATCTCAGTTTCTTATTTTGACATCCTACTCTCTCCCCTTTTTGTGCGCCTACTTACCTAGGTTCTTCTCTTTCTCCCTCGTTCCCTTCACAGCTTTACTCCAGCCACTTCGCAGCTCTGCACAGGTACCTTCCCATCATGCCTGTTCTGTTTTTACTACCAGTGTGTCACGATCCTGGCTCCACCCACATTGTTGCTTCCCATCCTCCCATCGCGCCTTAGACCATCGCTTTCCACCACTCTTACCCCATTTTTTACCTTACTTTCCTTGGCATCTTCACGCTATAAGTTTTATTAAGTCTCATTTCCCACTGAATGTACATGTCCTTTCGTATTTCCTCCATTCTTGTCATCCACCTACCTCTACTCCGGTTTACATCCTTACATTACATTCAATACACGACATGATTGTCTGCATTCAGGTTCTCACGAGCGCGATTTGATACTTGTACACTATTTTCTGGTTGTCACCACCACAACATCATTCACCATGTACCAGGATCAGGTCACCTCTTCTGTTTAATATCTGCACTCCACGGAGTCACATATTTGTTGTTTTTTTAACTCTCTCAGTCATTCTCCTCACTTCTCACTTAGGGTTTCCACACAATTACGGTGTTGCACCTCCACATGACCAGCCAGTCATGCTGGATCTCCCTGGCATCCACTAACTTGAGATGGTTCAGTATTTCGTTTTCATTCAATGTTTTGTATCCCCCAGCCCTGAAGAAGTCACGGGATAACTCCCTATGTGACGAAACACGTGTCGGCTGGTTGCTTTTCGTTGTTTCATTTATTAAATACATTCAAAATCATCATTCTGGTGTGGACCACAGATTCTGTCTGAATACGAGACCTTTAGTAACTAGATATTGATCCCAACTACGTGTGCCCGGGACATTGTCTCTCAACTATCGAACATGATCACCCTGATCCCTCAGGACCGTGGAAACAGTAACTTACTTTTCGCTCAGTCACTCGTGCTCACTTGTTCTCAGAGAGATGCACAGAATAAACGGTTGGGATTTTTCAATAAGTATTTATTGAACAGTCGTTATTCTAGCGTAAAATAAGTGTACTGAAATCACCAGTAGACAGTAGCATATATAAATGAGTTGCAAAAAACTGAGATGGACCCCTTATACCAAAGGAATAGGGTACTATACATTCATATCAGAACAAATGTTTCCTTCGGAAGAAGATCTAAGACTAATATTGTTCACTATATGTCCTACTAAACACCAAGCTCGCACTCATTCAAGCTAACATCACTCATGGAGGGAACAGTATAACTACACGCCCAAAACCATCACTTATAAATCGAAAGCGGATGTTTCACAAACATATATCACTTTATTCATCAATTTTATACAGGTTTTTGTTAAAAAAGCATAAGCTTGACAATGTATAGGTAATCAATACTTCTGTTCGATCAGAACATCGTCTCCATAATAAAAAAAACATCAATTGCATACAATTTCATATTAAAAACATGTAACACATTAAAAAGGGAGAGTACATACAACAAACAAAAAACCTATGTCATTGAATGGCCCACATCCGTGATTACTTGATTTTAGGGCTGAGACCCGGTACCATATAAATAATGAGCACTCAGAGATCCCAGTCTCTTCACAGATTGTGTTCCTTTAGTAAAGCGTCAACGCGTTTCGATGGGAACTTTATATAGCCATCTTTATCTAGACTGAGTTTTTGTAACTCTCACAAACATACTGGTTAAAACTGGAACAATTAGGACCACCTCCTGCTGCAATTAGGAGGAAACGAGGACATCTCGGGCACGGAGTTTCCCATGGAAGTCAAGGGCATACACCTCCGTCTTTCCTATTCAAGTCCAAGTAAAAAATGTGCAGAATATCTTAAAACAGTCTGTAAGGGAACCGGATTGTAGATATAACAGAATGCAATTTGATAGGGTCAGATATAAGAATTGTTTCTTGACACCTTTAGTGCAATTTATAAATTACTTCTTGCACCATCGAAGATCCCTTTCATAATTAGGGTTTCTTAGCTTGTGAGTGGTCTTCGCGTGTTACTTCTGGCGTCGTCCGGGTTTGAAGAATATTAGCCTTAGAGCTTTTTCCAAAGGAAACATTTGTTCTGATGTGATATATAAATGAGTAGCAGCACTAGGCAAGTAAACAGATGGTAGGTTTCTACCATTTTGCTAAAATCATAAATATAGGCGAGTATATAAAATATGTGGCAATAAAAATGCGTACTTCTACGATGCACCCTAACTAGATGTACCTAAGTGTACCTAGCATGTGAGTAGGTGTAAAGCCAAGAATCCCTCTAGGATAAAGCCAACCCCATTACCTGATGTGAGACTGCGGGACCCCATTCTGGTCTCGAGCTGAACACCCCGCGAGGGATGTCAGACCACTGCGAGCTGGAGTATCTGCATGCAGGAACCTCAGCGTCTTTTGTCAGTGTGTCGGCATGGAAGTCGTGATCTCCTCTCCCTATCTAAGCAAGATGTGGTGTTTATATACCCTAAGGTATCCCCAGGGGGTTCTACCTTGCTGTGCCAGTGTCGGACGTAGGATGACGTCGGGAATGAACTTTATACACAGTTATTATGCAGGAGATGATGGTCCTGCTGTGATTCCAAGAAACTAAGAATCCTCATGCATAATTTATGAGGCCAGTGTCCAGGGAAAAACCCTATGTACTTGTGTGTAGTATTGTAACTGGGTAAAAGGTCAGTCCTTTAAATCCGTTATGTATGTAGTATAGGAGAGAATGTAGGTGAAGGGTTATGATTTTACCTAGACCTATATCAGGGTACCTATATGAAATATAACAGTTAGACACCAATATTCCAGCTATGCTAATATTACTCGATCTGTCAGCAGCGTTTGACACAGTGTCCCATTCTAAACTATTACATAGGCTACAGGAAATTCGCATCCATGGGACAGCCCTAAACTGGCTTGGGGATTTTCTGTCCAACAGAACCCAAACCATCATCCTTGGTTCTTTTAAATCCCGCACTGTATTATTAGATAAAGGAGTTCCCCAGGGCTCATGTCTTTGCCCGCTGCTCTTTAATATATATGTGGCCCCTCTTGCCAAGATTGTAAGAGCTTTCGGTTTTGAGATCATTACTTATGCTGATGATACACAGTTAGCAATCTCCTTTGAAAAAGACCTAGTTAAAACAAAACAATGTATTTTAGATGGACTAATGGCAATTGCCTTATGGATGACAGAAAACTGTCTCCAGCTTAATGTGGAAAAAACGGAGATTATGTTATTTGGCAAGGTGCAACAAATATAGTCTGCTGACTGGTGGCCAGCTGAACTTGGAACTGCTCCCTCACCTAAGTTGGTGGTTAAGAACATGGGAGTACGCATGCACCAACCCCTTTCGATGAAAGAGCAGGTGATGTCTACCTCTGGCTCCTGTTTTCATATTATGCCCCTGGTAAGAGCTCTCCCCTTCCTCCCATTGTCTGCAAGGAAAACAGTGATCCAGGCCCTGGTGATTAGTTGCCTGGATTACTGCAACGTGTTGCTGTGTTATGATTTGTAATGTACCCCAATATAGGCCTGGGTAGTCACCTAACCTTTCACCTACATTTTCCCTGCCATTTTACTACATAACGGGTTTTGGTATTGACCTTTTACCTAGTTAGGTGATGCATAAATGTCGTGTGGTTTTCCTAGAAAACTAGCCTCATTTATTATGCGTGAGGATTCTCAGAATCACAGCAGGATTACCATCTTCTGCATAATAACTATGTATAAGGGTCATCCCTTTTGTCATCCTTGGCTGACATAACACAGCAAGGTAGAACCCCTGAGGGTACCTCGTGGGGTGTCCATCTCTAGACCAAGACCGGGTCCTTCGTTCTCTCACATCAGGTAATGGGGTTGGCTTCATCCTAGGGGGATTCTTGGCTATATACCTACATACATGCTAAGTACATTTAGGTACATCTAGTTAGGGTTAGCATCGTAGGAGTATAGATTACTATTGTCATTTATCTAAATACATGCATATATCCATTGTTTTAGCACCAAGGTAGAATTTGACCATCTATTTACTCTATTGGTGCTTATAACCGTTTATATCTGTTTCTGTCTTATGGTTGTTTCAGCACACGTATTTTACACTAGAATGAAGCTGGTTCAATAAATGCTTATTGAAAACGTCCCCATCATTTATTCTGTGTATCTTTCTGAGACAAAGTGAGCACGAGTGACTGAGCGAAAAGTACTGTACTGTTTCCACGATCCCTGATGGGACAGGGTTGTCATGTTCGATAGTTGCCAGAAACTATTCTCTCCTTGATAAGAGGAGTTCATAGTGAGACTGTGAGTTAGCTGGTATACAGGCGAACATACCCGGATTGGGGTGTCTGGAATCAATCTGGACACCAATCCCACAGTTTATGTTGTCTAAATGCGCAGATCCTATATAGATCTATAGGAACTACATGACATGGCGCCGTCAACGTTGGTTTGGTTCTTATTTAACGGTCAACACTGAGTAGTTCAGTCGTGCTTTTCTCAGAGACCCCAACTCACATCTACCCAGAGACGTCTGGAGTGGGAGGGGAAAAATCCGCCGCAGCTGAGTAGACATATCCTATGTATTGGCTGTAGGTTTATTCAAGTTTGAAGGATAATAGTTCCCTATTGTGCATAAACCTTATCTCAGTCTCCTTGAAACTCTTTAAACAATGTCTGAAAAAGAGAACGCTGTGGCAGCATTACGTGCGAATGCAGCAGGGGAAGAGGAACAGGAAGGTGCTATAAACATTTCAAAAAATGTCAGAACTGCCCTTACTTTAAAATTAGCAGAATTTGGAGTCACAGCAAGAGGCGGGAGTGTAACCATTGTGACTAAGGCACACGAGTCATACAGGACAGAGGTACTGTATTCATGGGTCGAATTCCCAGCAGCAGATGCACGCACAAATACATTTCATTCATACACAGAAGATGAAATACCAGAGGAATATTGTCCTTACGAGGGCATTGAAGTACCGCTCACCTACCAGGAGCACATAAACTGGTTTAAAGGCGCCTTCCCACACACAGCAGATAAAGTAAGTCAGTCTGCTCAGCAGAGATGGAGAGACTTGGCTGGTCCTAGCGGCTTGCACAGTGCATCCAGACATTGACACAATGCCAATAGCAGACTTACGTCCACTTCACAAAGAAATAATAATAAGACTCTACAGAAATCTGACACAGTTCGTTACGAGAACAGTCACACTTCAACCAACAAGGGTTACAGCAGCAGGAGAAATACCAGGAATTGCAACTAAAATAACTCCACAAATACTGAACGCAGTTATGGGTAGAATGCCCATTAAACGCGAGCAAATGCCATTCTGGATAGCTCAGAAAATAACACAGTTAGAGGCAGTGTTCCCACACACAGGTCCTCAAGAAAAACACAGAGGTCCAGATGTACGACCCAACAATTAACGAGTCGCAAATTGCGTCGCATTTGCGACTCGCAATTTGTGACTTGCTAATTGGGATGCACAACAGTGTCTGAGACACTGTTTGCGATTACCAATGAAGTCACAAATTGCATGCCTCATGCATATTAATCGATACGAAAGGGGATGATGGACGGAGCGCTTGAGCAAATCAAACACTCACCCCCAGTCAACTGATCTGGGTTTAATCCATCATCATTCTTTAGCTCACTCCACCACCCCAGTTCAGACATGGCCATATGCAAATCAGTCTGACCCTGTGCCTCATGGGAACAGTCCAGCCCGAACTGCCAAGCCATGTCTTCCCTGGACCGGAAACAAGCATCCTGGGACCGGTTTATGGCTAATCAGCCATCATCAGCCAGGCTAGCTTGAATCCAGTGGCAAAGTGAGCAAGGGACCCACGTCTGGGCATACCCTGCCAACTTAGGGCAAAAAAGCGATACCAAAGGGGATGATGGACGGAGCGCTTGAGCAAATCAAACACTCACCCCCAGTCAACTGATCTGGGTTTAATCCATCATCATTCTTTAGCTCACTTCACCACCCCAGTTCAGACATGGCCATATGCAAATCAGTCTGACCCTGTGCCTCATGGGAACAGTCCAGCCCGAACTGCCAAGCCATGTCTTCCCTGGACCGGAAACAAGCATTCTGGGACCGGTTTCTGGCTAATCAGCCGTCATCAGCCAGGCTAGCTTGAATCCAGTGGCAAAGTGAGTAAGGGACCCACGTCTGGGCATACCCTGCCAACTTAGGTCGAAAAAAGCGATACCAAAGGGGATGATGGACGGAGCGCTTGAGCAAATCAAACACTCACCCCCAGTCAAATGATCTGGGTTTAATCCATCATCATTCTTTAGCTCACTCCACCACCCCAGTTCAGATATGGCCATATGCAAATCAGTCTGACCCTGTGCCTCATGGGAACAGTCCAGCCCGAACTGCCAAGCCATGTCTTCCCTGGACCGGAAACAAGCATCCTGGGACCGGTTTCTGGTTAATCAGCCGTCATCAGCCAGGCTAGCTTGAATCCAGTGGCAAAGTGAGCAAGGGACCCACGTCTGGGCATACCCTGCCAACTTAGGGCGAAAAAGCGATACCAAAGGGGATGATGGACGGAGCGCTTGAGCAAATCAAACACTCACCCCCAGTCAACTGATCTGGGTTTAATCCATCATCATTCTTTAGCTCACTTCAACACCCCAGTTCAGACATGGCCATATGCAAATCAGTCTGACCCTGTGCCTCATGGGAACAGTCCAGCCCGAACTGCCAAGCCATGTCTTCCCTGGACCGGAAACAAGCATTCTGGGACCGGTTTCTGGCTAATCAGCCGTCATCAGCCAGGCTAGCTTGAATCCAGTGGCAAAGTGAGCAAGGGACCCACGTCTGGGCATACCCTGCCAACTTAGGTCGAAAAAAGCGATACCAAAGGGGATGATGGACGGAGCGCTTGAGCAAATCAAACACTCACCCCCAGTCAACTGATCTGGGTTTAATCCATCATCATTCTTTAGCTCACTCCACCACCCCAGTTCAGATATGGCCATATGCAAATCAGTCTGACCCTGTGCCTCATGGGAACAGTCCAGCCCGAACTGCCAAGCCATGTCTTCCCTGGACCGGAAACAAGCATCCTGGGACCGGTTTCTGGCTAATCAGTCGTCATCAGCCAGGCTAGCTTGAATCCAGTGGCAAAGTGAGCAAGGGACCCACGTCTGGGCATACCCTGCCAACTTAGGGCGAAAAAAGCGATACCAAAGGGGATGATGGACGGAGCACTTGAGCAAATCAAACACTCACCCCCAGTCAACTGATCTGGGTTTAATCCATCATCATTCTTTAGCTCACTCCACCACCCCAGTTCAGACATGCCCATATGCAAATCAGTCTGACCCTGTGCCTCATGGGAACAGTCCAGCCCGAACAGCCAAGCCATGTCTTCCCTGGACCGGAAACAAGCATTCTGGGACCAGTTTCTGGCTAATCAGCCGTCATCAGCCAGGCTAGCTTGAATCCAGTGGCAAAATGAGCAAGGGACCCACGTCTGGGCATACCCTGCCAACTTAGGGCGAAAAAAGCGATACCACTGGATTCAAGCTAGCCTGGCTGATGACGGCTGAATAGCCAGAAACCGGTCCCAGGATGCTTGTTTCCGGTCCAGGGAAGACATGGCTTGGCAGTTCGGGCTGGACTGTTCCCATGAGGCACAGGGTCAGACTGATTTGCATATGGCCATGTCTGAACTGGGGTGGTGGAGTGAGCTAAAGAATGATGATGGATTAAACCCAGATCAGTTGACTGGGGGTGAGTGTTTGATTAGCTCAAGCGCTCCGTCCATCATCCCCTTTGGTATCGCTTTGTTCGCCCTAAGTTGGCAGGGTGTGCCCAGACGTGGGTCCCTTGCTCACTTTGCCACTGGATTCAAGCTAGCCTGGCTGATGACGGCTGAATAGCCAGAAACCGGTACCAGGATGCTTGTTTCCGGTCCAGGGAAGACATGGCTTGGCAGTTCGGGTTGGACTGTTCCCATGAGGCACAGGGTCAGACTGATTTGCATATGGCCATGTCTGAACTGGGGTGGTGGAGTGAGCTAAAGAATGATGATGGATTAAACCCAGATCAGTTGACTGGGGGTGAGTGTTTGATTAGCTCAAGCGCTCCGTCCATCGTCCCCTTTGGTATCGCTTGTTCGCCCTAAGTTGGCAGGGTATGCCCAGACGTGGGTCCCTTGCTCACTTTGCCACTGGATTCAAGCTAGCCTGGCTGATGACGGCTGAATAGCCAGAAACCTGTTCCAGGATGCTTGTTTCCGGTCCAGGGAAGACATGGCTTGGCAGTTCGGCTGGACTGTTCCCATGAGGCACAGGGTCAGACTTATTTGCATATGGCCATGTCTGAACTGGGGTGGTGGAGTGAGCTAAAGAATGATGATGGATTAAACCCAGATCAGTTGACTGGGGGTGAGTGTTTGATTAGCTCAAGCGCTCCGTCCATCATCTCCTTTGGTATCGCTTTGTTCGCCCTAAGTTGGCAGGGTATGCCCAGACGTGGGTCCCTTGCTCACTTTGCCACTGGATTCAAGCTAGCCTGGCTGATGACGGCTGAATAGCCAGAAGCCGGTCCCAGGATGCTTGTTTCCGGTCCAGGGAAGACATGGCTTGGCAGTTCGGGCTGGACTGTTCCCATGAGGCACAGGGTCAGACTGATTTGCATATGGCCATGTCTGAACTGAGGTGGTGAGTGAGCTAAAGAATGATGATGGATTAAACCCAGATCAGTTGACTGGGGGTGAGTGTTTGATTAGCTCAAGCGCTCCGTCCATCATCCCCTTTGGTATCGCTTCATGCATATTAATGATGCTGTCGCAATTTGCGACCCCATTGGGAATGGCTGGCACTCCTAGGGATGGTGGCCTGCTGGGGTCAGCAGACCTCCATGTCTGGGACTGCTTTTAAATAAAGCAGTCTTTTTTTTAAATGAGGATGCATTTAACAAATAAAAATGAAACTTTTCAGTTTCATCTTTTAAGGGCAGGCAGTGTTCCCTGGGACCACTGCCTGCCCTTAAAAAATATTTGTGCATGCATTCACAAAGGGGAAGGGGTCCTCCCGTTTGTGAGTGCTTTACCACCCTTCTGGGAAGGGTGGTAAACTGCGAGTGTTTTGCGACCGCAATTGCGGTTGCAAAACATTCTTACATAGCTTAAGGAGTCGCTATTAGGAAGGGACACCCTTGGAACGCCCCTTCTTAATAGCGAGTCGCTAATCCTATTTTGCGAGTCGCAAATTGATTTGCGACTGGCAAATTAGGATTAGTATATGGGCCACTGGTTTTTTGCGGGCGCAAACGGATCTAAAACCCATTTGCACCCGCAAAAAACCTTTGTACATCTGGCCCAGAATGCTAACATTCTGCTTGCCAATGGGGATAGCTCCCCCAATAGAAGATTGTACCTCTTGGGGTACAGTTTTCGCTGCCATCTATACCAGAACTCATGGTATCCCTTCAATAGCAGTGATATAAGATGTATTAAAACAGATACAGAATGAGTATGGAGCGGAACCTGCTCTGAACTTAGGGATGAAATTGTTAGGAAATGTTGCCCTGGTATCCACGATTATGTTAGCAAACATAAAAGGGGAGGTAGCAGCGGTGGTAATACACCAACGCTTGAGGGATTTCACTCCTGTACAACAGGAGCGTGAATTACCAAAAATTATCGAAGACACATATGCTGAATTAGGTAGAGATAATTTGGAAGCTAGAGCAATAAAACCTCAACACATGGGTTGATCTGAAGAGGATAACACCAAGCAAGCACCCGATTCTTCTAAGAAGAAAATGGGATAATAAACAACAAAAGAATAGAGAGAATAGATCACAATCAAGAGGTGGGTATCCTCAGCAGGAGCCCTCCAAAAGGAGGTACAGCCTTTGAAATCGTGATAACATTAAAAAACCTGACAGGTATCAGGAGACTGATGCAGGTTCCTCTCGTTCCTTTCAGAGTTCATCAAAAAACTCAGAGAGGGAAGGACGGTCAGAACACAGATCAGAAGAACGAACAAAGTCTAGAGATACACATCGTACTATAATATCAAAAAAGAAGATAAACCAAAATCAAAACCTCAATTTAAAAAGAAGAAGGTAGCTGGCCTTAAAGTAAGAAATGACAAGGATACTGAGGACTCAACTTCTGAACGGGGAATGGGCTCTGACGATGCTAGACAGCGCAGCAGAAGTAACAATAGCTCGCCAGAACCTGGTGACAGCGGTGTTGAATGAACATATCACAGTGGAGATACCTGATACTAGGGTAAGTGTCCCACACCCGTTACACAAAATAACACTCCAAATGGAGGGGGACAAACCCAGAAAAATTAAAGGTCTTTTTGGGAGAACCTGACTTATGGCTATGACATCCTTTTGGCTGAAAAAGATTGGTTGCCTGAGATCGTTATGGAGTGCCCAAAGGGAGGAACAGTAATTTTACCTGCCTTTTACGACCTCGTTCCAGTATCACTACAATATTCATACGCGCAGGAGTGGCTGGTAGCACTTGCTCCAGCATTATATCCAACCATGTAGGGTGGGATACTGAGTCACCACACCATGTAATCCCCGTAAAAACTACTCCAACTCCACAGAGACAGTACCCAATAAAACAAGAAGCGAAAAAACAAGTCAGGGAGATCTTAGATCAACTTGAATACCAAGGTGTAATAGAGAATTTCACCTCTTCAATGAACAATCCTTTGTTTCCTGTAATGAAGCCTGACAATTCATACTGTCTAGTTGTAGACTCCAGACATCTGAAAACATGCACAAAGACATTTGCAGTACAGAATGCACACAGTGCCGCATTAATGAATAACATTTTGCGGAAAAAATACAAAACAACACTAGATATCTCAAATGGATTTTTCGGCCAAAATATAGCGCCTGAAAGCAGATATTTGACAGCATTCTCAGCCCTAGGCTCTCAGCGTCAATTCTGTCGACTGCCCCAAGGGTATAAGAATAGCCCCAGGTTGTTCTCAGCTAGGGCAACAGAGTTGCTTCAAAATTTTGATGAGGGGGCATTGTCCTATGTAGAGGATATTTATCTGAGGGATGATGATTTATTGGATCATTTGACCAGGGAGAGCAACATCATTTTGGGATTTGCCTCTGAGGGCTAAAAATCCAACTTAAAAATTCGAAACTAGCCCACCTCAATGTCCTATTTTTGGGATACGAGTTATCAAGTGAAGGAAAAAGCCTAGCAGCTAACTTTTATGACAAGTGCGCACTGCTCCAACCTCCAAAAACTCTGAAAACTTTACAATCCATAATGGGATTTCCAAAATTTGGCAGAACATACATTTTGGATTACGCAGAAAAAGTAAAACCTTTTTACGATCTAATCAGACCTGATTTTTTGATTAGACATTGGACACAGGAACACACGGATATCCTTCATTCCTTACAAGCTGGCATGTTACCTTCCAAACACCTACTCATACGTAAATACCACAAATATGGTGATCCGTGTAATTGCGGGTCAATCAGGGTACAGCTACCTAACCTTCAATGAAGGCGAAACAGTACCCATAGCATACAAATCACACTTGTACACAAACGCTGAAATGCGTTTTGCTTCTACAGAAAAAATTCTGACAGCAGTACAGACTGCCGTAGTGAGAGAAAGAGCACTGGCTCAGGGAAAATGAATAATTGTCGTAACTCCAGTACCTTCCTTAGAGGCTGTTACAAAGGCAAGCGTTCCAAATGCTAAAGCTTTACATCCACGATGGATACAATGGGCTAATTCTCTCACTGTGACAGATGTAGACTACAAATATGATCTACATTAAGAACACAAGCATTCCTGCAATACGAACAAGAATATCCTCTCCCAAATGAAATAATGCCTCTAGATCAGTATGAATACATTATTTACACTGACAGTTCTGCTCAGCCTGACATAGGAAGTAAACAGCAATACAGCGCAGCTTGTGCGGTTGTAAAAGGACGTATGCAGGAAGCCAAGTTCCATCCTAGCAGTACGAAGACGCAGTTTCTGGGATACTGCATGGCACAGCTAGCAGAATTAAAAGCCCTATTACTGGCACTTATAAAAACGGATTGGGAATTCCCCACACTTATAGTGTGCGATTAATTTTACGGTGTCCAGTCTTACAATGAATATCTTCACTACTGAGGTCAGAATGGGTTTAAAGACTTAAATGGTTGCACAATAAAGCACAAATTGCTTTGGGAATAAGTGGCAGAGCTGAAAGAAGACTTGCCAAGAGCTCATGTGATACACACGCTGAGTCATCAATGTGATGGCGTTCACGTTGAAGGGAATTCATTGGCTGATGAAGCCGCCAAGGCGACAGTGCGAACTGCTGCTGTAGCTGCAATCGCTCATTCTAGCATGAGAATAGATGGACAGATAATGGTAGCTGTCATTGCTTCATGCAACAACAGGTCAGCCTTGCCAAAAGGCATTCCACTCAAGTACTCCTTCAAGTTAGATGCAAAAAATATTCTGTATACTCAAATTCCAGGAGTGGGGGATAGAGTAATACCAAACATGGATCGCAGATTAATTTTAATTCTAGCTGCACACGAGGGTCTGGGTTCTGCACACGCAGGGATTACTGCAACAGTTTCTCTACTGAAACAACGCTATTGGTGGCCAGGTTCAACAAAACAGACAAAAACATTTGTCCTTAAGTGCGACATCTGTCAGCAGATGAAGGATTCCACCGTAGCACGTCCAGCGCAAACACCACTACTAATATCAGACAGACCTCTCGCTTGTGTCTGTTTGGACCACTGTGGCCCCTTACAATCAGATGGGACTTACAAGTACATCTTGGTGGCAGTGGATTCATGCTCTAGATTCCTGTAGGTTTGGCCTCAGCGCTCAGCTGATGCCCGAACTGTTATAAAAGATTTGTGAGTCTTCATAGGGACATACGCAATTGGCACATTACATTCTGACCATGGTCCCGCGTTTAGCTTTAGGGCTTACAAGGAAGCCATGGGAAGTTTGGGTGTAGCATTGCGGTACTCATCTCCATATCATGTCGAGGGAAATTCGATTGTGGAGAGGAAAAACCGGGACTTAAAGCAATCCTTAACAGCAAGGGTATTATGCTAGGGTGGTAGTTGGGTCAATCACCTATATGGGGTCCAGAGGCACCTAATAACATGCTAAGAAGTTCCCTAGGAGGCATCACTTCTTACGACGCCCTATTTGGGACGAGAATGTGGGTACCTGACCTTGATTGTGACAGCATAGTGGTGGATGAAAAACCATTTGACATCGATAAACGTTTGGCTGTTTTACAGGAACCCAATAAATTCCGGGCACTACAAAGCAACGTCCAAGTAAAACGCACCGCCACTGAGGAAATAAAAACAGTAATGGCAAGACCTGCCTGGATCCCAAAAGTCGGGGATCTGGTCAGAGAAAAAAAAGAATTTGGGCCATCCTACAGAAAGGCTGTACCTGAACATCTCGAGACCAAGACGGGGTCCTTCATTCTCTCACATCAGGTAATCCGGTTGGCTTCATCCTAGGGGGATTATTGGCTATACACCTACATACATGCTAAGTACATTTAGGTACATCTAGTTAGGGTTAGCATCGTAGGAGTACAGATTACTATTGTCATGTATCTATATACCTGCATATATCCATTGTTTTAGCACTCTGGTAGAATTCTACCATCTAGTTACTCTATTGGTGCTTATAACCGTTTATATATGTTTCTGTCTTATGGTTGTTTCAGCACACGTATTTTACACTAGAATGACGCTGGTTCAATAAATGCTTATTGAAAAAGTCCCCATCATTTATTCTGTGTATCTCTCTAAGACAAAGTGAGCACGAGTGACTGAGCGAAAAGTACTGTACTGTTTCCACGATCCCTGATGGGACAGGGTTGTCATGTTCAATAGTTGCCAGAAACTATTCTCTCCTTAGTAAGAGGAGTTCATAGTGGCACTATGAGCTAGCTGGTATACAGGCGAACAAACCCGGTGGGGGTGTCTGGAATTAGTCTGGACACCAATCCCACAGTTTAGGTTGTCTAAATGCACAGATCTTATATAGATTTATAGGAACTACACAACAGCTGGCTTCTGCTAATGAGACATTGCTATCAAAACTGCAGGTGGTGCAGAACATTGCGGCTCGCCTTATTTGTAATCTGCCTGCTATGACCGCCTCTGCACCCTTCCTTCAAACCCTTCATTGGCTTCAAGTTCAGAAGAGAATTATCTTCAAACTGTGCTGTCTTACACACAAAGCCTTAACTGGTTGTGGCTCTGTTTACTTAGCTACCAAACTTAGACAGTACCTCCCGCCTAGACTGTTGAGATCAAGTGACAAATCACTGTTAAGTATCCCGCGTATCAAGAGGGCCCGCTTGGGCGGCAGGTCCTTTTCCTATTTGGCTCCTTTATATTGGAATAAACTGCCACACTATATTAGGACTTGTACGGATCGTTTTTGCTTTAGGAAATTACTGAAGACAGTTTTGTCCTGAGCTGGTTGCGTTATGCTGCTTGGCTGCCTGGTCGCGCCGAGATACCCCTCGGGGTGAATTGAAAAATTGCATTAACATTACATTAACAGCAATACCCCAGCATCAGTGTACCACCTCCATCTCAGCATCAACGCCACCTCAGCATCACTCAGTGCCACCACAGCATCACTCAACGCCACCACTGCATCACTCAGTGTCACAACAGCATAACTCAGCACCACAACAGCATCCCTCGGAGCCACCTCAGCATCCCTCAGCGCCGCCTCAGCATCACTCAGCGCCGCTTTAGCGTCACCTCAGCATCACTCAGCGCCATCACAGCATCACTCAGCACCACCGCTTCATCACTCAGTGTCACCACAACATCACTCAGCTGCACCACAGCATCACTCAGCACCACAACATTATCACTCAGCGCCACCTCAGCATCACTCAGCGCCACCTCAGCATCACTCAGCGCCAACTTAGCATCACTCTGCGCCACCACAGCATCACTCAGTGCTACCACAGCATCACTCAGTGCCACCACAGCATCACTGAGCATCACTGAGCGCCACCTCAGCATCACTCAGCACCACCACAGCATCACCCAGCACCACCTCAGCATCACTCAGCGCCACAACAGCATCACTCAGCACCACCACAGCATCACTCAGCGCCACAACAGCATCACTCAGCGCCACCTCAGCATCACTCAGCGCCACCTCAGCGTCCCCTCAGTGCCACCTCAGTGCCACCTTAGCACCACCAAAGCATCACTCAGCACTACCACAGCATAACTCAGCCCCACCTCAGCATCACTCAGCGCCACCTCAGTGCCATCTCAGCATAATTCAGTGCTACCACAGCATCACTCAGCGTCACCACAGCATCACTCAGCGCCACCACAGCATCACTCAGTGCCACAACAGCATCACTAAGCGCCACCTCAGTGCTACCACAGCATCACTCAGTACCACCTCTGCACCACTCAGTGCCACCTCAGCAGCACCACATCAGCATAGCAACACCACAGCACCATCTCAGCATCAGTACAGCACCATCTCCTCATCAGTGCACCACCACCACCAGCACAGCACCACCTCAGCACCAGCGCGGCACCATCTCTGCATCAGCATAACACTGCATCAGCATGGCACCACCTCCACATCAGTGCATCACCACCAGCGCAGCACCACCTCAGCAGCAATTCAGCAGCAAGGCAGCACCCCCTGAGCACCAGTGCAGCACCACCACCTCCGCATGACTCAGCACCACAGCATCAGTCAGCACCATCTTGGCATCACTCAGCACCACCTCAGTATCACTCAGCATCGCCTCTGCACCAGTACACCACCACCTCAGCATAACTCAGCAAGACCTGAGTATCATTCAGCATCACCTTCACACCTCCGCACCAGTCACCACCTCAGCATCACTCAGCACCACCTCAGTCTGCCCTCAGAATCTGGCATCCATTGATTCTCCCCTAGCGTCCATCCGCTGCTAGTGTTGTAATAGAGGTACTATTTCCCAACCTTCACCTTCCTTTTGTTTATGCCCCCCATAACAAAAAAAGCTATAACAAACAACCATTGGAACAGGCAGAAAGAAGTTGCCAGCATTGCAAGGACAAAAATAAACTGAAGACATTTTTTATTGTAAATACTTTTTTTAATATGGTCGTTCAGTTGTACATAATGCCTTCTTGGTCCATATATAAAGTAAGAAAAATGTTTCTGACACTTTTTTATTATAACTTTTCAGCATGCTGCACAGCAGTTACACTTCTCTACAGCATAGCTTAAAGACATTGGCAAAGTCAATATCTCTGGCTAAACACTTATAAGGTCCCAAAGGCGAGACCTATTGGCTATGCCAATGCTTGTTATCAGATGTTATTGATTTAGTCTTTCTATTTCCTAATGCATCAGGCACACGCAGGGAATGTAAGAATGGTGTGGGCAAGTTCCCTAACTCACATTTGATTAGAAATGCTCAATCCTTCATACTCTCCGGGAGGATCGTGCAAGACTCCCCTTGGGAGGGCAACATCCACGGTTATATTGAGTGAAGTGAGCTATTGATTGGTAATCCAGGCGCTGGTGGCTACTAAGATGATTATCCTTTTAGCTGGAGAATGATAAAAGCTCTGGGGTTAGAAGTTTGTCTGGTTTTACAAGTGCTATATAAATGCAATTGCAATAAAATAAGATATATCATCATCCTGTCCAATACTAATACCATCATTTAAACAACAGGAACCGGGAGCTATTGGTTAGGTCCAGCACACATGCTCCCTTATTCAATGGCTTAGTGACGACACGGATCAATCCCATGACCTAGCGGTACACCTGGCTAGACGCGAGTACCCACGCAAACATATTAAAACTGCACAAAGAAGAGCACATAACAACAATATGGAGTCTGTCCTAGAACCATGAGTGAGACCCCAGGCTGAGGAATTAACGTGCGTCACCACATATACCCCAGAGTCCAACTTTATCAAAAAGGTGATCAAAAAGCACTGGAAAATTTTTCAGACTGGTAAATTAACACTCAAACCCCCAAGGTTTGCATTCAGAAGAACAGCAAACCTTAAAGACATGCACATCAACACAAGACTCAGAAAGGAGCAGATGTGGATCTTCAGGTTGTGCACACATCGGGTTGGGCTAAATGATGATATCCCTTGGGAAGAACTAAATAGATAATGATACAATGCCCACATTAGAACTATATTATAACATATATGGACGTCGCACAATGCATCCTTTAACGGAGCCAGATGACACTGCTGACATTATCCTTACATCACACAAATATCTGCGCTGTACCACCTTTACTTTGTGCACAACCACCTATATTAAGGGAGGTTGCTTTCACAGACAAACCTTGATTTATCTACGTTTTTATTATGCAGTGGCCGGACTGAATATAAACATGCAGTGAATAATTTTCACTACTGGGAGCCATTTAGGGCATTCTTACAACTTCATCCCTAAATCTGAGTACAATCGACTCTTTCTCTATTATAGAAAACCAGGAACTCTTAGGTTTCTGCTCGTCCCTCCCAAGATGAACCAGTCAGGTTCTGCGCATCCATCCCAAGATGGCCCCCACAGTCACCACACTAGTCTTTCGAAACAATTGACAGGAAGTACTGTTAACACTATAACTCCGCCCCTGTGGCTCACCTCAGCACGGGAGACAGAGCCGGGGTAGGTATGAAGGCACATTCCACAAACGAGTGAGTAATGACTCCAGAGGATACTCCTGACATGAACCGGGGTAAGGCACATGATTACCTCTAACCCTCCCGGTATGCCATTATACCCCTAGTGAGCAGTTCGCTCTGTTGTTGTCCCGTGTGACCCTAACGGATGCCGAAACGGGTGAGTGATCCCATACAGCAACAACAGTGTGAGATATGTGTGGTTTTTGTGAAAGCAATGCACTAAACAGCACACAGCCCGGTGTCTTGAAACATTATGTGTGTACACAAGGGTTACGTTTTTCGGGTGCTTGTCGAATCTGAGCACGGGTCACGGCAATGACGCCACTTAAGTAAGAATGGTTTTTAAGACTAGCCGAGAACATGTAACATGTAGACCCGACGCCACACGATCACTGTCATCTTGTGCACTACATCGATAGACAAAGAGTCCACGTTAGTGTCAGTAAGAGTTTTTTGCACATTGGTGGTGCTACATATGTTTCCTGAAATTGTCACCTTGATTTACACTATGGGGCATGGAACAAAGAAGGTGATATGCATAAGAAATAACAATTAGTAATATTCAATGTTGTCCAACTTTTACCAGAATTTTTAAACAAATTTTGTATTTGTTTTATGTTTTGTCTGGCTGTCTTGTCTTTCAGGTTGGTTTGATAAACAAGGTAGAATGTTGCTTTGTTACTTATGGTGTGACTGATTACTTGATTTATCTGCAGGCATTGAAGAATCAGTCACGCAGTAGTGTAGGTTATTTCTTCTTCAGTCCTGATGAATTGCCAATAGTCTGGAGTAGGCAAGAAACATGTTGGCCTCACTTTGTAGAAATTAAGCACGGCTGCTCTTTAGGACCATTGTATCCCACATGAGCAACAATGATTTTAATTAGGTTAGTGAGCTACACTAGTAAAATTTACTCAAACCCAGCACCACTAAACCAATTTTAATCACCCTTTTCACCACACTACTCTTCACACCCCACATACCCACACTCATCAGACGGCATAACCAAAAGATCTCCGGCAAAGAGCCCCTTCGCGGGTGCCCATCAGACATTGAAGCGCCGGCCCAACGAGGAGCATGCCCAGATGATGAAGCATGACACCTCTCAGGTGTGTGAGGGCACCTGCTTCTATTGGAGCGTATTCCACTGACCTGACATACTATTAGCATTTTTACCTTGTCCAAGGAATTGCACACCCTTGTATTTAAGCCAATACTAATACCATAACATTCAGAGGTTGGACAGTCCATTGCGGATCATACAGGCTGCATAATAATTCCCTTATGCTTATTGACACTCTTCCACTCATATAAGGCAAAACTGCTAAGGGCCATGTCCAATACCCAGTACTGTGCCTGTCATCGGGAATAAACAACTGTAGTGTGGTTTGTGGCCTCAGGGCCTACATTGCTAAGTTAACTTAGGCCTGGCTGCCATGATGCCTTTTTGCACACGTTACTTTGTTTTCCAGCCTCTGCTTGTGCCCGGCTATTTTAGAACTGTCTGCCTTTCACCTTTTCTCCTGTTCCCTGTGGGTTTCGTCTGCACAACATGTACAAGGTCGAAAAACAACGTCCCTTGTTCTTGCTGATCTGGTTAGCCCCTAGCACTTAGACATAACACAAAATACAGCTGCACTGGAGAAATTCGTGTGCTTTTAATATTGTGATCTCGCTGTTTGTGACACATGGAGAAAAACCTTTCCAGGGAGAAGAGCTGTGCTTGTCTGATGATGTAAACCTTGCATCTCGATATTGAGGTATGAGGGTCTGCCCGCCCAAGCCCAGAGGTCTTCTATTTTGATAATAAACTAGTTACTAGCACGGGGAGGGTGGTAAGGCCTTTTAGCCCTATATCCACTGACTTTATAAATGCTGTCCCCGTTTGTATTCTATGGAATAGTAACCATGCTTGTTATTTTATCATTATGCATTATGCTGATAGTACTGGCACGTGTACTGTATCTTAGAGCACGATAGTTGAAATAAACATTTTAAACTATACAGTGTCTCTTATTACGCACGTTGTGGACAAGTATGAGTGAGTGATGAAAGAGTGTTCTTGCTCCCACGAGTCCTGAGAGAGACCGTGTTCTGGGTTGTCTAATCATTGGTAGCGGCGCTGCGAATGAGACGCTAAAGCTAGTCGGATTGGGATTGTGGGTGCTAAGGGGCATGGTTGGCTCACCACTATACTCCAAGGTCCTATTATCCTGTGCATAGCTCTGTGTATGTGCAGAATCCCTACAACATGGCGCCACCAATGTGGTGGGCTGCTTATCTGCAATACGCTTGAGTAGTGCTTGTGCTTGTCCACAACTCCCTTCGCATACGTTTCCGGAAGCGGGTATGAGGGTGGTACCTCCTATATTGATGTTTTTATAGGTTCTTTCAAGCTTGAAGTAATTAAAAGGTGTTAATAAAAACCCTATATAGCGCTGCCTCGTACTAGGTTGTCGAACATTCTTCGCCTTAATGGCGGTCAACATCGCGGCACATAGTCGCGCAGCGCTCCGAGCTCATTTGACAGCGTATGGAGTGCCTGACGTGGGTGTCGATCTGATCTTTGTGGCACAAGCGGATCCTGCTTACCACTTTGAGGTGTTTTACTCTTGGATCACCTTTCCGGCGGTGGATGGGACTGATAATGTTTTCCATGAATATACAGCCACCGCTCTTCCAAATCTTTATAGGCCTTATCGGACTCTTGAAGTACCACTCACGGCATGGCAACACCGTGTTTGGTTTAATGGCGCCCTCCCACAACCGGTTACCCCGATTCGTTTAGGCCCATTATCGATTGAAGGGGCCACTTTGCCAGTCTTGGCCGGGTATACCCCACATCCGCGTTATTTGATGCTTGCTGAACTGCGTGATTTACATACGTCTTTGATACGTGTGCACAGAGCTTTAGTACAGTATGTTACAGGCAACATCCAGGGAACCACTCCTGGAGTTGCAGCGCATCCAGCTGGACAGGGCGGTGTAACCATAAGTCCCGTCATGGTTAATTCGGTGATGAGCAAGCGCCCACAAAATAAGGATGATTTACCTTATTGGCTTGCAGAAAAATTTGACCAGCTGGAGGCTGTTTTTCCTAATACATCTCCTGTGGAAAAACACAGGATTTTGACGATTAGTTTGCCAAAATATTTAATTCCCGAGTTGGCAGATTGCAACAACTGGGGTAAGGTATTCGCAGCAGTATATGCGAAGTGTTTCGGCACTCCTTCCATGACAGTTCTCCCCTCTGTAATTAAACGAGTACAGGATGAACATGGCCCTGAAGCGGCTGTGGAATTGGGGATGAGACTGGTGGGAGTGTTCGATGTAGTGGCTGATTTGATCCTTGCGAATGTCAAGGGCGATGCAGTTAACTTTCAAGTAGCTAATGCTTTGGCTTTGATCCCAGAACCGGACAAGCTGCGCGAATTACCGAACATTATTGCACAGGCTTATAAAACCATTGGCCGCAATAGCCTGGGAGTTAAGCCTTTTGCTAAAACGCAAACACAATCGCAATCACAACCAAAAACTCAATCTGAGAAAGATGAGAAACCGTTCTTTACTAAAAAGAGCTGGAGGTTGAAAAAACAGGGTAAGCAACAGAAGAAACCAGGGTCGCGTAGCGGATCCCCGGTTTCCGTCTCTTCTGAACGCACTTATGATTTGCGCGACAGAGCAAGAATTAAATCTCCAGAGAGATTTCAGGTCCCTGATCCGCGTTCTCCTCGTTCTTCACAGGCACCATCGACTTCCCAGACTGGTGGAGGAGATCGCCAGGATAGAGGAAGGGGTCATGAGGCTCCACAGGGACGAGACCAGCCTCGACCACAGGTCCGAGGGAAACCCGAAGAATTTCCACGTCCTCGCCCACAGTTTCAGAAGAAGAAAGTTGCAGCTGTAACAGCGAGGTATGCCACAGACGGTGAGAACGAGACTCCTGAATTGGACGTGGGCAGTGAAGCTCCTAGACAGCGCCGCGGAAGTTACCATAGTGCGGGAGGCACTACGTCCTCATGTGGAGGCGACAGCAACTGATACATTCATTACTGTCGAGACAGCTGACACCCGAGTGGCACCCCCTGACAGACTATATAATATTGTCATTCAAATTGAAAGTGACATTGAGCGTGTTATTAAAGGGATTTTTTGGGAGAATCTGACCTCTTCATACGACATTTTGTTGGCAGAGGTGGATTGGCCGCCCCCGTTCGTACTTGCTGCTCATCGAGGGGAGGAGGTAATCCTTCCGAGCTTTTCTCGTCATGTCCCCAAGGACAAAGCAGAGGCTCTCGCAGCTGAGTGGGCTGGGGCCCTGGCTCCGGCGTTATACCGTAATCAGGTGGGCTGGGATGAGGATTCTCCACCCCATGATATTCCATTGCGGTCGATGCCGCAGCCCAACCCCAATATCCCATCAAGCGGGAAGCAAAAGGGCCCATTTCCGACATTCTGACACAGTTAGAATATCAAGGAGTAATTGAAACATGCGTATCACCAATGAATAATCCCCCTTTTCGCGGTTTCTAAACCTTTTGGATTACCGACATTTGAACTCTCATTGTCGGACCTTTGCGGTGCAAAATACCCACAGTTCTGCGCTTGTAGACAGCCTTGTTCGCAAAAAATATAAAACGACGCTTGACCTATCCAATGGATTTTACACGCACAACTTGTCCCCGGAGTGCAGCCAATGGAGCGCTTTCACTTCCGGTGGAAAACAATTCAAATTCCGGCGTTTACCCATGGGCTACAAAAACAGTCCGGGTGTATTCGCCGCCCGTGTTGTCTCTCTGTTGGACAGCATAGACCCAGATGTGTGTTCGTACGTCGACGATATCTATCTGACTGACGACGAATTATGGCCGCATCTTACCCGAGTGGACCGCATTATCCTTGAATTTGCGGTCTTAGGATACAAATTAAATTTTGCCAAATCTCACATTGCTGAATTTACCGTTTTGTTTTTGGGCTATGAGCTCAACAATGAAGGTAAGGGCTTAGCACCCCATTTCTTGGAGAAGTGCGCACTTTTGTGCCCTCCAACTACACTGAAGAAGCTTCAGTCTTTACTGGGTTTTCTTAACTTCGGGCGTACTTATATTCCCGAATATGCCCAGCGTATCAAGCCTCTTTATGCCTTGATACAACCTAACTTTTCGAAGTCATGCTGGCTTCCCGAGCATTCCTCTATACTGCAATCTTTACAGTCAGATTTACTTGAATCTAAGTTCTTATTGACTCGTGATAACCACACAAACCTGGTGATTAGAATCGTTCCAGGGGCAGTGGGTTTCACATACTTAACCTTTAACGAAGGTGACACAGTACCGATTGCATACAAGTCACATCTTTACACTTCCGCAGAAATGCGCTTTTCCTCTGTGGAGAAAGTTTTGGCTGCAGTGCAAATGGCGATTCTAAAGGAACGCGCACTGGCACAGGGAAAACGCATTTTGGTGGTAACACCATATCCTGCCCTTGAGGCAGTGACAAAAGCAAGTGTCCCGAACTCTAAGGCTTTGCACCCCCGTCGGATACAATGGGCAACATCTCTGACGTCCCCGGATGTCACTTTTATCTTTGATTCCTCTCTTCAGACACAGGAGTTCTTACAGTATGAATTCGTTCATCCTCCTCCTCTGTCTTTGCTACCGCTTGAGGAGTACAAATGTATTATCTATACCAAAGATTCGGCACAACCGGCCACGGGTTCCAAGCATGCTTATTCCGCAGCATGTGCTATTGTTGCAGGTACCATGGTGAACGGTGAGTTCAAATCGACTGTAGTGCACACTCAGGCACTAGGAGACAGTACTGCACAATTGGCCGAGCTGCGTGCTTTGGTGCTCGCACTTGAGTTTGCTAATCCAGATGTGACGACCCTTATTGTATGCGATTCATACTACTGTGTTCAGTCTTTCAATGACAACCTATTCTTTTGGTCTCAGAACGACTATAGAGATGCTAAAGGCAGTACAATTAAGCATAAAATGCTTTGGGTTCAAGTGGCAGATCTTAAACAACGTCTGCCTCTCACACAGGTGATTCACACCCTTGGCCACCAGCGTGTGGGCGCACACGCTGTCGGTAACGGTTTGGCAGACGAAGCAGCCAAATCAGCAGTAGCCACGTGCTCAGTAGCAGCAGTTACAAGATCCATGACTAAAATAGATAATGATATTTCGGCAGCTATTGCTGCGACCAAGGAAGGTGCTAATTACCCACGGGGTTTCCCTTCCAAGTACTCTTATCAATTAGGTCCCGAACAGGCTCCTTACGTAAGAATTCCAGACGCTGGTGATCGGCTGATTCCCAACGCGGACCGCAGACTTTCCTTGATAACGGCCGCACACGAAGGCTTGGCTTCGGCCCATGCTGGCGTGTCTGCGACGGTTTCCATATTGCAGCAGCGTTACTGGTGGCGTGGTTTATATAAACAGACCCGTACGTATGTGCTTTCTTGTGACGTTTGTCAGCAGATTAAGCCTTCAACGGTTACGCGACCACCACAAACCCCGCTCTGCATTTCTAACAGACCTTTTGGGTGTGTTTACCTGGATCACTGCGGTCCATTTTCTTCTGACACTGCGTATAAGTACATCTTAGTTGCAGTGGACTCGTGCACACGTTTCATCTGGGTCTGGCCACAACGGAGTGCTGACGCTCGAAATGTCATCAGGGATTTGCGTATCTTTGTGGGAATTTTTGCCTGCGGCACCTTCCATTCTGACCAAGGTCCAGCGTTCGCCTCTAAGGCCTACAAGGACACAATGGGGTCACTGGGGGTGCGGGTGAAATTTTCGTCTCCATATCGGCCTGAGGGCAATTCGATTGTTGAACGAATGAACCGTGACTTAAAGCAATCCTTGACAGCTAGAGTCTTAGGTACTGGCAGGAACTGGCTGGCCCACTTGTATACCATGCAACGTGCACTTAATAATCTCCCTACAAGACCAATGGGTGGGCGGACCCCATACGAAATGCTCTTTGGCATACGAATGTTTGTGCCCGACCTTGATGGTCTAGACATGGCGGCGCAATCCGCAATCTTTGACGTAGATAATCATTCTACTATGTTACAGGACCTACAAGGAGCTCGTGACAAACTTGCTAATGAACACTTGCCTTCAGCCACTGACGCTGCGCTGCAGATTCCGGTTGCCGGCTGGCTTCCGAAGATTGGAGAACTGGTCCGAGAGAAGGTGGAGAACAAAAAAGAATTTGGACCCTCTTATCGTGCACCGGTTCCAGGCCTTGGCTTGAAGGGTACCCGTACTGTCATCTTACCACCGCTTCCTGGTCGCAAAGACAACAGATACATCTCAGTGGACAATGTCAAGTTACAACATCTGGCCGATCCTGAATAGTGTAACACCAGCGGTCTCTTGTCCAGTCATTTCCCGGACGAATGTTTGTGGCCCTCCAGCCCACATGGTCACTGATGTTACCATTGAGATGGTCAATTTGCCTGATCGCCTGATCGACTACCCGGATTCCCCTGCAACGAGGAGACCGAGTATACCTACCCGCAACCGAGTCGGTGGCTCATCTACCAACAACGCCACTTAGCCCAACCCGTTATTCCTTTGACTCGGATTCCAACTCAGCACTTATCCCGTCCAGATTCAGTATTTTCGTATCCTGGTTCAGAGACAATTTTTTGATCCCACCATGGACCTACATCTGGTTGGTACTATTCCTGATTTTTCTGTTCATGTCCATTGGCTTTGTCACAGTTTTTTTTCTACTCATCAATGGTCACTATTTACCGGAACGCTCTGCAGTGAACTGTGTCGCTGGAACTTTGGCTCCGCATTCTTCATCTCCCATCATGAAGCGTGACCACACATTTGTTAACATTTCAGCTTTCCCAGTCACTGATGGCATCGTATGGGATGCGGTAAATTTCCAAATTCATGGACCAACCGAGATTATTAATGTACCAAATGTCCTCCGTGTTTCAATGGGTGATGTCGTAAAAAGCAATATTCATTCTGAGGATTGGGATGTGCATGCAGTGGAATCGTTTTTTACTGATTTGAAATATTATGCTGCTTTTAATGCTGAAGATTTGTACATGAATTCTGCAAGTTATGCCGATTTATATTGTTACCAGCATTGGGGCAACCACTTTCTCCATAAACCAAGTACCCTTCGGGGTCCTTTTAATTACACCCAATGGGAACATTGTCCGACCCCTTTGCCAGGTAGCTCCCAGACTCTTAGACATAAGTTTACTTATTTTACAGACTTTGATAGATCGAACCCTGGTTCCTATTATTTTAGATTAAACATTTCATCCACCCAGAAAATCATGTTGACCCACACCAAGTTACTGTATTCAGGTTCCTTTTTCAACGCATTAGCCGTGGGTGGGTATGAACACTGGCAGGACACCATTGACTTAAAATCTATCTTGGGCACTAAATCATGGCAGGTCCGAGGTACGGAAGCCTTACACCGTGCTTGCCTAATCCCGGCCCAGATTTGATTTTTAAATAGTACGATCTATCAAACGACCTGTTGGGGTTTGGCTACTTCTAAACAATTGAATGCACCTTCCATTCCCGCATTGTCTTCCACTCCCAATGAAAGCTTGCATTTTAATATTTCCCTAACCAATGTGCAAGCTTTGTTTCAAAACAATTCGTTTAATATCTCGACGATTGCTCAGTCACCCTGGTTGGCCTGGCCCATAGCATCAAATGCCTGCCAACTGCGTTTTCATGACTCAGCTCCTGGTTACACACAGGATAGGCCAGATCCGAGGTTTTCTAACTCTCGTACTGTTACAACATATTCTGTTGGTAAATTATGTAAACAGTGGTTGCAGCACTCTTCATTAGATTCTGTGAAACAACATTTATCCCTCCTATCAGGTAACATTGATCTGTCCGACTTTGTTCTGGGGCCTCGTGGTCCCCGACCTAAGAGATTCATTTATGAAACTTACAATGAACTCTGGAAGCTTTCACAAATTGAAGCTGCTTCCCGTCTTCGGGAAATTGATCAAGCAAATCTAGAAAAAGTGCTTGCTGTTGTTGACAATAGTATTAATACCCTGTCTTCCCGCTTTTACACATTAGAGAATATTGTTTCATCTGTTGTTGATATTGTACAGGATGATGTGTCTGTGTTATATCATGGTCAGAATCAATTGCGTTCAGTAATGCAGTTTGCATGGACTTTGCAGACACTTAAAATGGGTAAAGTTCCTTGGCATTTTTTGAATACCTCTGCCTTATTCTTGTCATTTAACTTAACTGAGAAACAGCAATTCATGTCCATGAAAGATGCAACATACACTCTATTATATATCGAACAAATAGAGCCCTTACCATTCTCTGTGGCAGAATTGGATTCTGCTGTGTGGCTAGTACACGGGGTTATCGCTTTGCCTTTTTCTTTATTTGAGTTCAGTTCCTGCATGAAACATTATCCTGTTGGCCGCTTTCAGCCTTTAGGCAGTGCCTTCTTGCATGAACTTTGGTCCCTGCCTTTCATGTACAGGTGCATTAGGGACGGAAAAGAGGTTTTTCTCACAGGAGAGTCTTGCGATTCTGCAGTGGGTCATTCCCTTATTTGTAAAAACATTAAATTGCACGGGGCTTGTAACGTTTCGGCTCCGAATCTTGCTTGTGTTTTAAAGGGCATTCCTGCTCCTGCTATATCTCCTACTTTTACTGTGCTTGCAAATGGTAGCTATCTCCTTCTGAATAATCAGGACTGCTGTGGCATGCTGGCCGGCATACCATATATTGTAACAGTTTCCCACAGGGTTGTCTGCTGCAAGAATGTGCTTTTTCCTCCCCGGCACGACATCATAGATAGTTCCATTTGGCCTTCCATTCCAACGTTGAAGGCGGATTTCAATAAATTGAGCAGAATAAAGGCGCTATTATTGAATCAGGAGGTTATGCTCACATCCGCACGGGAGACATTTATCCTCCAGGTGGCTAGTACCCACAGTGAGATACAGGCCCTTTTGAACACAAACCTCCCACAACATTTCGGTGAGCTGATTCACCGCGTTTTTAATGCATCTTGCACCGAGGGTCTTGTGCACTTTTTTAAAGTTTTGGGCTCTGGCCTTGTTACCTCCTTTCAAACTATATTTGGTGTAATACCGGCTTTTATTCATTCTATTTTTTCCAGCGTCTTTGGCGGCTTTCCGTTGCTTCTAGCGTTAGGTGCTGGAATACTTCTTTTAATTTGTTTACTGCGCAATGGCTGCACTTCCTGGGGGTCTACTCGACCACGGTCGACTCCGGATGCTTCGTGATCGGATGCTCCTCAGCTTCGGCATCCTACCATTGTCGACACTCAGTGTGTCATATAAACTTTCTTTTCGCTTTGCGTATTTCACTTGCGTGCAACCTGTGATGTCTTGCTTAAGATGTCCTTTCTCTTGGTCCGTGGATCTTTGCCTCTCCAATACGTCTCAGTCGGACCCGGATTTTGAACAGTTGATGGGCCCCTTAATGGCCTATGAACAGGACTGTTCCGGCACTGGATTGATAGCGTGTGCGGCTGCACTTGGGGTTTGGGCGCAATGGGATGTCTGAGCGGCTGCTCAGAATCTCCTACAACGCAGTTATATTGAGTATCACGCAAGTTGTCCCGCATTGCTGATCACTGCTCCCTCATGTGAGGACCATGAGTGCAGTTTTGATTTGTTGACCTGGATGGCGTCTCTTTTTTCAGACGGTTCCAATGATGTCCTCTTGGAAAGTGTGGCGTTTTTCTGCACTTACACTCTATTGGATTAGGGAACGTCGCTTCCTGCGTCCTGCCTCACTGGATTTTTTTTATGTCTGAATCACCGTCCATCATTGAGGACTGTTCACAAATAGACGTTTACATTCTGCTCCATCTATTTGAACTCTGTTTTCGTTTTATGTCTAGGCATGTGGACTGACCAGGGGAGGGTGTAGTGTGGTTTGTGGCCTCATGGCCTACATTGCTAAGTTAACTGAGGCCTGGCTGCCATGATGCCTTTTTGCACACGTTACTTTGTTTTCCAGCCTCTGCTTGTGCCCGGCTATTTTAGAACTGTCTGCCTTTCACCTTTTCTCCTGTTCCCTGTGGGTTTCGTCTGCACAACATGTACAAGGTCGAAAAACAACGGGGCATATTATCAAGAACGGCGTTAAAAATTATCGCCGGTTTAGCGGCAGAAAACTGCAGCTAAAGCGGCGATAATGGGCTTGATAATATGCCCTTGAGAATTCCAATAGAAGTCCATGTTCTGGTGTGAACCTGGGCTTCTATTGGAATTCTCAAGGGCATATTATCAAGCCCATTATCGCCGCTTTAGCGGCAGTTTTCTGCCGCTAAACCGGCGATAATTTTAACGCCGTTCTTGATAATATGCCCCAACGTCCCTTGTTCTTGCTGATCTGGTCAGCCCCTAGCACTTAGACATAACACAAAACACAGCTGCACTGGAGAAATTCGTGTGCTTTTAATATTGTGATCTCGCTGTTTGTGACACTTGGAGAAAAACCTTTTCAGGGAGAAGAGCTGTGCTTGTCTGATGATGTAAACCTTGCATCTCGATATTGAGGTATGAGGGTCTGCCCGACCAAGCCCAGAGGTCTTCTATTTTTATAATAAACTAGTTACTAGCACGGGGAGGGTGGTAAGGCCTTTTAGCCCTATATCTACTGACTTTATAAATGCTGTCCCCGTTTGTATTCTATGGAATTGTAACCATGCTTATTATTTTATCATTATGCATTATGCTGATAGTACTGGCACGTGTACTGTATCTTAGAGCACGATAGTTGAAATAAACATTTTAAACTATACAGTGTCTCTTATTACGCACGTTGTGGAAAAGTATGAGTGAGTGATGAAAGAGTGTTCTTGCTCCCGCGAGTCCTGAGAGAGACCGTGTTCTGGGTTGTCTAATCATTGGTAGCGGCGCTGTGAATGAGACGCTAAAGCTAGTTGGATTGGGATTGTGGGTGCTAAGGGGCATGGTTGGCTCACCACTATACTCCGAGGTCCTATTATCCTGTGCATAGCTCTGTGTATGTGCAGAATCCCTACAACACCACCCATCACTAACAAAACAGGCATGGAATAACTGAAGAGATCTGTCGCATGCTGCTGATCAACAGAGGACTTTAATTTAGTCTGCCACTGCAGCTCTCAACAAGCTACATGCTAGGACTGCTTCTTGATGTCCCACAATGACAATCAGATATGGGATGATAGTAACAAAGTCCATCCCAGCACATCTCATTCACATTCTCCATCCAGCCCATGCCCGCTCAGCACCATAAACATAAAACTAAATATCTCTGAATGGACAATCCAGTGCATTAACCACCAAACTGGTCTATGATGACAGGAAATGCCATAGAGAGACCTGCAGAGCTGCTCACTGCTGCCAGCTTACTGAAAACCATGAAATGCGCTCCTATCTTTCACACTTCATCCATCTCACTGCTAGGCACTTTGCCCCAAAACTGCACCTCAGGGTCCTCATGCACAAAATGGAAACACTTCCACATAGGATCAAACCAAAGACAACAGGATTCCAAGCACACAACCTAAATGGTGTAGCATGCCTCCCATATTGGCAAGTGCTTCAGCGCCCCACATAGCGGTAGTAAGCGTTATATAAATGTTGCACTACTTACAATACAATCTATTTTTTTGTCTCACAAGACTGAGAGCTCTTCAGCTTTTCCAAACTCTTCCAGCAGCCTTGCCATAGAAAAACTATGTTATTTGATTTCAGTATGACAGCAGAATACATCAAATTGTTGTTACGAGGAGTATTATGGACTGTAGTGGTTAATTATTTTCTCAATGGATTATATTTATTTATTTAAAAATGTTGTTCATGTTTGCTTTAATGAAATATATAAACATAGAAAAATGGACTTAAATTCTAAAATACCAGCGACGACGTCACACTATCTAATATAGCAACTAAACAAATTTTTGTCATTTGGTTTCAGCAAATGTGCAAAACCAATTTATCAATTAAAATACATCCAGATACTCGTACTAATATTCTGATACTATGAGGGATATTCTCAAGAACGTGCGATAAACATCGCCAAAATAGGCTAACGCAATTTTTTATATCGCCGTCTATCGCGGGAAAATAATTCTGTGTCAACGTCGTATTCACAACACGGCGGTAACATGCGATAGTTTCCTGATAACGCCTCAAATGTCCGCGATACAAATACCGTAACATCGATAAAAAAGGAAACCCGAACGCGAAAAAAGTTGCGATGGGCCCAACCGCGACAAGCAGCGCCAGGCTTGCAATTCCCACGTCAGGCGGGAAAAATCACCATAAAAGCAGCAAAACCCTCCCCCCCCCCAAAAAAAACCCATAACAACTGCAAAGCACAATGGAGGCAGCCAGAGCAAGTACAGAGGACAACCCGAACCCCACAAGCCCCACGGAGGACCAGCCTGGTACCACGGGGTCAGGCAAGGAGAAGAAGAAGAGGAAGATGCAGTTCAGTCCGCAGGAGAACATGATCCTGATTACGGAGGTGATAGAACACCATCAACAACTGTTCATCACCTCCACTGTGTCATTAGCAACAAAAAATGGAACATGGCAGTCCATCGTGGACCAGGTGAATGCAGTCGGAGTGCTGAGGAGGACAATGGACGAGGTCAAGAGGCGCTGGAATGATGTGAAGCGCAAAACCAAGCTGAAACTCGCAAACAACCGCAAAGCAGCAATGCAGACTGTGGGTGGGAGCCCTGCGCCATAGGAGGAGCTGGATGAGATGGAGGAAATGGTGTCCACAGTCATCAGTGTGGAGACGGTGGCAGGAGTCGAGGGACCGGACACTGCTCAACATGACCTGACACAACAGCAACAGGGTGAGTAACCACCAGGGACTGGGGGGACGGGGAGAGATGGGCACAATGGCACACATGCACAATGAAGTATAGCACACTGCACAACCACAATGACTCTGGATCATGTCCCTGATCTCCTTGCCATACTGCAGCACACATAGAAACAGCAAGTAGTCCCCCGTCCACAATGTGCCTAGAGGGGGCCCTCCCCACACATCACCAATCTCACAACAAACACATGCACATGTGCTGAACCCAGCAAAGCTGCGGATCCATGAGCCCCACTGAGAATGCAAGTGACACTGCATGACGATGAGCATGTCTGCAGGCCACTCATCATGACATGTTGCACGCCACGACACCGAGGTGGCTGAGTGTGGTCCACATCCGGAAAGGAGCAGGTCACACACTGACACATCCACATGCACAAACAACCCGTGACGGCAACAAGACATCTGCGGACAAACCATGCCCAAGAGTCCCAACTCCCACCAAGAGCCCAATTTACCCAAGTATGCAACATCTCAGCACTGCATAAGCACAGAAGTCAAAGGCACACCGCCTGAAAGGGAGAAGGCCAAGCAAAGTCTGAGCTGCAGGGGCGACTCTCCCACAATTCAGCACACACACAAGAATCAGAGCACATCAACATTGACAACAATGTGGTACAAAGACAAATGGCGGTTTCTACCCAGGAGGCAAATGGCGCACGCTTAATCACGCCCAGTATTCTTTATGGCTATCTCTGCGGTGCACAAGGTAGGGGAAAGAAACCACAAAACCCCTTGAAACGTGGACCAAGGTCCATATACAACACACAAAGCCTATGCACACGCTATATTGTTCATTTGATGGTTCAAGTGAGTACACATATATGAAAAAACTTTTATGTGTTATTTATTAGAACATCACGACTAGGTCCAGCCACCACGTGTTTCGTCCAAAGGAAAGTAACCCTGGACTTCTTCAGGGCTGATATGAAAAGGAAATTCTAAGACCTAAAACGGGTGTAAATTCAAACCGCCGGTACTGCATGATGTAGTCTTAAAAAGTGAGACCAGGTAAATCTAAAATCGATTAATTCCAGACCGGTAGGTTAAATGGCACACTCCAATACTTATTATAAGGTATTGTCAACAAATCTTGAAGCGAGTACGCTACAGTCCTGCTACACAACACTCCCGGTAGCGCGCTACCGGTCTGGAATTAATCGATTTTAGATTTACCTGGTCACACTTTTTAAGACTACATCATGCAGTACCGGCCGGTTTGAATTTACACCGGTTTTAGGTCTTAGAATTTCCTTTTTCATATCAGCCCTGAAGAAGTCCAGGGTTACTTTCCCTTTGGACGAAACACGTGTTGGCTGGACCTCGTCGTGATGTTCTAATAGATAACACATAAAAGTTTTTTCATATATGTGTACTCACTTGAACCATCAAATGAACAATATAGCGTGTGCATAGGCTTTGTGTGTAACAATGTGGTACAAACTGCAACACTTTCACAACAGAACAGAGGACACAACGGCTGCTGCTTGTGTGTAGAAACTGGCCAATCACATTTGGCATAGCAGGAAACTGTGACATGATAATGGACAAGTACAACCCCACATCCCTGATGGTGCACAAATGTCCACTGTCCCGCTTCAAATATGCAGCTCCTCATAAACAGTCACAATGTACATTGTCATGCAGTCTGTTTGGAAACTTGGCCAATGCGTGAACATACATGGAACACACTGTTAAAGTGCATCTCCCCTTTACATTGCAGAGGGAGAATAATCACCTCCTGCAGAGCAGACCGAACACCTCCTCACTGATGACGAGGAGGACCTCCCCACCTTCGACACCGATGCCCTCCAAGAGCTCATGGACAGCTTCGGCTCCCCACCTCCAGGAGCAGGGCAGCCCAGCTGCATCAAGGAGACCCCACCCCCTGCACAGACCACACAGCAGGAAGCACCAACCACCCCGGCTGTCTCCCATGATCCCCACGACCAACACATGGCATTTCAACGCCGTGTGTTGGAGGGCCACAAGGGGATGGCTGAGCAGGTGCGGGTGGGGTTCGACCTCATGGCAGCCAAACTTGATGCCATCCATGGGTGTCTACGTCCCATCAGGGACCACTTACAGTCCCTAACGGACACCCACAGTCTGCTCCATGGTCTCCAACGAGCCATGGCTGACATCGCTGGAGTCATGACTTGGAGACAAGAACACCTGTCTAGTCAGAGTGGCTCCAGCGATCTCAGCCATGAGTTGGGACACATGCGGAGGCTCATGGAGGACACGGTGCGGATGGAGGTGGAAAGGATGGCTGCCACGGCTGCACATCAGCGAGATGTAGCTGGGATCTTCCATGCCCTGCAGATCCTCATCATGGCATTGCTGCCACAAGGCCTGGCACAGATGAATGCTGCTGCTCCTACACCATCCACATCTCCTCCCCCTGATGTGTCACTGCCACACAGTGCGGCCGACAATCCACCTCCGGCCCCTGATGTGTCAGTGCCACACAGTGCTGCAGCCAAAACACCAACACCCACAGGTGAGGCACATCACACATCAGAGGATGATGATGTGGATGAGACTGCTGTTGTGGTAATGAGGAAGCGGTAGCATTCATCTCCGCCATATGGCCTGTTTCAGCTTGGTTCGGCCCTTTGCATCATCACCTTCCACTGTCCCCCAATACACTCTGCGGCACTCACCTTGGATCTTGACATGGACTGCCATATTCTGTTTGGTTACCAATGACACAGCAATCAGACTGAACTCTTCCTCTTCCAATGAACTTGTCCTTCCCTAATGGACTCTGGCTGGCCCTCCACGGGGCAACAATGTCAAGTGGGGTGTGCATGGCCCTGTACTGCTCCAGCTGCAGCACTCCACTGGATGTGAATAAAACATTCAAATTCACACAGATGTGTCATGTCTATGATCCTTCAAGTACGACAGTATGGATGAATGTAGGGTCACTGATTCCCCCTCACGTCCATTTTGCACATGTTGTGGGGCTTGGGTCACAGGGTGCATCCCTGCCGATTGCGGTCCGGGTGGCGCAGACACTACAACGGAGACACACGCATTGGTTACTTCCTTGTCGAGACCAGAACTGAACCACGCCCAGAGCCCCGGGCTCACTGTTCACACCCCTACGCTGGACTGGCATACGCCAGCCCAGCCCACTCCGCTTACGCTCACAGGGGGTGACGACACAGCTACATGTCCCAGGTCTTCCCTGTAGTGATCTGCTGGTCACTGGTCTAGTTGTCAGCATGCCACAGCCACTCCCTGAGGGCTGGTTTACTCCCACACCACACCCATCCAGCACAGGCGTCACGGGACATGTGACCCTGCCAATAAAAGGCGCCACCACAGCACATCCCCCACTGCCGGAGGTGACATGATGGCGTCCGCATCCACGCAACTCAATCATGAGGGGTCCATGACTTGCGTTGCACAGAGTTAGTGGCACCCGATGGCCTGCGTCCGGCACGGGCCTACCGCCACGTGGCGATGACTTGCGTTGCACAGAGTTAGTGGCACCCGATGGCCTGCGTCTGGCACGGGCCTACTGCCACGTGGCGATGACTTGCGTTGCACTGAGTTAGGTCCACCTGAAGAGCTCAGCGGGTGTGCAGCCTGCGATGATGCGTTGGCCTCGATACGGCGTCCAGCAAATCAAGACTCAAATTGAATTGTGAGCACTGCTGGACCGCAGTGTACGCGCAGTCAGCAGTCAGCACACACATGACTCTGCGGTGCAGTGCCGCAGGGTGCGCTGGGGGCCTGTGGCGCGGAATCCAGCGATCGGCTGAGGAGGTTGCACCGGCGCGTGGAGGGCCCTCTTGGAGACACGCCAGTGGCGGCAGGTGAGCATTGAGGCCTGGGTGCGCAGGGGCGGGCAGTTATCGCTGGGCGGCGGACCGGTCTGGGGACCAGGGCTGGGGTGCAGCAGGCGCACAGGATCGCGCAGGCACCACCGGTCATGCCAGCGGCCTCGTGGCTGGATGGGGGGCGCCGCCCTGCCAGACACGACCCTGCATGCGCTGACGAGATGTGCGCGGGTTGGCTTGGGACACAGTCACCTCGTCTCCAGTGTGAATATGGCCGTTGAATGTGGTCGGACACGTGTGTGTAGGCCTATGGTCACAATATGGCGGACACAGAGACACACGCAGTAGTTACTGTGGTGGCCATCCCGGAACTGGACCACGCCCAGGGCCCCGGGCTATTCATTCGCGACATACGCCGGCCAAGGCCGCTCCACTCAGACTTACAGGGGGGGGACCACATGGCTACATGTCCAAGGTCTTCCACACTGCCTGGGGTCACCTGTTTCCGTCCACTGTCCACTACACTGCAAACACCAGCAGTAGATGTCCACATGGACATGTCTGTGCTCTGCATACTGCAGTCTGTCCAGCACATCTCCGCCACACTTGGCATTGTGTCCTTTCTTATTACTGGGTCACTTGCCTCTTTCGCACATTCTTGGTTCCCACCTCTCCCCACATTCTGCAATTGTGTGGCAGAGGGGCTCTGCCATTGTGGATGGTTTGTCTACATGTCTGGCCCCTGTTACCACGGTTACTTGTGTTGTCGTGTCTGGTAGTTGGGCATGTTGGTTGGCATGTTGTATGTGATTTTGTTACGTGTGCTCTCCCACAGTTGTGAGTTGTGTGATTGTGGAGTTGAGGTGTGTGGTGTGTTCAGTTAGTACTTACCAATGAGCAGTGCATTGCCATGGGTGCCATCCTGGAAGCGCTGGTTGATGATGGACTGTCGGAAGATGTATGTATCATGCACACTGCCTGTGAAGTTGGAGACGACATTGGTGAACTGTCCCTGGTGGTCCACTATTGCCTGCACATTGATGGAATGTGTGTGCTTTCTGTAGCGGTAATTGTGTGCAGGGTCGGCAGGGGGCACAAGTGGTACATGTGTACAGTCAATTGCCCCCGACACGTGCGGTAAGGCAGCTATGTCGTAATTCCCTTGCATGGTCTCCAGCTGTTCATGCCCAGCGTGGGGGAAGTGAAGGTGCAGGGGTATCAAGATGATACAAACCGTGATGTTTACAGGTATGATGAATCCTGCATGATGAGACCATAACAGATGTTTGTGTGGTCGTAACCTTCCTTTTCTTTCCTGCGGAGGTTACGAGCACCCAGACTTTTGTTACAGTATGTTTGGACTGGATTCATCATACCTGTATGCATTCCGGTCTGTCCAAGTGCAATACACTGTACCAGATTACATTTGTGACTATGAGGACGCTTGACCATTGTCACCATTTCTCCAACAGGTTTCTGACTACTGATTTCAGGATATGGAATGGTATTGGGGAGTTCCCGCAGCATTTGCAGTTTATTGGATCCACACGTTGCCCTGGTGAAGTTCCCCATTGGGAATGGAACGCGTTGGCTGAGCTTTTCGTCTTGTTGTTTATGTATTTGTAATAAAGTTCTGTTTTTCCACTAGCGTTGACTACTGGACTTCATGACCTGGGGGGGAGGGTCGGGGGTGTGGTTGCGGTGGGTGTTGTGGCCCTCTTGGGTCTCCAGGCTGCATGATCATTGTCTCCATGGCATCTGTTGGTCTTCAGATGTGGCTCTAGGCTGGGCTCCCTTTCATACTGCAGGTTGTCGTCCTGCTTAACACCAGTAAGAGGCAGGTGTTGAATCCCTGCTGCTAACGCGCCTTATCGCCTGTTTTCGGATCGCATCGCTGATCTGGCTGCTCGTTGGGAATATAGTGAATTGGTGTTTTCGTGTGTTTTTGGACGGGAACGCCTACTCTGCATATCATTAGCGTTAGTTGTCGCTCTCATCCGTGGCGATGTGTTTTGCGGCAGCTATCGCGGGAAAACTGGCGATGTCGGCAGTTTGCACCAGCTTGTGAATGGGGCAATAAGTCTATCGCCACTTTTGCGGCGCTAAAGTGCC
The DNA here is from genome assembly GCA_963921515.1 of Calotriton arnoldi. Classification (NCBI taxonomy): domain Eukaryota; kingdom Metazoa; phylum Chordata; class Amphibia; order Caudata; family Salamandridae; genus Calotriton; species Calotriton arnoldi. Next base: position 292,073 of record CAWUFW010009567.1, read on the forward strand.
GATAAATCGGCGATGGCTCCTTGAGAATATGCACCTATGTGTTCTCCATTGCTCCAATGCGTTAGAAACCAGCAGCAGGCCTCCAGCGATTCTGTATCTATAGTACATAAGCTATACAGCTGTTGATTATTGGGAAACTTCTCCAAGCCCCAACCACCTGAAGTTCAGGTAAGTGGTTGAATGTAACCCGAAATAATACACGTTGTTTTATTGGGTGTTTAACCCCTTCGATGCTCATGACGAGCTCAGCTCGTCATGCTGCGCGGTAGCGCTGTGCGCATGACGAGCTGAGCTCGTCACGACCCCACCCGCAATCGGAATGTCCAGCACACGAGCGGAATTCCGATCGCGGTCAAGGGGTTAAGTATTTCAAGAGATGCCATGGGTCAATAACACAGGCAACAGTACCTTTAATAGTGGGCTAGACCCTGCCATGTCCCCACCACTTCAAGTAGCAGCAACCTTATCCATACTACGGTAAGGTATCTACCTTGTTATGTATTTACAAGTCTAACTTGTGAGCAATGGACAATTTTACACAATAATAGGGAAGGGGAAGCAGATTCTGGAAAAGGGACGGATCAATTTGACACGAAATTCACTTCCATTATGGAATGTAATCCTTTCCATGCAAGAGGGATTCACCAGCTGTGCTATGTGGCAGTGACATTTGGAGACATTTGAGGTGGAAGTTGGCGGCTGATGTTGCAACCTCTAAAAAATACTTCTCTTCATGGCATTCATTTTTTTTTTTCACAAAGTAGGCACTTACCAAAACATTATTTGGATGCGTTCTTCCTATTTATTTTCAGTACCCTTTGTTGTGTCAATGTTACAGAGCCACCAGTCATCTTGCTTTAATCATATCACTTATACAGGATTACTCTGTAAGCTGTGCATGCATTGACGATGACTGCGTGGACTTTACAGGGCACTATTGATTTCCTAGCATGTACTTTAGTTACTCTGTTGAAGAGTCTTTCCTCGTGGATCATCCAGAATGAAACACAGGAAGTGTGTCAATGTCAAAGGTTTGCTTTGTGTAATTGAATACCAGGCGATAAGAGTTTTCATCGTCTGTTGTCTGTGACAGGAAGTGGCTCCCACTAGTCCCTGAGTCTACATTCGTGTCAACATGTCAAGAATGGGTGTTTGTTTGTAGGAGTTTACTGTCCTCCTGAGAATATAATAACAGGACATTTAATTACCCTTCAAGCCGAGTGATAGAGACTTCAAGGATGCCACCTGGGCGATTATTTGTATTAAAATAAAATAATCCTGCCTGGCTCCAAATTTACTACTGTGATGAAACATTGTTTGATTTATCTCGATAAAATCTAATCTAAACAGTGCTGTAGTTAAATACTTTTTCATATCCGGAGGAGCATTCAGTAAACACAGTTTGGTGATCTTAAATTGGCTAAACAGTAATATAAATTGCATTGGCTACGTGTGCATATTTTTACTGTCCCAACAATGCTCAAAACAGTTCATGTAATTAAATGCAGGTGGAGACGAAAGTGCTTGCTTAACCTTAGGCTGAGCGGACAGAAATAAAGGCTGAGGGGCTTATTTACAAGCACCTTGCGCCACCCGTACGTCACTTTTCCCATGTTAAAAATGACGCAAAAGTGGCGCAAGGGGCTTGTAAATAAGCCCCTGAGCCTGTAAAAGAGAGCTGTTGAGAGGAGATTCAGCCACTTTTTAGAGAAAGAGTTAGGTAAAGGAGGAGGCATAAAATGGAGGGGACTAGCAAAGACAGCACGGGTGGGGAGACAGGATTAAAATAAGCAGATTTTAAAACTATGCTAGAAAAAGGAAAGAAAAAGTAGTAGCGAAAAAGAGGCTTGACTCCACTTTAGTTTACAAACTGGACAGCGGCTACTTGCCTTACAATGCAAGGATAATCGTTGTGCTTATGTTTAGGTTCCATGCTAAGCCTTCTATTGTGATTGGGGGCTAAGCTTGTCTTGGACTTATTTTGAAAGGGGTTGTGCATGTTTACCATTTGGTACCTGAATAATGTCCATTTCACCTTTTGTCAGGGAATGGGCTCTTGTGAACAGGCTCTAGTGAAACAGCAGCTCTTTGTAAACAGATGATCCCTGTATTGAGCTTCCCATCCCAGCTGCTCCACGCTTGCACTTCCTAAACCTGTTGCTTATAACAATTGATGCCCCTTCAATGGAGATACGTCTTTTGTCTCTGGGTAGATACGTTGGCAATGTGTGATCAGAGATTCAAAAAGACACGGACGGCAGCCAGAAAACCCTCTTAAATATTCAGTGCAGAGCTTTTTAGGTCTCACCTGCATCAGCGCATGCGCTGTTTGTTTGCAAGAGGTAATGTGTACAACAAGGTGCTGCAGTCTGCCCATTACATACTTTTCAATGGCTTCTTTGTCACTCTTTTGCTGCAATGTAACTGGGTAGTGTGCACCAATGTCACCGCCTCTTCCTCGGTTGGAGCGTGGACCAAGTACAAATTACTTCAGCTTGATTGCGGCCCTTCTGCTTCTTCTGCTTATTATTCATGTTGCTACTGAAAAGCGATACGACGCAACCAGCGCTGGCCATGCCATAGCACATTTTGTAACCGTCCGTTCCCACCCTTCCTCCTGTTGTTTGTTCCCTTTCCCCCCCACTGCCCATCTGTTGTCCCTGTTGCCCAACCCCACCCACTATAGGGATTTTTTTCTTTAACTTTTTTAGAAAACGCTACTTTATAATCTCATATCTACGACCCGGCATGCCTGCGCTTGTTTCACACACTGTGGGGTACATTTATGAGCTTGTTCATGCGTGACAGGGAAAGGGCAGGAAGGCACCATATTTGGCGGCTCCTCCATGTGGGCAGAGGAGCGTAGCCCCACTGCTTTCTCGCAGTGCGAGAAGCAGAAACATAAAATGGTATTTATAATACCATTTTATGTTTCTGCTTCTTGCACTGCGAGAAAGCAGAAGAAGGGTTTGGTTGGGGGCAGGCAAGTGGCCGTCCTGCAACAGGGCAGGGGAGGAGTGGCTAGCCCAATGTTGCGGGCCCTGACACAATGTCAGGGCCCGCAACATTGCCCTCTGGGGCCGACCAAACCAGTCATGCGCACTCTCCATTTTCTCCATGTAGGCTGCGTGCAGCCTACATGGAGAGAATGGCCTCCCCATAGACGCCCGTGCAGTCGGTGTCCCAGCCAATTACAAAGCTGCCATTGCAGCATTGTGATTGGCTTAGGGGAGGCTACCTGCTTCCTGCGGAGGCAGGAAAGCAGGAGCAGGCGCCGGAGCCTGGAAAACGCGGGACCCGGGAAAGGTTTTTATTATTATTTAACCCCCCTCCCCGCGCGACCCCACCTTCCCATGCGACCACTCGCCCGTACCCCCCCGCATGCACCCCCCCACCCGTGAGCCATGCCGGCCGCGACTGTTTAGAAGAGTACAGCCCATTCCTGCCTTTTCCCCTGTTTTGTCTGCCTAGCACCGACGCAGGCACCCTTGCACCATGGTGCAAGGGTGCCTGTGTAGCATGCAGGATTGGTTTTGTGCAGGAAGTGCCACTTCCCTGCATAAAAACAATCCTGAGAGGCATATTCCTCTATCTATGTGTGCTGCAGAATGCAGCACACATATTGAGAGGAAGTAACAAGGAGAAATAAAGATATTTCTCTTCGTTGCACCGACGCAACGCCTATGGAACATCCCCTAGCGCAGAGTAAGGCAATGCAGTGATTTGTGCTGGGTTTCTTTACTCAAGATTTATGAAGCCACTCAGGGTCACGCAAAGTGGCCTTGCTTTTCTTCATAAATCTCATTTTTCAGTTGCGTTGCGCATGTACCACGTTGCGTGGTGCAAGCTCGACGCAACGGGGGTCATTAATATGGCCCTGTGTTTACTGAACCAATTCATCCATGTGCTCCGTTGCACCAAAGATAAAAACTAGAAATAAATCACTTCTCAAATTACTGTCAGAGGGATTTATTGTAGCCTTCAGTCCACTGCAAACGGATCTCTTTCTGTTGATCCACATGGTCATCCTCAGATTCCTAGTCAGGACACGGTAATACTCGATGGATGATGGAAGTAGGAGCCTGGGATGCACAAGACCTGAGACTTTGTAAGAATATTCTTGATACAGATTAATGTATTAATCTATTTGCCATTTCGAGCACGAAGTCGATCCTGGTTTTGAGTGTCTCGAACCCACAGTTTCTTTATTATAAAGAGCAGCATGTTTTTACCCTAAAAATTATCTATCTTGAAACATCTGTGTCAGATTTTGCATCCTGGAGTACAGTGAGGAAGATAACAAGCATTAGTAATGCATTGTTTTCGACTATGTATTGAATAAAGAGCTGCTTTCATCAATCATCGTCCAGTAGAAGGAAAGAGCTCCCTGACAGATACCACGGGAGTGGAGCGGATGTGGCGCAGCAGCCAGAGCTGCTAACTTGAGAGCTGGGGATCCTGGTTTGAGTCTTGGCGGAACTGCTCAACGTGATTCTATGCAAATCACTCTTCGGGTGATAAATTGTCATATAAATATGCTGCAACAGTAAAAGGCAAAGCTTTATGGAAATATAGTTCCACCAAAGTGGATGTTAACAGTATTTTGGTGGCGGGAAACTGAAAAGAGATGCAGACGAGGAACAAGCTTTTGTAAATGCAGGAAAATATGCTACAGCCAATAGAAATGGAGGAAAGGTAAGTGGCATGCACAGGAAGCAATGAGAAGCTAGGAAAAAGAGGAGGCGGGATGGGATGTAAGTCCTTTTTAAGTTTATTAAGTCTCGCCTGGCGTCGCAGCGCGCATGCGCTACTCGCTCTGCGAGGGCCTTTTGGAATCGATACAGTTTCGGAAGGGGACTTTAAGCCACGCCCTTGTTTTCAATTGGCTTGCGTCATCGTTTATGATAAACGCTGGTGCGTGATTGAAAATCGGGCTTTTGGGTTACCGCCTTGTCCACTTTTAGGACGGCCGATGTGGACAGGCCGATGCCATCTTTGTTTGGCGTGACGTAGGAGGGTGTGCTGCTAGCGGAAACGCTGGCTCCTCATTGGGAATTCTACCAGCTCCTCCCTCCCCTTCCCCCCATTCAAAAGCAAACTCCCCAGAGTTGCGATGTTCATTGTTCAGACGGGAGTTCATCGGGTCAGAGTGGCCTTCTCAGTGGGAGGGGGCAGCCATCTTCATCAGGACAAAGCGTGTACTGCCCCCAGTTCACAAGCGCGGGAGCGTGGCAGAGCGCTTCCCAGCCTCGGTCACAGGAGGGCTTTTTGAAAATGTGTTAATCTGCCTTTAATAATATGTCCTGGCCCCCACGTGGCAAGTTAGTTCTTTCCACTAGAATGAGCAGTGAGCGGAGGAGCCACGGGAGGCCATCGGAGGGCTTGTGAGAAAAGAGCCGGGGTGAAGCGTCCACGGAGGCAAGCGCTTGACAAGAAATAAAGGAGGTGGGCACAGCTAAAGGACAGCCTCTGGCGGAATTTGGGGGTTCTTCGTGTGATCTCTCCGACCCTAACCGCACAGGCAGAGCCACGCACACACCAGACACACACAGACAAGCGAGCACGCACACACGCACATGCAGCCACACACAGACACATACACACAAACAGACACACACAGGCAGATACACTGACCCGCAAACACAGACTCGCAAACACACACACAAATGTAGACACACACAGACACACGAAGGCACATACACAAAGACACACACAGACACATGAAGACACACGCACACTGCAGCCAGACACAGATGCATGCGGACATCCACACAAACACAAACACATGCACATGACACATGGACACAAACACACACACAATTAGTTTGCCGGCACATAATCACATAAAACACACTGCCTCACACAGACATGGACATTGTTTAAAGGGTAGCTGAGTGTGGCCTCTGCTACCCTGGCATTCCCTGTGGTACCCCTGGCACTGAGCTCTCTACCCTTACTCACAGGGATCCTGAAGGCAGTGGCAGGAGGCGACACCAACAAGCATTTGCAAGGCAATAGGTCTCGCATTTACGCGAGTTTAAGCTATTGGCATTGTAAATGACAATGCCTTTTATTTATGTTTTAAAAACAAAAACAAAAATAAAAGGCATTGCTATTTGCAATGTCAATAGCTCAAACTCACGTAAATGCGAGACCTATTGCATTGCAAATGCTTGTATTAAAAGCAATAGATTTCTCAAGCACAGCGCAAGCGATGTGCAGGCGTAGCCTAAAAAGGCTGAAAAAGCCTAAAAAGACCCCTCCCTTGTGGTACTGACCAGTCTGTCTGCCTGAGCGTCCAATGTCCAGATGGGTAAATTTGTTTTTGGAATTGGGCTGCAATTACGTAGTGTAATATGTCTGCTGTCCCCCCTTTCTGAACTGAGGTTTGAATCGATTTTTCATCATGTGTAAAAATGAGAGCATGTGGTAGGAATATGTTGCGAAAATCACACAGATACTTTTAAAAACAGAAAACAAATGGTAACTACGGATGTCAGTTAGTCATATATGTGCAAGAGTAAGACATAACTGAAGGGATGGAAAGTTACATATACCCTTAGTTGAAAACGTAGCCATGCTTTGCTACGTCCTACAATAGCAAACGTAGAAAAATCATATACATTAACCTCCTCTCAAAGATAATGCACCTTTACCTTGCACCCCGATTAGCTCGCTGGCCTTCTAGTCTTTATTTTCCTAGATGATCTTAAACACTGAAACCAATTCCGGTTTATTTGGTTCTGCATCCCAGCTTCTCACTCTTTCACATTTCTGCGTCCAGTTCCCACGAGTGAGAAGAGAGGGGGAATATTAATAGTTGAAAAATACAAATGTTAAAGTAGCGTGAAGTCAAAAGCAATGCATCATCGTCTACCCATGCCTACCACTTGTAAATTACCTGTGTGCCTCACATGCCTCTGTACAGGGTGTCTCTCTGTGTGATAGGTTCTTTCCTGTGATGCTAGCATTTAAGAATCATTGGTCTTGTTGGAGGCTGATCTAGGAGTTGAATGCCACTGATGTCAGTGTCCACTAACTTGGATGCCAGCACTTTCTAAACCTGCATTTATTGTGCACAGATCAACAAACCTATACTCCAGAAAACCAGTGCCTTCTTTTGCAGAGGTATGAGTTTCCTAATTTGAAATTTTATGACATTAACCTATGCCTCCATGGCCTCAGAGTCAGGAAACTGTTGCTCTTTTAGGCAATACTTTGTTCAATCTCGCCTGTGATAGGGTATGCGCTCGCGCATACACTCTCACTTTCTAGAGATTTTGGGGCATATTATCAAGAAACGGCGTTAAAATTATCGCCGCTTTAGCGGCAGAAAACTGCCGCTAAAGCGGCGATAATGGGCTTGATAATATGCCCTTGAGAATTCCAATAGAAGCCCATGTTGACACCAGAACATGGGCTTCTATTGGAATTCTCAAGGGCATATTATCAAGCCCATTATCGCCGCTTTAGCGGCAGTTTTCTGCCGCTAAAGCGGCGATAATTTTAACGCCGTTCTTGATAATATGCCCCTTTGTTTTCTACAAGGGGCTTGGAGCTCGCCCATTGCTTCATTATCACTCTCATTTGATGTCTTCTAATTGGGAAGCACATGCCGTCTTCACTTCCTCTTCTTCCGTCTGCAACATAGACCAAGTACATATTGCCTCATCTTAATTAGGGTCCTTCTGCTCTTGGCACTATGACTATTATTTTTTCTAGCTAGCACAGTCGTGCTTGTTGCTTATTACCTCCCATCCCCCAAACCACTTTATCCATGTTTATTCTTCCCTCCCAACCCCACCCCGTTGTCTGTGTTGGCTCTTCCCTCCCATCACCCCGCCCTTCGGTTCTCTGTATTGCTCCCTACTCCCATTCATCAGTAGAAAACAAGCATTTTCAATGCAATAGGTCTCGCATTTGTTAAAGTTAGAGCAGTTGGCGTTGAAAATAACAATATTTTTTACTTTTGTTTTTTTATTTGCAGTAGAGTTATTATATTTGCATAGCACTATTACCAATGGTATAAAAAAGTTAAAGTAAAAAACATTGTCATTTTCAACGCTAACAGCTCTAACTTTACAAATGCGAGACCTATTGCATTGGAAATGCAATCAGTCTTGCATTTGTTGGAGTTGGGGTTGGAGTTATTGGCATTATAAATGCAAATGTTTTTTACCTAGGCATGTTGCAGGGACCTCTTTTGGCCACATATGGTACTGCACCCTGCAAAGTTGGAGTTATTTGCATTAGAAATGCCAATGTTTTTTACCTAGCTATGTTGCAGGGCGCAGTACCATATGTGGCCAAAAGAGGTCCTATGGGACCTCTTTTGGTCACATATGGTACTGCATCCTGCAGAAGATATGGTAAATCCACCGTACCCATAATGCATTGCATAGAAGACAGTACCACGAGTACATTCAAATAGCTATGTCCATATATACAATTAGTAGCTTTCAAATGTGACAAAAGAATTATTATATTAATTCCAGATTAGGTTGTACTCTGTGTGGAGCTGAGGAAGGGAAATTTATAGAAGGTCTCATACAAATGTGAGATGTGCTAGTGAGTAAAGTAACCATTGCAAGCTTTGCTTAGGACCAAGCGTGTGTCCTGCCTGAAGCCCTTTAAGAAAATAGTACTCTGATGTGTCCTGCCTGACGCCCTTTAAGAAAATAGTGCTCTGAGGCTGAAATTAAGACAAGACGGTAATAAGGAGGGTCTACTAAGCCTATTGACCAATGAAAAGCCACCATTTACAAAGGACAGGGACAGGAGGCAATTTAAAAGATGGGCAGAAAGTGGACGGAGCTTTATTCCCATATCCTGAATACAGCATGTCTCGAAGAGACAGTGCAAGTGCTGCTTAGGCGAGACCTAAAAAGGCCTATGATGCAGCCAGCACTGGCTGCCATAGCACCTTTTTTGTTTTCCTGCATCTACGTTCTAGCCCTTTTTAAAAAATAACTTTTAGCCATGCTGCACAGCATCCATGCTTCTCTACAACATGGTTTAAAGCTATTGGCAAAGCCAATAGCTCTGACATAGGCAAGACCTATTGCCTTTGCCATTGCCTGCTGTTTGGCTGTAGCAATATTTGGGGCATAAATCTTTCCAAGCCTTCTATCGTGGTTGGAGGCTAGACTTGTTTTAGACGTATTATCAAGGTGGTTGAGATTGTTTTCAAGTTCCCACCTGAATAGTCTTATTCATTCTTATGAACAAACTGATGAAACAGCAGCTGTCCCACAATTGCATTTCAGTCACATTTCTACCTCCTATTACATTGGTTATAACAATTAGTTCCCCTCAGTGGAGACACTGTTACTTTCTCTTGACTCTAAAGAGACACACTGGCTAAATGTGTTCAGGTCACTACACGACATGGCTAGCAAACACAATACAGATTTGGTTCCTTTTGCAATGACAATGTGTGGTATCTAAATGTATTTTTTTTACATTTTGAAATGCATTTGTCATTTCGTTTGCTGATTCGTTGTTTCTGTATTGCTATTCGGGCATGGAGTTCCTCTTCAGGAGGGTGAAGGAGAAAGATCACCTGCCTCAGTAGGTTTGTGTCTAGCCTCCGGCTTTGGAAGAATAGTCTGCCCATCTGCCTAAGTTGTCTATCTGCATTTTTAATACCCAAATTCACTTGCTTCATTATTGTCTTCAACAAAGAAATGTCTAAACACATTTCTGCTAAGGTAGGAAATTGTCATGCCCCTTCTCCAGAAATTCCAAAGGTCGAACCCACATTTTATAAACGTTTTACGTATCAATACCATCCTTCTACTCTAGCTACAATTTAATGTTCTACTTACTGACTTTAATGGTTCTTGTGACCACCATTACCATCACCACCATCAGCAACACTGTCACCTCCGCTACCGCTATGAACACTACTACCACCGACACTATAGCCATTACTGTTTCCATCGCCAATACTACCACTATCATCACCAATATCACAATTTCTATCACTATTTTATCAGCACTTCTATCGCCATCACAGTTACAACCACTATCGCCACTGTCATTACTACCACTATCACCTACATCACCAGCAGCTCCTCAACTTCTGCCATCACTACTACTCCTACCAGCATCAGCACAACTGTTACAACCATTGCCACAACCAGTCCCACATCCCTACCACTACTACCACTACCACCAATAACACTATTGCTACTGGTAATACATCACTACCACTACAAATAGCACAAAACATTCTTGTGTGTTTGTGTGTGAGAAGACTCCCGTTGGAAATTGTTAGGTCCGTAGAGTTATTATGGACCTCTCATGTTTCCCCTGAGATATCAGCTGATAATTCTCTTGGGTAAGCGAGAATGAGAAATAAAAGAGTAAATCAACCTTGAATTTACTGACTCCTTTGGTAATTCGTCATTGATTGGGTATTATTTTTCAAGGGGCATTCCGAAATCCCCATTAATGCACACCTCAGGAGTTTACATGAATACTGGTATCATTAGGTCCTGCAATACAGAATCAAAACCACCCACATCGGTCTTATAATAATGAGGGCCATTGTGTGTGTGCGTTTGTGTGTGTGTGCTCTTAGTCATAAAAAGAGGAGACGTTGAATTTTCCAGTGCTTGTTCTTTTAGCTTCTGTACTTTCTCTCAGCAAACATTGACAAAGCCATTAGGAGTGACTTCAATGTGCTATCACAAGCAAGCAGCATTTGTGCATGCCTGCGTGTATATGTGGTAGCACATGGAAACCAGAACTATTGGCTTTGCTAATGCTTGTTAAATAGTCTAACTTCAGTACCTTCTGTCAAAGCTAGAAGATGGATTACTGCATCAGCAATCAAAGTTGTAAATGCAGAATGTAGACATTTTATTTTCTAAAGTGTAGGAGGATAGTTTACCTTCACAACCTGCAGAGGCAAGCACTTAACCTTCTTAGTCACTTAGGCAGCACATATATTTACTTGAAATAATATTATACACACTGATGCTTAGACTATCATTTCAGTACTACAAAAAGAGGGAGAAAATCCACAGCATAAATCTGCTAAGATTTCTGCAACAGAGGAATGTGTCATTTGTGTCCTTTCAGCCAGGTTCAAGGACACTGCTTTTGCTCTGTATTTTGACAGTTAAGAGGCTGCGTGCCTGCAACATATCACTGAAATGTGCACTGAAGTTTCTGAAAATCCACATCTGGCCATGTAAAATACTATGAGGCTGGAATTTTAAAATTGCATCTTTCAAAATTGCTAGCTGACATCTTACACAACTTTGTGAATACTTCCCTGTTAGCCATCAGGCTCATGGGAAAGATAGATTGTAATGCAATCATGGAATAGAAGAAAGACAGCACTGCATGTCCCTGTGAACTGTCCTTCAGGCTACGAATAGGTGTAACACCTGCCTCTAAACTCTGCAACTGGTGCACTGAAAGATTTATGTGAGACAGAGCCATTCTCTGCTTCAGGGTATGTGCTATTAAGAAAGTTGGAGCCCAGGGCTGCCACCTATAAGTGGGCAGTAGTTGTGTTGGGGTTATCTTTGAAGAATTGAGTGGACCATTTCACATCTAGAGCCAGAACATTGCCCTAATTACTTACCAATAATTGCATTACTCTGAGTACTACTCCCTCACTTCAATTAATAAAAGAATTAGGCAGTCTTACCTCACCAGACAACAATCACTGCCTCAATTGCTTGAACCAAACAGAAATTGTATTTCATCACTCTAAAAGAATTAGGGATTACCATTATTACTCCAAAGAGGAAAACATTTAGAACCAAAAATGTCTTGCCCCATAGATTTATAAGCCAGGAGATCAAGGACCTGACCCACCTACTTAATGAAAAGGTAGAAGGTATCTCACCCTTTTATACTGATTTAAAATTTATAAATAAAGATTCTAAAAGCCTAAAAGAAGCTACTCTTACTAAATAAAGCAGAAGAGCTCTTCTATCATCTAGAATATGCATTTTGATCTCTCCCTGCGACCTAGGAAAAGCAAACATGCTTGGTCTGCTGGCTTACCAGTACTTCTGGTATGCATGGACCATCCATTTGTCTAAACAGGAACGAAGAAATATTCCCTGTTGATGGATTAATGCCACCAAGTGTACTAGCATCTTTGTGAAACAGATGGGGCCAATTTCAGCCAGAGTGACAAAACTCTAAACTTGAAATGGAGTTTGTTTATTGTGAACTGTAAAGCTTTACTTTTGGTATATGTAAATAAGTATCTTAAAGGTCTATAGAAGTCATATAGTTTTGAGTGTTCACCATAGGGATAATGGACTGCAGGGTGACCATTTTTAAATACACTGTCCGCACCCAAGAATTCACTCTTTTTAGGTGCAGAACAGGTCTGAAAGACCCCAAAGCTTTTGGTACCAGGAACATAATGGATTATGTTTCTTTTTCGTGGTCTGAGAAGGGAACCTGCATGATATTTGTCTTTTCCAGGGCAGCTTGAACCCCCATCCATAGAGCATTGTGCTTTGTTGGCTCCTTTGGGACAGAATAGACATGGTACCCCAGTTGGGAGGCAATTTTACAAACTTTTTGGATAGACATTCAATGTTCATTGATCCGCGACTTCTTTTGCCCATGCTTGTTGGAAATGTAGAACTCTGCCTGCCACTGCATATGTTTTATTCCCCCCACCCCCAAGTAGTTGTCAGGGAAGAGCCTTGCAGGTTTGTGGTAACAGCCATAGATGCAAATTTCTTTTGTTGAAATTTCTTTCTACACTAGGAATACGATTTGATTCCTTCTTGGGGAGCTATAGGAGGAGTGGCCCCAATATTTCTGTGTGGTTGAAGACTTTTCTTCATAAACCACCTTTATAATCATTGATTCTAACTATTCATCAAACAGCTTCTTCCCATCGAAAGTGATCTTTAAAAGCATAATCTTTTCTGATGTTTTCAACCCCTCATCCATAAGTTCAATCCATTGCTGAAGCTTTACGTACATCTGAAGATGTCTGTCAATCATTTGGCCTCCTCCTACTTCTCGAATAGAAGCTATGAACAGTTTCCTCTTGAATAGTGACTGCCAAACTTTCAAAGTCCTTGGCTAAAGATTGAGCATTGTAGACTGAAAAGATCTCTGCCTTTGGGCCCAATTTTCTGCTGTGAAAGCCTTATTTAAAGTTCATTCCACTTTCTTATCTTTAGGACCAGATGATGTAAAGTCTTCTGAAATAATGGAGGTTCTGTCAATTAATGTAGCTAAAATACCGTCCACTTTAATAATATGTAGAAGGTCATCCTGTGCTTCCTCCCACATATGTAGCTTTTGCATGAACCTGGGTACTGTGGAGCAATCAGTGGGGGCCGCCCCAAACAAAGGGTAGTGGGACGGAACGTAGGAGGGGGAGCACAGAAGAGGAGCGTGGGGGAGGACGGAGGTTTAAGAGTATATAAAAATAAAAAAACGTGCCTGAAGCTTCTGGCCGCCTCCCGTGTCATGTCACGCTTCCTCTTCTCTTCCTGGTCCCGGCAGCCCCTGGGACAGACTCCCATCCAATCCCCGCACTGCTCTCCTGCTAGGATTGGGGTAGAGTGGGGTGGGGTAGATTGGGGTAGAGTGGATTGGGTTTGAGTGGGGTAGATGTTAGTGGACTGGGGTAGATTGTAGTGGGGTAGATTAGGGTAGATTGCAGTGGAGTGGGATAGATTGGGGTAGAAAGGATTGGGGTGGATTGGGATAGAGTCGAGTGAGATTGAGCATGCTAGAGTGGGTAGAGTGGGGTAGATTGGGGTGGAGTGGAGTGAGGTATAGTGGGGTAGAGTGGAGTAGGGTAGATTGGGGTAGGTTGGAGTGGGGTAGATTGAGGACAATGGCAGCGACAGAGCTTCAATCTGTGAGACCAGCTGCAGAGCAGTGTGACTCCTATCTGTTCTGCTGTTTTTACTGTACAAGAACAACATTCAGAACTAGGCTATGAATATGGAGTGGAACTTGACATTGTCAAAAGTGATTTATTGATGCAGTGCATGTCCTAGTGACTTTATTGGAGTCTATCATGAGGGGGAGGAGTGTTGATCAAGGGAAATATAATTATAAGAGGGGCTATTAAGTTGTTTGCGGCTTGATTATTCATGATTTTAAAAAAAGCACTATAGAGGGAGCAGCAGGCAGGGCGAGTGGGTGGAGGGGAAGAAATAGTACCATCACATCAGGAGCAGTGGACAGGCACTGATTAAATTTGATTAATCTGTGCTTGGTCACTGCTCCACAGAAAATTTCAGAAATTACGTTTGGCCAGCAGTGGCCAATGAAGGTGCAGACAAAGAAGAAGAGGGACGCTGCCGCCAACAAATGGTAAGCAATGGGAGGGCCCCAAGCCATTTTTGTAAACAATAGTGTCTCGCAAGCGAGGCGCATGCTCTAGTGCATGCACTCGCCTCTCGACTTAAAAAATCAGATATAAAGTGCTGTCTGCTGGAACTAGAAATGCAATGCTTTATCCATCTGAGACTCCGATTCTCCCTTACAATCCAAGTCAGCAGCACATCACATTGCAGGTACTAAGATATGCAACTCCCTTCAAAACCACAGTTGCAAGTTGAGCAACTGCTGACCTTGTGACCCTTTTGCACTTGACACAGCGTCCAGTTTCGACCACTGCCAGACCGTGCTGACAGGAAGTGACAGAGGGACAAGTGCGACAGGCACTAGATATAAATGTAGGCGCACACTTGTTTAGCTGGCATGCAGCCTTCATGGAGACTGAATATCCGAGTCTATAGGCACTCATACTTGAGACATTCAGTGCACTCAGCCAAGAATGCTGTGCACAGATGCAGAGGTGCATAGACGTAGATGAAGGAAGTGATGCATGCACCAGCCAGCGGGCACGGGAGGAAAGGTGCAGCTACGCAGGGACGGTGCAAACAGTGAGATAATGGTCCCGCAGTCGAGGATGGTGCATGCTCTACCCAGTTCACTCACCCCGTCTGTCACTCACTCACTCACTCCAGCTTTAATGCCATTTGGAAAATTTACCAGACAGGCACAGTCATGCCGAGGCGCGAGCTGTGGTATGTTGACTTTGAAAACATTAAAAATAACTCGTGCACTTTTAAAATTAGGAATTTTGATTCCATCTGTCGCACCTTGTCAATTGTAGAGTCGCTGTCATTTGGCCGCATTTACAATAAAGAAAGGCATTATGAAGGCACGCGATTATTTCTGGTTATACCTCGAGGTGACTTTTCTTCTTTCTTCTTTAGCTGCTCCACAAATATATTTAATCACTGTTGTCATATTTACAATCTGTAACTATAGCACCCAGAAAGTACAAGCGCTCCTCCAAGCAGCTGCTACGAATGTCAGATGTGCATATTTGTTGGTTTCCTTTCTAAACAGTTAATGTTGTTGAAAAGGTGCTTACGGACTTCAAGAAACACCTTTGATTGCAAATTCTTCAGAGTAATTAAAGGTTTAGACATTCCGTTCATTCAAAGTCAACCAGGGAGTGTTAAGTTCTTTTTGGTTAGTGAAAACTTCAGTGACTAATTTAAAAACAGATCAAAAGAAGAAGTTTATAAGTACTACATCACTGCAGTGCCCCCCTCCCCCCCCACCCCCGCCCCCGCATTCGTTTTGTGTTTTCCAAACCAAAGTCTTAAAGCTGGAGTTTAAAAACAAAAAAAAACCCGCATTAGTTTTGTGTTTTCCAAACCAAAGTCTAAAAGCTGGAGTTTAAAAACAAAAAAACAATGTCTCTGACAAGTAAGGGGGTCAATCACTGGAACAACCAGGCTATTGTTTACCTCTCTCACCCAGCTCTTCTACGCCTTCTGTAATGGTCTCGGGCAGAGGGAATCAGTGGTGGCGGCCCCCCCTGCTGCACATAGGACGGGCACCTGCCTCTGAGACCTATTAGGCAGTCGCGGTCGGTGTAGGTGTCAATCAATAAAACGAATTTCGTTGCGCGCACTGCATCGCATTTATTGATTTAAATGTTTACTTACCTGTATAGGTCCGTAATCCATACTTTGCTACCCCCCACCCTGCCCCTCCCCCGCCCCACGTCACCGCCCGGCCGGCACACCTACACCGACCGCGGCTGCTATTAGGGGAGAGGATGTGGTCCGTCGGCTAGATTGCCGACTTTCGTGCCGAAAACCAAGGTTCGATCCTCGGGGTCGCGACCACATCCTGTGATTCTGGGCAAATCACTTGGGGGCATATTATCAAGGGCTGGCGATATAATTATCGCCGCTTTAGCGTCCGTTTTCGAGCGAAAGCGGCGATAATTATATCGCAATATCATCAGGACACGCTAGCGCGTGTTTCCTTGATGTAGAGCCCGTTTTCACAGCCTCGCCTTGCATCGCTAATGAGATGCAAAGAAGGCGTGGCTGTGAAAACAACACAAGTTAATATCGCGAAGGCAGCTTCGCGATATTAACAAGGAGGTGCAGCGATAAAAGAAATCGCGCTACCTCAGCTTTAACTCAGGAATTTAACGTCTGTTAAATTCCTGACTTAAGCATACTTTTCATGGGAGATGGATTCTGCTGATACGACCACAGGGTCGTATCAGCAAGGTTATCGCCGTTTTCCATGGAACATCGCTGGAAAACCAGCGATGTTCCATGGAAAACAAGCTATCGCAGGAATAATTATCGCCATTGCGCTATGCGTTGTTAATACAGCGCTAGCATGGCGATAATTATCTGCGGTAGCCGGCGATAACAATTCTCACGCTGTGAACGGCCAGCGATAATTATCGCTGGCCGTTGATAATATGCCCCTTAATCTCCCCGTGCCTGAATGTGTCCTTGTGTAACGTAACCGGTGCTCATGTAAAGCGCTCCAATACCTTCGGGTCGAGTTCGCGCTATATAAATCTGCATTAAGAGGAAAAAAAAATAAAAAAATTGACAGGCCAGCCCTGTGGCAATGCGCTGTCAGTTCAAGGGTTTCCAGGGTGGAGTCATCCAAGGTTCCACTGTGGTAAACCTGGTAATTCCATTATGGCTAAATGAGTCAGTTGTTGTCCAGAATACGGCGGAGTTCCCACTCTGACAAACTGTATAGGACTCTCTGAAAAAAAAATGCTCTCCTCCACACCATAGACAAATAGAACACAGAAAAACAGGCACAGAACCGAAATCGCGGCAATAGGATAAGGGGCGCACAAACTAGAAGACATACTCAGACAACTTGATAAAATACACTCAGCTGAATGAGAGATTCAAACATACAAGATGCGGCAGAGCGCCAGGCCTGGAAGAAAATTGTCACTGGAAACATGCGGACATCTAGGGTAAAAATAGGCCCAACTTTCTCATTGCTTCCAAGTGACACCGCCAAGCACACCATTACCCACAGAAAAGCACATCGGCTGTTGCGCCGGGCACGCCGTCTGTTGGTTGTGCTGCAGGTTGCTGCTGCCTCGGTGCCCTGAAGTCATGCTTTGGCGTGTTTGGAAGCAGGGTGAGTGCTATTCTACAGCCCCCCCTAGCTCCCACCACGCTGGCCATGGCCCGGGTGGAACCCTGTCCCTGGCAATTTTCAGGCCCGACCCCGCGGAGGTCCGCCGGGGTTGTGCCCGTGGTCGGGGCTGTGTTGAGGGATTGGGAGGGTGGCAGGTAAGGGGGGAGGGGGGGTTCTGGCTACGCGGCTGCAGGCTGCGCAGCCTTGTCCCAAACGATGGAGTTGCCTAGCTCCTCGTGAGGGGATGTAGCAGTGGTGGAGCGCATGCTTCGCATGTATGAGGCCCTGGGTTCAATCCCCGGCATCTCCACTACTTTCCGCATCCATCGATGCACGGTCCCTCCCGGCACCCGCAGGGCCATAGAGGTGATGCTGCGTGGGGCAGCAAGCGTGGCATTGGGCCTGACTATGTAGTCACCCGATTCGCTCGTCCATCGCCACATTGCCCCCGCATAGAATCCGCTTGCGAGGCGTAGTGTCTGGTTCCTCCCCCCCCACCCACCCCGCCATCCACGCCTCTAGTGTCTATCGCGGGAGCCACCGGTGATCAGCAGAGACGGTGGGGCACGGGCGATGGAGGCTGCCCAGTGGTCACCGCGGCCTAGGAATTCAGGGGGGGCAGCGGGTCCACGTGGGCCATCGGGCGAGGAAATCCCCCCCCTCCGCTTCCATCGGGAGCCTCCGGTTACAGAACAATGTAACGCGGTTAGGGTTAAACAAGTCTGAAATACAGCCCCCACGAATAAGGGATTCAGGGGAGTAGGTCGGCAATGCGACCCGAAGGGACCTTTGGTCCGGCATGCGCAAACGTGGGGCTGGGAGGGAATGTCATCCATGATGATGTCGCCTTTTGGTGGGGGGCAGGGTTCAAAGTTACTACCTACGCCTCAGCCTCCAGCTTACAGTTTGGAAGTGGGTTTGCTCCCCCAGGGCACGTTGTCCATGCCACGGATGAGTAAATAGACAAGGAGTGATTCCGGGAAAAGAACAAAGGTACCAAACTGTAGTGAATTTTGGCCTTTCTAGTTCTAATTTAGCTACAATCTCAGAATGGGCATAAAGGAAGGCCAGACAAGCAGCCAGGGGATCACAGAGCAGGTGCACTCTGCTCTTAGCATAGTATATGCAGGCTGCATCACCTACAACTAGGAAGCAAGCATTTCTTTGGGTGTTGGGTTGGACCCATACTGGACATCAAGTAATAATTTAGCTATGCTAACTTGCCGGTGAAGATAATTTTATTCGGGAGCAATTGAGCGCTGCAGGTGGCCATTCCTTGCTTGAGATAGATGAAAGCTTTAGGTCCCTGATAGTACTCACATACTGGTCCAGTGGCTACCGGGCCATCGCACCCCAGGTTGGGGGTCATCTCTGTTAAATCCTAGGATGGACTAGGAGGGTACGGGACTGGTGCTTGGGAAACCCTGACGGAGCATGGGAGATGCTGGCAGTAGGTCCACAACACTCCACCAGTTCTCCCCCACCAGTGGTATTAAAAGTATCCCCAATTTTCACCATGTGAACAACACATTAGAAGGCTTGGGATACAATTTCACCTGTCCACTGAGCTACAGCGGGCTGTTCCGTTGGGGGAAAACTACAGCAGAGACTGGTAGGGGGGAGGTCCCCCAACACATCCTGGCCATCCACTTTGTTGTTCACAACAACTGCACATGTGAGAGTCCAATTACCTGTGCATAGTTCATTCAGATGTCATTTTAATTTAAATAATCGCTGTAGTTGCAAGTTGCAAGCGTGAGATTCCCCCAAGGTCAACTGCTCACATTATCTGCAATAAAGCTGCCTGGGAAGTCTGGGTGCAGTCACCACAGATCAAACTGAACAGGCAACAGTCCGGCAGGAAAGGAGGGATGTTGAATTGATTGCCCACTTAGCAGTATGACTATTGCACAGGGGGATGGAGGGTGATTCAAGGGACACGGGTGGTGTGGCGGCAATGCTAGACGGTCAGCTTATGCTGGGTAAGAGGTTCCGCATCACCCCTTTTGGGGTGGAGCGTAGCAAGGCAAGCCCCCGGTTGTTCAGGCCCACAACCGCCCGAAGGACTAACGGGGCGCCGACGCAGTTTTCCAGGAACCTGCCATGAGGCTCCTGGGATTTGGCTCTGGCACCCCTATTGTGCTCCTGCAGAGGTACCCTTCTGTACCCATCTGCTTCCAGATCGCCCTGTAACTCCGCCACAGGTCTGGAGGCGGCCCCCGTCGTCGCCAGAGCCCCCCACCAAAACAGCTATATTCTCACCTGCAACCTCTCATCTCCAGGGCCTCCTGCAACCCAAGAGGAACAGGACCATTCCCACCGGAGACCGGTGGACCCCCATCTGTATCACAATAGCCCTTAACGTTAGCCTGGATCAGCTAGTGTCTGATGAAACCAAAGCCCCTTTGGCCTGCGAACTTGTGCATTGAACTATTCACCCTCCTGCGGGAAAGTTCCACTGCCTCACATGACTCAGCCCCGTGCCAACTCTGGGCGGGACGATTTCAGATAACCATAGCTCACATTGCCCCATCTATTTGCTGATCTCACCTAGCTGCCGTCCTTCTAGCACCGTATGTGCCTGAACACCTGTGTCCCCAATCTACGGGACAGCAGCCCACTTGTTAGGTGACCGCTCCCACAACCCGCCTGCCTACTTTGGCTATCAGGGCAAGAAGGTTTATGCTTAACTGAAGCAACCCGTAACATGCCCATGGAGCAGAGTGCAAATATTTTGTTGAGGTTGACCCGACATTTGCACAGTCCCTTTGATTGCTAAATCATGGCGCACAGGAATGTTCATAACTAGAAGTATGTGACAATGAGCAATGCCCCGTTACTGTATAGTATGGTATGGTTTGTTATAGCTTGTCATGGTATGGTTTGTTATGGTATGGTATGACCTGTCATTGTAAAGTATGGTATGGTGCGTCGTATGGTATGGTATGATATTGTACGGTATGGTTTGATATGGCCTGTAATTGTATGGTATGGTATGGTATGGCCTGTTATTGTACAGTGTAATATGATATGGTATGGCTTGCCATTGTATAGTATGACATGGCCATCTATTGTATAGTATGGTATGTAGGGCCACTGAAATTATGCAACTTTGCGGCCGCAGCGTTTTCTGCATAATTATGGATTTATGTAGATGCCACACAATCCATCACCTTCTGCATAATCTGCAGATTTTAACAAACATATTTTAGTTTCTAGCGCAAATGAAACAAAAATTACTAAAGTGTGGGGACACATATTTACGCGTACAGCAAAGCCCTTTGCAAAGGTTGAGTGGTCCCCTTTCTGTTGCTTTTTTCTATATATTTGTGCTTATCTGGTCCTACTGAGGTGAAACCTTTGCCCAAACACTGTTAACAAGTGTTAAATATCAGTATAATGAAATAATACTATCAATACTTTATTGTGTCAGCTATACAAGTGCACGCCATACAATTCAGCAATTTCACAATTTAAAATAGTGAGTAAAATGACAATTAGAAATATTAAAAACAATTAATCATCTTCATACATCAGTCTACATCTAGAAAGTCACTAAGTGAGTGGTAAATTGCAATTCATCACCTACTTATGTCAGAGAGGTTTTTAATTTTAAAAAATGAGCAGGTCCACAGGCGTATGGACAATGATATAGTGACTTTCGGTAGAGCATGTACATTTGAGCTTTGAATGGGACCGTTTGGGAGGGATATCCAGGTTTGCAACACTCACTGGGGCATATTCTCAAGGACACATCGCCTAGTTAGCAACACTTCATCGCAGCCAAAGTGGCGATAAATTCATCGCACCATTCACAAGCTGGTGTTAACAGCCCATAACACCATTTAACCCGCTATAGCAGCCGCAAAAAACATCGCCACAGATGACCCCCTCAACTATCGCTAATGAGATGCAGAGTAGGCGTTCCCGAGCAAAAATCCGCGACAACCCAACACCTCAACATTCTCAATGACCAGCCCGATCAGCGATAAGACCACAAATCAGACGATAAGGCGCGTTAGCAGCTGAAATCTAACACCTGCTCTGACCTGGTGTAAAGTCGGACGACAACCTGCACCACAAAAGAGAGCCCAGCCCCGAGCCACACCTGAAGAACAACAGATGCCATGGAGCCACTGAAAATGCATGCCGGACACCCAAGAGGGCCACAACACCCACCGCCACCCCCGCCAGGACCACCCCCCCCCCGGGCCCAACCCTGGGCACCCCCCACCTCCCCCGGACCAAGACACAGCACATCAACTGCACGGAAACATGAACACAAGCACCCGCCTGATGTCGCACAATTGCAACAATCAACATACATGTGAGCACTGAAATCCTGATTCATACATACACCATTGAAAGACCAAACAAAATGTCACATACTAATTCGTCACCAAACAACAATTCTGAGGAGTCATGGCGGGGCATCCCTGGACAATCTGTGACTCACAGCCTGCAAGACAATATCCAAGATAAGAAGGTGTGTCAGCACCCATCAAAGGACAGGGAGAGAGAGAAAGAGAGAGAGAGAGACAGAAACAGAGAGAAAGAGAGAGACTGAACAAGGAGCGCAAGGCCAATCGGGCCCTTGGCTCATGCAAACATGCCAACAGCTGCGTGTGTCTCGAAATCTGCGCACCCCAAATCACAGGCCTGGCATCAAAGTCAGCGCGAAGTCCACATCACAATTAAGACATGCAAGCAGTAGTCAGGCGAAAATCAGGAATGAAAGCTCCTTTGTCTCAACACACAAGGCCGAAGGCCAACCAAACCCCGACCTTGGTCCTGAATGCGGCTGGCACACCCTGCATGAGATACCATACCAGCCTCCGACGACTCCCACACCACGAATGCGCTAATAAAACACCAACGTGCCCACACCCCACACACACTTGTCCCTGCACGACCTACACCTGCAAGGGATGCCCTTGACACATTGTCAAGAACGACCCATATGTCCAAACGTTGCACACACATACGACTCATTGCCCAGAGCTGTGGCATATCGTCCACCGAACACCCGCCGGGCAGACGAGTACCGGTGCCATGAGACCAACAAACGCAATGGCCGGCATTCCTGGGCACATGCACAACCCCTGTCACGTGGAACTGTACCGTGCACAAATGCTGCATCTGTTGGGATCCCTGCCAATGGCAGTGTTGCGAATCAGTTTCCGTCTGAGTTTCCGACTTGCCTACGTCACCTGCGTCCAGCCCTGGTTCCACTGTCGATCATGCACATTCGAGTGGCCCATGGAGGTCTGCCTATCCAACGCAACGGTAGCTGAATTGGATTATGACCTGACAGTGCGCCCCCTGTTGGCCCACGAACAGGAGTGTCACCTGGATAGCCGTGCATGGGATGCACTGATCCTTGGCGTATGTGCTGGCAGTTGCGCATGGGAGATTGCACAACTCCTCGTGTGCAGTGACCACATCCAGGCGCTCCCCTATTGGGCTGTGTTGCGTATTGGGGAAACGGCATGGACTGAGCACATCTGCCCGGACCAGTTCATGGATTGGCTCACCCTGGTGTTCCTTGAACCCCACAACGACGTACTATTGGAACACATTGCCCATGAAGCTGCGCTGGCATTCATGGACGAGTAACTACGTCTCTGCAGCCACATCGGATTGTCACCCACAGCACTGGTCCCAACACCTTGTAGCATCGTGGGGAATGCTCACATATCCCACCACAACAGAGGACATGTCTGCCTTCGTTTGGACTCTGAATGCATGTGCGTGGAACTACGCGTGTGTATACACACCTGTGCAAGGTGATGCAGTTCCATGGTCGGAGCAGCACAGCGTCGTTTGGCAGCGTTACCAATTCGGACACACTGCTGGGGGGAGAGTACACACATGGCAATGTAGCACAACATGTGAACTTGTCGGACCCTTTCACCTGATCACTGTCAGCAGAGCAGACAGTCGGCGCAGTCGGGTGGCAGAGCACTATGCAGACCCCATGGGCTGTGAGTCGTGCCCCCTCACACGGGGCAATGGGCAGACACCAAACAACACATGACTCTTCCAGCAAGGCAAGGTGGGCTGAGACCGTTGCCATCCGTGATGATTGGTGTTCATTTTTGCCTCCCCATTCCCTGCACCTCGACATGTTCCCATGCTGCGTGTAAGTGTCTTAAGCATGTCCCTGCCTGTTGTGGCCGTTGCCTTGTCCATACTGACACGCACATGCCAATAAAGTCTACGCAACACCACTGGTGTCTAACTGTGATGAGTGTTGATTAGATTGACCACTCGTGTGCCACAATGAGCATCGTCCCTACACAGGGAGGAACTGAGTGACGCATGTACAATGGGGGTGGGTCCCTCCTGACAGCTCCACCTCTGTGAGCCAGACATTGTTTTGGGATAGTTGCTGGTAGACCTGTGCTCCTACGTGTCTTCAGCAATGTAAGTATGGTGTCCAACCTCTGACCATGTTGAGCAATGTTATGAATCAATACAGATTGTGTCCACACAGATGTGTGTGAGTAGGTATGCGACGTGAAGTTCTGTCGTCACATGTGATGTAGGACACCACTTCTGGCCTGCTACCGATTTGGTCATTCCTACACACAGCCCTATTCAATACATGGACTTGTGCCTACATTGGGGGGTTGTGAGATTGTTGCTAATGTGCAATGGGGACACAGCTAGTACCCACCATCACAGTCATCCAATTGGCCATGTGTCTCGGGGATGAACATGCGCATTGATGTCATTTGCCAGGGTGTACCTTCTTGTGCAATCATTGTCCCTACATCCAGCCATACTTCCATACGTGAGTGAACATAGTCATGACACATCTGCATGATTTCGAATGTTTTATTCACATTCTGGTGAATGACGGAGAGGGAGCTTTACATGGCCATCCAAGCCCACATAACATGGAAGCCCAGTGGCGGGCCAACCAGAGTCCTTTGGGGATTGAAAAGTGATTTGGAAGAGGGGAAGTGCAGTCCGCAGCAGGATTGCTGTGTAATTGTCAAGCAGTGGAGATATGGCAGTCCGTGTCGGGGTCCGGGTGAATGTCGCAGAGTGTTCCGGGGGTCAGTGGAAGGTGTTGTCCCAGGGCATGATGCATGGGGCAGAGCCAGGCAGGGCAAGCCATATGGAGGTGATGGATGCTACTGCCTCCTTCCTCACACAGTAATTACCATCCACATCTTACTCCTCTGATACTTCTTCTGTGTCGGGTGTGTCCGGTGTGTGTGGCAGTGTAATGGCTGCATCACTGTGTGCCACTGACACATCAGGGTGCGAAGGTGATGGGGCTGCAACACTGTGTGCCACTGACACATCAGGGGTCGGAGATGTGTGTGTCGAGGTTCCTGCAGCAGTCATCTGGAAAAGGCTCAGTGGCAGCAGTGGCAAGATGAGGATCTGCAAGGCATGGTAGATCGCAGCTACATCTCGCTGGTGTTCAGCAGTGGCAGCCATACTTCCAGCCTGCATCGGCTCCATGGTCTCCAATGTCTGCCGCATCTGTGCCAACTCTGCGCTGTCATCGCTGGAGCCTGTCTGCCTAGACAGTTCTTGTATCCGAGTAATGGAACCAGCGATGTCAGCCAAGGATTGTTGGTGGGTATGGTGCGGACAGTGGGTATCCGTTAGGGACTGTAGGTGCTCCCTGATGGGACTCAGGCACCCACGTATGGCATCGAGTTTGGCTGCCATGAGCTCGAAACCCAGCCGCAGCTGATCTGCCATCTTCTCCTGGCACCCTAACACACTGCGTTTGAAATCCATCTGTTGGTCGTGGGGGTCCTGGGAGGCAGCCGTGGTGGTGTGTGCTTCCTGCTGTGTGGTCTGTGCAGGGTGTGGGCTCACCGCGATGCAGCTGGGCTGCTCTGCTCCTGGAGGTGGGGTGAGGAGGCTGTCCACGAGCCGTTGGAGTGTGTCTGGGCAAATGGGCAGGGTGTCCTCTTCGTCATCACTGAAGAGATGTGTGGTCTGCTCTGCAGGAGGTGTTGATTGTCTCTCTGCAATGTAAGGGGAGATGCAGGTCAACAGTGTGTTCCATGTATGTTGACGCATTGTGGATGTTTACATTCAGACTGCATGACGGTGTACATTGTGACTGTTTTGGTGAAGCTGGCTATTTGATGGGAGTCAGTGGACATTTCGACTACATGACGGATGTGTGGTTGTACTCGTACATTATCATCTCACAGTGTCATGCATTGCCAGATGTGATTGGCCAGTTTCTACGCACGGGAGGCACCAGTTGTGTCCTCTGTCCTGTGGTGTAGGGGTTGCACTCTGTCCCACATTGTCGTCAATGTTGATGTACTGTGATTGCTATGTGTGTGTGCTGCATTGTTGGCGATTTGCCCCTGCAGCTCTGCATTGGCGGACTTTTATCCCTTCGAGTCGGTGTGCATTTGACTTGTGTGCTTTTCGGGTGCTGGGATGTTTGCGACTTGGGTCATTTGTGCTACTGGAGATATTTGGTACTCTTGTGCATTGTTTGTCTGCAGATGTGTTCTTGACGTCATGGCTCGTAGGTGCACGTGGATGTGTCTGAGTGTGACCGGCTCCTTTACGGATGTGGTCCACACTCAGCCACCTCAGTGTCGTCTCGTACACCATGTCATGTATTGTGACTTCAGCCATGCTATCTGTCATGCAGTGTCACTTGCATTGTCAGTGTGGCTCACAGAGCCGCTGCTTTTCTGGATTCAGCACATGTGCATGGGTAGGTTGTGGCATTGGTGATATGGAGGGGGCCCATTTGTGCACATTGTGGACGGGGGCCTACTTGGTGTTTCTATGTGTGCTGCAGTGTGCCAAGGGTATCAGGGACATGTTCCACACTCATTGCGGGTGTGCAGTGTGCTGCACATGATTGTGCATGTGTGCCATTGTGCCCATCTGCCCCCGTCCCCCATTCCCTGGTCGTTACTCACCCTGTTGCTGTTGGGTCAGGTCATTTCGGGCTGTGTCCAGACCCCCAACTCCTTGCACCGTCTCCACACTGATGACTGTGGCCACCATTTCCTCCAGCTCATCCAGCTCCTCCTGTGGCGCAGGACTCCCACCTCCAGTCGCCTTTGCTGCCTTCATGTTGGCTGCGAGTTTCTGTTTGGTTTGGCTGTGCACTTCATGCCAGCGCCTCTTGACATCCTCCATTGACCTCCTCGACACTCCGACTGCATTCACTTTGGTGACGATGGACTGCCATATTTCCGTTTGTGTTGCCAATGACACAGTGGAGGTGACGAACAGTTGTTGGTAGTGTTCTATCACCTCCGTGACGGTGATCTGGTCTTCCTGCGGACTGAATCCCGTCTTCCTCTTCTCCTTGCCCTCCCCCGAACAGGGGGTTCCATGCTTGTCCTCCGTGGGGCTTGTGGAGTTCGGCTTGTCCTCTGCACTCGGTCCGGGTGCATCCATGGTGCTATGCTGTTTGGATTGGTTTTGGGGTTTGTTTTTTTATTGCTTTTATAGTGCATTTTCACGCATGACGCGTGGGTATTGCAGGCCTGTCACTGGTTTTCGCTGATTTTGGTATTGCGCTTTGTGGCATCACAACTTTTTGGGCGATCGTGTTTCGCATTTTTTGTTTATCGCGTTGGTTTTTACGCGGTCATTTGGCGGGTTATCATGCTGCTATCGCATGGTGCCGAGGGGTTGGGAATTGGACGTTAAGATGGTGTTATTTTCTCGCGATGGACTGCGATATGCAAAGTTGCGTTAAGCTAAATTTGCGATTATTATCACACGTCCTTGAGAATATGCCCCACTGTGTACCAGGATCATCCCGACCTCATGGGCAAGCGGGGAGCAGAACATCATGGGCCTTAGATCTTGTTACTCTCCAAGCGGCAGAAATGTAAGAAGCCACTGGGTCAAATATCTCAAAGCCTACTCAGAAACATAATGACAATGCTGCTTTTACACTGCCTGACACTGAATCTGATAAAAAAGAGGCTGCAAATACTGTTGTCTTGCTTTCAGGGACAAAGTGCAAATAAGCATAAAATGGAGTAAAGTTTTGTGACTGCCTTGATTACAAGTACATATTATTGAGGTCAGGGCTCTTTTGTGCCAGTTTTTACTAAAGGGTTTTACTGGTAATGAGTCCAGTTTAAATTTTACATAAAGTGATCTTTTCAGTTCAGGATAAAGCTGGTCCATATACTGCTCGAACCTGCTGGAAGGTTTGTATTGCAGAAATCGCGTCAAAAGATGTATTCCTTGCTTTGCTTTCACATAGGACCAATATTGTCCTTGACGCAGGCCATGCTTGCAGGTGTCATCTTCTCAGGGTTAGTCCAGAAGGACTCACATCCCAAGGCTAATAAGATGTTTGCAACATGGCTATACCAAGGGAACCTCTTTAAGCTACCACGCTTCGAGATTGTGGGCAAGGGTTTAAGACATTCTGCCAGCTGCGGGTCTGTCCAGACCCGTATCCAATACGATATGGGTTCATGGGCAAGTGAATTCATAATTGACCTCATTCCCAACTCTATCCTGAGGGGTTCCACAGGGGTCCCCAGACCTGGGCAGAAAAGGCTACATAGAAATCTGTTTTTAATTTTCCCCATTCCGGACATATTTTTGAACCCTCACAAATCCGACCCATACGAGCAGGTGGCAGCAGCTTTCATTTGATAAGCTTGGGGGACCGGGGCGAATAATTTGTTGCAACATTTCCTTGAACACCTCAGTGTAGCATTGCCGTACGATGAGAGGGTTGCTTCATTTTTCAAGAACTGCTTGGCCCAAACCAACTTATTGTGAAACCTTATTCCGAGGTAGTTCAAGTGGTTGACCCTGCATAGGGGTTTGTCATATATCTCAAAAGTACTCGTTAGGCTACTCTTGCTATTTAGTATCATAAATTGAGTCTTTTGTGTACATTAATCATAAGGTTTTTCTTGGCACAGTAACACCCAAACCTGTTTAGAATCTTGTGCATTTATAACTCGGTGTATTATAATAAAACAGAATCATAGGGACATTTTCTCCCTCAACTGAAGGCACATCCAGGTTTAATGATAAGAGAAGTTTTCCAACATCGTAGATAAACAGATTAAATAGAAGTGGAGCAAGAACACAGCGCTGCCTTACCCTGCTATTGATATAGAAGCATGTATCAAATCCACTCTGGGGCCCAATCTCCCAGCAGCCGAGTTACCCTGGTATAATTGCTGTATTGCAGACAAGAGTTTTCCAGGGACATGAAGGTCTATTAGGGTCTGCCACAAGATTGATCTGTTGACAGAATCGAATGCTGTTTTTAAATGTGTAAAAGTCAAATATAAAGGCAGATTCTTTATTCAGGTTTAAATCAAGCTAATGTACAGCCTCATGACTTGGTCTACTATGCCTTGGATCTTGCTGAAGCCAGCTTGCAGAGGCAACAAAGTTCCTTTTTCGGCTACCTAGGCTTCCAATCATGTGAGGAGGAGTGTATATCTTTCCAGCACCATCCACTAGAGATATTGGGCGGGAATAATGCTATCACAAAATGTGCCACATTATGCCGCATAATCTGTCTTTTCTTGCCGCACGCTTTTGGCAACCTTTCCACATAGTTTGGTTCTCCCCTGCAACATAATTCCAGTGTCCCTGATGGCATGATATGGTATGACCTGCCAATGTATAGCATGGAATGATATGGCCTGTCATTGTATGGTATGGTATGATATGGTATTACCTGTTATGGTATAGTATGATATGTCATGGCATTCTTGGAAGAACTTACATTGTGTTTTATAGATGTTATTGTCTTGCTGCTTATTGATTGTCAGGAGAAAAACAACATGCTTCCAAAATATAAGTATCTAAAATTAGGGAGATGTAACAAATCTTTAGTAGGAGGAATAAGCCTAAGGTGTGTGTGTCAAATCTAAAGAAGGTGAACTCAATATCCTCCGAAAGTTTTCTGGTACCCTAACCTCAAAAAGCAAACCAGCTGCTGTTGACCAATGAAAAATAAAGAAAAGGAATGAGGGTGACAATGAAGTACTGGGTGGGTTTGAAGCCCTTTTTAAATTTTCCTTTAGATAACAAAAGATCTCACAAGAGGGGGCGTGGCCGAACTCCAATGGAGTGAGAGGTGAATGGTGGATCTCCCAGAGCCCCACCGGCATCCAACGACATCCTGATGTCAATCCTGCCCCCTCTGTCCCCACAATGGTGTGGCTGTCTGTGGGCCACATTTCCCTCTAAAAAGCGAGACAGATTTGGGACCACAGTCCTTACCTGATTGAAATAACCGGCTTGTATGCCGAACCGAGGTGGGGAAAACTAGAAGGCTGCCTCTGCAGCTTTGATGAGTAACTCTGAATGATAGGCACCCCAATCCTGCTGTGAATACAGAGTGGTCCCAGAAGGTGTGGTGGCTGGCGCGGGGACTCGGGGCCTGGTGCCACCTCAACTAATATACAGAGAGGGGAACCAACCAGATCCCCTGAGAAGGCCCTGATGGCGGTGTAGGGTGGTAGTGCATGGGCTGGACCGCCAACCTCAATGGGCCCAACCACCTCCATCGATTCTGGAGCCCTGCCCACCTGGAGCGAGATGCAGAGTGCTCCTCTGTTGCTGTGCTGATGGGGGAGCTGAATTGTAGCATGGCCCGGGTGCTGGCTCGGGTGCTCTGCGGCAGAAGCCGATCACCCTCTTGGAGGAAGGCGCACCCATGCCGGTTTCACAGGTCCCGGTTGCCGGAGCCACCCAGCGGGGCAGCTGACCCCTGTTGGAAGCAGGGAGTGAAAGGTCTGAATGAGACGGCCTGTGCAGTGCGGGAGGCAGTGCCAAGTTCAACAGAAACACCCTGGCCAGATAAGAATGCAGTGACTTTCCCCTCCAAAGGCACTAATACAAAAGACAACCTCTGTTCATCTTATTTCCATACACATGCACTGAGATACTGGACACGGAGAACACAGTGTAGAAAGGTACTGACACATATACAGGAGCTATGAACCTGGCAAGATCCAGAAGTACCGGTGCTGACTGAATGGTTGAGGAAAGAAAGGCACCATCACTACTACCTCAGGCAAACTGAAGGTTGGCCACTGTACATCCTCGGGCAGCTCTGCTGACTGTTAACTCTGTACATTGGACCCCCTCTGAATCCCCGGCAGCAGAATGCAGCCTATAGAAGCAAAGGCATGGGGTGATTCTACTGCATACCATCATATTTGCAACTCGAGTCATAAAGGGGAAGAAAGTAAGGGAAACCTAAGCACCCAGAATTGTCATTAGAAGCTACAGCCCATCATGCAATTCAACACCTCTGTGCTGAGAGGCAGAGAACCCTGTGGAGAGAAGGGCAGACATTCCAAATGGAAAGCGATTAATGGCGACAAACTAATGTTGACCACTTCTCACAGCAATACAGAGGAAAGGTCACTCTGATCATCCCAACAGGGTGACAACACATCAGTGGCCACATTAAACTCTATACTCCAAGCAAATAGAGACACTAGGGAGGCTTTCAAATGCAAAGTTAACACTGTGGTTGCTATTTTTAACATTCTGCGTGATGATCAGAGCAGGTTGGTGAAGAGAATAACAACCAAGGAGCAAAGCATAAGAGAAGTGAAACCTGAAGTCGGAGACTTGAAAGGAAAGGTAACCTCCATAGAAGAGAGACTGGGGCTTTTGGAACTTAGAGCCAAAGATGCAGAGGGAAGAGCACAAAAAACAATATCGCATCATTGGTCTCCCAGAGCATATAGAAGGTGACAACATGATTACATTTCTGGAAACATGGATAAGGACCATATTAGCACCTGAGGACATATCCAGCTTCTTTGCCAAAGTCCGCGCCCATAGAATCACAACTAGGCTGCTGCCACCGGGGGTGCCCCCCCGCCCAGTACTGGCCAGACTGCTCTATCATAGAAACAGAGACCACATCTTGAAGAAAGCATGCAAAAAAGGGGAGATCCATGTGAAGAACTGCAAAGTGATGGTGTTCCAAGATTTTATGGTGATGTTACAAAAGCGAAGGGCCTACTTTGTGGAAGTTAAAAAACAACTCTGTTGGATGAAAGTTAAATAGGCTATGCTCTATCCAGTCAAACTCTTGATTTTAACGAACTGTGGTACTAAATTCTTTACTGATCTACAAGAAGTGTGGGAATGGATAGATGCACAATCACGAAATGGAACACCCCATCCTACATCTTGGTGACTGGGCCCTTGAGGCTGTGCTGGGGGGAATACCTTCCCCACCAAAGAACAGTCACAGAGAGACAAAGAGCATGCATTGGAGGCAGCAGTGGATCTAAAGAATGTGAAACAGGATCGCCTATCCAAAACTGATGGAGAAGGACGCCACAACTCTAATTCGAAACCAGTCTTGGACTCAACCCTCGGCTCAAACCTAGAATCTGATCTCCCCAAAACCACATCTAGATCAGTTGAAGACATTATTTGACACAAACAGCGTCATTTAAGATGTCACATGAGGGGAGGGGGCGGGAGATCACCAGGGAACATCCTCACCCACATCTGCAGGTAATATGGGTGTGGGAGGGGGTTGATAATTCACGACAACCTGGAGTTGATAGAGGACCTGGGGCCTCTACTGCATCGGCACCAGCTATCCCACATACTGGGACTATGCGACTAGCACATGAACATTTATAAAAACACAGTCATAGCACACCCTTTGTAGTCACCAAGAATTTCACAAAAATATTTATCAAATAAATAAATAAATGTCCTAGCAGCAGATATTGAGATCCTTAGGTCCACAGGCGAGTATATCCTATTCAGATCAAGTATGGGTTTTCAAATACCAACCACAGGTCACATCCATTAAAAAAGTTTGCATTTATTCATATACAGCAAATTCCCAGCAGTAATTGAAGCCAACACGTGTTTCGTCTGTACACATCAGTATTCAGACTTTTTCAAGGCAAAATGGCTGAACCGTAAGTCAAGGTTCCACTGCGCAATCAATCCTCCTTGTAGGTAATGTTCAAGTATAGGCAGCCCAACTTAGGCCAGTGATGCCCCCGTGATTTTGCCAATAGCGACTCTCTGGCAGCAAGGTACAACACACAAGTCTTGTCGATAATGGCCGAACCTTGATAAGCCGGTCCCCTCTCACGCCAAAGTAAAGAACGGACACACCGGTCCGAGTGTGTCCGTTCTTTACTTTGGCGTGAGAGGGGACCGGCTTATCAAGGTTCGGCCATTATCGACAAGACTTGTGTGTTGTACCTTGCTGCCAGAGAGTCGCTATTGGCTATTGGCAAAATCCTGAAATGGTAGTATCTTCCCCGACCCGCCGAGGGGCCCGCGTCTCGGGGTCTCACTGGCTGGAAGGCAGGGTGGCGACGGACTGCTCGGGTTTGGTCCCAGCAGTAGATGCGTTCTCCTGGTTCTCAACAAGCAGGAGGGAGCGCCAATGCAGCGATTCCACGATCCTGCCCCTCACCTCTGAACAGTCGCTGTTAGCATGCAAGTTTGGCTCCACCCACAGGTGTGGCTGACTCTGGAGTAACGAGGCTCCTGCCATAGCAGGGATGCACACAAAGGCATTCTTCTGAGCTGCATAAATGTCAGTGGGAGCCTCCTTCGTTGCTCCGGGCAACACGTCTACTGGACTTGTGTTCCGGAATCAGCAGCACTGCCGGTGAGTTTGCGAGGCACAAAAATGGACACGTCAGTCTCGGGATTAGCCCTCGCTCCTCTCCACAACGGGTGCTCGGCCCTAAACAGTATGTAGTGCTGGGTTGCTCCTCGAGCCATACGGTAACCAGCCACTCATTGATTCTGTTAAAGCCCCATGCCAGGCTTTGCAAATACCCCATAGCCGGGGCAGATGGAGGATTCTTTTATGGTCCTGAGATTCCTAACAACAGGGGGGTAAGCAAACAAGCCCTTGGAGAGCACTTTGGGTTCCAGTGGAATTGGTACTGGTCCTCATTAAGGCAAGATTAGCTGGCAGCAGGGAGGATCAGCAAAGTAGGGAAGCAGTCTCTTAGAACAGTCAGTCCAGGTAAAGTGGCAATCCTACAGTACTGCAGTCTATACTCCAGCAGAGTTCTTTCCAAGTCCAGGGGTGGACTGTTTCAGCAGCACAGCAGCTCGTCTGGCAGAGCTTAGTTACAGGACCCAAAAGAGTCCAAAAAACATGGGGTCAGAGCCCCTGTACTTATACTCAAAAATGTCTTTGATGAAAGGTTGACTTCAAAAGGAACCCTTAGAAGTGCGCAACAATCCCTTTCCTACCCAGCCCTGGCTCTAGATGTCAGTAGGGGGTAAATCAGCCCTTTGTGTGAAGGTAGGTCACAACCTATACAAATTTAAAGTGTGAACGACCTCTCCTTCTCCCCAGCCCAGGGAGACCATCAGTATGCAGATGTAACCCCTGTGACACCCAACCCTTCCTGTGTTGTGAATGTCTGGAATGTATGCACAAATTGTAGCTGACATCAAGGCTCAGACATGGATTGGAGTAAGGCTGCAAAGCACTAAAAGTCATAAGCATAGAAAAATGCCCACTTTCTAAAAGTGACATTTCTAAAATAGTGTTGTAAATCCAACTACACCTGGAAGCAGGATTTATCACTACCATTCTAAACATACCAAACTTGGCAACGCCACTTCTTTCAGATCAGGAATTACCACTTAAGGATATATAGGGGAATTCCCAATGCTAGCCTATGAGATGAGTAGTCCTCACAGCAGTGAGAAACAAATTAGGCTGTTTGTCACTACCAGGACATGCCACACATAAAGGCACATGTCCTACCTAGGGCCTACCTTAGGGGTGACTTATGTGTAATAAAAAGGGGAGTTTAAGGCTTGGCAAGTAGTTTTAAATGGCAAGCCAAAGTGGCAGTAACCTTTGCACGCAGGCCCTGCAGTAGCAGGCCGAAGACAGGTTTGAAAGGCTACAACTGTGGGCCACTTCTTAGATGGAATCTCACAGCTCCTGACTACACACAATCCCCACACAGTAGTTACAGGCGGGGACTTTACCTGCTTGGGGAACCCTGAACTAGACTCTCACCCACCACAACCACACTCCCCTACTAGACAACTATCAAGGAGTTGTAGTGAATGGCAGAGCCACTGGGGATTCACGGATGCCGGCAGAGCGACAAACACATGGGACAGAGAATACTCCTTCCACTCCACACTACATGACCTGCATGGTCATTTAGACATATTCCTGTGCACCCCAGAGATGCAAACAGCGATCCAGAATATATGGCTAGAACCATATCATATAACAACCCTGTTAGTAACAAATTAAACTGGGCTCTGACTCCCACCTGTATCCCTAGTTGGCAACTAAAGGTTGAATCCCTAGATGATCCACTTTTTCAACACACTATGGGGGACGGGATCCAAAACTATTTTTCAGAAAACAAACATACTTCGTTGTCCATCCTTATAGAATGGGATGCATTTTACATAGTAATTAGAGGACAATGCATAGTGGAAATGAGCGGAGAATGTCGTACATTAATTCATTAAATTGATGCCCTAGAAAAAAACACTTAGGGACATGGGAAGGGCTTCCCCAGGTAATGCTAACCTAAACACAACCCTCATAGTAGAGAAAGAAAAATTTGTGGAATATGTAGAAAAGCTCCAGTGTTTCGACTACAAAGAGCACATGGTCAAGAAACATGAAGAAAGAGACAAATCAGGGGCTCTGCTTGCCTGGCTAGCTAACCCAACAAAAAAAGATCACGGATTTTAGAACTTGAGAATGAACTAGTGGTCAGAATATTTAGACACTCAGATATAAATAAGAGGTTTAGATGACATTATACTACGTTATATACCTGGAGGCAGCACCAGAGGGAAAACGTAATCAGAGGCTTTCTAGACCAACTGCCACTGTCTAGACTCCCACTTGACGCACTGGAAACACTGGGCTCTGACATAACAAAAGGAGAGATTTGTGGATCAGTTACAAATATGGCCAGAAAGAAAGTGCCAAGATTGGGTGGACTCCCAGTGGAGTTCTATGTTACCTACCTAGAACAACTAGCTTCACAACTACTGCTCATGTATACAGTTGCTAAGGCAAACCCATAAATTACCAACGTCCACAAGAGACAGTTAGTGATTCCCCTGCTCAAACCTGGATGAGCCTCACATGACGAAATGGCTTAGAGACCCCCGACAATGTTAAATGTTGACTATAAAATATTAAGCAATGTGCTCGCATCTCGCCTGCTACCTTATATGCAACAACTAATACACTAAATTATGCTACCTTATATGCAACAACTAACCCGCGCCAAGAAAGCCAGATGGTTTACCCCCGAACTTCGAGAGTCCAGACGCACTTGCCGCCGCCTCGAAAAGACCTGGAGGAACACCAAATCCACAGAAGCCCACAACAACTTCAGAGCCGCCACCAACGCCCACCACCAACTCATCAGAGAAACGAGGAAAAAAGCGATTGAAGACAGAATCTCCACCCACGTGCACAACAGCAAAGAACTCTTCAACACCATCAAGGAGTTCGCCCAACCCACTAGTGAGTCTACTGACATCCCTCCCTCACAAGACCTCTGCGACAAACTCAGCACCTTTTTCCACCACAAAATCAAGAGCATCTACGACAACTTTGACGAAGACAACCAACACACTGAACCCTCACCAACCACCCCGTCACCCGGAAACCAGCGATTGACAACTGGACAGCCCTCACCACCGAAGACACACTGAAGACAATGAAGTCAATCCACTCAGGGGCCCCCACGGACCCCTGCCCCCACCACATCTTCAACAGAGCCGCCGACACCATCGCACCCATGCTCCGCGACACACCATCAACCGCTCCCTGGCGACCGCCTCGTTCCCCGATGACTGGAAACACGCCGAGGTCAACCCCCTCCTGAAGAAACCCTCTGCGGACCCCACCGACCTCAAAAACTACAGACCCATCTCCCTGCTCCCGTTCCCAGCGAAAGTCATCGAGAAAGCCATCAACAGCCAACTCGCCACATTCATCGAAGAGCACAACATCCTCGACTCCTCCAAATCCGGCTTCAGAAAAAAACACAGTACGGAAACCGCCCTCCTCGCCGCAACAGACAACATCCGCAGCCTACTGGACAAAGGAGAAACAGTAGCCCTCATCCTCCTCGAACTCTCAGCGGCGTTCGACACAGTCTCTCACCGCACCCTAATACACAGACTCCACGACGCAGGAATCCAGGACAAGGCCCTCGACTGGATCCGCTCCTTCCCCTCCGGCAGAACGCAGCGGGTCAGACTCCCCCCATTCCTCTCGGACCCTACACCTACCACCTGCAGAGTCCCCCAGGGCTCCTCCCTCAGCCCGGCGCTCTTCAACGTCTACATGGCTCCACTCTCCCCCATCGTCAGAACCTACGGACTCAACATTGTGTCATACGCAGACGACACCCAACTCATCCTCTCCCTATCCAACGAACCCAACACCGCCAGACACAACTTTCGAGAAGGCATGGAAGCCGTCGCCATATGGATGAAAAACAGCTGCCTACAACTAAACACCAACAAAACAGAAGTACTCATCAT
The DNA here is from genome assembly GCA_963921515.1 of Calotriton arnoldi. Taxonomy (NCBI): domain Eukaryota; kingdom Metazoa; phylum Chordata; class Amphibia; order Caudata; family Salamandridae; genus Calotriton; species Calotriton arnoldi. Next base: position 329,045 of record CAWUFW010009567.1, read on the forward strand.
GGGCCCAAACCCCGACACCTGGAGTGATACCTGGTGGCCCCCCGCCCTCGGAAACCCGCCAACCCCCATGGACCACGCACGCAACCTGGGAATCATCCTGGACTCCGAGCTCAAAATGGACCGCCAGATCAACTCCGTCTCATCTTCCTGCTTCGACACCCTCCGCCTCCTTCGTAAGACCTTCAAATGGATCCCCCTTGAACACAGAAAGACTGTCACTCACGCCCTGGTCACCAGCAGACTCGACTACGGCAACGCACTCTACGCCGTAATAAACAAAAACCTCACCCGCAAGCTACAGAACATCCAGAACGCCGCCGCAAGACTGGTCCTCAACCTGCCAAAACACTGCCACATCTCCCAGCACCTGCGCACACTCCACTGGCTCCCCGTCGAGGCTAGAATCACCTTCAAGATACTCACCCACGCACACAAGGCCCTCCACGACACCGGACCAGCTTACCTGAACAGCCGACTCAAATTCCATGCACCCCAAAGGACCCTACGATCAGCCCAGCTCTACTACGCCGTGGTCCCCCGCACCAGAAAGACCAGATCAGGAGGCCGCTCCTTCTCCTTCCTCGCGGCCAAAGCCTGGAACGCCCTTCCGCTCCACCTCAGACAGACAACATCGCTCCCCATCTTCGCAAGAAACCTCAAAACCTGGCTCTTCGACAGACCCCCTCCTTGATGGACTGGAACCTGCACCCACCTACCCCTAGCCCCTTGAGACCCTTACGGGTGAGTAGTTGCGCTTAACAAACGCCTGATTGATTGACTAAAACACAGCAGGGCCGGCTCGAGGGCGGTGCGACCGGTGCCACTGCACTTGCTGCTGACTTCGGGCGGTGCTGTGTTTTCAAGTATATTTCGATTTTAAAAGCACCTGCTCCCACATTCCTTGCCTGCAAAAATTTTCAGGCAACAATAAAAGTGTCAAAATAACTCAGGTGATTAATGTTATTCCTGGAGAGAGATCGGAGTTTTGTCTAGTGAAAGTATTGACTCATCATAAGGTAGTGCAGAGGGTTAATATGCCTGCTGCAAAGTACGTGTACCATGTATGACATATCTCCCAAGACTTTGGGCCAGAACCTTTTGCAGATGCTTTGAATCTAATGGGGTTGAGGTCTATGTGTGCTGGCTCAGCCATTTTAAAACCACTTAGGATGTAAATGTAAATAAACAAAAATGGAAAATGTCCTCTCATGCCCCTACTCATAGAAAGGGAAAGAGGACTATTCGAAGCTTTCACAACAATAGAAAGAGAACTGAGCTAGAAGCCTTCCATAATAATAGGTCTTTTGCAGGGACCATCTTGACATGGGCATACGATTAACAGCCCTCTCAACTGTCTCTACTGAAAGTAACCTGGTAACCCCACCGATCAGTGGATAGACCGATTAGATCCTCCAACCGATTCTTTAGATCCAGAGTCTCTCAGTCATTAACTATGCCTCCGCCATATACCACCAGGAACTGTAAACTCGCTCGCCAAGGACCAAACTCATGGTCCATTAATTACCCAGAAAACATGACCAATAATGCTAAAAAGAACTTAAAGCATAGAACCCTAAAACAGCACCCAGAAACACTTATTGTTGACAACTACCACACTGCTACTAATGGCGAGATGAAAACTAACTTCATCTTTTACACAAACCGCCCAACTAAGTGGAAAAACACCTTCCTTCTTCATTTTCTAGTCTCCAAGTCGGTTAATATTCCCTATGGCGAAAAAATCTCCACAACTGTCTCCCCTACCTTTAAAGGAGAACTGACAATTTCCATCTTCAAAACAGGAAACATTCTCATTCAGGCCTCGGACCCGCACCTCACCATTTTTGATCGGCACTTCCCAATGCTACTCTCCTCTATAACTCATCAGTGCCTTCAAACCCAATCTTCCTTACCGCCCCTCACCCGGACAAAAAACACTAAACCGACCCAATCTCCCTCACCAGATGACCCACGTTACAACTCATGGACATCCACCATCACCAACTATAATCTCACTACCCCTATCATCACACTCCGCCGGTAAACACCCACCACAATGACGGCAACCGATACCACCAGGTCCAGCAAACTCACAACCAGGAATCTCCACAAGGCTGATCCTGTGTCACTTACCCCTCCTGACCACACCCTCTCTACAGCCAACGGCACCAATGATCCATTGGACACTGACCCCCTCAAACCGCGGCACACTCAACCCCCACTTCCAATCCTACTGCCAGTCACCTGTACACGGACTTCCCCCTAAACATAGTACACTCACCTCCTGTGGTCCCAAAAACCACTACTCCGCGACCTAACCTCTTGACTAGAAGCAACAACGACCCCTCACCTCACGTCCAATCTATCCCTACTCCTAATCCTAATGCTACCTTAGGGACACCCTTTCCTTTGCTTTCCTCTTCTAACTCTCTTCCCTTTGCTCAGGACGCTACCTTTGGGCCACCCTCTCCTCTGAACTCCGCTAAACCTACTGCTTCCTCTTGCTCCCCACCCAGGGCTCAGGATACTACCTGTGGACCGCCCCTTGGACTTACTCAAGGGTGTACCCCTCAACCGCCGCTTATGATCCCCGACGCCAGCCTTACCATTCACACTACTCCTTTGGAGCCCACAACTGAGCTTAAGCAGGGGTCCATCTCCCCTGTAAGAGCTGTATGGAGAAGGGGCATCTCCCTGCACCTTATACTGGAGGGTCACCTGATGGTGTCAATCTTCGGCGGATTGAGGAACAATTGGCCGAACTGAAGCGGGACCTCCTTTCTGTAAATGACAACCTCCAGATCCTCCTACAATGCTCAATAAAGAATGAAAAGTTCCTCACACCTTATCCGCCCGCGGGATCAGATCTGCCCTCGCACCCTGCAACTAATTTAAATGATGGAATGGAAAGGTCCTCTGTTACATGCCCGAACTACCCTCGAGGGCCCGCTCCCCCTCCTCCCTACCTCCACTCCAGACCCTGTAGTTTACAGACGCAGTGGTCTGAGGTTGACACGCGCGCACTCTCACTATCTTATGAGGACTACGCAATCTCGCCTAGCTCAATACCCACTATCTCCTCTGATCCTGATAGAGAACCAAGTGTTAACTTGAGATCCTTGAATAAGGATAACTTACTTCAGGTAGTCACTTCGCACCTAGTGGAAGCAACTAAAGATTCCCATATCAAATCGATGCTTCTCAACTGCAGATCAGCAGAGAAGCACGCAGCAGATATCTCCGAACTCATCTTATCACAAGAATTAGACCTCCTGATTCTTACGGAAACATGGCTCAATGACTCTTCCTCCCCAATACTTGACATTTTAATTCCTCCGGGCTATGACATTGTTAGATGTGATAGGGCTATTAAAGCTGGGGGGGGGATTGCCTGCATCCATCGGTCCAGCCTCGTTTTGAAGCAGACTCATAAGGACTCGATGTCCTCCTGTGAGCTACTTGTCGCTGAAATTTGGAACAATTGCAAGACTGTCTGTGTGCTTCACTCGATCTACCATCCTCCTGGGGACAACAACTTACTCTTCGTAGAACAATTAATGGAATCCATCTCTGCCAGCTCAGCCTTCCATACTAATCACATCTTCCTCGGTGACTTCAACCTTCACTGGAATGACTCTAATGATCCAGTAGTCTGTTCTCTTAAGTCTTTCCTCTCAGACCTCAACTATATACAGGCCTGCAACGGGCCTACCCACTGCATGGGCGCTACCCTTGATCTCATCATAGCTAGAGAGCACATTATTCAGCTAGACGACATAGTACCATGTGATTGGTCGGATCATCTCCAAATCTCCTTTCGCATTCAGGAAAAGGTATTGCTTAGACAAGGGCAACCACTCAAAAACAAGCAATTGTCTCGTAACCTGAGAGATATCAACATCTCTAACCTTTCCGTCTTGAGCAAGAATCTACTTGAACCTCCAACTACCATGAATAATTTAGAAGAGTTGACGGATCATTACTTCAACACTATGTCTAATATTCTCGACTCTGCAGCCCCGAAGCTACTTAAAAGGATTCCCTGCAAACAATCCAAACCTTGGTTCAATGGTACCCTTAATGACGAACGTCGCAAGCTGAGACTCTCTGAGAGACGTTGGAGAAATGACCCCTCCACTTCTAGCCTCGAACAGTTAAGAAAGATGAGAAGCTCTTACAACAGACTCATTCGCATCTCTAAATCAGATCATTTCAGAGATCAGCTTGACAGCGCTAAAAACCGTCCCAGGAAACTGTTTGATATCATCAAACAACAGGCTAATCCTATTCCAGCAATCAAAATAGCTGGACCCAGTGAGGAGGACTTCTCAGAGCACTTCGCTGAAAAGTCTAGAAGTATTGAGCGGGAACTGCAACGGGCCGCTGAGAATTTGTTGTCTATGAGTTCCAAGGGTTTGCCTGGTTACATGGCAATACACTCCCAAAATCAATGCCTGTACACACCCAAAAACAATGCCTGCTGGAATACCTTCCGATCTCCAGATTTGGAGGAGCTGTCACTTTCCCTGGCTTCTCTGAAACCTTCCAACCACTTCAAGGACCCACTCCCCGCCAAGCTGCTCAAAGACCTCAACTTGGCAGTTCTGCCTCTCTGGTCCAGGATTATCCAACAATCTCTCTTACAAGGGAGGATTCCCGACTGCCTTAAAATGGGGCAAGTCACACCCATCCCCAAGAAGCCCAATGCAGACCTTACAGATCCCAGTAACTTCCGACCGATCACCAACATCATGTCCCTAGCGAAATTGCTCGAGAAATGTGTTCACACACAGCTTTGCGGCCACATTGAGAAATTTCAGCTCCTAGACCAACATCAATCAGGCTTTAGATCTGGTCATAGCACAGAAACAGCGCTAACTCACATTGTTGATGACGCATTGAGAGCTCTGGACCAAGATACACCTTGTCTTCTAATCCTTCTGGACTTGTCCTCTGCTTTTGACACTATCAAACATGATAACCTGATTAACCTTCTTCAATACAGGATGGGGCTATCGGGCCCTGTCCTAAATTGGTTCTCCTCTTTCCTGCATAATCGAACACAAAGAATCAAAGTCAACCAATCTTTGGCGGCCAGCACTTCAGTTTCTATTGGGGTGCCTCAAGGTTCTGCACTTTCGCCCACGCTCTTCAACCTATGCATGGAACCTCTAACTGCCATTCTAAATGACTCAAACATTCAGTACCACATGTACGCGGATGACACTCAACTGTATTTGAAGATCTCCTCTCCAGATGACATTAAAACTCTTAACGGTGCGCTTCAAAAAACTCAACAATGGCTAACACATAACCACCTATTACTTAACTCTCTCAAAACTGAATTTCTCCTGATTTCCCCATGCAACCACGAGGCCCCCACGCAAAACTGGATCAAAAAAATCTCAGCACTCAACTGCACCCCGCATTTGGTGGACTCCGCCTGCTCTTTAGGGGTCACCCTAGACAAATTTCTAAACATGCAAGGTCACATCAGTGCAACCATTAAGAGTGCCAACCATCAGCTCAACACTCTTAGGAAAATCAAACCGTTCCTACCTCCAGAAGACATGCAATCAGCAGTCCAATCCTTAGTTATATCACGAGTTGAATATGGCTTGGTGACCCTAGCTGGTCTTCCTAAGTCTAGGTTAGCACCGCTAAGAGCTACTCTGAACGCCTCTGCCAGACTAATCACAGGTTCAAGAAAGCACGATCATATCACACCTGACCTAATCCAGCTTAACTGGCTCCCCATTGAAGCTAGGATCCGCTTCAAAATAGCCTGCCTGACACATAAAGCTATACACTTCAATAGCCCCGTTTACCTGGCAAAAAACTTGAGCTCTCTGGATCCAGAAGAAACCTAAGAAGCTCCAATACCCTTCTACTGAAACCTCCGAAATTCAATAAAAAAGAACTTACAATCGTACCTTCTCAGGACTGGCTCCAAGAATTTGGAATGCCCTTCCAACAGAGATCAGAGCCAATCCTTCGACTGCCTCATTCAAAAAACAGGTCAAATGGCTACTATTGGAAGAACTGCATCAACAATAGCCTCCATGTCATTTGCTAGTCAATTACCTGCATTCTTGACAAGCATTTTTACTTTGTTGTGTTGAAATTTATGCTTGACAATATAATTTCACTTTATGTTTGTAACTCGTGCTTGACAATTCATTCTCACTTGGGGTTTAAAACGTATCTCATCTGTCTTTATAGTAAGGCGATGTTGAAACTGTTCGGCCTCATCTGGGTGGGCTGTTTATTGTTTGTTCATTTTCTACCTACTCTCCCCTAGCGTCCTCATTTATTTTATGCCTCAGGTCCCTCTCATGTTGCCTTATGGGGTGTGCTTGGGTGTGTTATTGTATGCTTAACAATTTACTTTCACTTTATGTTTGAAACTTATGCTTGACAATCATTTCTACTGGGGGTTTAAACTTACTTTGTTTGTCTTTGTAGTCAGTCTATGATGACAATGTTTGCCCTATATTTCCTTTTTTGTAAGTGTATTTATATTGTTTCTGTACGTATACGTCAGCTTTCCTCTTTGTACAGCGCTCTGATACCCGGTTGGGTCTTGTTCGCGCTTTATAAAACTTTTCAAATAAAAATAAATAAATAAATGCAGATCACAAAGTGCATATAATGTAGCTAGATCAGTCGGTTACTGCTTTTGTTGGAGATATCCTTTTGTTACTTACAGTTTATAGGTTAAAATGCTAAAACAGATAGGTTTTAAGGGGCCGATTACGAGTTTCGGCAGCGTGGGAGTGGGCTGTATGCCACCACCGCACCTCTGCACCGCAGAGACTCACCACCGCCTGCCCGCCAGATTACGACTTTAAAGTGGTTTGGTGGTCAGCGGCGTGGCGGTCCTGCGGCGGTGCCTCTTTCAAAGGCAGCAGTGCCTTTGAAAAAGACACCGCAATTGGAACGTGCAACAAGGTTCCTGCACGGCATGGACTCGAAAGTCCTTGCTGTGCAGGAACTGGTGTGCATACACGAAGGGGGGCACATGTTATGCCCCCTGTGTGCATCCACATGTGGTGGAGGCCTTTGTTTTCTCTTCATCACGGTGTACATGGAGGAGGAACACCATGACACCGCCGGCGGGGAGGAAACTTGTAACATACTTGGCGGGACCGTGGCAGTCCCACCAAGCATATTGCGGCCTCTGACCACTGCAACACCACCTCTTGGTGTCGGCGGTTGGTACACCGGTGCGGTGGTGGCTGGACCGCCACTGTCACGCCCCGTGAGTCTGGCAGTCCTGGACTGCCAGACTCATAATCGGGCCTTAAGTGTCATCAAAGAGCTGCATGAAAAATGCAAGATATAGGTTAGAGAGTTATGATTTTTACCCCAGTCTTTTGTTATTCTAATGTGGTAAAAAGGGTACAATTGGGTATAAATCAATTCTTATTAGTAAAGACAACCCCCAACCATCATGTTATATTTTAAATTCGGTGTCTATGCTTCTTCAGACCAAGCACTCTTAAACTATACTGTCTACCAGCATAGATGGCATATTACTCCTACACCTTGTAGTCCTCTGTCTTATATAACATTTCCTGTACACTGATTTACACATGCATGATTCATTGTCTCTGTGTAATGTGTGTGTGATGTAAACTGCTCTGACACCCCACACTGGTTTGAGTGGTGTTATGAAACAAAAGAAATGCATGAGAGAGAGATTGGATATGGAGACTTAAGGGGCACTGTAAAAGGGTGGTGGTGAGGGAATCTGCGGAGAAGGAGGTCATTGGGGTTGCCAACAAACATTGTTGCACTGGCCACCACCAGTGCTAAAGCTGGCCCTGCAACACAGCAATAAACATACAGAGGGTAATTGCTATATTGTTGGGGACACAGCCAAACAAAGTGTATGCAGGTACGATGTCCATAGACATTGAGAAATCATTTGATAGTCTGGACTGGGAATATCTGTATGCAGTGATGGACAGGATGTGGCTGGGCAATGGATTTGTAAGATAGACCCGCCTTTTGTATTTGGATCCCAATGCGAGAGCTAAGACTGGAGGAGCGATATCAGACTCTGACAAAGTGGAACGTGGCACTAGACAAGGATGCCCACTATACCCATTATTGGTTGCTATTGTGATTGAACCATTGACGTGCAGTGCACGACTAGGACACCATTTTAATGGGATAAACACTAATGAGAGTGCATCATGTAGCGCTATATGCAGATGACATGATGCTTTTTCTGAATGATATCCAATTAGACTCTGCAAAAGCCATCCAATTGTTGATTACATTTGATTACATTTCCAGTTTATATATAAACTGGCAAAAGACCAGTCTGATCCCCCCAAAACCATGGCAAGATGAGCACTTACCCCAATGGGCTTTAGCTGGGAACATACATCACTGAAATATCTGGGGGGTCGATTATATAGAGATGTCCAGAGTATAATAGAGGGGAATGTTGGAAAAACTTACCTCACTGCAGACAGGAAAATTTTTGGGGAAAACACTTCCTCTCTTAGTGGCGGGGAGAGTTGCGGTAGCAAAAATGATAGCATTTTACTGCTCTTACTAAATTCTTTTACTACCCTGCCAGTGATAGTCCCCAGATACATGTTTCGCGAGCTGGATTAATTGCTTACTGATCTCATGTGTGGAAAGGTGGAGGAAAAGAGTATCCCTGTCTAAAATGTAGCATCAAGTAACAGATGGGGGGTCTAGCAGCCCCAGACTTTGAGAAATATTACTTAGCAGTGCAAACACAATGGGGCATATTTACCAGCCCCTATCGCTACCACAACGTCACTTTCAGTGATGTTGTGATGGCGATAGGGACCTCGCCTTATTTACAAGTTAGCATTAAGCCACTCAACCAGAATCTGCGAACACTGCAGTAAAATTAGATATAAAAGTGAAAACACAAAACTAGCTACACAATCCATTAGCCACTCTCACACAACTAATGAGTTGAACTGGGTTGTTTTGGAACAATAGGAGAACAATAGCAACTCAGAGAATATCCTCTTTGAAAGAGAAACAGTGCAGGGTGTATAGACTACAGACACAGAAGATTGGTCTCAATGATGAGATCCCATGGAGATCCTTAAGCTAGCAGGACTAATAGTTTTTTTTGCCACTTCATATACTCAGCATTGCCACCCCAGACCCTAAACATTCTACTCATCAATGTTTATTATTCATTCTAAAATGTTTTAAATATTTTTTACCCCCTAATTTGCCTACTAATTTTTAACAAATCTCATCCATTTTTATTTGCCAACTAAGTACCGGAAGTTTTAATCTGCCACTTAGCCAAAACCTCGAGATGTCATTTCCTCTGCCTGAAATTCCTGGTAGTTTGGGTTTGTTTGGTGAATTTTAGTGTTTTTGTGCATTTCTAACATTTTATAGTGTTTTTACATCTTAGTTTTTTTAAGCATTTTATATACCTTTCAGACTCTTTGATAACTGCCAGTTTCCAGTTTTTAACCAATGCCTTTAGCACCATATACAATTATGGCGGATCCACCCGGGCACCAGGAAGTGGTTCCATCCCAGGCGGCCATCTCGTGAGGTGCGTGGTCTAGTGTTTCGACCTGCTCTCTCCAGGAAGGCGGTTTGGATCAGTCGGGGAATGCAAGGGCGTATTTAATCCCTGCTCAGTTCTGCAATCTGTAACATGCAGGCTCTGGATGTGGTGAATAGGTCTTGGGCTGAGTGGGGACCCATGATGATGTGAGTACATTGCCATTTACCCGAGGCGGTGTAGTACCAACAGCACCAACTATGGCAAACTATTTAAAATGCAATTTCTTTCTACAGTGTGTGACTATTGAGCACACTTCCCTTGGGAGATCCCTATGGGGCACCAGGCATCCACTAAATAAAGAGGCATTTAATTTAACTATCCATAATGTTGTATATCTGTAGTATGTATTGATTCTCTCACTTATTGTTTGTGCTTGCAGTGTTTGCAACATGTTTGTATCAGCATAGAAGACACTGACAGATGCACCAGCTTCTGTTTTAATGTTGTGGCCTCACAGTACTCACAGTATCATTCTGTTTTCTCTGCTTACACAGGTCCTACCAGAACCATGCTTTGGAGCATACCCATGGTGCCCTGCTGTGACTAAAAGGTTTCTTATTCTCAGGTGGACCCACTTCTAAGAAAGGTTGTTATGGTAGTGTACTGTGTATGTGTGTGGCATGATATGAATGAATAAATAAATAGCCAGTTTTCCTTTCCCAAAAGTGTATTCATAGAGACATACTGATCCTGATGAAAGCCACGGGATTAGGGTATATGGCAGAAACTGGTTGATCACACTTAAGGGCCAAGGAGTGATAGTAACTGCAACTAGCCCATTTCCCCCAGAATTTAACCTTGCCATATTAACCTGTGATTAAATACTGATTTGGGCACTGTCTAGGCAATTTGAAAGATTATCTCATATAGACCCTCACACCCTTTTTCCTTAAAAAGTGATTCCTTGTAAGGAAGAGGTCACAGCATGCCTTGACCCTCAGAGGGTTGGGAAGAACTTGATGATGAAGCATGTCACTGGATAACATTCGGTAAGTGGGAGTTCCTTTAATAAAAAGGTATTTCTGCTATATCCAGTGGACCCACCCTAGATGACTCTCTCTTGATTGTGACACTATATACGAGGAGGGCGAGTCATGGCCTCTGTTTCCCTGTTCCCTTTTTCTCCTGATTTTTACATATGGGTAACAATATAAAGGGTGTCTACTGGCTTTGTCAAACGGTCAAAATACAAAAAGCAGTGGGCATATTGCCTTGCACCTCAACATATATAAAACAGACTTATTGGCTTTGTCAGAAAGTCACCAAGAACTATAATCAATTGTATGTGTCATACATTTACACATTGCAATGTTTAATGATAGTGACAGTCAAATTATTTTTAATAAAAATATTTTTTACAAAAAACATGCTTTTTTTTAAGCCACCAAGTGCAGCCATAGAACTAACCACAAGGAGGATCTGCAGACCAGCTTAATAGCATACAGCTCCAGTTGAAGTGCTTAAAAATATAGTAAACTCTCTTGGGATCATGAATTCAATGAACCAGAAGACATTCTGTGTTTTTTTTTAATGTTGCTCGGGGGCTGCTGCTTCACCCCCTGCAGGTTGGTGGTGCCCATCCACCTTCTTCATTTTTCACTGCACCTGCCCGGGCAGGAGCAAAGTTGTGTTCTCTGCCTGGGAGAGTGCGAGCAGGGAATAGATTTCTATTCCCGATCCACACTCTCCTGGGCAGGGAACTGCAGTGTCCTGGGAGATGGGGTTCCTGGGACACATCAATTTAACTCCGGGAATGAGGTCCCCGGATCCAATCTTTGGGGAAGGTGGCCTCATGCATGCTCCCTCCCCATTATCAAAATACAGGCCCTAGGAGATTGGGTCCCCGGGACCTCTTGAAGGCTCGAGGAGTGGGGCCCAGGCCCCCTCCCTGTTCTTATAATGCCGACCACAGAGATAGGATCCCCGGGGCCCCATGCAAGCTCGGGACTTGGGCCACCCACCTCCTCTATATTTTACAAGGGGCCCATGGGATGGGGTCCCCATTACCTCAAATAGACTTGGGGAGGGATCCTCCTAAATTTTAAAAAGGTCCTGGAGGATGGGGTCCCTGGGGCCTCATGCCCTCCTCCCACAAATATAAAAAATGGCACCAGGGTCCCCGTGCCCTCATAGAGGTTTGCGGAGGGGGGGCACACCCTCCCCCCTAACCAATTGATGTGGTGACCCCACACCCCCCCGGTCCCTGGCCCACCCCATGTTTTTTTTTAAAGGGCAAAAGCCCACGCTTTGTTTAAAAAATGAATTTGCAGCACAAGTTTGAACAAATATATGGTTTTGGCCCCAGAAGGTCCTGCTAGGACTCCTCTAAGCAGTCATAGGGGGGCATGATATCCCTACCCTGATCTGCTATATTTTTTTAACTCATTTCCAGGATGGGATACTCCCTGAATCCTAAAATGGCCGCCGCCACATCTTTGTTGATTTGGTAGCGGCCAATCAGATCCTATCTTAAGATCTGTTGGTCCTGCAGATCCTCTGTGGCTTGAAATATACATAGTTTTTTAACCTTAATTTCTCAAAAACTACAGAACGGATTTACTCCAAATCACAAAAAGCGCAATTTCTGGGCCAATATCTAACTTTCGGCAAAATGCGTTGTAATTCGATTCATCTTTTTTTGTGGAATCGCTGTGCAATTTTCCCATAGTGAAAACGCATTTTGAGACTCCCCTTTTTCTCAACCCCTGCTTGGCGGGTTGCCCCAAAACTTTCTAGGAGGGAGTTGAGGTGGATGAGACTTTTTTCCTGAAAGTTTTGTAAAGACTTGTCAGACTGCGCCAAAGTTGTAAGCAAACCAAAAAATGCTTTTCCTACAGAAACGTGTTCCTAACTAGAACTACCCAATGGTGCCAGCCACTAATTGATATATATCTCTATGACTTTAGAAGTTAATTTTTGATCCTCTGGAGTTGGTGCCACTATGGAGCTGTTGGCACAGATTGATGAGTCTTCACAAACCTTTTCACAAAAGTTCTTAGCTCCTTCATGGAAAGTTTCAAGGGGATTCATCAAGCAGAGGGCAGAGAAAAAGGGGGGTCCCAAAACACAAACTCCACATGCACTTTTCATAGGGATTTTTGAACTGGGCTACAGCCAAGAATGGCGTTACACCAAATTTGGCTGGAAGCTAGATCTTGGTTCATAAAGAGTGATTTTTGTGCAAAGCTGTTTTTGAGAAATTAAGGTTCAGAACTATTTGTATATCTGGGCGGTTGTGTTCAGAGGGCTCTCACGAGAGTCCTGCAAGCACAACTTGTAAAAATAGAGCTTTCTGTGTGGCCTAGGGGGCTTTGTTTCCCTTGCACCACCTAGCTCTGCGATATGTATCCCATATATATACTCGAAACTTTAGACATGGCTAACAGACAGCTACAGATGTCTATAGCCAAGGCCTAATAAGAGCAACTTTGATTGAGCGAAAATATGTGGTCCTGTTCCTTTTTGTAGCGCTGAAACCATTTAGAGATAATACAATTGCTTTGGCCCATATGCTTTCTCACAATAAACAGAGTCAGTACTCAACTGTTGGTCTCATATGCATCTTCAATATCTGTCAATCCCTCAGTTTTCCATTCATGGTAGCTGGGGCCTGCATCCCCCAGAGAAGAGTAAATAAAGCAAAACCAAATACATACATCAAGGAGAATTAGAAATTTCACATAGGCCTTAGATTAATATGTTAGTTAAATTTCGAAGAGAGCTATTCGTGAGCCAAAATACTGCTCTGAATTTAAGATCTAAATATCTTTGATAAACAATCCAGAGGTCGATGAGGATTCGATACAAATATTGCACAAGGTTCCTCCATGCTTGGTCGGTTGCCATGAAGCAAATAGATTAATTTACATTGCTAGTTATTATTGTCTGAAATATTTTTGGGGAAGTGAGTGCAATCTCTACGTTACTGGTGCCTGTATTGCCTATTTGTGAAGGTATGTTTATTATTTAGCTCAGACGGCCCAGACTGCCACTCAAATCTCATTTCATTTCTGTACTTAAGATAAGCAGAACGTTTTTTTCACATATAAAAAGTAATACTATTAGCTAAAAGTTACATTTAAAAAAAAATCATAAAATGACACAATGAAATCATTACTATGTAGGCACCATTTCAGTGTGAGAAATAGTACTTTCCAAATTGCTTAAAGCTGTGCATATAATTGTTGAGGGCATTATAAATAGCTTAAAATAAAGAAATCTGAAAATAATTTAACCCATTCCAAATTCACTTATAGACGACTGGTTGTGTGCCTCAGCATATGTTTAAAAAGATGTATTGGGCCATGACTGTTCTGACAAGTCATTTTAAGTGATAACGTGCACCGTATAATACATCGACCCATCACCATAAGGCTCACATTGTTACTCTGTATGTTATGTCATGTGATGTTATATTATGTGTATTTGATAGCACACTACTTATCTAGAAGGGTATCCTAGTGCTGAAAGCCAGGGCCATGGTTAGGTGAAAAGCCAGGTCTTTAGTTTCTTGGGGAATTCAAGAAGTGAGATTGTGGCTCAGATGTGCAGGGGTGGGACATTCCAGCTTTTAGGCGTGAGGTAGGAGAAGGTACGAACGTCAGATCTCGTTCTGCATATGCGGAGGTTGTGTGCGAGTAGTAGTCCGGCTGACCTGAGATTTCCAGTAGGTTTGTGGAAGTTTATGCAGTTGTTTAGTTACCCAGGGCCAATGTTGTTTAAAGCTTTTTCTGGGTGTTTGAGGAGTTTGAAAAGTGCTAGTTTGTGCATTGGGAAGCAGTGGAGCTCTTTGAGGTGCGATGTAATGTGAATGCAGGGTGGAAGGTTTAGGGTGAGCCTTGCTGCTCAGTTTTGTATAGTCTGGAGTCTTCTGGTCAGGTCATTGATTTCGGCATAGAGTGCATTGCCATAGTCCAGGTTGCAGATGATGAAGGCGTGGGTGATGGTTCTGTGAGTGTTTGTGGGCAATCATTTGAAGATCTTCTTGACCATCTTAAGTGTGTGGAAGCAGTCGTCGGAGACTGTGTTCCCTTTGCCAGTCATTGTGAGATGGTTGTTGATTAATATTCCAAGGTTCCTTGCGTCAGCTGCTGGGAGGAGTGTGAGTCTGAATTCGGCAGGCCACCAGATGGAGTTCCAGAGTGAGGTGTCTTTGCCGAAGATTGCTACTTCCGCCTTGTATGTGTTGAGCTTGAGGCTGTTGGTTTTCATCCATCTGGTCATCTTCTAGACACTGCAGTCCATAGACTGCATCTAACTTTATTTTTTCTACTAGTTACATCATAGATCCATTCAACGTATCTATTTCTCCACCTTTGACTCTGCATCTCCTTTCTAAAGCTTGTCCTTAAGTCATAATTCTGACCAATGTTGCTGTTTTGCCCCCTAATGCTACAGGGACCAACTCTCCACTTAAGACTAAGGTGATGCACTGATTGTACATCGAAATCAATATTAACCTTGCTGCCTTTGATAGCGTTTTGCTTGTGAGGCAAATTCCCCAAGTCGGCTTATCACCTAAAAGCTATCAAAGGGATTGTGTGGTTGTTAACTTTTAAATATCCTGCAGGCGTGAGAGATATTCTCCTTAAATTTAGCTTTCATGACACTCTTAATGATTCAGTTAATGTTTTTGCACTGCTCTTTTTTAATGGCCTTCCTCTACATCTAATGTGCCTGATTCTTGGACTATTTGTAACACTGTTTCGCAGACTATCACTTCCTCATTATTTTCTACTGTACTTACAACCGCTTAGTGACTCTTGATTGCTTAAATCACAATAATTGACTTTCTAGCATATGCAAAAACAGCTGTTCTACTTCCAGTATGTATTCCTGTATTATCCCCATCATGCATAATGTCTTCACACATTATGCTTCCTTGTTCCGAATCTTCTATTAGGTCCGCTGACTTGGTGTGTCTTGTTAGTTGGAACATAAATAAATTAACCTCTAAGTTCAGTTTGGCCAGTTGATTGTCCTATGTGGGAGACTTTGATATTGTTATGTTTCAAGAAAAATGGGCCATATCGGATATTAAGACAAGAAAACTGCAGTGGTTGAGATTCATCGCACATCCAAAGCTGCAAAGTAAGGACTTCATATAATCTAACAAAGAGTAAGAAGAATGCAGGTGCTACAATGATATCATACACCCCGCTAGCAAGTGGCTGTGAAACTGGCTTTCACCCAACAGGTATAAGGCAGAGTTAACAATAGATATTGGAGCACTCAAGGTAAATGATGGAACTGTAGAGTTTCTTTCTGTCAATAAAGTACTCCATGAATTTGTAGTTCTTTCTGGACTTTCTTATGGGTTCCACCAGTGAATTGGTCAATCTCAGCTAGAAAGCATAAATAATATCAATACAGCCTGTAGTTGACACATGCATAATCCTAAGGGCTTTTTCAAGGCTGCAATAATAATGAATTCACAGTTGACAAAATGTATGGCACAATCCCAAATGCAAATTCTTACACTATGTAGCTATAATTTTGTGGTGACCACATAGTAATCCATTAGGTGCTGGGTGAAGGAACACCAGAAAGAGTGAATATGTGTAAAGCTAATTGTGCACTTAGCTCATCAACCTTGGATGCCAATGTGTAATTTATGAGTGCCATATAGAACAGGATGGGCAATTAGGTGTAAGCATTATGGTATGCGTATTCTATTCCAAGAAACGTGGAGAGCGAGTGCGGGACCTTAGTGTCATTATATCGTGGTAGTGAAAAGGCACGCTACCTACGAAGCATTTGTTAGCAGTTGTGAACGTGGCTGATCATAGATGCTAATTCAGACCAAAGGTTATAAATCAAAAGGGCATCTTATTGTGACTGAATATGACTATGTATGTAGATATAGGTATCTAAAATGAAAGTGAAAAAAGACAAAAAAATGTGGAAAGTTGTTATATCAACATAAAGATTCCAAAGTTAGAATCTGTATTGTCCTGTATGTAAGAAAGAGACACTTAAAGCTTCGACTTAATGCAGTCGTTGTACTATGACTGAGTAGCTCGGCAGTTCGTGCAATTGTAGTAGTATGAAAGTTTCGGCTGACATGGAGATCATACCGGCAAAGAAAGAGGCAATCTTTTGTGTTCTCAAAACTATAAGTGAATTATGTAAAGTAATGAAAAAAGAGTATTATTGTAAACTAATCAGATGGACAAAATTGTTAGTTTTTTTTTATAACTTGTCTTTATTCATTATGCACTGAGATCAAATTACGCATTCATCATTTACAGGGCACATTTGCAAGGTACGTCATATCATAGATAGGTCATTGCTAACAGGTCACATCTTGGCAATCCATGTATCTATCCCAACGTCCCGCTTTGCAGGTCCACCTTGGGCACATTGTGACCAGTTTGCAGTATATACAAACCCCACCCTGTTCTCGGGAGGGATCATTGTATGCAACAGTATTTTCGTCGTGTGAACTGATGAAATGTAGCAGAATAAGAAAATGAGATAAGAACCGAACAATAGATAACCTTGGTTGCGGTACCCCACTCATGAGTGAGATAAATAGAGCATCTGGACCGTAGCCTAAAATGGGATATTTGTTGCTGGGCAGTCATGTTATCACCCACCTGTGTTCCCCTATTTAGTGTCTTGGTTTTCTCTCAAGTGTGAGATCTCTCACCCATCTCTGGGTCAGGCATAAGTGTGGCATAGCTCTGTGTCTGGGTTGGGCCAGCCTCCCTTTCGGTCTGATCTGTCGCTGTCTTCAATCCCTCCAGCATGTGCCCCCATTCCTCTAGATCTTCCTCAGCATTCTCATCCATTCGCACTGCCACGCCCCACTCTCGCACGTCTGCCTTCCATCTGTCTTGGTTGTGGGGGGCGGTGTGAGACCAGTGTATAGCGATGTAACGTTTGGCTAGACCTAGACCTAGTAGCGAGAACCTGTGCTGCATGCGAGTTCCCTTTTTTGGTGTCGGGAGGACCACCAGTATGCACTGTTTGATGTCGGCCTCTATTCGCACTGCTGTTATTCTACGGAGCATCTGTATCACTTGTTGCCAATATGTTTGTAGCCGCACACAGCTCCATGTCATATGCAGAAATGTGGCAGGGACTGTACCACGTCTTGGGCATGCTGAATAGTGTCCTGGAGTGAAACAGGCCAACCGCTGAGGAGTCAAGTAGGTGCGGTGTAAGTAGTGAAACTGAGTGAGTTTGAACCTAGCATTACTGGCTACCTCGCGCACCTGCGCCAATGCTTTCATCCATCCCCCCATAGTGAGTGAGGAGGTTAAGTACGATTCCCCTCTGTCTCTTATGAGGGATAGGTCGACCAAGCGATCTTCTATCAGAGCTTTGTATATGTGCGATATGAGCCCTCTGGTGGAACCTGGGACAAGCAGCAATTTCAAGGTGTGGTATTCCTTCAGCTGGCCCGGCAACGAGGTCCATATTTTGCGGGCCGTACATGATATTTTCGCATAATGAAAAAAGTGACCGTCTGGCACTTGGAACCATTCCCTCGCCTTGTCGAACGTTAAGAAGGTCCCGTTCAGATACAGGTCTCCTGCCTTCATGCATCCCCTTTCATGCCATTTTGTGATATCCATGACTGATTGGATTCAGCGATAACCCTGTATCCACTGGAGAGGGAGAGCGCTAGCGTAGGGGGCCCTGCGAAGAACCAGTGTGGCTGCCTGTTCCCTTGCCTCTGACACCTGCCGTATTATGTGTGGGTAGTCCCTGGGGACTTGCGATCCCATCAGAAGGTATCTAGGCAATCACATTTCACTGCTCCACTCCCCCAGTAACTCCATGCACCATTGTGCCGCATAGTGTAGCAATCCTGCGAGATAGTAGAGTCTAAAGTCAGGAAGCCCCACTTCCCCCAGTCTGTGTCCAGCTTGAGAATTGTAAATTTAACCCTGCTGCATCCCCCGGCCCATACCAAAGACAGTAGGAGACTGTTTAGGGTGTTAAATGTGGACTTCGGGATACTGCAGAAGGAGTTCTGTAGTACATACAAACAGCGAGGGAGCATCACCATCCTCGCCACGGCCACCCTCCCGATTATTGAGAAGGGGAGTTTATTCCAGAATCAATTTGAATCCTTCAGGCCTGTTATGACCCTCCCCATGTTTAATGCGGATTGAGCTTCCGGTCGGTGCGCCACTTGTATACCTAGATAGCGGAAGTGGCCCGTTTCCCAGCTAAACCCCACCTCAGGGAGGTCCAGCGTATTCTCTCGCGCAAGTGCCTCCAGTGGGAAAATAACAGACTTCCAGTGATTGACATGTAAGCCCGACGCTGATCCGAAGGAGGCCAGCACCTCTAATAAAACAGGGATTGCCCCTTCTGGCTGGCGAATGTATAGAAGTGCATCATCAGCGTATAAGGAAAGTGCGACCATCTATGACAATACCCCATTGAGCCATGTCTCTCCTCAGGCAGATTGCTAATGGTTCCATCACCAAAGCGAACAGTAGTGGGGACAGAGGGCACCCCTACCGTGTACCCCGCTCAATTTTCAGTGCCTCTGATATTAGGCCACCATTTCGCACATGCGCTCGTGGCTGGTGGTAGAGTAGTCTTACCCAGGTTATATATTCTGCGCCTAACCCCATTCTTCTCAGGACTTCCCATAGATATTCCCAGCGCAGCGTGTCGAATGCTTTCTCAATATCTATGGCAACGACAGCTGCGTGGATTTCACTGTCGGTGATTGAGTATAGGACGTGCGATAGGCGCCGTATGTTCATATGTGTTCCCCTTCCGGGCATGAACCCACATTGGTCCTCATGCACCAAGTGAGTCCCCACCCTGCTAAGACGGACCGCCAGTACTTCAGCAAGTAGTTTGGCGTCGACGCCCAGCCTCGACAGGGGTCTGTATGAGCCTGGGTCACAGGCGTCTCTGCCAGGCTTGGGTAGCTTTACAATCTGCACCTCTCTCATGGACTGCGGCAAGGCTCCCACCTGTTTCACCTCCTGCAGGGTCTCCAGCAATCGGGGGAGTAGTATGTCTGCGTATGTCTGATAGAATTCCACTGGGATGCCATCTGGGCCCAGTGACTTGCAGAAAGCCATGCTTTGCAGGGCTCCCTGCAGTTTCTCTAGTTGGATCTCGTCGAGGTCCGCCATCTGTTTCCCGGTGAGACGGGGAAGGGGCACCCCAGCCAGGAATGCCCCACCCACAGGTGGCGGGGGTTCCGGGAGCTCCCGGTATACCTCAGCTAAATGTTCAAATAATACCGAATTGACTGAGGCCTGTGTGGGGGCCATGGTGCCGTCCAGGTGCCTAAGAGTCAATATTAGTGGGGGGGGTGGGGCGTTCGCGCTTTAGAAGCCACGCCAGTAATCTCCTACCTGTCGCCCTCTCTGTGAAGTAACTGGCGATATTCTCGCCTAGTGAAACAGTCCAATCTGTTCCATATCTCACCTACTCGTCGCTGTGCTTGTAAAATGGAGTCGCTATCTGGTTCCGGCTGCTGCCTTCTGTGTTGCAATTCGGTCAGCCGGTGTTCAGCAGCGGTTAAGTCCCACTCCAGGCGTCTCCTTGTCCCCCCTATTCTAGATAGGCTTTCTCACCATGTGACTATTTAGCAAGTAGTTTTTGCGTCAACGCCCAGCCTCGACAGGGGTCTGTATGACCCTGGGTCACAGGCGTCTCTGCCAGGCTTGGGTAGCATTACAACCTGCGCCTCTCTCATGGACTGCGGCAAGGCTCCCACCCGTTTTTACCTCCTGCAGGGTCTCCAGCAGTCGGGGGAGTAGTATGTCTGTGTATGTCTGATAGAATTCCACCGGGATGCCGTCCATGCCCGGTGACTTGCAGCGAGCCATGCTTTGCAGGGCTCCCTGCAGTTCCTCTAGTTGGATCTCCGCGTCAAGGTCCGCCATCTGTTCCCCGGTGAGACGGGAAAGGGGCACCCCAGCCAGAAATTCCCCACCCACAGGTGGCGAAGGTTCCGGAAGCTCCCGGTATACCTCAGCAAAATGTTCAAATAATACCGAATTGACTGCGGCCTGTGTGGGGGCCGTGGTGCCGTCCGGGCACCAAAGAGTCAATATTAGTGGGTGGGCGTTCGCGCTTTAGGAGCCACGCCAGTAATCTCCTACCTGTCACCCTCTCTGTGAAGTAACTGGCGATATTCTCGCCTAGTGAAACAGTACAATCTGTTCCATATCTCACCAACTCGTTGCTGTGCTTGTAAAATGGAGTCGCTATCTGGTTCCGGCTGCTGCCTTCCGTGTTGCAATTCGGTCAGCCGGTGTTCAGCGGCAGTTAATTCCCGCTCCAGGCATCTCCTTGTCTCCCCTAGTCTATAAAGGCTTTCTCTGCGTGTGACTATTTTAAGTATGTTGCACTCCACCCCTCTACTATTTGTGGTCGACCAGTTCATAACGAAGTATCCCACAATGCCTTTCCTAAGTTCCTCTCAAAATACCTTGTCACAAAGTGTCTCCGGTCGCATGTGTCACAGCGGGACCCTCGGTCTAGCGCGCTCCTTTCCGCACTCCAGCTTCACAGGAGTGTGATCTGAAAGGAAGTGGCCTAATAATTTGATCTGCGCCGCATTTTCCCAGGCTTCCTTGGAAAGTAGGAAGCGGTCGAGTCTGCTAGAGACCCCTCACGATGGTGTGTAACAGGTGTAGTCAAGTCAAGTCAACCAAGCTTTATTCGATTTCTTTTTAGATAATCATAAAAGCACACATTAATACACATCATCATAATCACGAAACAAGATATTAAAAAGCACATCATATGTACAATATATACAGATAAAATTAGTTTAAATTATATTCTTGGTTACCAGTTTACAGTAGAATGGATTTTCTACATATTAGTATGCCTTTTAAAAACTGTAGTAGATACCATGTAAAAAATTTGTTTTCTAAAAATTAAAGAGTTATAAATGCAGGGCGGCATTTCCTAAGACCAAGTAATTGTAGAATCGGTAGGACCCATCTTCTTCTTTGCACGGAATAAAATTTACAAAATAAAACAACATGTAATGTGGACTGTTCAGAAATATCATCACAGGGGCATTTTTCCATAACTCTAGACCAGTCGCTCAATTCTGGAAAATTTAGTAATCTGTGGAGGATTCCCAATCTGAATCTGGTCAACAGAAATCTATCATATCCACCCTGAACAATTTTCAAATAAGGCTGCATACTATAGGTTGTAAAATAGACTGGTTTGCCATTACTGTGGGCTTCACAATTTCTGTAGCTAGTCTGAGCTCATCTAGTAACGTCAGGCATTTTTCCTTAAGGACTTTTCTTGTTACACCAGTCATTGTATTAGGCTTGTTATAAAATTCAGGGTGGCCAAGATCATGCATAAATTTATCGACATACTTTAGCCATGGTATTTTGGATACCTGTTCAAGTTTAAAACAGTCATTTTAAATGTCCTGATTAAGAGTGGTCTTTGATGATGTCCAGATACTATGCCATAGCAAAATAGGCTCTATTTTTATGAGATCAGATAGATAAGGGACACCTAGTTCAGCATGGCATACATATGATGAGGTACTGGTTGGGACTGCTAATAAAAATCTTAAAAAAGCATTTTTGACTACTTGTGATACATGCGACTCAGCAAAACCCCAGATACCTGAGCCATATATGGCTGTAGAAACACACTTATGGGGATATTCTCAAGAACGTGCGATAATCATCGCCAAAAAAAGCTAACGCACGTTTTCATATCGCCGTCTATCGTGGGAAAATAACTCTATGTCAACGTCGTATTCCCAACACGGCGGTAACATGCGATAGTCTCCCGATAACGTGTCAAATGTCTGCGATACAACTACCGTGACGACGATAAAAAAGGAAACCCGAACGTGAAAAAAGTTGCGATGGGCCCAACCGCGATAGAAAAATCTGTGACAAGCAGCACCAGGCCTGCAATTCACACACGTCAGGCGTGAAAAATCACTACAAAAGCAGAAAAAAAAAACACAAACAAAAACAAAACAACTGCGAAGCACAATAGAGGCAGCAGGAGCAGAGGACGAGCAGAACCCCACAAGCCCCCCGGAGGACCAGCCCGGGACCTCGGGGTCAGGGAAGGGCAAGGACAGGAAGAAGAGGAAGACACGGTTCAGTCCGCAGGAAAACAGGATCCTGATAACGGAGGTGATGAAATACCATCAACAACTGTTTGTCACCTCCAATGTGTCATTGGCGACAAAAAATGGAATATGGCAGTCCATCGTGGACAAGATGAATGCAATCGGAGTGCTGAGGAGGACAATGGAAGAGGTCAAGAGGCGCTGGAATGATGTGAAGCGCAAAACCAAGAAGAAACTCACCAACAACCAGAAGGCAGCAATGCAGACTGGAGGTGGGAGTCCAGCGCCACAGGAGGAGCTGGACGAGATGGAGGAAATGGTCTCCACAGTCATCAGGGTGGAGACGGTGGCAGGAGTTGGGGGACCGGACACTGCTCGACAGGAGCCGACACAACAGCAAGAGGGTGAGTAATGATCAGGGACTGAGGGGACGGGGGGAGATGGGCACAATGGCACACATGCACAATTAAGCATAGCACAGTGCACACCCACGATTACTCTGGAGCATGTCCCTGATCCCCTTGGCACACTGCAGCACACCTGGAAACTGTAAGTAGGCCCCCGTCGACTATGTGCCCAGAGGGGGCCCTCCCCACACATCACTAATCTCACAACAAACCCATGCACAAGTACAAACACACATCCGTGATGTTGTCGAGATGTCCACTGTCCTGCATCAAATAGGCAGCTCCTCCCAAACAGTCACAATGTACATTGTCATGCAGTTTGTATGTAAACCTGTACAATGCGTCAACATACATGTGAAAACAATGTTAAACTGCATCTCCCCTTTACATTGCAGAGGGTGAATCAACACCTCCTGCAGAGCATGCGGTACACCTCTTCACTGATGATGAAGAGGACCTCCCCTCTATCGACACCGACGCCCTCCAACGGCTCATGGACAGCTTGGTACCCCACCTCCAGGAGCAGGGCAGCCCAGCTGCATCAAGGAAACCCCACCCCCTGCACAAACCATACAGCAGGAAGCACCCACCACCACGGCTGTCTCCCAGGACCACCACGAACAACACATGGCCTTCCAACGCCGTGTGTTAGGGTGCCAGGAGAAGATGGCTGATCAGGTGCGGGTGGGGTTCGACCTCATGGCAGCCAAACTAGATACCATACGTGGGTGTCTAAGTCCCATCAGGGACCACTTACAGTCCCTAACGGACACCCACAGTCCACTCCATGCTCTCCAACGCTCCATGGCTGACATCGCTGGAGTCCTGACTCTGAGACAAGAATAGCTGTCTAGTCAGAGTGGCTCCTGCGATGTCAGCCGGGAGTTGGAACACATGCGGAGGATCATGGAGAACAGGGAGCGGATGCAGGCAAAAAGAATGTCCTCCACGGCTGCACACCAGCGAGATGTAGCTGGGATCTTCCATGCCCTGCAGACCCTCATCATGGCATTGCTGCCACAAGGCCTGGCGCCGATGAATGCTGCTGCTGCCTCTACATCCACATCTCCGCCCCCTGATGTGTCAGTGCCTCACAGTGCGGCAGACAATCCACCTCCGGCCCCTGATGTGTCAGTGCCACACAGTGCTGCAGAGAAAACACCACCACCCACATCTGAGGCACATGAGACATCAGAGGATGAAGATGCGGATAAATCTGCTTTACTGGTAGTAAGAAAGCGGTAGCATTCTTCTCCGCCATATGGCCTGTTTCTGCTTGTTTCTGCCCTCTGCATCATCACCTTACACTGTCCCCCGATGCACTCTGCGACACTCACCTTGGACCTCGACATGGACTGCCATATTCTGTTTGGTCACCAATGACACAGCTATCAGACTGCGGACTGCACTCTTCCTCTTCCGATGTACTTATCATTCCCTGAAGGACTCTGGCTGGCCCTCCACGGGCCAACAATGTAAAGTGGGGTTTGCATGGTCCTGTACTGCTCCAGCTACAACACTCCACTGAATGTGCATTAAACAATCAAATTCACACAGATGTGTCATGTCTATGATCATTCAAGTACGGAAGTATGGATGAATGTCGGGTCAGTGATTCCCCCTTACGTCCATGTTGCACATGTTGTGGGACTTGAGTCCCAGGGTGCAACATTACCGATTGCGGACAAGGTGGCGCCGACACCACATTAGAGACACACGCATTAGTCACCTTCTTGTCCAGCCCAGAACGGAACCACTCCCAGAGCGCCGGGGTCATCGTTCACACCCCTACGCTGGACTGGCATACGCCAGGCCAGCCCACTCCGCTTACGCTTACAGGGGGGGACGACAACGCTACATGTCCCAGGTCTTCCCTGTAGTGATCTGCTGATCACAGGTCTAGTTGTCAGCATGCCACAGCCACTCCCTGAGGGCTGGTTCACACCCACACCACACCCATCCAGCACATGCGTCACAGAACATGTGACCCTGCCAATAAAAGGGGCCGGGCGCACATGCCCGAGGCCATTTCCACTATCTAGCTGAGTGTGTCCGTGTGGTCATTATTTATGCATGAGGGCCTAGGGCCCTACCACATCACATTCCCCACTGCCGGAGGTGACATAATGGCGTCCGCACGACGAGACTCAATCATAAAGGGCCCATGACTTGAGTTGCACAGAGTTGGTGGCATCCGAGGCACTTAGGCCGGCACGGGCCTACCGCCACGTGGCGATGACTTGAGGTGCACAGAGTTGGTGGCATCCGAGGCACTTTGGCCGGCACGGGCCTACCACCACATGGCGATGACTTGAGGTGCACAGAGTTGGTGGCATCCGAGGCACTTAGGCCGGCACGGGCCTACCGCCACGTGGCGATGACTTGCGGTGCACTGAGTTAGTGGCACCAGAGCTGAGCGGGTGTGCAGCCTGCGATGATACGTAGACCTCGATACGCCGTCCTGCCAATCAAGATTCAATTTGAATTGTGATCCCAGCTGGACCGCAGTGTACGCCGAGGGCAGCAGGCTGCACAGACATGACTCCGCGGCGCGGTGCTGCAGGGTGCGCTGGGGGCCTGTGGCGCGGAATCCAGCGATCGGCTGAGGAGGTTGCACCGGCACGTGGTGGGCCCTCTTGGAGACACGCCGGTGGCGGCAGGTGAGCATTGAGGCCTGGGTGCGCAGGGGCGGGCACTTATCGCTGGTTGGCGGACTGGTCAGGGGACCAGGGCTGGTGTTCAGCAGGCACACAGGATCGCGTAGGCACCACCGGTCACGGCGACGCCCTGGTGGCTGGGTGGGGGGAGTGAAGGTGCAGGGGTATCAAGCTGATACAAACCGTGATGCTTACAGGTATGAGTAATCCTGCATCATGAGACCGTAACAGAAGTTAGTGTGACCGTAACCTTCCTTTTCTTTCCTACGAAGGTTACGACCACACGTACTTCTGTTACAGTCTTTTTGTGCAGGATTTGTCTTTCCTGTGAGCATTCCGGTTTGTCCAAGTGCTATACACTGTACCAGATTAGGTTTGTGACTATACGGACGCTTGACCATTGTCACCATTTGTCCAACAGGTTTCTGGATACTGACTTCCGGAGTATGGAATGGTATTGGGGAGTTCCCGCAGCATATGCAGTTACTTGAATCCACACGTTGCCCTGATGAAGTTCCCCGTTGGGCTTTGGCTGTGCTTTTTGTATTGTTTATTGTTGTATTTGTAATAAAGGACTATTTTTACACTACTGTTGACTACTGGACTTCATGACCGTGTGCACCCCCATTTCAGTTACTACAGTTTTGGATCTGGGGCACAGTGGCGTCTGGCAACGGCTGGCGTTGGGGTTGGTTGCTCAGGAACACTACGAATTGGAACTGTCGTGTGGTGCGGTGACCGGGGCCCGCCGTTGCTATTGTGGACATGCATCCATGACATGGGTGAGGACGTATGATAGGGCTGGCCGTGAGACTCCTCCGACTCTGGCAGTTGTTGTTTGGGAGGTACCAGGGGCCAACAGGTGCAGCACAGCCAGCAGCTTCGTCTGCGGAGGGATGCTGGTTGTCCGCCGTGTTGGTACCGTCAGCCTGTGGGCAATGTGGGTCAGGATGGGGAAGATGGTTGTTCTTTTGTGCCTGTAGTGGGCAATGACTTCCTCTGGCGTTGAGTCTCTGAGGCTGGTGGGTTTTGGGAACGTCTGCTGTCCTGTTCTGCGCTGCCTCTGTGGTAGTCAGGGGGGAGGGGCCGGGGGGTGGTTGCAGTGAGTGTTGCGGCCCTCTTGGGTCTCCAGGCTGCATGATCATTGTCTCCATGGCATCTGTTGGTCTTTAGATGTGGATCTGGGCTGGGCTCCCTTTCTCCTGCAGTTTGTCGTCCTGCTTAACACCAGTAAAAGGCAGGTGTTAAATCCCTGCTGCTAACGCGCCTTATTGCCTGTTTTTGGATTGCATAGCAGATCTGGCTGGTCGTTGTGAATGTCGCGAAGTGGTGTTTTCATGTGTTTTTGCATGGGAACGCCTACTCTGCATATCATTAGCGTTAGTTGTCTCTCTCATCCGTGGCGATGTTTTTTGCGGCAGCTATCGCTGGAAAACTGGCGATGTGGTCAGTTTGCACCAGCTTGGGAATGGGGCGATAATTCTTTCGCCACTTTTGCTGCGCTAAAGTGCCGATAACTCGGCGATAAGTCCTTGAGAATATACCCCTTAGCCTGATAAATATGAAGTAACTCTGCTGGCGGACGTCTGCCCAATTTATTTGCAAAATTAACTAAGGCCGCAGTGGTTTTCATAAACATTAGTTTCCTTGCTTGTATTGCCTGCGTCCAGGTTCCCTTTTGCTCAAATAAAATTCCTAGATACGAGAAGCTTTTTGTAAACTCAACCTTTTTCTTGTCGATAAAAATGTCCCTACATTTAGAACTGCCCGCACCACATCTCATGACAAAGGTCTTTGATGTATTGACTCTAAGTCCAAGATTGTGCATGAATGACGAAAAACTAGTTACTATCCTTTGGAAGCCAATCTGAGTACGTGACATCAGGACGGCATCGTCCACATACAATAGGGCTGGTATGGGCCATCTGTTAATTTGCGGGAGATCTTGGCACTGGTTCACCAGCGCTTGGCCTAATCCATTAATATATAAAGTAAATAGGAATGGGGCCAGCACGTATCCTTGCCTTACCCCTCTCTGTATCTTAAACGGAGCCGTGCACTCCCCACCGACACCATATTGCACCCTCGCCTTCGCGTCACTGTATAGTTGCCTCAAAAACGGTATTATCGGGGGTTCCACACCTAAGTCTTCCAGAATCTTATATAACTTATCGTGGATTACACAATCAAAAGCTGCTGTGAGGTCTACAAATACTAGGAACAGCCTGCCCTGCTTTGCCAGTGTATATTTCCCTATGATAATATTCAAATTTAAACTCTGCTCAATAGTACCTAGACCTTCGCGGAAACCGAACTGTAGTTCTGAAGTTATCTTGTTATCTTCGGCCCAGTCCTGTAATCTTAGAAGTAGGATACGCCCTACAACTTTAAGCAGGGAATCCAACAAAGAAATGGGACAGCGGTAACAACCCGGATCATGATGATCACCTTTTTTTAAAATTGGAACCAGAGTTGATTCTGACCAGCTTTCTATGAAGTGAGAAGAGCAGCTAGCTGTTATTACCTGGGTTAAAAGAGGGCACCATAGCAGAAGATTGGACTTATATAAATCTATGGGGACTCCATCTGGCCCAGGAGCTTTCCCCCCCATGCTAGCCATAATGGCACAGTTAACCTCGTCCAGTGTAAACTGGAGATCAATGGGACTAATGTGCAAAGGCACTGCATTTTTGTGTAGTTGATTGGTTCCCATAGATTTTTTGCGCATGGGGCATTTGTACATATTAGAGTAGTGCTCCACCCACTGTTCTTCTGTTATTGCAATCTCAATCGAAGGGGCAACCTGAGTGGCCAAAAAAGGGACTTTAACTGCCTTCCAGAATGCTGAGCTATCTTTTGATAAGGAGGCTTCATGCAGCGCTTTCCAAGCTTCTTTTCTCATTGTTTCTTTCCGCTCTCTAAGTGCATATTTATATGCCCCCCTAGCCATCCTAATATCGTTTGCATTTCTAGGGAGTTTATGTATCTCACATTTTAATCTGGAGTATATTTAGTGTCAAACCACCCTTGTTTTTTATCATTCAGATTTTTTTTCTTCACAAATAGGGCCTCTTTTACAGCTTTTGCTATCTGCTGATATGAGTCTAGGACATTATCATGAGCAGATGATTCATCTAAACAAGATATGAAGGCAGTTTTACATTCTGTAACTACTTTTTTGTAATTTCGCTAGACTCTACCATCGACCATTGCAATGAATATCCATTTTTTTTTAACCTAAGACTATCTACTGTGCCGCATAAGAAGTTTTACATTTAGAATTTGGCTGTTTGTATGGTAGAATGAATGAAATGCTTAGGGGAAAATGGTCACTTAAGGTCACTTAACAGGTGTATCCCCTCACACCCACGTGCATTGCATGACAGATGTCAATGCAATATAGGCGACTCATTATCTCTTGGAGGGCTGCTGTCATGTGGGGCCTAGTGTTCTGTTTCGGGGGGTGCCTATCTAGATTTCCCTCCAGTATACAGTTGAAATCCCCTGCCCATATTAGTGGAATCCCAATATATGGGAGAAGTAATTTCTCTAGGTTTTGATAGAACTCACTGTCATCTACATTTGGGGCGCAGACATTCACCAGGCATACCTCCACGCCATCCAACTCGCCATGCACTATGACATATCTCCCTTCTATGTCTGCCACATATCCACGTACCTTGTATGGAACTTGCAAAGCCACCCAAATCGCCACTCCCCTAGCATATGTGGAAAAGGTGGATGCAAACAGCTGACCTCTCTCAATTTCTTATGGAGTTTCTGGATTTCGAGGTCTAGGAGATGTGTCTCTTGCATCATTACCACCTGGGCACCCTGCCGTCGTAAGAATGCTTGTACTCGGTAGCGCTTTACAAATGAGTTAAGCCCCCTCACATTCCACATTATAAAATTGAACCACCCAATTTCTCATATCCTGTGGCCACCCTCCTGCTGTGTGTCCGGTGTTCCGCCGCCATCGCTGCCAACATAAGACAGTAAACGAGCCAATAAAACACCCCTCCCCCGGGTAAACACTGCAATAATGAATTGTGCCTCCCCATGCATTCCCTCTCCCGCCACCCCCTCCCTTACCCCCAAACCCTTGAGAACAAAAACAAGCTGTCCATAAACCGCCATCCTCTATGGCACTTAACCACAATATTGTGACCAACAAATTGCACATTCGCACACCAGGCATCGCGATTCTCATGCCACTACCATACATACTACTTGCATTCATCTATGTTTTGCTTCAACACCTGTTCGGGTCGGTGCGCATCGCAGATGTAGTATAGAACCTCCAGTCTCACCTTCCCAGGCCCGGTCTCCACTCACACCCAGGCGCTCCACTTCTCATTCAACTGACAGACATCTCTGTACCGTGGATGTTCCTGTAAAGGAAGGGATCCTGTTGGCCAGCAGGCCAAGTAGCAGGAACAAAATAGGTAGAGGAAGTGTAAGGAGAAAAGGGTAATAGTGAAGGGGAATGAGAGAAAGGGGGGAAGGGGGCGTGCCCACCCGTTTAATGACAGTGCCCAACTCAACCAGTCCATTCAGTATGCTATATAGATGGGTATGCTATAGACACAGTAGTCCCTCACAAGGACAATGGGAGAGGACAAATAAATATAGAAATTAAATTAGATCTATATTGCGCTGTCCAGCCAGACAAGAATATCTTTAATATTACAAAATTGGGACAAACAATGAAGTGGGAACACAATCTTGCATGAAGCAAGATACGAACAAACAGAAAGGCTCAGGCAAAACTTAATGCTTGAAAATATTTCAACAATTAGGCAAGCATAAATGAAAAGAGACACCATTACACATTTGAAATAATAATTATGATTGTGCTTAGGGTGTTGAGGAGTCGACGACGTTTCGATCCCATACATAAGATTGCATGCCTGAATAATTGCCTGGGAAAAAATGGGAAAAAGATAGACAGGAGAAAAAAGAGAAAGGGGAAAAAGTAAATAAAAGGTAATGGTTGGAGTACCAAAATGAGTGACAGCCATGCACTCTCAGGAGTATGTAGCACGGATGGTGAAGTGACTATTACTTCTGAGGAACTAACCAGTCATTGATGGTGATTGGTTGGAGTGATCATGTTCTATAGGTGGATGATGGTGAAAAACTAAGGGTACCGACAACAAGATAAGAACCTGTGATGTCCTAATGTGAAAAACAGTGATCCGTGAAGTGAAATGGCTGACTTACCAACTGCAAGAATGATGAGGCCTGCAGTACGGCAGTGAATGAAAATCCGAACGAGCTAGCTCATTAACCCATGGTGGAAATTGAAGAGTGGGCGAGTCAAAAAGGAACAATTATGATCAAGACAAGGTCGTGGTGGGGGGAGAGAGAGTAAGGAGGATAAGAGGCTTACCGATATTGAGCAGGGATCTGCGAGGAAATGAGTATGATCACTCAAACCAGAGATCTGGGGGAGGGGATAGCGCTTGTTACAGAAGGTAATAGTGCTTGTTACAGAAGGTAATGAGCGGCTAGTCTACAGGGCACGTGGAAGGATCACAGGCTTACTGGTTGGTCAGGCAGGGCGTAGTAAGTTCATGCCTCTACGTGTACCACTCGGTGGCAGCGTGTTCAGACAGGAGCCAATGCGGTAGTGCGTACGGGCGGTGAAAACCTCATAAGGACGTGCCGCAAGATATCATGTGACCAAGTTGTGAGAAGTTGGCCTGGCATATGCTGTCCACTAGTTATAGTGGGCACCTTGCACCAGTCCAAACAACCCTTATTGATGATAGGTTTAAAGACAACCTTTATTGAAAGCTATCCTAGTGGTAGCTATGGAGAGCAGCCTTCAGGCTAAGTCTTGAAGGAGTGTAAAGCAGCTTGGTTTACCAGATTATAACCTCTTGAATAACTAAATGAAAGGAGAACCACACAAGATATATATAAAATATATGTATTTATTTCTAAACACTAACTACTAATCCCTTTATGAGATTAGAGTTCAAGATACACAGTATCACAGTATTAAAACGTCAGTAAATAGCACAATACACAGTGGGCTCCAGGGGGAGACCAAACCATATACTAAAAAAGTGGTATAAGAACCACGACTTGACTAGACACAGTGCCTAGAGCACGTAGAATCACTGGGGCCCCAAGGAACCACCCAAGGTAGTGACACAGGAGACCCACGGGGGACGTGTGCAGTGTGAGAACACAGCCGCGAGCGCCGTTGGATTCAATGCGGAAAGTCACGGTTGGAATTTTAGAGTTAAAGGACACTTAGGAGAGGACTTTGAGCAAACCCCTTTAGACTTAAGGGGTTCCAGGGCCACCACCCACGTGAGCACCGGAGTACTCGAGTTACCTCACCCAGGGAAGCCGGGTGCATAGGTGTCAAAAGGTGTCGGGAATAGTCGTCGTTTTCAATGGCGATCTGCTGCAAAGTGCTGCTGCCGTGAAGGAGAAAAGTGTCCGGTGTGATCCAAGCCTGGATCGAAGATGTGAAGAACCTGAAAGCAGAGGGGACAGAGTCTGGGTCACTAGCCAGTGACCAGGAGCGGAGCAATCGAATGCCCACCGATGTTGGGTGCTTCAGGTGAAAGAGGTGAAGCTTGACTCTGCAGCCACGGGGTCCTGGAGACGTCAACGATGACCAGGAGCCGGATTCGAGCTGTCCCACAAAGGATGTCGCGTGCTGGGGTGTCGGTGATCGGATTGACCACAACAAGCCTTAGCAACAGCAACCCACGCAGGAAGAGAAAAGATGCTTCTGTGCGGACCAGCAAGGTCCTGGGGACTCCCCAAGCAATGGAGAGTCAGGGCACATCTGGAGCAACCAGGGAAGCCCAATAAAAGTTAGAGTTGCCTTCTTGGGGACCCACAGGTCAACGGACCAGGGATCGCGAAGGGACCTCAAGAGGAATCACAAAATGGCGGCCCACGGAACACTCGTTGAGTGTAGGCCGACAATCTTCGGTGCAATTACTGCTCGGGTCAAGGCTACAAGTAACCCAAAGCTCAGCCTCAGGGGTCACCGGAAAGCTGATGCTTCTGCAAATGGTTGCGGTGTCCAGGGGTTCGGGTTGCACGGTCTCCACGAGGGATACGGGTCTCAGACTTGCTGTGGGCACAGACCAACCTCAGAGACCTTGGAAAACCCACCTCCTGTGTGGCAATACTCTTCAGAGTCCGTCATAGCTCGGAGATGTCAACCGGTCAGTTGCGTTAAAGGTGCCTGCCTTGCAGGGGAGTAACTCCTTTACTCCAAGGGAGATTCTTCAGTCATCCAGCGTAGTGTAGATCATCAAAGTACCTGGTTTCTGGTATCAGAGTTTAGTCCAGGTGTAATCTAAAGTCCTGTAGTCAGGGTTTCCTACTTTATACCCAAGGAAGGGGTGGGACAAACTCTGGGGACCCACCTATGGGAGGGTCAGGAAAGAGGGGTGGCTACACCCATTTCCTTTGTCCAGTTTCATGCCAGAGCAGGGGCTGTGTGCCCCTGCAACCGGTTTGAGCTGGACTATGCACAGGGACACCAAATGTGCCCCCAGTGCAGACTTCAAAGCACTCTGAGAGTGCACCCACCCAGCCCCAATACACTAAAGCCTGTCTGGGAGGTGGTCACACCTCCCTGTGACAGGAAACCTATTGTCCAGGCCTCCCCTGCCGGAGTTTCATCCAGCAGCAGGAGGGCAGACTCGTGTCTGTGGCTGCAGCATCCATTTTGTGATGCCAGGGCTCTGTTAGCTGGTACCGGGTATACCAGTGCTGTCATGTCTCTCCCTCTAGAAGGGTGGGATCATACTCCCACACCAGTTACTGGTGTGGGGGTATGATTCCAAGGTGTTTGACACCAAACACGACAGTTTTCCATGCAGCCATTCCAAAGTTAGCATTTACCGTTTGGTTATAATGCACTTATGAGTATATGGTCTGGCTGCATCACAAACAACCCCGGAATAAAGATTCCGAAAGCTGCAGAGGGGCTCTGCTCATGCATGGGCACCCTCTCACATGAAACCCAGCACCCTGCCTTCAGGATTGTTAAGGCCTGCCATAGGGGTGACTGATAGGTTTACATGTGCAGCGATATGGAGAGATATAGGGAACCTATATCTCAGTAAGGGGTGGATACACCACCTTACATAGGCTGCTGTAGCAGACCTGTTGTGTCATTTTACAAAGCTTCCCAGGGGTGGCATAATACATGCTGCAGCCCCTGGTAGGCCTCTGGGGTACCTATGCCCTGGGTACATAGTATACCATATACTAGGGACTCACCAGGGTACCCCAGAATCCAATCTGGAGTGTACCTAAAGTACATACAATCAATTTAGAGTAGAAAGAAGATAGACTGGGGTCCTGATTAGCAGGGCCTCAGTCTGGCTAAGTCGAAAAACAGTGAAACATCAGCAAAAAGTGGGGGTAACTATAAGAAGCAGATCCTACTCTCCTACACAACCCCCCCAAAAGTCAGGACATTAAACTAACCTTGACCAGTTGAGTCTTCATGTTCTAAGTGGAAATATCTGGAGAGTCCATCTGCATTGGCATGGTTACTCCCAGGTCTATGTTCCACTGTATAGTCCATCCCCTGTAGGGAAATGGACCACCTCAAAAGTTTGGGGTTTTCACCCTTCATCTGTTTTAGCCATAAGAGGGGCTTGTGGTCTGTCTGAACAATGAAGTGAGTGCCAAACAAGTATGGCCTCAGCTTCTTCAAGACCCAAACCACAGCAAAGGTCTCCCTCTCAATGGCTGACCAACGTTTCTCTCTGGGGGTCAACCTTCTGCTAATAAAAGCTACTGGCTGATCCTGACCTTCATCATTCAATTGTGATAACACAGCCCCTACCCGCAACTCAGATGCATCTGTTTGGACAATGAATTGCTTGGAGTAATCAGGACTTTGCAGAATGGGAGCAGTGCACATGGCCTGCTTCAGGTCATCAAATGCCTTTTGACAGCTAACTGTCCACTGAACTTTCTTTGGCATTCTTTTAGAAGTTAAGTCATTCAAGGGGTCACTATGGATCCATACCCTTTGACAAATCTTCTATAGTACCCAGTCAGGCCCAAGAAAGCTCTGACCTGAGTCTGGGTGGTTGGAGCAACCCAGTCCATGATGGTCTGGATTTTGCTCTGCAATGGTTGAACCTGGCCTCCACCCACAAGGTGGCCCAGGTACACAACCTGACTCTGCCCTATCTGGCACTTGGTGGCCTTGATAGTTAGGCCTGCTTTCTGCAGGGCCTCCAAAACATTTCTCAGGTGGACCAGGTGATCCTCCCAGGTGGAGCTAAAGACAGCAATATCATCTAGATAGGCTGCACTATAGGCTTCCAGGCCTGTAAGGACTTTGTTCACCAACCTTTGAAAAGTGGCAGGTGCATTTTTCAAACCAAAGGGCATCACCACAAATTGGTAGTGCCCACTAGGGGTAGAAAATGCTGTTTTGGCTTTTGCATCCTCAGCTAGTCTGATTTGCCAGTAGCCAGCTGTCAGGTCAAATGTGCTGAGAAACTTGGCTGAGGCCAAAGTGTCTATGAGCTCATCTGCCCTTGGTATGGGATGGGCATCAGTCCTAGTGACTGCATTGAGACCTCTGTAGTCTACACAAAACCTCATCTCTCTCTTACCACCCTGGGTGTGAGGTTTAGGCACTAAGACTACTGGACTAGCCCAAGGGCTATCTGAGGGCTCAATCACACCCAAATCCAACATCTTCTGGACTTCAGTCCTGATCCAGTCCCTGACATGGTCAGGTTGCCTGTAAATCTTATTTTTAACAGGCAGACTGTCCCCAGTGTCCACTTCATGAGTGCACCAGGTAGTCTGACTTGGAGTCAGAGAGAACATATGTCTGAACTGATTGAGAACTCTTCTGCAATCAGTTTGCTGCTGGTCAGTGAGGCTGCCTGCCAAGGCTACACCATCTACTGAACCATCATCAGGGTTCTGAGAGAGCAGGTCAGGGAGTGGATCACTCTCGTCCTCCTGTCCCTCATCAGTAGCCATGAGCAAGCCCATGTCTGCCCTGTCAACATATGGTTTCAGTCTGTTGACATGGAGCACCGTGTGGGGGCTCCTGGGAGTTCCAAGGTCTACCAGATAGGTAACCTCTCCCTTCTGTTCAACAATGGTATGGGGGCCACTTCACATATCTTGGAGGGCTGCTGGGGCCACAGGCTCCAACACCCATACTTTCTGTCCTGGCTGATAAACAGTCAACACAGCCTTTTGGTCA
This sequence comes from Calotriton arnoldi, assembly GCA_963921515.1. Taxonomy (NCBI): domain Eukaryota; kingdom Metazoa; phylum Chordata; class Amphibia; order Caudata; family Salamandridae; genus Calotriton; species Calotriton arnoldi. The sequence continues at coordinate 364,983 of CAWUFW010009567.1, forward strand.
TGCCAGGCCTTTTGTAATTCCTGGCTAGCCTCAAGGTTTTTAGTTGCCTTCTTCATGTACTCAGCCATCCGGGAGCGGAGACCAAGTACATAGTCCACAATATCCTGTTTAGGGGGTTTGAGAGGTAACTCCCATCCCTCCTTCACTAGACACAATGGACCCCTAACTGGATGTCCAAACAGAAGCTCAAATGGGCTGTAACCAACCCCCTTCTGTGGAACCTCTCTGTAGGCAAAGAGAAGGCAGGGCAAAAGTATGTCCCATATGCGCCCAAGCTTTTCTGGGAGACCTTTAATCATGCCCTTCAAGGTTTTGTTGAACCTTTCAACTAAACCACTGTATTGTGGGTGATAAGCGGTGGTAAATTTATAATTTACTCCACACTCCTTCCACATAGCAGTCAAGTAACTAGACATGAAGTTTGCATCTCTGTCTGATACTACCTCCTTAGGAAAACCCACCCTGGAACAGATTCCCAGGAGAGCCCTTGCCACCACAGGAGCTGTGGTGGTCCTGAGGGGAATTGCTTCTGGGTACCTAGTGGCATGGTCCACCACCACCAGGATAAATCTGTGCCCAGATGCTGTTTGGGGGTCTAGGGGACCAACAATGTCAATCCCTACCCTCTCAAAGGGAACCCCCACCACAGGTAGTGGTATCAGGGGGGCCTTTGTGGTGCTACCTGCCTTACCACTGGCTTGACAGGTAACACAGGAGCGACAAAACTCCTTGGTGTCTTCAGACATGTGAGGCCAATGAAAGTGAGGGACAATTCTGTCCCAAGTCTTGTTTTGGCCTAGGTGACCTGCCAATGGGATATCATGCGCTAGGGTCAATAGGAAGCTCCTAAACTTCAGAGGTATAACCAACCTCCTGGTGGCTCCAGGCTTGGGGTCTCTACACTCTGAGTAAAGGATTCCATCATCCCAATAGATCCTATGGGTACCACTAGCACTCCCAGCAGCCTCAGCAGCAGCTTGCTGTCTGAGGGGTTCAAGAGAGGGGCAGCTCAGTTGCTCCTGGCTCAGATCTGCCCTGGAAGGGCCCCCTGTCCCCAAGAACTCAACCTGATCAGGCTCAAGCTCCTCTGGGACAGTTCCTTCTTCAGGACTGAGATCATCTCCCTCAGACTGATCTGCTTTCTGAGGCAGGGGGGAAGACACTGCCTTAACCCTACTGCTCCTCCTCTTGGGAGGCACCTGGTCCATTCTTTCAGAATCCAGGGCCTGTTCAGTTTTAGACATTTTTGCCTGTGACCTGGTCATAGCAAACACATCTGCAGGGATGCCCAACATTTCTGCATGGATCCTGAGTTCAACTTCAGCCCAAGCTGAACTTTCCAAATCATTTCCAAGCAAGCATTCAACAGGGAGGTCTGCACTTACCACAACCTTCTTAGGGCCAGTTACCCCTCCCCAGGAGAAATTAACAACTGCCAGGGAATGGTCTGTCCTGACATTGCTAGCATTGGTCACTTGGTACATTTCACCAAGTATGATCTGCTCAGGGCCTACAAGATCTTTTGTCACCATTGTGACACTTGCTCTTGTGTCCCTGTATGCCAAAGCCTCTCTTCCATTAATTAAGGGCTGCTGTTTGTATTTGCCCAGATTACTGGGACTCACATAGGAGGACATATCTATGTCTCCATCACAGATCAGTACAGCCTGAGTTGGAACTCTGACTAGGCCAGAGTCCATCTCAGATCCCAGGGTTAACCCTACTACACCCTTATTTGGAACACCACCACTTGGAGCTGAACTATGGGGAACAGTTGCCTTAGGGGCAATGGTGGCTGGAGTTGAGTCTTTGGTCTTTGTACAATCACTAGTCCAATGGGTTTTCTGCTTACAGATTTTACACCATGGTTTCTTTTGGCCTTTTCCTTTGTTAGATTGAGACTCCCCACCAGATGCAGATTTTTGGGGCCCTTGAGAAGACTTCTGGTCTTTACCCTTTTCCCCACCATTATCAGAGTTCTTAGAATCTTGCTTTTTAGAGTCACCACCTTGGTTCTGAACCTTCTGCCTCACCCTGGTTCTGACCCACTTGTCTGCCTTCTGACCCAATTCTTGAGGAGAGGTCAGATCAGAGTCCACCAGGTACTGATGTAACAGTTGATTTTGACAGTTGTTAAGGATCTGCTCTCTCATGATCAAATTATACAATCCTTTGAAATCACACACCTTACTGCCAAGTAACCAGCCTTCCAGAGCCTTAGTAGCACAATCAACAAAGTCAACCCAGTCCTGAGTCTGTGCCTTTTGGGTACCTCTGAACTTTAACCTGTATTGCTCAGTGGTTAGGCCAAACCCTTCAATCAGAGCACTCTTCAGGACTTTGTAATTGTCAGCATCCTCTTCTCTTACAATGAGGAGCTTGTCTCTACCTTTATCTGCAAAGGAGAGCCACAAGATTGCTGCCCACTGCTCCTGAGGGACCCTCTGTACCTTACAGGCCCTTTCCAGTGCAGTTATCCATTTGTGGATGTCATCCCCACTCTGGTAGGGAGGGACAATCTTGTTCAGGTTCCTATGGTCATGAGTATGATCTCTACCTCTAGGGACACTGTTGCTGCCACCATGGGGCTCTAGCCCCAACTTTTGTGAAGCTTTCTGAAGCTCCAGGGATGCCCTGTCTAAGGCCAATTGCTCTCTCTTGATTCTCAGCTTAGCTTTCTCAAAATCAAGCAGTTGGCATTTCTTCTCATAAGAGGATGCCCTTTTATGAGAAGCAGAGGACCCTATAGAAGTACCAGAACTATTAGATTCCTGAGAAGGAGATCTTGATCTTCTTGGTAGACTATTAACCCTTCCTGGGGGAGTGAAGAGGGGGCCACTGAGGCCTTCCTCTCCTTCAGGAAGAATTGGATTTTCCAGGTGGGAATCATGTTGATCCCCCTGGCCAGCATCAGAGTCTGGGTCATAGTAGTTTTCACTACCTGACCTTTCCTCTTCTACTGCCCCACCCAACCTGCCTGCCTCAACAGACCCTGGTGTCTTTCTGAGGTCATCTAACAGCAAAGCCTCTATGAGGCGTTGAGTTCTTGCATGTCTCCCTGTTTTCAGTCTCCTAGAAGTACACATATTTCTCAATTCCTGGAATGAGAGATTGGCATACCTAGTGGGCAAGGAGTCACTTACTTCAGCCCTTGCAGACATTCTAGTGTGGTGTGGTGTATGCACCTACCTACTCTAGTGGGAACTGAAACTCTCTTGAGTTGTAGAAAGGGTGTGCTAAACCCTTGACACACAACTCTAAGTTCAGTAGAACTTACTGTATTCTAAACTTGCTTTATATGTACCTATGTACCTATAGTGGTTTTCAGTTAGTCACTTCAAAGAGATTCTCTAATAAAGCAATAGCAAGCTTGAATCCAACCGCTGCACACCAATGTGAGAAGTTGGCCTGGCATATGCTGTCCACTAGTTATAGTGGGCACCTTGCACCAGTCCAAACGACCCTTATTGATGATAGGTTTAAAGAAAACCTTTATTGAAAGCTATCCTAGTGGTAGCTGTGGAGAGGAGCCTTCAGGCTAAGTCTTGAAGGAGTGTAAAGCAGCTTGGTTTACCAGATTATAACCTCTTGAATAACTAAATGAAAGGAGAACCACACAAGATATATATAAAATATATGTATTTATTTCTAAACACTAACTACTAATCCCTTTATGAGATTAGAGTTCAAGATACACAGTATCACAGTATTAAAACGACAGTAAATAGCACAATACACAGTGGGCTCCAGGGGAGACCAAACCATATACTAAGAAAGTGGTATAAGAACCACGACTTGACTAGACACAGTGCCTAGAGCACGTAGAATCACTGGGGCCCCAAGGAACCACCCAAGGTAGTGACACAGGAGACCCACGGGGGACGTGTGCAGTGTGAGAACACAGCCGCGAGCGCCGTTGGATTCAATGCGGAAAGTCACGGTTGGAATTTTAGAGTTAAAGGACACTTAGGAGAGGACTTTGAGCAAACCCCTTTAGACTTAAGGGGTTCTAGGGCCACCACCCACGTGAGCACTGGAGTACTCGAGTTACCTCACCCAGGGAAGCCGGGTGCATAGGTGTCAAAAGGTGTCGGGAATCGTCATCATTTTCAATAGCGATCTGCTGCAAAGTGCTGCTGCCGTGAAGGAGAAAAGTGTCCGCTGTGATCCAAGCCTGGATCAAAGATGTGAAGAACCTGAAAGCAGAGGGGACAGAGTCTGGGTCACTAGCCAGTGACCAGGAGCGGAGCAATCGAATGCCCACCGATGTTGGGTGCTCCAGGTGCGAAGAGGTGAAGCTTGACTCTGCAGCCACGGGGTCCTGGAGATGTCGACGACAACCAAGAGCTGGATTCGAGCTGTCCCACAAAGGATGTCGCGTGCTGGGGTGTTGGTGATCTGATTGACCACAACAAGCCTTGGCAACAGCAACCCACACAGAAAAAGAAAAGATGCTTCTGTGCGGACCAGCAAGGTCCTGAAGACTTCCCAAGTGATGGAGAGTCAGGGCACGTCTGGAGCAACCAGGCAAGCCCAATAAAAGTTAGGGTTGCCTTCTTGGGGACCCACAGGTCAACGGACCAGGGATCGTGAAGGGACCTCAAGAGGAATCACAAAATGATGGCCCACGGAACACTTGTTGAGTGTAGGCCAACAATCTTCACTCCATTTACTCATCGGGATCAGGGCTACAAGTAACCCAAAGCTCAGCCTCAGGGGTCGCCGGAAAGCTGATGCTTCTGCAAATGGTTGCGGTGTCCAGGGGTTCGGGTTGCACGGTCTCCACAAGGGATACAGGCCTCAGACTTGCTGTGGGCACAGATCAACCTCAGAGATCTTGGAAAACCCCCCTCCTGTGTGGCAATGCTCTTCGGAGTCCGTCAAAGCTCGGAGATGCCAACCGGTCAGTTGCATTAAAGGTGCCTGCCTTGAAGGGGAGTAACTCCTTTACTCCAAGGGAGATTCTTCAGTCATCCAGCGTAGTGTAGATCGTCAAAGTACTTGGTTTCTGGTATCAGAGTTTAGTCCAGGTGTAATCTAAGGTCCTGTAGTCAGGGTTTCCTACTTTATACCCAAGGAAGGGGTGGGACAAACTCTGGGGACCCACCTATGGGAGGGTCAGGAAAGAGGGGTGGCTACACCAATTTCCTTTGTCCAGTTTCGCGCCAGAGCAGGGGCTGTGTTCCCCTGCAACCGGTTTGAGCTGGACTATGCACAGGGACACCAAATGTGCCCCCAGTGCAGACTTCAAAGCACTCTGAGAGTGCACCCACCCAGCCCCACCCAGCCCCTAAAGCCTGTCTGGGAGGTGGTCACACCTCCCTGTGACAGGAAACCTATTGTCCAGGCCTCCCCTGCCGGAGTTTCGTCCAGCTGCAGGAGGGCAGACTCGTGTCTGTGGCTGCAGCATCCATTTTGTGATGCCAGGGCTCTGTTAGCTGGTACCGGGTATACCGGTGCTGTCATGTCTCTCCTCTAGAAGGGTGGGATCATACTCCCACACCAGTTACTGGTGTGGGGGTATGATTCCAAGGTGTTTGACACCAAACACGACAGTTTTCCATGCAGCCATTCCAAAGTTAGCATTTACCGTTTGGTTATAATGCACTTAAGAGTATATGGTCTGGCTGCATCACAAACAACCCCGGAATAAAGAATCCGAAAGCTGCAGAGGGGCTCTGCTCATGCATGGGCACCCTCTCACATGAAACCCAGCACCCTGCCTTCAGGATTGTTAAGGCCTGCCATAGGGGTGACTGATAGGTTTACATGTGCAGCGATATGGAGAGATATAGGGAACCTATATCTCAGTAAGGGGTGGATACACCACCTTACACAGGCTGCTGTAGCAGACCTGTTGTGTCATTTTACAAAGCTTCCCAGGGGTGGCATAATACATGCTGCAGCCCCTGGTAGGCCTCTGGGGTACCTATGCCCTGGGTACATAGTATACCATATACTAGGGACTCACAAGGGTACCCCAGAATCCAATCTGGAGTGTACCTAAAGTACATACAATCAATTTAGAGTAGAAAGCAGATAGACTGGGGTCCTGATTAGCAGGGCCTCAGTCTGGCTAAGTCGAAAAACAGTGAAACATCAGCAAAAAGTGGGGGTAACTATAAGAAGCAGATCCTACTCTCCTACACAAGTCACATGATGTAAGTGACTGTGCGCATAGTCTAATGAGTGGGTGGAAGTGGTGGCGGCCATATTGGAGTGATAAAGGTTAAGAAGGAGTGGGGAAAAAAGAGTGAGAGTCAGGGTAACGTATGTAAAATTAATATACACATTACTAGTGGGCATGTTAGACCAATCGGGACATAATCATACCCAAAACAATGATAATCATGGATTCAATTCAGATATAGTAAGAAGGAAATTGGTTGGACTGAGGAAAATGTTACGAATACAGTTCTAACCACTAGAAGGGATAGTGGAACTGTACAATAAAAGTTCAATAAAACTTTACACTAAAAAAATCATATGGATAACTGTGAGTGGAGAAAAATGTATGGTGAAGGTATAATAAAAACCGCACATTGAAGGAACAGTAAGGAAACCAGTAAGTGGAGAATAATGCATGGTGGAGCCAAACAGTTTACGAGGGTTACATATGAAGAATGATCGCATGCAGCACAATTGTATCAGGTGTGGTGTTAAAGAATAAAAGGAAGTGAACAGGCTGTCAATTGTAATGCGAGGTGCATTTGCAGGCCTTGTGGAAGGTCCATTATGGTTAGAGTAAGGTGGTCCAATCCTCCAGTCGGTTGAGTCCAGTGCGTATACTGCCTATGCGAAGGATCCACTTTAGTTCCTCTTTGTTCAGTAGTTGGCCGATGTCTGCGCCTCTCGGTGGTGGTTTTATCACACTGATGACTAGCCATCTGATGTCATCCTCGGTGTGTCCTTTATTTGAAAAATGTTCGACAAGAGGGGCATTTGGTGTCTTACAGCGAATACGGCTGTGATGCTGGCAAATCCTGATCCTTATCTTCTAAGTAGTCTGTCCAATGTAGATCATGTTACACAGGCAAAGGATAGCACTCTTTAGACAATGCGCACAGTCACTTACAGCATGTGACTCTGTCACATGATGTCTCGCGGCATGTCCTTATGAGGTTTTCACCGCCGGTACGCACTACCGCACGGGCTCCTGTCTGAACACACCGCCACTGAGTGGTACACGAAGAGGCATGAACTTACTACGCCCCCGCTTGACCAACCGGTAAGCCCGTGATCCTTCCACGCGCCCTGTAGACTAGCCGCTCATTACTTTCTGTAACAAGCACTATTACCTTCTGTAACAAGTGCTATCCCCTCCCCCAGATCGCTTGTTCGAGTGATCATACTCATTTCCTCGCGGATACTTGCTCAATATCGTTAAGCCTCTTATCCTCCTTACTCTCCCTTTCCCCACTATGACCTTGGCTTGATCATAATTGTTCCTTTTTGACTCGCCCGCTCTTCAATTTCCACCATAGGTTAACGAGCTAGCTCGTTCAGATTTCCGTTCACTGCCGTACTGTAGGCCTTATCATTCTTGCAGTTGGTAAGTCGGCCATTTCACTTCACTTCACGGATCACTGTTTTTCACATTAGGACATCACGGGTTCTTATCTTGTTGTCGGTACCACCGTCATCCACCTATAGAACATGATCACTCCAACCAATCACCATCAACGAGTGGTTAGTTCCTCAGTAGTAATAGTCACTTCACCATCCATGCTACATACTCCTGAGAGTGCATGGCTGTCACTCATTTTGGTACTCCAACCGTTACCTTTTATTGACCTTTTCCCCCTTCTCTTTTTTCTCCCGTCTATCTTTTTCCCATTTTTTCACAGGCAATTACTCAGGCATGCAATCTTAATTTGTATATTTATTTCTCCTCTCCCATTGTCCTTGTGAGGGACCACTCTGTTTATAGCATACTGATACCCAAGGTCCCTGACCAATCCTATTGGGTTCCCTTGTCTTTAATAATATATGGATGGGTGTCCCATAAGTGTAAGGTCATACAAAGCAGAGCCTCACTTGTGAGACACTTACACTCCTCACCGCTATTTGACATTCAGATTATCCATGCGCATTACCCCAGTCCACCGCTGTGCCAAGGGTCCTCTGACTGCGGGGTGTCTTCCACTATGTCCCCCATGCTGGGTTCAGAGCCCAAGGCAGTCACTTCATCTACTAGGGCCTTTGTGGCTTCCCTCTCGGCCTTTTGTTCCATCGGGTCAATCCTAGGGGATCTTCCACCCTCATTACCGGAGTCGGACCATGCCAGTTCCAAGGATCCGTCTCGACGTACAACCACTCACTGTGTTGAGCAGGAGGTCTTTCTGGATCTTCTGTTCATGCCACTATTTTATTTTTCCATTGTGGTGGCGCCCGGGGTATCCCACGTCATGCCTCTCCAGTGCATTGTCCTACCATCCCCGCGTACTTCTAACCAGTACTATGCAGCTTCCAGTGATGTGAAGAAGTGGGCTCGGTCCTCGTGAATAACCTTCAATTTCGGTTGGTAGAGGAGCATGTATTGGAGGTTCATTGCTCAAAGTTTTTGTTTCACCCCTCCGAAGGACGCTCACTGTTGTTGCACTGAACGTGTGTAGTCTGGGAAGATGTGGATTACATGGTTTCCGAAGGCTGGGTACCCCTCACGCCTGGTCACCTTGAGGATACAGTCTCGATCCCTATAATTTAGGATTTTTGCGATGAGGGTTCTGGGATGGGCACTCGGGGGGGGGCAGTGGCGCCAGTGCCCGGTGCGCCCTCTCAATTATGAATATTGCAGAAAGGTCTGCTTGGGGCAGTGCCTCCTTTATCCATCAATCAGGGAATAATTCTGTTTTTTTTCCCTCTGCGCCCTCCGGGAAACCCACAAAGCACAGATTACACCTTCGGGAGCGTCCTTCTGTGTCTTCGGCACAAAGTTCCAAAGTTGCTGCTTTAGTGGTTAAGCTGGCCAGGGTTGCCTTCAGTACAGAGACCTCACTCTGTAGCTTAGTGAAATTTAGTTCGGTGGCTGTGGATCTTTCTGCCACAGTGCGGAGGTCGGCTCGCAGCCATCCAACATCTAGTGACATTGCATCAATTTTTGACTGGACGGCAGTGCTGGAGGCCTCTATGGCTGCAAGAATTTGGGCGCCTGTGGGTTCTGGCTGTGCAACAGCATTCTCTGATTGTGTCTCACATGTGGCGTCCAATCTCGGTACACCTCCCTGCACTGTATAGTGATCCATTTTCATTTGTTGTGCCCCCCTTTGCTGCCTGTCCTTGCCCATATTGGCGCTTTTTCAAGGGGCCGGTGGAGGCAGTCCTTTAACTTTTGACTGCTTGGGTGTTTCTGCAATCCACGTAGTCTGTCGTACTGCGCAGGTGGGGCCCCGTGTTTCGAGGCACAGTCCAGACAACCAGTCGGCTTGGGGTAGCAATCTGCGAGGGTTCCCTTCTGTATGTGGACCACTAGGGGATATGTCTGTCCCTTCTCCCATTGTCGAGAATCTCTGCGTCAGTTTTTTTTCTTCTTTCTTTTTCCCTCTTGGGCTGCATCGTAGGGTCAGCAGGTCAGGCCCACATCTCCCTCATTTAATGTCCCTTTTCTTTCCGCAGTGTGGTACTGTCCTGGAGCAGGCTCCTGAGTGAGGAAGAGTGACCCAGCTCAGCTCGGCACCATCCCAGGGTCCTGCCAAGTTCCCCGTGTTAACTGATTCCCCCACAGGTCGCCGCCATGTTGTGTCCCCCTGCAGGCAGGTCCCTCCCCGCAGCGTCAGCACGTCCCCCCTCTCCTATTGGGGACCAGTGCAAGGGGACGCACGCGGCCTCCTCTGCGCTCCGAGTTCACCTCGCTGATGTCTCGCAGACCTTCAGGCCACGGTCCGTGCAGCACTGGTCCCGCAGCGACGGTGGCAGCAGCTCCCAGCTGTTGGATTACCAGCTCCTTGAGGTGGGACGGCCCTCCGTATACGGCCCAATATCGTCTCTCGCTGCGGGCACCAAACACTGCGTATCGCCACCACCGGCCCCGGGGTGGGGGGAGAGTCTACTCCGGTTGCAGCCGCTGGGTGGGGGCAGTGTTGACTGCCACGTGTGGGCTGGTCATGCCGGTGGCCCTTTGTATCCGCCTGGCCTTGTGTCTTTGATTTCCCAGGCTTGCACGGCCCGGCTGGGGAAAAAGCTGCTGCAGTCAATCCAGAGGGGTAGGGGTCCTCTCACTCTCTACCGTCCAGTTGTCCCCACTTGTACCTCGGCGATAGGCGTCTGGGAAGGCTCACACAGGCTGGATGGGCAGTCTCAAGCTGCGTCTGCTCTGGCCGCACTGGCGCCATCTTAACCATGCCCCCTAGACAAATTTGTTAGAGAGATTATTTTCTCCCTCAGGTTCCTGGAAAATAGAATGTTATTTCCACCATTTTAAATCACGCTGCTATTACTGCACCACTATCACTGCAGCCAATTTCATTCCTCAGATTACCTATTATCTTTTACTAAAGTGTTGTAATCTACTTTGCCAAAGAATCGTGGCTCACTTACCTTCCATGTGAGGTCAGGATTCTGCCATGGTGTTTCCGGAATGCTGATGGGGAGTGAATGGTAGTTAGCTGAAGGCTAAGAGTTGAGCAGGTTGTGCTACATGTTGGTGGAAGAAAGGTGAAGATTGAAGTTTCTTGTGCCCTCAGAAGTTCTTCTTACCACTGGCGAAGAGGATGGGATGACAGATCCGATTGGTCTATTGCCTCAGCCTACTGTGAGGAAGTTTGCCAAGTCTTTATCCAATTGTGGTGCAATTGCTTGCTTGAACACCACGAACAACGCTAAAGCGATCACTTCAGTGGTTTTGGGACTGGAGCAACACATTATGGTTATAGGAAGCAGAAATTGTCATTTTTGAACTCATGGATATCTCTGTGTTGGTTTGCTAGGGTTTTGTAGCATATTCAAGTGCTAATATTTTTATTTTAGATTGTTATATTAATCTATTATTTGTGGAGTTGTTATTTTAGCTTGTTGCTTGAGGAGTTTATATTTTAGCCTATTATTTGTGGAGTTTTTATTTTAGCTAAATATTTGATCTCTTATTTTTGTTTATTGCTTATACTTATTTTCAGGTCAACAAGGCAGCAGGAAGATTTTCACAGCCTCCGCAGTTTTTAACAGACAGTGGTGAGTCACTTCTACCGCGGAAGAAGTGGAAGACAATTTTTGACTCGTATCTAATTGCCATAGGGGGTGAAAAGTTCTCTACGGCTAGGAAACAAGGGATTTAATTGCACAACCTGGGTTTTGAAGGTCGCAATATTTATGAAAGCCTGGATGAAATTTAGATTGGCCATGATGAAGGCCAAACGAGAGATGTTTATGATATGTACCTTAAAATGTTGGAACGGCACTTTGGTCCACGCATCAATGTTGTCATGGAGAGACCCAAGTTCTTTTCTAGAGGTAAGGCAAAATCTGAGAAGGTGGGCAGTTATATAGTAAACACATGGAGAGGTGATGGACAGAGAGCTCAAACTTTTCAGACACTCACCCCAGTCACAGATCTGGGTTGAATCCATCATCGTTCTATAGATCACTTTGCCACCCAAGTTCAGACACAGCTATATGCAAATCAGTCTTGACCCTGTGCCTCATGGGAACAGTCCAGCCCGAACAGCCAAGCCATGTCTTCCCTGGAGCGGAAACAAGCATCCTGGGACCGTTTTGGGCTAACAGCCCTCATCAGCCAGGCTAGCTTGAATCCAGTGGCCAAGTGAGCAAGGGACCCACGTCTGGGCATACCCTGCCAACTTAGGGCGAACAAAGCAAACACAAGGAGATGATGGACGGAGCGCTGAAACTTTTCAGACACCCACTCCCAGGTACAGATCTGGGTTGAATACATCATCGTTCTTTAGTTCACTTTGCCACCCCAGTTCAGACACAGCTATATGCAAATCATTCTTGACCCCGTGCCTCATGGGAGCAGTCCAGCCCGAACTGCCAAGCCATGTCTTCCCTGGACCAGAAACAAGCATCCTGGGACTGGTTTTGGGCTAACAGCCCTCATCAGCCAGGCTAGCTTGAATCCAGTGGCAAAGTGAGCAAGGGACCCACGTCTGGGCATACCCTGCCAACTTTGGGAGAACAAAGCAAACACAAGGAGATGATGGACGGAGCGCTGAAACTTTTCAGACATTCTCCCCAGTCACAGATCTGGGTTGAATCCATCATCATTCTTTAGCTCACTTTGCCACCCCAGTTCAGACACAGCTGTATGCAAATCAGTCTTGACCCTGTGCCTCATGGGAACAGTCCAGCCCGAACTGCCAAGCCATGTTTTCCCTGGACCGGAAACAAGCATCCTGGGACCGGTTTCGGGCTAACAGCCCTCATCAGCCAGGCTAGCTTGAATCCAGTGGCAAAATGAGCAAGGGACCCACGTCTGGGCATACCCTGCCAACTTAGGGCGAACAAAGCAAACACAAGGAGATGAAGGATGGAGCGCTGAATCCTTTCAGGCACTCATCCCTAGTCACAGATCTGGGTTGAATCCATCATCGTTCTTTAGCTCACTTTGCCACCCCAGTTCAGACACAGCTATATGCAAATCAGTCTTGACCCTGTGCCTCATGGGAACAGTCCAGCCCGAACTGCCAAGCCATATCCTCCCTGGACCAGAAACAAGCATCCTGGGACTGGTTTCGGGCTAACAGCCCTCATCAGCCAGGCTAGCTTGAATCCAGTGGCAAAGTGATCAAGGGACCCACGTCTGGGCATACCCTGTCAACTTAGGGTGAACAAAGCAAACACAAGGAGATGATGGACGGAGCGCAGAAACTCTTCAGACACTCACCCCCCAGTCACAGACAATTATATAGTGTCCTTGAAGAGTTCAGTGAGAACATGCAAATTTGGTGACCTATCAGACTCGCTTATAATAGATCAACTTGTGTGCTACACTAACTACACTATGGTTCAGGAAAAACTCTTGTCTAAAAATCCATCACTGAAGGAGGGGGTAAACATAGTGGAAGGAATGGAAAGTACCTCCAGTTGGGTCAAGGAGATGAGGAGCACACTTCCTACAATGGTGGAGAGAGTGTCCAATGCCAATGTAGGAAAGGAGATAAGTGATGCCATCAAAAAGAGCTTTCTAAAACCTGCTTGGACAAAGGGGTCTGTTCAGGATAAAGATTCAAAGTTCAACTGTTTCAAGTGTGGAAGCCCTAACCACTTGTCCAATAGTTCTAATTGTTTGGTGCGCAATGTGGTCTGTAGGAACTGTGGTAAGAGAGAGCATTTTGCCCTTATGTGTATGAACACTAAGGTGTATGAAGTGTATGATGCACAAGAGGGCTGACAAAAGTTGTATAACAAGTGAAGAGCTCAAGGGATGGTGTTACCACGGTGAATGGGGATGTTGATGTTGGACGTAGCAGAATGCCTAATTGTGCATTGAACTTTGGTAGGAAGAACCTTATGGTTCATGCTGATTCGGGTTCTCCTTACACACTCAGAGGAGATAAGAATTGGGAAATGATTTATGGAAAAGGAAATATTGAATTTCAACCCCCAGACATTAACCCGGAAGGCTATGGGGGTGTGAACATTGATTTGACTGGTTATACTGTCATGGACATCGAATTTAAGGGTTGACAGACGGTAGGCAAAGTGTACCTGGCCAAACATGGGGACAACCTCCATTGGTGGTGGCAAAAGAGAGACCTAGGTATTATACTAAATCCTGTCTCTGAAGAACAGGTCCAACTAGTTTCCGTGGTGGGCGAAAGCTTGGCTGTCTTACAGGAGTGTCAAGATGTGTTTAGAGATGAGCTAGGGTTATTAAAGGATTTGCAGTACAAAATCATTTTGAAGAGCAATGCCAGGCCTGTAGTCCACAAAATGAGAAGGGTGCCCAATTTGATGTTAAAGCCGCTGCAGGAGGATATTGATAAACTGTTGTCTCTGGAGGTTGTTGAGGAGATTCAATCTTTGGAGTGGTTGGCTTCCATTGTGTTGGCTCCTAAGTACAATGGGAGCAAGATCAGGATATGCGTGGACCTGAGAAACCTTAATCAGTGCATTTGGGTGGATCGTCAGCCTCTGTCCAACATAGCTGAGAGTTTATAACTGCTTAAAAGTGCAAGGGTACTCAGTGTAATGGACTTATCGGCTGCACGCCATCAAGTGCAGTTGCATGGGGACTCCAAGGCACTGACATCCTTTGTGATACCACTTGGAGCATGCAGGTTTGTGAGATTGCCTTATGGCTTGGCCTCAGCTGCAGCATGTATTCAACGTCTTATGAAAAATGTTCTTATAGGGATTGACTCTGTGATGTTTTTCCAAGATGACATCTTGGTAATTGGTACACGGACACACAAAGTCATGATCCCGTCCTGAGGCAGGTGCTAGCAAGACTGAGGGACAGAGGCATCACACTAAAAAGGGAGAAAAGCAAATTTGGTATAAATTCTGTTTCTTACTTGGACCAGACCATTTCCAGGGAGGGAATTAGTCCCAAGTTGGATTAAGTTAAGTCTATTTTGGAAGCACCTACTCCCACTAATAAGGATCAGGTCAGGTCTTTCATGGGTCTGGCGGACTACTATGCCAAAATCATCCCAAAGTTTGCTAGTTTGATACAACCAATCAGACTACCACTCAAGGAAGTGGCAAGCATTGATTGGTCTGAGGAGTGCGGAAAAGCTTTTGGTTCAGTTAAGAACACTATAACCAAGATGCCTACCTTAACACATTTCGATTCAACTAAAAAAAAAACATCTTTACCATGGATGCAACCATGAAAGGATTGGGTGCGGTGTTGTCCCAAGTGATGGATGGAGAAGAAAAAGTGGTTGCCTTTGCCTCTCACTCCCTGAGATATTCTGTAATAAAGTGGGAGGCATTGGCATGCATGTGGGCATTGCACCATTTCAAATTCTTCCTGTGGGGTTTACCGTTCATTTTGAGGACGGACCACAAACCGCTGATCCAACTATTGGAGTGCAGGAATATTGATAACATCACACCACGTATGAAACGGTGGATGGACATTTTGATTGAATAAAATTACTGGGTGGAGCACCTGCCGGGTGCAGGAAATGTACCTGCGGATTACCTGTCCAGGTTACCAGTTGAGAGGGCAGTTTGTCAGGATGCGAATCAACAGATTATGTGGGTAAAAGAGACAGCCATAAACAAGATTGAATAGTAAACTGAAGCAGAGAAGGATGAGACAAGGAAGCAGGTCATGCAGTATGTGGTGGCAAGGTGGCCTAATCTAAACGTCAAACCTGACAAGGTTAAACAATTTTGGAGTGTCAGGGAGGAACTAAATATCCTGGGACAGGAGTTATACTGGGGTGAACGCATGATTTCACCAGCGGGGTTGTGGAATAGGATTGTTAATCTGGTGCATGAGGGACATCTGGAAAGAAATATGATTAAATCCAGGGTGAGACAAAGTTACTGGTGGTTGGGTGTGGATAGACAGGTCGAGGGTGCAGTCAAGGACTGTCTACAGTGTGCTGGAAGTGATGAGGTGAAAACTGTCAGGCCTGCTCCAATATCTCCTGTTGAGGTTCCTAATGAACCCTGGAGCAAGCTAGGTTTGGACATTGTTGGTCCATTTGAGTTGTTGCCTCCATCAGAAAGATTTGTTTTGGTCTTGGTGGATTACACCTCAAAGTGGGTCACTGCAAGTTGTATGAATTCAGTGACGACTAAGTGTGTGCTATAGTTTTTATGTGAAGTGTTTGCATGCGAGGGTGTACCCAAGACCATCATAATGGATAATGGGCTACAATTTGCCTCAGTGGAAATTAGAGAGTTTTTGAATGATCTGGCTATAACACATTATGGCACAGCTTTGTATTCTCCCCAGGCCAATGGCTTAGTAGAGATCATGAACCACCTGGTGAAGGCTTGTGCCCAGACCGCTGTGGATAACAGGGTATCTCTAAGTGTGGTACTTCGGGAGAAGCTTTGGGCGCATAGTAAAACTCAAAATTTAATCATCAAACGTTCCCCTTTTCTGTTACAAGGTACGGTTACGGGCAACGGCGGACAATGTGACCGCACTCCCCTGCTATGTTCCCTTCGTGTAAGTTTAAACAGTCAATCCAGTTGAGTGTGCACAAACTACTCCAGCACCTGCCGTCATTGGGTGCTAACTGCGATGCAGATAATGGATAAACCCAAACTTTTGGAGTGGTGCACCGCTCGATATTAAAAGGTTGTTAGTCAAATAAGTCACTCGTTCATATGGTCTTGTTAGAGTTGTCTTAAACAATCCTTTATTTTCATTAGTGTCCAAATACAAAATACCATGAGAATGAACTTCTTCAGGGCATAAAATGTTGGTCCTGGGAGAGACAAAATATGTGTGCAATCTAGGCTGTGTGGGCCTCCTTGATAAGGGCCAGTACGCGGTGAGTCTGAGAGCAGAGTTGGTAGTAAACCGTCCGTTCCGGAAATAAGAATGACCATTCTTATTTCCGGAACGGACGGTTTACTACTAACTCTGCTCTCAGACTCACCGCGTACTGGCCCTTATCAAGGAGGCCCACGCAGCCTAGATTGCACACATATTTTGTCTCTCCCAGGACCAACATTTTATGCCCTGAAGAAGTTCATTCTCATGAACGAAACGCGTTGGCTGGTATTTTGTATTTGGACACTAATGAAAATAAAGGATTGTTTAAGACAACTCTAACAAGACCATATGAACTAGTGACTTATTTGACTAACAACCTTTTTAATATCGAGCGGT
Organism: Calotriton arnoldi; assembly: GCA_963921515.1. NCBI lineage: Eukaryota > Metazoa > Chordata > Amphibia > Caudata > Salamandridae > Calotriton > Calotriton arnoldi. The sequence goes on from CAWUFW010009567.1 coordinate 381,742, forward strand.
GCACCACTCCAAAAAGTTTGGGTTCCCCTTTTCTGTGTTTGAAGGGAAGATTAGCTGGTAGTAAGCTGGATCCTGTCTGGATGGATTTGAACAAAAATGTTGCACCCAATGTTGATCCTCTGGCTGTCAAACTTTACCAGCAATGGTACAAAAAACTGTTTGATGACAGACGTAGAGTATGTGAACGAGAATGGAGTGGTGACAATTTGGTGTTCATAAAGAAGCCTGTCTGGTCACTTAAAGGCAGATCAAAATTCATTGGTCCAAAACGTATAATCCAGGTGAAGAGAAATGTGGTGGTTTTGGAGGGTAGAGAGGTTTGGAGCATGTCACGTCTGGCAAGGTGTGCTCATAAGAATGAGCGCATGAATGCATCCCAGCACAAGAGTGCACTGCTGGGGAAGGGAAGCAAGGAGAGAGAGAGAGTGTTGTAGAGGGCAATGTTGAAAACGATGTACAGAATCAAGGTGGCGTTCGCTGCAGTCACCGACTCAAGAAGAAACCTGTTTATTTGAAGCTATTAATCTCCAGTCAAACCCACAGGGCCAAACAAAGCTCAGAGAACTACGAAAGTCTTATAAAAAGGCAATTTGGAAAGCAAAGAGAGCAAAATCCGAGCAAGACTGGATTGATATAGTTCAAGCCTGTAAAACCAACTCAAAGTCACTATGGACAATAATAAATCAATTAGATAGTCACTGCACGGGATCAGCAGGAAATAATGTCACTGAAGAAGCTTGGAAATCTTATATATCTGATATATATGACAGGAAAGAAGATCGGCCAATAAACGCAACGAATATTGCATGTGAAACAGCGTTGACCTTCACACAAAGCGGAATTTCAAAAAGAATTGAGAAAAGCAAGGGGAATTGTGCACCTGGCCCAAATGGCCTCCCTGGGGCCATATACAAAGAAGACTGGGATTTTTGGAGCAGCCGTTTCCAAATTTTATTTAACTATTGTCTAACCACAGGAACTATCCCAGATACCTGGCATGGCTCAATTTTACAGCCAATTTATAAGAAGGGACCTTATGGTTCCCCGGAAAGCTATAGAATGATAGCTTTATTAGACACTGATTCCAAAATATTTGCCGGACTGATTTTGACAGAACTTGAAGGATGGGCCGACAAGAAAAACTTAATTCCATACAATCAGAATGGCTTTCAATCAAAAGCTAGTACTTTAGATAATCTAGTAGCCCTAAACATGATTATTGACAAATGTGTGACAAAGAAACAATTATTATACACATGCTTTGTGGATTTCTCAAAAGCCTTTGATCATGTTAACCTCAATTTATTATGGAAAAAGCTGTGTAGTTGGGAAATCCCACCAAAATTACTGCGTGCAACTTAACTTCTATACTCCAATAGTTGGACCCAGGTCAAACTCGGACAAAACACCAATTTGACAGAAAAAATTGCTATAAAGAGAGGTCTGAAGCAAGGCTGCGTCTCGGCACCTGTACTTTTTAACCTGTTTTTGGCAGATCTTAGCGCTTATTTGGTGACAACCAATTCTTATCCACCAAAACTGGCAACTAGGAATATAGCATCACTACATTATGCTGATGATCTTGTTCTCATGACTTTAACTGGGATGGGCCTACAGAGAATACTCAACCAACTAAATATCTATTGCACCGAGAATGAGATGGCTATTAATTTCACAAAAACACGGACAGTGATTTTTGGCAGGATAATAAACAAGAAAGGCAGCTAGTCATTGGGGGAGAAACCAACTGTACGAGCAACGACATTCAAATATCTTGGAGTATGGTTACAAGAACGGCAGTCACATAACTTACATCAGAGTGCATTAAAACCAAAAATTGCCTCCCTCATCTCAGCTTTCCAGCAAATTCACCGGAAATTACAAAGCCCAACATTTCAGCCATTACTAACTGCAATACAACCTACGTATTTTCCAACTCTCTGCTACGGCACTGAAGTTTTCCTAGGTAAACTTGGGCCTTTCCTCAATTCTGCACAAACCAAGGCCTTCAGATTGTTATTTCAGCTACCTCAGAGTGCATCCCACTGTCAGATTCGACTAGAATTCGGGCTAATAAACCAAAATTTAGCACAAACAGGTGCACTGATAAAATGCATGTCATTAGTAAGATCCTCGGATGGAAACACACTACGAGCTTTGATATGGAATGAAATTCAAAATCCCATGCACCAAAATTCGAACAATTGGGCCGAACTTTTAATACATCATTAACAACGCTGAGAGCTAAAGAGCTATGGGACATGGCACTTCTGCATAACCCCTTCAAAAAAGTAATCAACAAGCAAATAAAGAAGTTTGAAGAAAAAGAAGAGCTCAGAAAAAGAAGGCATGCATAGACAACGATTGACACCTACAGGGAGCGCACCCCCAGAAATATTTTACCCATTACTTGGATCATTTTTATAAAAAAAAGCTATTGCAGTTACGTTTTGGACTATGCCAAACACTAGAATATATCCCTAAATGGCAACCGCAACCACCGAATACAAAGTGCAGACTTTGCTTACTTTATGAAGAAAGTTTGACTCATATTTTATCAATTTGCCCGATCTTATTAACAGAAAGAACAATTTTATTGAAAAGATTTTTTAATATGTATAGCATTAGATCATGTCGGCACGCACTACTATTTTGTATGAAAGGGGAATCTCCACAAATAATAGCTGCTTTCATAAAAATGTATCTCAAAGCCGAACGATTATTGACCTCAAACAGTCAAATGAATGCAACGCAAGGATGGCTCCACAGTGACTTTATTTTAAACAGGGCACAATTGGAACTTCAGTGATGCTTAAGGAAACCTTCAAAATCTGATTTAATTTCAGCAGAATTATGTTCTTTTAATGTTTTTATCTGTGTAATATTTTATGGTTTTTATTAACTGAAATAAATGTATCTATCTATCTATCTGTGTATTTGAAAGATTATGTCTAACGGAAAGGGGTGGTTGGGTCCTGTTTGGTTTCGTGATGGATCATAGTTACACCTGTACTGAATAATTTGCGTGGTTGGGTCTTGCTTGGTTTCGTAATGGGTCAAAGTTACACCTGTACTGAATTGTTTCGCATTTAAGTTTTAAATGGCGCATATAATCTTGGTGCTATGTTGCTGTTTAGTACTATACAGTGTTATATTTTGATGCTATGCTGTTGTTCACAAAATCATTTAATTTTTCCTTTAGTAGCATCTCCAGTGTTGTAATGTAAATATGCCATTCCTTGTTTTACCATTTTTCTTAAGCTTAATTCTATTAAGATTTTCCTTGTCAATATTATTCCTCATATTTCAGGGGTGATTGCAGAAGTCCCTTTGTGGCTGCTCCTATGTCGTGTAATCCACTTTTCTGTTGTAAATTGGATAAAGGGAGATGTGTTGTAATCTACTTTGCCAAATAATCCTGGATCACTTGCATTCCATGTGAGGTCAGGGTTCTGAAATCGTGATTATGGGATGCTGGTGGGGAGTGAACGGTAGTTGGCTAAAGGTTAAGAGCTGAGCAGGTTGTGCTACATGTTGGTGGAATAAAGATGAAGATTGAAGCTTCTTGTGGCCTCAGAAGTACTTTTCAACATAAACCGTAGATCAAAATCCAAAGACAGAATATTTACCTGTACACGTATTTTTGTCTGACGTGTTTTATACCGTACAGTCCCTTCATTTCCTTGTTTATGGGGCATGCAAAAAAGAAGACACTCTTACACATAAGGCAGTACTATCTTCATTCTGCAAGCCCAAATAGTTTTATTTAAAATTTGATGCGCACTCATTTTGGAAGCTGAGGCCGTTGAATTTAAAACATGGTGACAAAAGAAATTAACAATCCAAGTTATGTCATCTAGGCATATTTTCTAGTTTGTTTCCTATGAAGGAAGGCTCTGTATCCATTATACTGTAACAGCCTCAGTAAAGGACCTATATGTTTTTCAAAAACTGTATTGTATACATATATAAGTTGATTGAATGATGGTATCGTTGAGGCAATTTCGAGTGCTTAATTACATGAACAGTTTTGTATTTCCAGTATTTGAAATTTTCAGCTGCATTTTAACGGATCACATGAACATTGTAAATTGTAATTGTATTTACATAGCACTTTCTACCCCTGAGGAGGCATTGGAGCGCTTTGCGAAGAGTAGCTCACTACTCCTCAATCCAAGATTAGAGGTTAATAGTTAATAGATTAGTAATAAGTGTTTTTTTCTCATGTGCATTAGTTGTGTTAGGTTTGTGCTCTTGATTTCTTCTGTGTCTAGAAGAGTTTTGAGTAGGAAAGAATGATAGAAATGGATTAGAAATGGGAAGTTGTAAGTTGTTTTTGTAAGTAGTTGTTGTGTGTGCCTGTTAGTTGGGGTGGCGGGTAGAAAAGGATGGGGAAGTTTGAGAAGGATGTTTAGGAGTTCATAGAAGTCAGAAAGGTTTGGGATGAGTCAGAGAGAGAAGGGATGGGACAAAGGTTCAAAGAGTATTTTTTTCTATTACAGAAAACTGAAATTAACTTATACATACATATATATACATGGCACCTTGTAAAGTTTTATTGACTGGAGAAAAATCCTTTATATAAATACCCATATATGCATTGAATTAGCAATATTTAATGGTCTGATGTGCACATTTATCTTGTGGTGAAGTATGTACATTTTATCATGGCATTTTTTAAAGTTGTAGTAGCAGGCATAAACCTGTCTATATATGCACCTATATGTACACAGAAGTAGCAATTATGACATGGTCTGAAGTACACATGTATCTTGTGGTGTTATATATATTTTCCCCTTATATAAATGTATTTGCTTATAATAGGAAGCATAGTTCGATGTAAAATATCATATGTATAATGACAACTTCATCTCTATACCGTGAGAAGCATAGTTTGTCACATCCAAGTATACTGTTGTGGTACATTGTTGTGTTGCGATTCTAATTGTCATGTGGGGAAGAGCCAGCTCTTGACTAATCTTCTGAAACTAAGATGGCTGTCAGTGGATCTTGTGTGTGGGTAGCGAACTCCATAGTTCGGCTGCTTGAACAGAGAAAGATGTTCCACCCATGTTTTATTTTGTATGTAGGAATGTTGACGTGGGGAGCCATTCTCGAGCTTCGGTTTCTTTGTTTTATGTATTTGTTGATTTTCTTCCTGATGAAGAGCGGTCCTTTGCTTTGTGTCTGATACAAAGCAGCTTGTAGGTGGATCTTCTGGCAACTGGTAACCAGTGTAGTGCCCTCAAGGCAGAGGAGGTGTGTGCTTGTGGCTTTACATGTAAGAGGAGTATAGTGGCAGCATTCTGAATTCTCTGTAATCTTCTCATAGTTGACAAAGATGAGCCATGATATGGACTATTAGCATAATCCAGTTTTCTTAGGACAAGAGAGATGGTAGCTTGAGATTTGTGAGGGAATCCTAGGTGCGGGAAGATACGTCACAGTGTTTTCATTGTGAGAAAGCTTGATTTGGCTACTAACTTATCCACTTGTGCATTGACAGCTTGGTGTCCATGGTAATTCCAAGGATTTTTATCTCCTTATTTTTGGCAGTGGACGTAGATTGTCAGGCCAGGTGCAAAGACAGTCATCATCTTTTCAGTCGCCGCAGGTGAGTATTTGGGATATAAAGGCTTTCAGTTTGAGGTGGCTCAATTTCATCCATTGGTCAACGGCCTGGAGAAAACTAAAGATTTTTGATTTTTCAATGTCCTTTGAGTTTTCCAATTTCAAAAGTATCTGCTTGTTATCTGCATAGTCATAGCAGGTGAAGTCAAACCCATTGATCAGATCATGTTGAACATATATCTATGGTACTGGAATATGTTGAGAATAAAAACTCCCAATTATAAGTTGCTTCTCAGCTTCATGAAATGTTCTTTCAAAGTTTGCAAACTTACTGAGCTTCACTATAAAAAACAAAAAATAGGAGAAATATTTCATACTCAAGGCTTCATTCTGATTTCCCTGGTAGCTCAAAGTTGCAAAGTGTCCAGTCAATACCACGCAGACCCAGCAAATTTCAGTGCTTAATCTGTAAAATAAAAAGTGCCTGGTCCCAAATGTTTTATCATAGGCCCGCTGCCATCACAGGTCTGTCTAGTCTTAATTCTACATCATGCCTCTTTTTTTGACCACCATACACTTCCTGCCCTTTAACTCACTCATGCAAGTTCATTTTTATCCCTACTTTCTGTCTTTGCCACTATTTTCTGTCTTTCTTTTCAACATTATTTTCCCTTTTTTGCTTTTCTCTTCTTGGCTATGGGTCAAAGTCTGATGATAAAAAAATAAATCCAGGTCCCCAAAAATCAGTCCTGGTGGGCCTTTCCTGCTACCACTAACTCAAATTAAGCACTGATATGTTTCCCTGAATAAATCTGGTCATATGCAACTTGTCCAAGTTTGGGCAGGAAAAACTGCAATAGTCTCAGGAGCATATTCACAAGGACTTATCTCCGATTTATCTCCACCTTAACTCATCAAAAGAGGAGATAGATTTAACACCCCATTCACAAGCGGGTGCAAACTGCAGACATCGCCAGTATTCCCGCGACAACTGCCCCAAAATTTAACACCACGGTGGACACCACCAACTAACCCTAATGAGATGCAGAGTAGGTGTTCCCGTGCAAAAACACACGAAAAAACCACAACACCACTTTCACAACAAACTGCCAGATCTGCGATGCGAACCAAAAACAGGCGATAAGCTGCGGTAGCACCAGGGATTTAACACCTGCCTTTTGCTGGTGTTAAGCAGGATGACTACCTGCAGCATGAAAGGGAGCCCAGCCAAGAGCCACACCCGAAGACCCACAGATGCCATGGAGACAATCATCATGCAGCTCCGAGACCCATGAGGGACACAACACCCACCCCAGGCCCGCCACCACCCCCAGGACCCCCCCGTCCCCCCCCGGGAACACCACAGAGGCAGCGTACACAAAGACAGCGGACCCACCTTAAGAGTTCAAGAGTTTATTTGAACAATTGCTTGGTTACTTAAAACCCTTGCAATAATATACAGAATATATATTTACATAGTGAGTTAAAATCATTAGTAAAATCTTCATTTATCAAATATAACAGATTAAAAGGAAATCTGGTAGTTTCAACTTAAAATTGGAAATGCTGGTACACAGAAATATTTCAATTCGTATATATGCCAATAGATTAAAATTCTCCCTAACGGCCTACCAATTAATATTGTCATTTGATAGTAACTTATATATACGTAATAAAACCGGAAATTCATGGTGAGGCAAAATTCGAAAATAAAATCTATAGTATCAGAATATTTCTAATGGTAGGAGGCAAGCGTTGGTCGTGGTTTAAGGAAAAGGAACATACAAAGAAGGTATTCTAGTTCATTGGTTGTCCTTAGGGGGATTCAATTAGAGTCAATAGTTCAACCCCTAGTAATGTTATGGAGACTCAAATTTGCTTCTAAATGTTTGGTATTACAGTTAAATTGCTTGTTATGTCAAAGACACTAGATCATTTTCGTGTTCTTTGAGTCTTTGCTCCACTTTCAGTAGAAATTTGACAAAGCAGCAATTTAATTGAGAGTCCCCTGGATCGAAGCAGGCTAAAATAGCCTGTCTTCTTGTTCGTATTCCTCTTTGGTTGAAAGCTTTTGTTAACAGTTGTTTTCTTTCTTCCCTTACAGTATTACAAGAACAAACCAAATGCAAAAGATCCTCCTTGCAGCTCCCACAAAGGCGACAAGTGACGGGTAGATTACCGCGTTGCCAGGGAGCCATGTGTTCTTTGGCTGGTAGTAACCCCAGCTGATATCTTAAGAACTGCTGCTTAATAAAAACTGGATAGCCGGTGGCAAAGTAATCTTGTGGTGAGATGGACTTATAATTGTTTAGTGTCATCCACCCATGATTCCTTTGAGCTAGTGTAGCTTTATCTTCTGTTGCTGATTGAATTTTAAGAGACTTCTTTACTAAACGTTTAAAGGCCTGTTGATCAATTGACATTTCCCAAAGCTGGACAAGACCTGTATGTTCGAGAGACTTTTGCAGGTACTCTCTGCCTGGTGATATATGACGATGCTGTAACTCATCCCACAGCATATGATTCAGTGTATTCAATTCAGCTTTCCTAATTTTGTTCCAGCATGTTATATATGAGCAGCGCCTGGCTAATGATTGCTTAACTAGTCCAAATTCAAGCCTTATCTGAGCCGGGGAGGTGTAACTTGGCAAGGAGAATATAATCCTATAAAGTTGGGAGACTACGTTGTCCAACGTGGTTGCGTCCTGCCCTCTTAAAGCCTCGCTTCCATATGAAATTGTTGGAAGGAATTTTGCTCTTACAACTTCCAGTAGGGGCGACAAAACCGGTCCACCTACCTTTTTCTTCAAGTTTTTAAAAGCTGCAGCAAAAACCAGACCTTTCTTTTTGATTGCCTCCTTCTGTGCAAAAAAGTTCCCTTTATTGTCGATGATTACTCCGAGATATTTGTATTCGGCTGTGTTTTCCAACTGCTCTTTACCCATAAACCAAGCCTGTGCTTGTGTCTTCTTAACGTTATAACACATGGTTTTCGTTTTCCCGTAATTAATCTGCAGGCCATTGGTTTGCGAGTAAGTAGACATTGTATCAAGAAGTCGTTGGAGCCCCACCCGAGTGCGACTCACCAATACTACATCATCGGCATAAAGAAAGGATGATATTGAATTTGCCCCTAGTTTCGGGGGATGGGGGTTGCATAATTGCAGCATTTCCGTCAGGTCCGCCAAGAAAAGGTTAAATAAGGTTGGTGCCAAAACACAGCCTTGTTTTAGGCCTCGAGTAGTTTGAATTTTCCGAGCGAGATGTGTGCCAGCTCCTATTTTAACTTGAACCCATGTATCACTATGAAGCATTATCAACATTTGTAAAAGATTCTGTGGTATACCCCAATTTGCTAGTTTCCGCCATAATTTCCCCCGGTTGACACAATCGGAGGCTGATTTAAAGTCAATAAAACACAAATATAAAGGGAATTTTGATGCGCGGGCCGCATCCATGAGTAAAGAAATTGCCAAAATATTCGTGATCGTACCGGTCGATTTTATAAACCCAGTCTGATTGTACGGAATTATGTTGTTGCTAGAGGACCATGATGTCAACTCCTCCAGGACAGTTCCGGCGAAATATTTGGCCTCAACGTCCATCAATGTTATAAGCCGATAATTTCCCGGGAGTGATCTCTTCCCCCCTTTGAATATGGGAGATATAATCGACCCCTTCCAAGACTCAGGAATGATTTGTATGCTCCTAACCTCAGCAAATACTGGTGCCAGAATTTCTGCCCAAAGGTCTGGCTTGTGTTTGAAGACCGCAGGAGATACACAGTTTGGGCCAGGGGCCCCCCTCTTTCCGTCCTTTCATTATCTGTTTTTTGATAATTTCTATATTTGACTCCGACGAGCCCTTGTACTGCATTTTTGAAGGAATTACCGGAAGATTCGTCGGTAAATTTTCTTCTGATGGATCATTGAAGTGAGTTCTTAAATATTGGACCCACGTAGCCTCTGAAATATGAGAATTAATTCCTCTGTTGTCTGGATTGAGGAGTTGGTTTACTGTGGACCAAAATCTAATACCATTTTTACTTTTTGTATCAAAAAGCAATTTGGCCCATAGTTCGTTGTCTTTGTCTCTTTGAATTCTCCATTTTAGCTTTTTGATTTGTTCTTTATTTGACTTCAGTGCTACAAAAGCAGTTAAATCACCCGGCTTACTCCTAAGCATTCTCAGTGCTTTATTAATTCTAGATTTATATTCCCGAAATCTGTTTTCATGGTTTGCAATAGCGGCTTCCTTATATATTTTATTATTACCTTTGGATTTTACTGGTTTAGAATGCTTCTCATAAATCATACATATGAGTCGTTCCCACGTGTTTACTGCTATACTTTTGTTGCTTGAAATTTCCTGGAGTGTATCCATTACAGTTTCGTGTAATTGGTCAAGCCCAACCGTAGAGCTCTTAATACGTCTACAGTTTATTAGATATGTTTGGTCTATTATTTCCCTTATATGCGTTGAGCGAGTGATGTATGGGGAAAATATAACTTCTTTTGGGAGATGGTCACTACCAGTTCTGTCCTTTATTCGAAATGAGCAAATATGTTGAAATAAACTCAGGGAGACAAATGTATAGTCCAAACATGAGCTAGAATTGCTAGAATGGTATGTAGCATTAGGCGGGTTATCTGTTTGAAACCTTCCATTTAAGGCCCTAAGAGATAGATGTTCAAGATCCTCCAGAAGTTGGTGGCCCGTTTTTGACCGTTTCCCTAGTGTGTTACTGCTGTGGTCCCGTATTTCCCAAAACGCAGATTGGGAGATTAATAGATCATCTGCCGAAGAGCCCATTAAGTATAAGTTGAAATCCCCAGATACTATAAAGTGGGTCGCACTCTCTGTTTCCAGCAATCTTGTTAATCCATGCACTAACTTTTTACTACCATCAACTTTGTTTTTAGGGTGGATATAAGTGTTGATCATAATCACTTCTGTCGCAACATTTTGGATGTTTATAATACATTTGGTTGCATTCATTCCAGAGTCCTTTTTGTCCAAAGTTGTTCCTAGGACTCCACTAGCTATCGTGATGAAAGTAGCCAGCCCCCCTGAAGGATGTCCATGTTTTGCATGTTTTATGGCAGGTGTGAAAAAGCCTATATATCCTTGTATGAAGACGGGTTCCACTAACCAAGTTTCCTGAAGGAAAATAATATCGAAGGACGCTAGATAAGTATGCAACTCTGGATCAGCTAATTTGGAATTTAGGCCGGTTATATTCCAGGAGCACATGCGTAGTGGTCTGATGTTGAGCCTTTTTTGATTAATTCCGCCTGAATTTTGTCATGGTGAAGTACGAGTAAGTGTTATTGTTCTTACTATATCTCTGATGCCATCTTGCGGCTTTACCTGGGCAGCCCGTTCTAGAACTTCATGAGAGCTGTTTGCAAAACATACTATATCTGTGGAGCCCTTTGCTCCCTTTAGTACAGAGGTGGTTTGTTCCTTTCTCGTGTCTGGTAGCCCTTTTTGTCCTTGTGGTAGTAGAGGCAGGGGGTATCCTGTCGTTTGTCTAGGGATAACCTTTATTCCCCATTTTTTAAGTGCTGGGCCTTCCACAAGAATTCTTTTTGCAATTTCACTTGATGACCACGTGGCCTTGGTTGCTTCACCCCCGGGCGCCGCATCCGAGTTCTCAAATTGCATTCCTTCCAGGTCTTTAGATGTAATATTGCTTAGATTTGGAATAGCTGCTAACAGTCTTAGAATGTTTCCCCTGTTTAGAATATCATGTCTGCCTCTAGATACGTATTCCGGGATCAAAATTAGAACTGGGGCTTTAATCGAATCCATTTTGTCTTCAGCTCGAAGGTTTTCTAAGTTGGAACTTATTTTAATGTGATCTAGTGCTTTGGGAATGTTTACTTGCAGACTCCAGCTAGACGCCGTAGTGCTCATAGAGATGGAGCTGGAAGTTGTTTTGATGTGGTCTGGTACCTTAGGAATATATTCTTGCTGGCTCGTGCTAGGTACTATAATGCTCGTAAGATCTCCAAAGGAAATAACAGGTTGAACACTAGTGGAAGACGTCGGAACTGGATCCGCAATTAGGTTTGTAATCAATGATTTTTCTGTCTGTGTAAAGACATTATTTCTGGGTTTTATGATGAGTACTTCATCCCTTAAGCTATTTCTATCCCTTGAAACTTTATCTGTTGGGGATACAGTTCTTTTATCTGAAGTTACCTCAGTTTGAGTTGTCGTAGGCTTGGAGGCGATTACTTGCTGTGCTAGAGGAGAATTGTGAGGTGCCTTATGGATGCTGGCTGCTGTTTGGATTTTAGTGGTCACAGTAGGTTGTTTATCTGACTTTACACAATTAGGTTCTAAATGGCGTGATGATCCCTTTTTCTCTTCTCCTTGTATAGATTCAGTTTCTTTTTGTGCCACTTTGGCATCTGGTCATTTTAAGGTCTCAAATGGGGGATAGTGTTGCATCAGGCCCGTAGCTTTTTTATTCCGTCCCTTTCTTTTTGTGCGCGTCTATATTTGTCATTTCCTAGATTTGGATCTCGCCCGCCTTCCCCCGTGTTGGGGGGTCCACATGCTGACTGCCCTTCTTTAGTACTGTTTTCCTTTGGGAAGTCCGTATTGGATAATAGTTGTATACTTAAACTGTTCATTTGATTACTAGTATCAGGGGATTCATCCCCCATGTGGTTGAGACAAGAAGAGTCCTCTAATCTTGTTGTCCGGTTGGCCGGCCTCCCAGGTTGCGTGCATTGTTTCACATTTGTTAATAGATCGTTTAAGATTGAGGGGACCGATGCCAGTTTGTCAACGATTTTAGAGCAAGAGCACTCTATTTGAGCGTAGGAGGTGTTGTCCTGCACCCTTTTTATAAGACAATTTAGTTCTCCAAGCTTACCATCGATCCCTTCTATGTACACTGCCATAGTATTCAGTAGCGAAAGTTGGATATCCATCTTTTTAGACTGCAGTTGTAATGCGTCGGTTGATAGCTGGGTCATACTCAGGAGGGATTGCCAAGCAGAAAACGTAGGCATCATTTGTGCTTCAGTTGGATTTGTTTCCCTCTTACCAAGTTCACAAGTACGAATTGGTGACTTGTGGGGATCCTGCATATAGGCTGCAAGAATCTCGTCCCATTCTGGGGTCTTTAAATACGAGAGTGGCTCGCTGTCTTTTCCTTCATGGGACTCTGAAGATACTGACGGTAAAGTATTATCTTGCCGGAGATTTGATTTTGGCGTGCTATTAGGAATCCCTGAGTTACTGGAGGGTGTGGGACTTCTCACAATCGATTTGTTTTGTGAATTAATGCCCTGCATGCCGTTACTTGCCTGGGAGCAAAGAATGCTCTCGTTTAGGTCCTCAGAGCCTGTTTGCGGATGCTCTGTCTTGGATTCTGACGGTTTTAAGTATTGAGAGGAATTTGTTAAAAGCCTAGTTTCCCCCTTCGTATGTATATTTGAGGGTGAAGATTGTATTGTTGGATGCTGGAGATCACAGTGAATAGGTTCGGGAGACAGTTCACACTTAATTGGTGTAGTAGACAATAATGGTGTTTGCAGGCCTGTAAGATTGTCCTTAGTTGAAAACAGCACTGCACCCGCATCTTTTAAAAAGGCAAATTTTGTATACATTTTAGGTTGAAAGACGCAAGTTGTTTGCCTAGGGTCCGAAAGATTTCCCTGTGGACCCTTCCTTCAGGGTGGATCCCCTTGGTTTGAAAGATCAATTAGAGGGCCTTCATTAGGCTGTGATTTTAAATTTCCTTGACGTTTGGTGGCTTTGTCTTCCTTCCACTTCTCCTGGGTGCCCATAGCTTTTTTCCCAGTAACTGACATTCTTTTTTCCCAATGTTACTGGTTCACCCTTGACCCTCCCTGATCTCATAGTTCAAAATACAAGATTATAATCCAAGCTGACGATGATACACTCTCCGGTAGGGGGGGGCTCGCACACTCTGCCCCAATCCGCTGTTAAGGCTGATGCTGCCTCTGCCACTGAAACCCCCCAACCAGGCTGATAATGTACGCTCTCCGGTGGAGGGGCACACTCACTCTGCCCCACTCCACTGTTAATGTTGGTGCTGTCTCTACCGCTGAAGACTCCCAATCAGCCTGCTGAAGATGGTGGCAGCAATCCTCACAGCGGCTGGGAGGGGGCAGAGGCGAAACAAGATGAAAAGAAAGAGCCCGGGAACTTCAGGAATATCAGGATTATGGGGCATGTGGTCAAACCTTCCTACCGTTTTAAATGGCGGTAGGGACCCAAGGGTGAAAGTTCCAGGCAGGCGCAGCAAGGATGAAAGTTCCAGGCAGGCGCGGCGGGTGGGCCAACACAGCGGTCTGCGGTCCGCGTCCCACGCTGCTGGCCGTTCCCGTTTCTGACGCCTCCGGGCCGCTTCCGCAGAGTGGCGGGCTCGAGCCCACAGGTTAACCAAGCTGGGAGCCGCCGCTCCAAATTCCCGGCACCCCAGCGCCCCACAATTGGCAGGCTCAGGCTCGCGGGGCAAACAAAGTAGGGACTGCCGTCAGTCCAGTCTACACCGCCCGCACACTCCGTTGGTCTGGGGGCTGTTAGAAGCTGCCTCCGTGGGTGACGGGGCGGGGAGGATCAGTCCCGCGAGTCGAAAAGGCTGCAGCCCGCCGCGCCACACTCTGAGGCTATTCTGCTGCTCTGCTACATTGGCGCGCAGGAAACTCCGGTCTAGATTCTCTGCGAAGCTTAAGAGGTGGTACCAGGAGTGTGCTCCGATTTTAACTTTCCCACCTGAAACGCACCTGCCACCCAGACCCAACGCCAGAGGAGGACATTGCCCACTACAGGCCCAAAAGGAAAACCATCCCTCGCATCCTGACCCACATCCCCCACCTGCTGACTGTCCCAACCCAGCGGACTACCAACATCCCTCCGCAGACAAAGCTGCCGGCTGCGCAGCACATGTCAGCCTCTGGTACCATCCAACCCACAACTGCCAGAGTCAGAGGAGTCACACAGCCAGCCCCATACAAGGTCATCACACCTGTCCTGGATGCCAACAACAGCCTGGTACCCCAGCACCTCCACTTCACCCACACTGCGCAGGAGCTGCTGGAGACCAAGCAAGGCCCCTACGCCATAGCTGGATTCCCTCACGTGCCAGGGCCAATCAACTGCACACATGTACCCCTTGTGCCCCCTGCCGACACTGCACACAACTACCACAACAGAAAGCACACGCATATCATGAATGTGCAGGCAACAGTGGACCACCCGGGACTCCTCAACAATGTCGTGGCCAACTACCCAGGCCGAGTGCATGATTCTCACATCTCCGGACAGACCAGCATCACCCAGCGCTCCCAGGATGGCACCCATGGAAATGCAGTGCCCGTTGGTAAGTCCAAAATGAACACACCACACACCTCCAGCCCACAGTCATGCAACTCACGACACCGGCAATGGACACGCAGCACAACTACATTCAACATGACACACAACATGCCAACCGACTAGACACGACAACACGACTCCATCAGGAACTTGGCCTTGCCATGCCCACAACCCAGCCACGGCATGGCACCACAGACACACAATAGCAGGATGTGAGGAGAGGCATGGAGCAGGCATGTGCGAGAGCGGCAAGTGACTAAGGAATGTGAACCTACCCAATGCCAGATGTGGCGTGGAGATGCTGGACAGACCACAGCGTGCAAATCACAGAAATGGCCATGTGGAGATCAACTGCTGGTGCATGAGTGTAGTGGCCAGTGGATGCTACCATGTCCCCACAGGCTGTGGGGCAGAACGCGGAAATGTCGCACGTTACGTCCCCCCCTGCATGCGCGGGCAGAGTGGGTTGGACCTGCGTATGCCAGGCCTGCGTAGGGGTGTGAACAAAAATCCCGTCGCACTGGGCGTGGTTCTCATTTGGAATGGACAACGCGTCTGCCAGGGCGGCGCCTCTCAGCCCGCCATGAGTCCGGCGCCGAGCGCGGTGGGGCCTGTGTCCCTGTGCGCCTGCTGCACCCCGGGCCGCTGGGCCCCAGACCCGTCATGCCTGCCCCAGCGCACCAACGAGGCTCCGCTCACCTGCCGACACCGGCGTGTGCCAAAGAGGGCCCACCACGTTCCGGTGCAAGCGCCAGGCCCCAGGCCCGCGACCTTTGCAGCCTCCGCAGACCATCGCTGGCCTCCACGGCGCAGGCCCACAGTACTCCTTTTACATTTACATACTCCACCTGCGTCCTCCTCGGCCCAGTGGGTCCCACATGTGGAACTGTGTCCTGAGTCATGAATGGCAGTGACCCCAAGTCCGTGACAGCACCAGACTCTCTTCGATCAGTGAGGCATAATTCTATATCGCAAGCCGGCGACACGTGGTGCCACTAACCCTGTTCAACGCAAGCCGGCGACACGTGGTGCCACTAACCCTGTTCAACACAAGCAGGCGACACGTGGTGCCACTAACCCTGTTCAACGCAAGCCGGCGACACGTGGTGCCACTAACCCTGTTCAACGCAAGCCGGCGACACATGGATGAGGGCACAGGCCTACACAGCGTCCCAGTGGGTCCCACATGTGGAACTGTGTCCTGAGTCATGAATGGCAGTGACCAGATGTCTACTGCAGGGGTGATATCACTAAACTCCCTGCTATCAGTGGAGCAAACAAATGCATCACAAGCACACAACACGTGTCTGTGGGCCCGTGCTGACCGCTGCCCCCGGCCTACACTGCGGTCCAGTAGGCCCCACATCCAGCACCCAGTCGTGATTCATGGATGGCAGAGTCCATACCAGTGAACGCATGGAGAGGAGTAAGAGGAAGATGCGGTTCAGTCCGGATAAAAGCCGGATCCTCATTTCGGAGGTGACCGAACACTAGCAACAACTGACCTGGTGCCACTAACCCTGTGCAACGCAAGTCCGCGTCCCGTGATGCCATTGAACCCGAACTACGCAGGCCGGTGGGACCATCCAACCTAAGCCTGCGACACTCGGTGAATGGCCCCTGCTGGCCGCTGCCTCAGGCCTACACTGCGGTCCAGTAGGCCACACATGTGGAACTGTGTCCTGGGTAAGATATGGAGGAGTCCACGCTATTGGACACGCCTCATCGCAGGCGGCATCCCCTATCAGCACTGGTGCCACTAACTCTGTGCGCAATGACTCATGGGCACTCTCTGGTTGAACTTTGGTAGCGTCTGAGTCCATGCCCTGTGGGTTGTCTGCATCATCATCTGGCTGGGACGGACTTGGTGTTCGACATGTGTTTGCTCCACTCATCTCCACCATGGTGACTGTTTCAGCGTGGTTCTGCCCTCGGCATCATGCCCTGGGGGTACACCTTCCACTGTCCACCGAGACACTCCGCGACAACCCCCCTAGTCATCTGCGGGAACCTGCTCTGCTCTCGTGACCCTGCCCCAGTGCACCGCAATTCAGCGGCCCGTGGTGGTAGGCCCGTGAAGGACGCTGTGCATCCGGGGCTACTAACTCTGTGCAGCTCAGGTCATGGGTCCTTTACGGTTGAATGGATGTGTCCTTTATGATGTACACTGTTGTCGATTTCTGACTGCACCAGGCAGCCCTTGCCGGCTGGTGTGCACACACCCCACACACATCCAACACAGGTGTCACTCGATATGTGTGCCTGCTAATAAATGTGGCCGGGCGCACGTGCCCGTAGCCATTCACACCATCTGAGCAAGTGTGTCCGTGTGGTCATTGTGTCAGCAAGATGGGCACGGGCCCTGCAACATCACAGTGTGCTGTCTTCAGTGGATCGATACCATGTCACCTCAGCGTTGGCAGTGACCTTGGACATGTAGCTTCGCCCGCCCCCTGCATGCACAAGCGGCGTGTGCTGGTCCGGCGTACGTCAGGTCAGCGCAGGGGTGTGCTGATTCGGCAGGGGGAGCAGGGCGTGGCTCGGACCTGGCCTTGGGCAGGAAGTGCGGTAAGTGTGTCTCTGTGTTGGGGTGTTGTCGCCACCAAGGCCGCAGTAGTCGATGTTGCAATGTAGCATGCACCAGGAGGGCGGGCCCGCACGGACGGGAAAATGTAGGAGCACCAGACCGCTCGGGGTCTTGGCACATGCATGCCAAGTGTTATGTGTATCAGTCCTGCGGCTGCATGAGTCAGTTGCCTAGCCTCATTCGCAGCTTGATCACAGCCAGCCATGGACTGTACACTTGTGTCCGCCCTGTCCGGAGCATTGGCCTACACTCACTTGGCCGCACACTTTCAAAGGCCAGCGTCACGGTGTTGGTGGCATGCCGCTGGACATGCACGGACAGGCATTACAATGGTGTGCCGTAGGAGTGCACGTGATACAACCGCGCAGGGCACACAAGTGTGGGGGCTCATGAGAGGGTGGAGCAGCTGTGAGGCAACGTAACACACAGTGAGGCCACACATGTGCCACGTGCTGGGCATAGCATCCATGATTCCCAGGGTCGCAGACATCCCACCACACCCACGGCAGGCCTCTGTACATCTCCTGAATGCATGCAGATGGTGCAGTTACTGTAGGGATGAATGGTCCTTTGTCCGCACTATCTGGCGGTAGCATATCTGCAGCTCCTAGATGGGACTTGCATGTGCCCAGCACCCCCTGACAGATAGGATAGCATTTCCAGGCGACTCCCACACTACGAACTGCCAGACGTGAGGCCAACGTGTACACATCCCACACGCAGAAGTCCTTGGTCGTAGTTTGCGTGCGTGAAATGGCCTTCACTCGTACTCCCACCACACCCCAGGCCTGCACCCGTTGCACACAGACATTGCTCATTGCTCCGAGCTGTGGCGTTTCATCCACAGGACTGGCGCAGGTCCTCACAGTGCCGCTTCAAGCAGAGCCACTGACGCAATGGCAGACCATCCCGGACACATGCTCTACTCCAGTCTCGTGGACCTGTACCGTGCACGTCTGCTGCATGTACTGGGGGCACTGCCATTGGCAGTGCTGCGGATCAGTTACAGGCTGAGCTTCCGCATTGCCAACGTCACCTGCGTTCAGCCTGTGTTGCACTGTCGTTCGTGCATATTCGAGTGGTCCATGGATGTCTGCCTCTCCAACTAACGGTAGCTGACCTGGATTTTGACGTGTGTGTGCGCCCCCTGTTGGACCATGACCAGGAGTGTCACTGTGATGCCCATTTATGGCATGCCTGGATGTTTGGCATGCATGCTGGGAACTGGACCTGGGGGATTGCAGGAGTTGTCGTGTGCAGTGACCACATTGAGCCGCTCCCTGATTGGGCTTTCGTGCATATTGGGGCCAGGGGTTGGAGTGAGCACATCTGTCCGGGACAGCTGATGGGTTACGTCGCCGACATGTCAGATGTGGTGGACAACGATCTCGCATTGGAAATGTTGGCCTACGCTGCTGCACTCGCGTTCATGGACGAGTGACAAGGTACCTGCAGCCAGGACTGCATGTGACCCATTGCACGTGTCCCGACACCTGGTTGCATGTTGGGGATCTGGTCACATGTCCCTGTGAGGCAGTGGACATGGCTGCATTGGCCTGGACTCCTGATCCATGCGCGGACAACATACGCGGGTTGGCAATGACTTGTGTTGGTGATGGACTCCCCCGGTGGACATGGGAGCTTTCCAACGTTCCTCATTGAGACATGCTGCTGCATTGGTCTGCATGTCGTGGCACTTCCCTGGCCGTACTGACACGCAATTGTTGATAAAGTTTCCGCACGTTCACTTGTCTCCAACTGTGTTGAGTGTTCATTTGTATGCCAATGTGTGTGTCACGGCCTATCTGGGTCACTGCCTTACATGCATTGCTGCCCCATCAGGGCTGTGGGTTGGTACTTGTGCATTATCATGTCCCTGTTTCATGGTTTGCCAGATGCGTATGGCCATTTCACCGCCACAAGCGGGTGCACTTGTCTCCTGTGTTCGGTTGTGCAGATGTTGGTGTTTGTTCCACATTGTGTTCGATGTTGGGGTGCTCTGCTTCCTATGTGTGTGTGCTGCATTGTGTGTGAGATGTCCCTTCAGCTCAGATTTGGCTCACCCTTCTCCCTTTCAGGAAGTGTGGTTTTCACTTCTGTGCTTGTTCAGTGGTGTGATATTGCCGACTTGTGTGACTTGTGCTCTTGGTTGGTGTTGTTCCTCTTGGGCATGGTTTGTCTGCAGTTGTGCTGTGCTTAATTGTGCATGTGTGCCATTGTGGCAATCTCCCCCCGTGCCCCCAGTCCCTGGTGGTTCCTCTCCCTGTTGCTGTTGTGTCTGTTTATTTTAAGCAGTTTCCGGGCCCCGAGTCCTGCCACTATCTCCAGACTGATGTGGTGGACACCATTTCCTCCATGTCATCCAGCTCCTGGTGTGGCGCTGGACTCCCACCTCCGGTGTGCATTGCTGCCTTGTGGTTGTTGGCGTGTTTGTGCTTGTTTGTGCGTTTCGCATCATTCCAGCTGTTCTGGTTTCCTGCCATTGTCCTCCTCCGCTCTTGGGCTGCATTCACCTAGTCCACGATGGCCTGCTATGTCTAATGTTTTGTTGCCAATGGTGCTTGTGGGGTTGTGTGCTGGCTCCGACTGCCTCCATTGTGCTTCGCTGTTTTCTGTTTGGTTTGTCTTTCTTTTTCCTGCTTTTGTTGTGCTTATTCCCGCATGCCGTATATGTGTCGCGGGCCTTGCGCTGCTTATCGCTGCTTTCCTCCTCGCGAATGGGCTCACCGCATGTTTTTTGGTGTTGGGGTTTGTGTTTTTATCTCCGTCGAGGTGGTTGTATCGCGGACATTGGCCGCGGTTTCGGGAGACTATCGCATGGTACCGCCGTGTTGTGAATTCCAGGTTAACATGGGGTTATTTTCCCGTGATAGGCTACGATGTGTAAAGTTGCGTTAACATTTTCTGGTGATATTTAGCACACGTTCTTGTGAATATCCCCCTCAGTTTTGCAGTTTGGAAATCGGGATAATATATAACATTTGTGTGTTATCAACAATCCGACCTGTGCAACTCGTGACGATGCATTATTTTGCAGTAAGAACCCTCCCAAAGTCATTTTGCTAAACATTTATAAAGAACTAATTCTCCTGCAAATCGAATTGAATTTGGGAAACACAACTTCTAAAAAGTGTGAAATTTGACAACTTCACAGCAAAAAATTAAATTTTTTACACTTCAAATTTGAATATGTTGGCAGTGAATTGTGCAGTGCCCGATGAGTTTCATACTGCAGCACCTAATATATTTCTTATGTTAACTTATGGTATTTGAATAAATAAGATTTTGATACAAATTGAGATTCGACCAACACTTTTATTACAGAAAAATAAAATACTGCAGCAACAAAACTGTTTATATGGTCCAGCCCCAAGTGTCGTTTACGTTTTTTTGTTAAAAGAAACTGCACACTTTTTCTTAGCTGAACCTTATTCAAAATATAAATAAAGTAGTCGCAAACACTGAAAATGTAAGTGAATCCTTCAGCAGGATAATTATGTACACAATTACACCACCCTGAAAAGAGTTGCTGCCCTACATTCTGAGATAGTTCTGGAGATTAGTGTACTCGGATGACTCCGGGGCTTCTCTTTGCAATGACTGTGCATAATACCTAGAAAAACGAACTCACCCTTTGTCACGTAGAAACCAAGACACTCCCATTAGACGTCAAATAACTAAAGCATTTCTTCTTAGTAATGCAAAGAGCAGGTCATATGAGCACTCTTCCCCTCTTTTGAGTTACAGTCACCTACAACTGTGGAATTATGTGTGGCATCCACAGCCTAGCTATCATTAGTACAGTAAGTGCAGTGGCACTGTGACCTGGGGGCCATCTGCACACCAGTTATGGCTGTGTTTTATGACCAAACTGGGAAAAAATGCCCTCTTATACCTAATTACCTCAGGACCCATATTACTCTTGCTAAGGAGCTGTGGTATAATTTAGTTGTGCTCAGGTATGTTTTTTAGCTGTATCACAGACATGCCTTCATTAAACAAGACAACAGCGTAACTTGATACCACTCATTACCCCTAGGACTGTCTGGAATCTTGCACCAATGAACTGTGGAGCCTGGATGAATCAAAATGGAATTTGACAAAAAAAATGATCGGAAAACCAAGTGAGCCCAAAACTTGACACACCACTTCCACATCTGCCAAAGTCCTGGTCTTGGAAGGTCAGTGAATTAGCCTATTGTTGAGCTATGGGTTAAGAAGACAGAACATTGAAAACACCATCACAGCAGATTTCAAGCTGAAGAGAAGGACATTGAACTGAAAATGAATCATAAACCTCACGAAGAGCTGATGGGGCCCAGACAGAAATGTGGAGATAGGTGGCCCCCAAGTTGAATGCTGTCATAAACTCTCCAGGTACAGCTGGGATAATTATGGTCTGAAGAGTGTCCATTTTGAAGTAAAAGGCGTGGACAAACAACTTAAACCTTCTGAAGCTGATAATCGGACTTAACCCCACTTGGTCTTCTGGACCAGAAGATCTGTACTTCTTCACGGCAACAGAGGACATAGAATTCTTGTTTGGCAACACTCAAAAGGGCATTCTGCCTAGCTGCAGACTGCTGCTAAGGAATCCATCTTGAAGGGCATCCTGCCTAGCTCTAGACTGTAGCTAAGGAATCAATCAGGGTCAATAATCTAGGTGGAAGAGAAGATTATTACATTGTGTAACCCTCTCTAACAATCCACATCACCCAGTGTACCAGTGACTAAAAAGATTCTGACATTTTCCTCTGACAGGACCAGTTGCAGGACTGGAGTAATCAGGAGTGATGAAAAGGCTTGGAAGGAGGACTAGAAGAGTGCTCAGAAGTGGGACCCAGTTCTTGCCTTTGAAGTGACTTGGACCCCCTCTTGAAAGAGTAAAAGGATGATGGCATTGAATCTAATTAGGCCTCTTGGAGGATGATCTACAAGACAGCTTAGATTCTGTAAAAGGCAGATCATGAATAATGTTACTCAATGATTTATGAATAATATCATTCACCTTGGGACCAAAGAGATTACTAAGACAAAGTATTTCAGATTTCTGAAGACCCTGCACCTTCCAGTCATCAGTCTAAATATGACACCGCCCAGTCACTACAGTACCAGAAGCAATAGCAGTAGCCCAAAAGCTATCAAATGAACTGTTCACCAGTAACTATATCTGCAGATCCTTTCTAGCTAAAAGTCGTCCCACTGCCAGCACAGCTGAGGAAAGAGACTGAAAATCCCATACCAAACTCTGAAAGCATAAGAGGCCCTTTTAGCTAGCCTGAGGGCAGCATTAAGCTTTGCAGAGGATCCCATCCCCCTATTTGTCAACAGGATCCTCAAAGTAAGCATCCTCTTGGAACACTCTTCAGAAGTCATTCAAAATATATCAGTCCTCCACAACGCTCTGCTGAAAATCTGGATCATCCACACAAAAAATTCCTGGAATGTAGTACCCTTCATCACCTGGATGAAAGGCACCATGTTGGGTGGAACGGACAATTGATTGGGTAAGCGAATGCATTTTTCCCAGTGAATGTATTCTGGTACTCCAAAATACCTAGCATTACTTAGAACAACCAGGCTCTCATACAAGAAACACATCTTTAGACAAAAAGCCACCTTCTTCTGCAACCAATTGGACCTTGCAAAGAATCGACCCAGGGAGCTATTTAACATCGTCAAACGCCAAACCACGCCTTCGCCCCCTCAAGTTATAACTGCCACAAATAAACGCTGTGAAGACATTTTTAGCTTTTTCTCAGACAAAGGAGTCTATTAGGATGGCGGGCGGACTTTAGTCCGCCCGCCATCCCAGTGGTAACGGGACCGGCTGCCAGACATGCGGCGGTCCCGCACCCCTGATTAGGATGCGACTGCCACCCTGGCGGTCGCATGCCGCATTTTAACATTGCGGTGGGTGCTGCTTACAGCAGCACCCGCCGCAATGTCAAATTGACATGTTGTGCATTTCCATGCACAACGTGGCAGGCACCGCGCGGTACCTGCCACCTTGTGCATGGAAATGGAGGGAATTACCATGGGTACCCCCAAGTGCACCCCCCACCCCCCTAGGGGCCCGCAAAGGGCCCCCACAGCAATTCCCTGCCAGCCTTTCCATGGCAGCATTGCCTCCATCGAAAGGCCAAACACCGCACGCATCATAATATGGATGGCGGTGCCTGCTAGGCACCGCCACCATATTAGAGGCCCAAGTCCGCCCGGCCGGAACGATTGCCGACCGGCGGTAAAGCAGCGGATGCACTTTGCATCCGCCGCGATACCCCCCACCATTATAATATGGCGGGGGTATTACTCGTTACGACGGCGTAACGGTCGCCAATGCCGGCTCGGCGGTGGCGAATGTTACGCCATCCTAATGACCCCCAAAGTCGCCAAAATTGAGCAATCCTTTTTACAAGTCTCCACTCTTCCCTACGCCCTCACGACCTGCAGCAACCCACCTCCGCCTAGGGCAGCACCACCTCCATATCCCACTTTTGACCAAACAACACCTAAAGACACTAAAGACTACCTTAGTCACTCCAAACCGAAAAATAACGCCAACTGGTCTGACTTCAAACGCTTGACTGAATCGGAAGTCTTCAATATAATCACGACTTTAAAACCTTCAGCCCACACCATGGACCCCCTCCCATCCACGATGGTCAAAAATCACAACCACATCATTGCCCCGTTCTGGACTCTAATCATCAACTCCTCTCTCTCCACAGGCTGTCTACCAATCTCTCTCCAACTAGGTCAAATCACACCCATCCCCAAAAATTCCAAGGCTGACCCTAATGACTTCAACAACCTCAGACCTATCTCCAACCTCCCGTTCCTAGCCAAAACGTTGGAAAAATGTGTCTTGCAACAACTTAATCATCATATACGTAAATTCTCCCTCCTTGACACCTTCCAATTTGGTTTCTGGAATGGCTGTAGTACTGGGTGCACAGTCAGAATATCGAGTTTTTAATTTCGACCTACCATAATATCGAGATTTAAATATCGTAGGTCAAGAATATCGACTGCAAGAATATCGTGGTACAGAATATCGACAGTAAGGTTAGAAATATCGTTTTTTTTAATATCGAAGACAGTAACATAGGGGCCCATTACGATGGCGGGCGGAGGCACGACCGCGGTGGCGGCGGTGCGGAAAAATGCCTTTTTCCGCCCGCCATATTAGGATGGGAAAACATAGGCATTTACCGTCCGCCGCGGTGTGACGCCGACCTCCATCGAACAGCGCCCGCCACAGCGGCGGAGTGGGCCAATGACCACACACCGCCGTGCGGAATGACGTCCCGTACGCCGAAGACATCACGATGCCGGAAACAGGGCAGCGCACCGCGACGGAGAAACCGCACAGCGAAATACGGCAGAGACATCACAGCGGAGACAGAAAAAATAACACCCGGAACACACCGCGATGGATCCTGCCCTACACGCTCTCCCGGTGCTGTACATGATCCACTACCTGCAAGTCATCCACCGCCACGGACGCGTCCGCAGGTACGTACTGACACAACAGTGCAAGTAACACAATACACAGCTCCAGGGGGGAAAAACATCGCATGGGAACACCACACACCCCTGTGGGGACAGGCACACAGCCAGCACTGCACACACACATGTCCCACCTGTCACAAAAACATCGCGCCACATACTGCCCACCCATGTACCGCATTCATGAACAAATGTCCCGGTCACGTAACCGCCGCGGTCAGTGTGCATGAAACCATGCACACAACGCAGAGCACAGGGTCAGCGCATGCCAAGGGCACCGTACAAATTGCACAGAGCCACAACTACATCCACAACACACCAGCAACCGCCCTGAAGGGACACAACATGTGTCTCACAAGTGCCACTCCTGCACAACAACAACACAACTACAGCCACACCATGCCCCACGTCCCAACAACTGCATATACAGCCACAGCAGGACCCTTTGCAAAGGAACACATAGCACAGAAGCCCAGGCCCCAGCCAACACACACACCACAACAACATCACACACAAGCCAAGAACACTGAGGCCAGGCACAAAATGTGCAGTGAAGACACTTCACTGCACACACCACCTGACAAGTCACACACACACACACCACCCAGACTCACAGCTACATACACACACCACATGCCAGCAGTAATGGAGGACAACATATAGGAAAGCCAAAGTGAGGTGCCCACAAATGGAAGGACAGTGAGTAAACCATCAAGCATGTGTGATGCACATGCAAGACAAGACACATGTGAGAACACACACAGCCCATCACAGCACACATGGCTGACACAGTCAGTCAACACAAACCACGGTCACCCCAATGCTACAACACCTGGAAACAGCAAGGACACCCATGTATAGGCACAGGGATGTAAGGAAGGCCCTGAACACAAACACTGACCAGCCACACATAGGCATCCAAATACTGGACAAGACAACGTCTGCTGCACAACACACAGGGCCCAGTGACACACCACATGACAGCCAAGCACAAGTAGGATATGTCACACATACCTCCTCCCACAACAGCAACACACAATACTGCCAAGTGCACAAAACACTACCACAGGGCTAAACAAGTACACATACAGGCACACCACTCCAGGGTCACACATGGCAGTAGTTGACAATGCATGTGCACACACATCCACAGACACAACAAAGTCACCCCCTTCACACCATACACTTCTCCACCACCCAAGTGCACACATTGGAAGTAAGCCATGGCACCTGGATAACTCATCACCACAAGATGTCCATACACCGACAGTGATTGGCACACAGAAAGGAAGCTCACACAGACCCCATTACCCTGGCCTGCCTGCCTGTAAGCCTGTGCCCAAACTCCCACCCTGTGCTGCCATTGCCCACAAACCTGACATGTGTCCACCATAGATAACATGAGCCAAGAAGGAAGATGACTACAAGACTCCATTGCCAACCACCTGCACTGCACCCATAAGTATCACAGTCATGTAGAATTGAAGTGCCTCCCACCCCTGCAAAAAAATGAAATGTCAGACAACCCATTGGCAATGTCGAAGTGGCATACTGAGCCTGTGACACAGTAAACCATGCACACACAGAAACAACTTCATACAGGAAGGACACTGACACAACTCACTGCAGGACCAACTGTGTTTATTCACTATTGGCATATAGAGCCAACAAATGTGGGCAACAGCAAAGCCAGTGGGCATTTCAATATGCACAGTATTTACATGAAAAGCTGCACAGGCAGGGGGCAAACAACAGTGAACAACAAGGCCAGTGGCCAGGACACAGTGCAGGTGAGGTACATGAGATCCTGCAGACGCAAGGGGCAAACAGCAGTGAACAACAAGGCCAGTGGCCAGGACACAGTGCAGATTAAGTCCATGAGAAGCTGCACAGGCAGGGGGCACACAGCAGTGAGACACAAGGAAAGTACAATGTGCAGAGTAGTTACATCAGAAGCCACACAGGGAATGTATGCAACTCTACCATGCCATGCCCAGCAACAGAGTAATGGGTCTGACAATGGGCATCACACGCACCCCTGTGGACAGACAGGTGTGTGAGGGTGACCATCACTCAGATGGGGCTGTATGTCGGACTTGGAGCTGACTGTGTGTTGGGGTCTGTTGGCGGACTACCCTGGGCAGTGGGAGTAACAACTGTGGAAGAGCCAACTGTGCATGTGGTAGCTGGGGGCTGCTTGGACCAGGTGGGGTGGTGGCCCGGGAGGTGGACTCATGCCCTGGTGAGACACTGTGTGTGCCGGAGATTGTGGAGGGGTGCCTCTCCACTTCTTGGGGATCCTGAAAGGCTTCCCTGTCAGGGGATTGAGGGGAACTGGGGCAGACACAACAGGTGACCCCAACACCAAAGATGATTCTGGTGTGGATGGTGACCCCCTCTGGGGACATGCTGGAACTCCGCTGTGCGCTTGCCTGGTGTTTGCCGCCGCCCTGCCTCCCTCTGTCCACCAGCTTTGCCCCCTACAGTGTCCTCCCGTGCTGGCTTCACAGGGCTTGGGATGGGAGTGGAGGTCAAGGATGGATTATCCATGGGGCCCTCATCCTGTGTAATGTTTGCAGGCAACACCTTCTCAGTGGGTGTGGAAACTGTCTTTTTGCCTCTGCGAGACGTCTTTGGGAAAGGGAGTCTTTGGCAGGGGAGGAAGGTGAGGCCTGTGACCCTGATGCTTTTTTCTTTGCTTTGTGGCCCTTGCTGTCGCCTGATGGGCTTTTCTCTCTGCGCTCTGGGGTGGCCTTACTCTTATGTGGGGATGGTGTCTGTGCCCTAGTACGCTTGGGTTGCTGCTGCTCCTGTGTGCTGTGGGTTCTGTATCGGGACTTTGGGGTCCGTTGGGCATTGTCACTGTCGTCAGAGGTGCACAGTGACACGGGGCCGGACCGAGTGCTGGGAGCCGCTCCCTGACTATGTGCCTGTTGCAGGGCTGCTGTGACAGTTGATGACAAGGACTGCACAGTGCGGTGTAGCCCACCTACGTCGGAATGTAAGCCCTCCATGAAAGCTATAACCTGCCCCAACTTTTTGTCGTGCTCTTGGAAGGCATTGAGAAGTGCTGTCTGCCCCACACACAGCTGGCGCAATAGCTCGACTGCTTCTGCACTGAGGGCAGCAGGGCTGACATGGGCTGGGGCAGCTGTGCCTGGGGTGAAGGTGACTCTTCCCTTCCTACTTGTGCGGACACGGGCAGCACCAGTGGAGGTTGAAGGGAGGCTGGGCACTGGACGCTGTGTGGCGGAAGAGGAGGCAGAGTCCCCGTTCCCTGTACCCCCCAACATGGATGTGTCACCGCTGGTGTCAGATGAGGTAGAGCTTTGTGTCTCCAGCAGTGAGTCCTCCAGCAGACTCCTGTCCCCTCCTCGGCGCTGGTCACATCTGTGTCAGTCAGCTCCGGTGCGGCTGTTGCAGTGGAAGCCTCACCACTGGTGTCTGTCCCCTCTCCCTCTGCACATATGGGAGCTGCTGCATAGGAGAGAGAAGTACTGTGAAATGAGTGGCATCAACAGAACTAACACGTGCCAATACATCTGCATCCTAGAAAGAGGAGTGCAGCACATTGCATGCCACCCTGTGCACACATATATCTTGACACCCAAAATTTCGACACAACGGTGCATGTCCGCCACACGTCCTGCCATAAGTGACCCAGGTGATTCACACAGCACACCATCCTGCAGTTGGCTCACATCAGACACAGCCCCAAAATGGCCTGTGCACACACACTGTCCCGATGTTGGCAAGGATGAACACCACGACATGGTGCACATCACCTACATGTGCGGAGCAGTAGGGGACCACACAGACTACAACATACCAGCCCACAATGACCCTGCACACATGCCATCCACCATATCGAGTCCATGGGCACATCTACTGTTGCACATTGGCCTCAGATGTCTGACTGGCAGACATCTGAGGTCTGGAATTGCACGCATTCATTGAAACGCATTCACAGTTGGCACACTGGCATTACCATCCATCAGAATTCACACACCACCCCACAGCAGAAGGTACCTGAAGGCCACAACTCCAAATGTAAGAGAGATGCACAGTGCTAAAAATCACTTCATGAAGCGCCGTTTGGGCAAAAGCATGGCACATACACCCAGCACAGAGGCCACTCACAAAACATTGCACCACACAACCAACGTCACACAGCTGACAATTTGCACACTCTGTAGACACATGCACCCACTCCCAGCCAAAGGCAGCCTGCAACACATACTCACCCCTGGCTCGCTGCTGATGCTCCCTCAGTCGTCTGTCCAGCTCAGGTTGTGTGACAGCCAGGATGCGGGCCATTAGTGGTGTCATGCTGCGCCTAGCCAACCTGCCAGTCCGAGGGAGCAGCCCCAGCGTCATCTCGGCCACGTTCTTGCTCAGCCGGCAGATGTCGTCCCACCTTTTATGACAGTGGGTGCGCCTTCGGTTTGACACACCCAGATCCCGGACTCTGTAGGCAATGGCCCTCCACACGGCTTTACGCTGGTGGACCTTCAGCTGCAGGCATGGGAGACAAGAGGGGTGATGTGCCAGTGACACAGTGCACAATAACAACACAACGAAAATGCAGTAGCACGACAGTGACTCATCCAAAACTTCAGCTACAACTGTCACATAGCCAACAATTGCTCTGAACATGATGCAATGTCATTGGTCAATCAGACGTACATGCATGCATGTTTGATGGTGGACAGAGTACCTCGCAAAACCAAAGGGGATGATGGACGGAGTGTTGAACATTGCAAGCACTCACCCCCAGTCAACTGATCTGGGTTTAATCCATCATCATTCTTTAGCTCACTCCGCCACCCCAGTTCACACATGGCCATATGCAAATCAGTCTGACCCTGTGCCTCATGGGAACAGTCCAGCCCGAACTGCCAAGCCATGTCTTCCTGGACCGGAAACAAGCATCCTGGGACCGGTTTCTGGCTTACAGCCGTCATCAGCCAGGCTATCTTGAATCCAGTGGCAAAGTGAGCAAGGGACCCACGTCTGGGCATACCCTGCCAACTTAGGGCGAACATAGCAAAACCAAAGGGGATGATGGACGGAGTGTTGAACATTGCAAGCACTCACCCCCAGTCAACTGATCTGGGTTTAATCCATCATCATTCTTTAGCTCACTCCGCCACCCCAGTTCACACATGGCCATATGCAAATCAGTCTGACCCTGTGCCTCATGGGAACAGTCCAGCCCGAACTGCCAAGCCATGTCTTCCCTGGACCGGAAACAAGCATCCTGGGACCGGTTTCTGGCTTACAGCCGTCATCAGCCAGGCTATCTTGAATCCAGTGGCAAAGTGAGCAAGGGACCCACGTCTGGGCATACCCTGCCAACTTAGGGCGAACATAGCAAAACCAAAGGGGATGATGGACGGAGTGTTGAACATTGCAAGCACTCACCCCCAGTCAACTGATCTGGGTTTAATCCATCATCATTCTTTAGCTCACTCCGCCACCCCAGTTCACACATGGCCATATGCAAATCAGTCTGACCCTGTGCCTCATGGGAACAGTCCAGCCCGAACTGCCAAGCCATGTCTTCCTGGACCGGAAACAAGCATCCTGGGACCGGTTTCTGGCTTACAGCCGTCATCAGCCAGGCTATATTGAATCCAGTGGCAAAGTGAGCAAGGGACCCACGTCTGGGCATACCCTGCCAACTTAGGGCGAACATAGCAAAACCAAAGGGGATGATGGACGGAGTGTTGAACATTGCAAGCACTCACCCCCAGTACCTCCACATCCCATTCACATGCAGGATACCGACACAGCAAGCAACGTGTAGTCTGCTTGCAGCTACTGTCTGCAGTCACCTACAACTACACATAGAGAAGATAGCACAACATGTGTCATGTTTTTGGACTCACTGTGTCCAACACTGCGCAGACCCAAGTGTCCTAGCCCTGTGAAAGCCTCACTGTGTCTTGGAACTCACATAGAGTGACAACAACTGTCATACACACACCCTTCTCCCACGCCTGCTCCTGTGCAATCTACATGGCAGAGATGGGACTTAGATGAAGAGGCGTGAGCCAAACACACATGGTACACACTGTACATGCATTGATGTGGACATGTGGCATTCGGTGGGGACTGTGCAGGGCAGGTCGACTGACACTGAGTGGGTCAATTGGGAGCAACACAGCCATTCACACAAACGCCAACTGGCCAGACTCCTGCATCACCAAAATGCAGCTGCACTGTATGGCTGACACTACAGGACATGTCCCTCTACTCAGGATAGGCATGCAGGGTAACGTGTGAAAGAGCCCACCAAGCCCTTCCCGCTGTAGTAAACATGATAGGCAGTGCATGTCAGAGCCCCACAACCACTGACACATACCGAAGCACCTCCACCCCACGTGTGCACACCCTGCACTCTCACTCACAGTCTGGGAGACTTACCACGACATTAGGTCCGCCATAAAGCCTTGGGTACTGTGCTAGCACCCCGTCTACCAGGACCCCAAGCTCCTCACTGGTGAAGGGACTGGCACGGATCTTCTGAGTCCTCGACATCACAATGGACATGTGGCAGCAGCAGCACGTTGAGGGTGGCAGTCAGCAGTCCCTTGAGGCAGCAGGTGCAGGGTGGCAGCCAGCAGTCCCTTGAGGCAGCAGGTGCAGGGTGGCAGCCAGCAGTCCCTTGAGGCAGCAGGTGCAGGGTGGCAGTCAGCAGTCCCTTGAGGCAGCAGGTGCAGGGTGGCAGTCAGCAGTCCCTTGAGGCAGCAGCAGCAGGTGGAGGGTTGTCAGTCAGCAGTCCCTGGTAGCTGTGGAATGTGGGGCGCCCTCCCACACATATAGGCCCCTGGGGCTGTGTCAGTGGTCCCAGGGTGCTGCAATTGGTGTACGAGGTCTGCCTCATTCAAATACATCCAATGTCCGCCTCCGCGGTGGCGGTGCACGCCTACTGCGATTTTCAAACTCGCATCAGGCTACCGCGAGTCTGCTTCCCATTGGCTGCAGGGGCATGGTCCATGCCGGTGACACACCGTAGGATGCATGTGCGCGCTACCGCGGTGGTGCATCATTTGAATGCCTCCAGTGACCGCCTCCGCGGGGATGGTGCTCGCCCACCGCGATTTTCAAACTCGCATCAGGCTACCACGAGGCTGCTTCCCATTGGCTGCAGGGGCATGGTCCATGCCGGTGCCACACCTCAGTGGCCAGGCGGTAGGCACCGCCATATGTCTGCCAGACAGTGCCTGGAGTGACCGTGATTTGGGTAGCGGTGCATGGTGACCGCTATTGTCACACACATATCTGGCGGTGTCTCCCACGATCGTGCATGGGTTATGGGCGGTGCCACACCTCAGTGGCCAGGCGGTAGGCACCGCCATATGTCTGGCAGACAGTGCCTGGAGTGACTGTGATTTGGGTAGCGGTGCATGGTGACCGCAATTGTCACATACATAACTGGCGGTGTCTCCCGCGAACGTGCATGGGTTATGGGCGGTGCCACACCTCAGTGGCCAGGCGGTAGGCACCGCCATATGTCTGCCAGACAGTGCCTGGAGTGACCGTGATTTGGGTAGCGGTGCATGGTGACCGCAATTGTCACATACATAACTGGCGGAGTCTCCCGCGAACGTGCATGGGTTATGGGCGGTGCCACACCTCAGTGGCCAGGTGGTAGGCACCGCCATATGTCTGGCAGACAGTGCCTGGAGTGACCGTGATTTGGGTAGCGGTGCATGGTGACTGCAATTGTCACATACATAACTGGCAGTGTCTCCCGCAAACGTGCATGGGTTATGGGCGGTGCCACACCTCAGTAGCCAGGCGGTAGGCACCGCCATATGTCTGCCAGACAGTGCCTGGAGTGAGCATTAATGGAGTTGTGGAGTAGCTGTGCTGCACCTAATGTGTCCTCCAGCTCTCTGCATAGGCCAACATATACAGTGCCCAGTGTCTCAACAATTGAAGGGTCCTCATGAAGGCAAATGCACAAAAGGGACATGTCACTCCACGTCACCAACACAAACCATATATGGGTCGCCAATACATTGCATGGGCACATACACTCGCACATGTCACATGTGCTGTGTAATGAAATGTAGACTGTCCAGTTACTGTGTTGCATAGCATATGGAGATAATGGTCAATGTCTGTGTGTGCAATGTAACACACAATGTCGTCTCATTGACTGGACTAGGGGCATCAGCAACTGGCACATTGTCCAATGCACATGCACACATGTGTCCCCCACGCTCAGCCGGTGGTCAGTGTGTAGTTGATGTGTGCCATGTGCAACCTGTGTTGGGAGGTGTGTCAGGGCCAGCAACATGGTGTGTTCGGGTAGTATTGCAATTATTAACATATGCTGGGGGTCATACTCACAGGTATGCACACATATCTGTTAGTATATCACACTGTGCATGCGAATGAGCCAGAGGGGTGCACAGATAATTGCTGCTGGTAAGGGGACAGGTGTACGAGTAGTGTGCCTGATGTGAACCTACTTGTGAAGTGCCCTGTTGGTTAATGGTGCATGTTGTAAGAGTTGGGAATGTGTCTGGAACAGAAATTGATGTGATGCACATTTCATGGGCTTCTGCATTGACATCTGTGCACTGTGATCTGTCCTAGGAGGAGGAGGCCCAATATCCATCGTCCGTTCACAGTCCTGGCAGACATGGAGAATGAGGAAATAATCCGCAAATTCAGGCTGGACCGACAAACCCTGCAGAACCTATGTGCCATGTTGGAGCCCCACCTGCAGCCACGTCGGACATATCCAACAGCTTTCACCGCAACAGCTAAGGTGATGGCATGCCTGCATTTCTTTGCAACGGGCTCATTCCAGCACACGGTCGCAAGTGCAGGCGGGATGTCAAAGCCGATGTTCAGCATGGTGCTGAGGGATGTCCTGTCGGCCATGATGCTGTTCAAAGACAGATATATCCATTTTCCCAGGGGGTCTGAGTTGGTGGCTGTGAAGGGCGATTTCTATGCCCTTGGACATATCCCACATGTCATTGGTGCAATTGATTGCACACATGTTGGGCTTGTGCCACCACAGGCACGTGAACAGGTTTACCACAATAGGAAGCATTCACACTCGGTAAATGTTCAAGTGGTGTGCCTGGCGGACATGATCATCTCACACGTGTGTGCCAAGTTTCCCGGCTCAGCCCATGATGCCCACATCTTGCGCAGCAGCATCGTTCCTCAGTTGATGGCCAATCTGCTTCCTGAGCGTGCATGGCTTGTGGGTGAGTATGTATGGTGGATTAGAGTGGTGTGTGTGTGTGACATGCTGTTGTGTTGCATTTTGGGACTGCAAGGTTAATCTGTGTCTCTCACACCCAGGTGACTCGGCATATCTAAACCGCCCGTGGTTGCTGAGCCCATTGCGGAACCCCGTCACGCCAGCTGATGTGCGATACAATGATGCCCATGGGAGGACACGTCGTGTGATAGAACGGACATTTGGTCTCCTAAAATCAAGATTTCGGTGCCTGGACCGTACTGGGGGCCCTTATGTACTCGCCAGGAAGGTGTGTCAGATAGTGGTGGCATGCTGCATGCTCCACAACCTGGCCATTCGCAAGGCAATACCCCTGATCCTGGATGACGATGATGAGCAGCCAAGGCCGCCACCTGCAAATCAAGCCGGATCCAGTGACAAGGGCAGTGGAGAGGAGGAAGGGGTCGACATGCGTCGACAGCTCATCACCCGCTACTTCACTTGAAGGTGAGTGTCGATGTAGAAGGGACAAAATGGTCTGATGGTGTCGCTGTTGCTGTGTGGGTGTATGTGAGCTTGCTGACTGCAGCTTGGTGTTGACTCATTGCTGCCTGCCTATGTATGTGTGATTGGTTAGTGTGAAACAGATTGTCTCTATGGTGACTGTTGCTCTGTGTAATGTTTGTAGATCTGAGTACCTTGTTGACAAGTGTTGTGTGATGTGTGCAATGCCACACCCATACAAGTGACTCTTGTTCTGTGGTTTTCCGTAGGTCCCTTCAGCATCTCACTTGTTACCTACATTCCATTCCCCTGGACCATGTCCTACGCGGTGAAGGTTGCACATCCTGTATTAAAGACGGAGCAGACACAACAACATGTGTGTAAGGTGCATTTATTAACAACTGTGACATGCAAGGGTGGAGAACATGTGAAGGGGGTAATTGAGGAAGTGAGTTGACAGTCAAGGTAAATGAGATATTTGAGTAGTCCCCACAATGATGTGGAGACCCAGTCCAACAGATGGATGCCATTCACATGGCAGTGTGGTGAAGGATAGTCCAAAAGGTCAATGCAGTGGTGCAGTGGTCTGCCATCATGGCTGGTTTGGGGACTAGCGTTTGGCAGGTGCTTGGGCACGTGAGTCCCCCTGGCCTTTCCTTGGACGGCCCCTCTTGCGCTTCACTGGAGGGGCCACTGCTGCAGGGGCAGTGGGGTCTGAGGACTCACCCCCCTCTGTGGATGCAGGGGAGGATGATGAGATGTCATCCTGCTGCCCAACGGGGGGAGGCAGAGGGATAGAATGTTGCGCTTGCCTGTCCCTCAGAACTGCCACTAGCTGCCCCAAGAGGTCCACAATCTGTCCCATGCGTGTGTCCATGGACCTCAGCAGCAGGAGGTGCTCCCGAGATTCTTCCTCTAACCGGCCCATTCGTCCCTGGGCCTGTTGGTATGCCCCAAGGACTCTGTCGATGTGGCCCAGGGCTTCCGTCCCAGGATCAGTCCCCCTCTGCATGAGCCTGTCCCGTCCAGCTGCACTGCTGCCACGGTCCTGTCCGGTCCTCACATTGGCCCGCTGCATCCTCTCCCTGGCCTCCGCAGTCGATGTGGTGGGCTGCTCAACCCCTGGGGCAGGGTGGGTGTTGCGGACAGCTGTGGTGGTGGTGGTGGTAGTAGTGGGTGACACACAGGCCATGACAGCAGCTGTCAGAGGATGGTCAGGGGCTGCAGCTGATGTGGTTGGGGGACAATGGGTGCCTGGGACTGGTTGCGGCCTGCCACACCAGATGGGCCAGCGTGGAGCTCCTCATCCAAGGAATCCAGGGAGTCCTCATCCAGTTGTCTCTGTTCCGGGGGACTGGCTCTGCAGGGTGGTGTCATCCTCTGCAGTGAGTTCTTGGTCACCTGTGGGTCAGATGAGAAATGGTCATTGTTTTGCACCCATCAAAGTTTGTGTTAGCAGTGTTACATCAACTGTTTGTACATCCAGCAGTTGTTCACTGTACAAATTAGCATTGACCGACATCCAGTGATGCATTACAAGCTGTTGTGGTACATACATTACTTGTCCATTTTGGGAGTTGTCAAGACATGACATGCACAATGTGATATTTTGACATTGACAGTCTCATGTTGGCATCCTGTGATTGATCAATCATATGTCATCCATTTACGCGTATGTGTCACTTGTAGAGCCCTTGTAGCGGTTCTCTCTGCACAGTGAGTGAGCATTGTAGTTTCATGCATACCTTTTCAATGTGGTGTAGATATCTGTATTTGCAATTCCAGACATGCTTATGTTTGCTTTAAGTCGATCCTAGGTGGTCTGGTCCACTGCTACTGTCAGATGGCATGTGGTGGTGTGCATGGTTGTGCTCGGAGTTCCATCGACATGTGTTTCAGTCATTCACACTTTGGTTGCTGTCACAGTTTCATTTTCTTAGGTGTGTGCACACTATAGTTGCCAATGCTATCTGGGTGTGCAGTTGTGCATTGAGAGGCCTGGTGTCCTATGCCAACATGTTTTTTAAATGCATATCTGGCTTTATGTTGTGGCTGTGGATATGTTGTGTTTGCTGTGTTTTCCTTGTATTTGTGCGACCTCTCCGTGTGTGTAGGATGAGGGCTTCCATCTTGGTCCAGTGTGGGACAAGTCAGCATGATATGTCCACATGCCAGTTCTTTTGCAGTGTACATTGCAATGACTGACACATGCATGTTGGTGCCAGGAAGTAATGGGTCTTGTGTGCTGGCGGTCAGGTGGGCCCGTGTGAGTTGTTGTGCAAGCTTCCCAGCCCCACACATCATGACCTGTGAGATGCGGTTACCTACCTGTGAGTTGGGTGGGTAGCATACATTGCCTGCCACATGCTTCTTATTGGGGGTGTAGTGTCCCATCCTCCATAGTGGTGGGACAGCATGCATGTTGCATTTTGTGGGACGGATAGCCAAACACACTGCACCATCTCACTGTGAAGATGGCTACCTACCTGTTAGGTGAGGGTGCGGCACACAATGGCTGAGGCATGCTTCTGGGTGGGGGCAGTGCTCCATCCTGCTCAGCTGTGGGCCAAGGGGGCCTGGTGGGAGTTGTAGTGCAGGCCTCCCAAACACCCACCCACCTCCCTGTGAAGATGGCTACTTACCTGTTAGGTGAGGGTGTAGCACACAATGGCTGAGGCATGCTTCTGGGTGGGGGCAGTGCTCCATCCTGCTCAGCTGTGGGACAAGGGGGCCTGGTGGGAGTTGTAGTGCAGGCCTCCCAAACACCCACCCACCTCCCTGTGAAGATGGCTACCTACCTGTTAGGTGAGGGTGTAGCACACAATGGCTGAGGCATGCTTCTGGGTGGGGGAGGGCTACATCCTGCTCAGCTGTGGGACAAGGGGGCCTGGTGGGAGTTGTAGTGCAGGCCTCCCAAATACCCACCCACCTCCCTGTGAAGATGGCTACCTACCTGTTAGGTGAGGGTGTAGCACACAATGGCTGAGGCATGCTTCTGGGTGGGGGCAGTGCTCCATCCTGATCAGCTGTGGGCCAAGGGGGCCTGGTGGGAGTTGTAGTGCAGGCCTCCCAAACACCCACCCACCTCCCTGTGAAGATGGCTACCTACCTGTTAGGTGAGGGTGTAGCACACAATGGCTGAGGCATGGTTCTGGGTGGGGGCAGTGCTCCATCCTGCTCAGCTGTGGGCCAAGGGGGCCTGGTGGGAGTTGTAGTGCTGGCAGCATGTACACATGTACCCATGGTGATGTTGCTGACTACCTTTGGGGGCTTCAGAGGGAGTGTCTGTTGTATCTGTGAGAGATGTGTTGGGAGGAGTGTTGTGCACATGAATGAATTTGTACCTAGGAGGTATTATTTTGTGATAGGGTGTTAGACTTGGCTTTTTCAGCGGGTTTACCCCCAGACTTTTTGCTTTTTGGCCTCCTGTTTTTGACCCTGTGTGTGTTGGTTTTAGGATTCTGGGCACTTTACCACTGCTAATCAGTGCTAAAGTGCATATGCTCTCTTTGTAAAATGTGTTATGGATTGGTGTTTCCATGATTGGCCTATTTGGTTTATGTGTCAGTCCCTTGTAAAGTGCACTGCGAGTGCCAGGGCCTATAGACCAAATGCTGTTGGTGGGCTGCAGCACTGGATTGTGCCACCCACGCAAACAGCCCGTAAAGTGTAACTC
The DNA here is from genome assembly GCA_963921515.1 of Calotriton arnoldi. Classification (NCBI taxonomy): domain Eukaryota; kingdom Metazoa; phylum Chordata; class Amphibia; order Caudata; family Salamandridae; genus Calotriton; species Calotriton arnoldi. Next base: position 420,169 of record CAWUFW010009567.1, read on the forward strand.
TGGCCTGCCATTGCAGAGCCTGTGCGCAGCCTGGGGCTGCCATGTCGACTTGGCAAGTGCACACACTTGCAAGTCCCTAAACCTTCCCTTTTCTACATGTTAGTCACCCCTAAGGTAGGCCCAAGGTACCCCTGTGGGCAGGGTGCGTTGTATGCGAAAGGTAGGACATGCCCTGGTGTGTGTGGCATGTCCTGATAGTGAATTACAGCCTAGTTCGTTTTTCACTTTTGCAAGGCTACCTGTTCCCCATAGGCCAGAACGGGCAGTTTTGATTATTACAGCTTATAATCCTAACTGACCCCGGGAACATGGTAGAGATTCGAGTTTAGTATGCCTGGACTCAGAATGATAAAATGCATCTTTTAGTGAAGTTGGTTTTAACATTCTGTGTTTGAAAATACCACTTTTAGAAAGTGGGTATTTTCTTGTCTAACCATCCAAGCCTGCCTCTGCGAGGTTGTGTATTCCTTGTCTGGAGTGTGAGTGACAGGGGCTGGGGGATGCCAGGAGACAGGGTGAGTCAGCACAGGGCTGAATAGCAAGATCTACATGTAGATGGGTGGGAGGAGTTGCACCTGGGCCCTGAATAGGACAGTGCCTTCCCTCCACAATGCTGGCTCCACCTCCTGTGGTGCGTCTGATGTCCCTGGCCTACTCTCTGAAAGAAGGGACGGAGACTTGTCAACAAAGTGCTCCAGAACTGGTTTGGACTAGGCAAAGGCCTCACTGCCTTCAGAGAACAAAGGAATTTGGGATATAAATATTGGGGCCCTGACCCCATGAATTTAGATCTCGCTGGAATCAAGGAACCTGCCAAGACGAAGAGCTGGAGAGCTGCTAGGAGGAGTACTGCCCCTTTGCTGAGTGACTGCTTTGTTGGGTTGGCCTGCAGTTGCTGCTTCTGTCTTGGGCAGTGAAAGGACTGGACTGAACTTTCTACAAACTTGTGCTGAGTATCTCCAAGGGCCTGGAACCGAGCTGGCCTCCTGTTAAGAAGTCTCAGGGACTGCAAAGACTTCACAAGCCTCTGGGTACCGCTTCTGGAATGCTGTTTCAGTTGCCACAGAGGAAGGGAACCGCAACCGACTCCATCAACCGAATCCATCCCTGGCCGGTGACCTGTTTGCACCGCAGACCGCATCGCCCCGCTTCGCATCGCAACCCTGGTCTCACCGTGGGCGTCGTCCGACACCGCCAACACCGAGCCGCTGCTTGCACCGTGACCTGTGGGCACCGCAGTTCGCATCGCATCGCTTCACTGAAACAGCCGGACCCGACCGACGCGGTCGCTGCAACTGGCTCAAGAGTCGTGACCGCACCGCATTTGGGGCACCGCTCGCACGTCTGCGACGCACCGCTCCGACTCGCACCGCTGTCCGACGCCAGCTCCCGCACTCCGGCTTGGTCGCCTTCATCGCAACCTGTCAGCACCGCATCGAGCATCGTCTCCCCCTGCATCGCACGCCTTGGACTCACCGACTCCATCTGCACGACGCTCATCGAGCCGCTGCCTGCACCGCATCGAGGGACACCGCACCTTGCATCGCTCCGTCTTGCACCGCAACCACGACGAACGCCGACCGGCTCGTACACTCCGTACCAGCCACAACGAGAAAGGTACTGTGACCGAGTCTGTTCACGACTCTGCTGGCCCGTATCGACGCGGTCAGCTGGAACTGTTAGACTCTGTGGTTTTCAGCATCGCGGTAGGCTCGGACGGAGCTACCGACTCGTACGAACTTTGTTTTTGAACTATTCCTGCAAAGAAGAAGTTACCTTATCAAGCATTCATTTTTAAAGTATAGTATTGTGGATTTTCGTCGTAATTGGTCTTGTCTTGAGTATATAAAAATTGGTTATTTTTCTAAACTGGTGTGGTGTCCGTTTGTAGTGCTTACACTGTATTACTGTTGGTTATGTGCAAATGCTTTACACACTGCCTCTGAATTAAGCCTGACTGCTCGTGCCAAGCTACCACGAGGGTGAGCAGGGGTTACTTCACGAGTGTAACACCCTTACCCTGACTAGGAGGAAGGGTCCCTACTTGGACAAAGGTGCAAGCCCTTGCCAACTAGAGATCCCATTTCTAACAATCCAGTTGTCTCTGTTCCGGGGGGGGGGGGGACTGGCTCTGCAGGGTGGTGTCATCCTCTGCAGTGAGTTCTTGGTCACCTGTGGGTCAGATGAGAAATGGTCATTGTTTTGCACCCATCAAAGTTTGTGTTAGCAGTGTTACATCAACTGTTTGTACATCCAGCAGTTGTTCACTGTACAAATTAGCATTGACCGACATCCAGTGATGCATTACAAGCTGTTGTGGTACATACATTACTTGTCCATTTTGGGAGTTGTCAAGACATGACATGCACAATGTGATATTTTGACATTGACAGTCTCATGTTGGCATCCTGTGATTGATCAATCATATGTCATCCATTTACGCGTATGTGTCACTTGTAGAGCCCTTGTAGCGGTTCTCTCTGCACAGTGAGTGAGCATTGTAGTTTCATGCATACCTTTTCAATGTGGTGTAGATATCTGTATTTGCAATTCCAGACATGCTTATGTTTGCTTTAAGTCGATCCTAGGTGGTCTGGTCCACTGCTACTGTCAGATGGCATGTGGTGGTGTGCATGGTTGTGCTCGGAGTTCCATCGACATGTGTTTCAGTCATTCACACTTTGGTTGCTGTCACAGTTTCATTTTCTTAGGTGTGTGCACACTATAGTTGCCAATGCTATCTGGGTGTGCAGTTGTGCATTGAGAGGCCTGGTGTCCTATGCCAACATGTTTTTTAAATGCATATCTGGCTTTATGTTGTGGCTGTGGATATGTTGTGTTTGCTGTGTTTTCCTTGTATTTGTGCGACCTCTCCGTGTGTGTAGGATGAGGGCTTCCATCTTGGTCCAGTGTGGGACAAGTCAGCATGATATGTCCACATGCCAGTTCTTTTGCAGTGTACATTGCAATGACTGACACATGCATGTTGGTGCCAGGAAGTAATGGGTCTTGTGTGCTGGCGGTCAGGTGGGCCCGTGTGAGTTGTTGTGCAAGCTTCCCAGCCCCACACATCATGACCTGTGAGATGCGGTTACCTACCTGTGAGTTGGGTGGGTAGCATACATTGCCTGCCACATGCTTCTTATTGGGGGTGTAGTGTCCCATCCTCCATAGTGGTGGGACAGCATGCATGTTGCATTTTGTGGGACGGATAGCCAAACACACTGCACCGTCTCACTGTGAAGATGGCTACCTACCTGTTAGGTGAGGGTGCGGCACACAATGGCTGAGGCATGCTTCTGGGTGGGGGCAGTGCTCCATCCTGCTCAGCTGTGGGCCAAGGGGGCCTGGTGGGAGTTGTAGTGCAGGCCTCCCAAACACCCACCCACCTCCCTGTGAAGATGGCTACTTACCTGTTAGGTGAGGGTGTAGCACACAATGGCTGAGGCATGCTTCTGGGTGGGGGCAGTGCTCCATCCTGCTCAGCTGTGGGACAAGGGGGCCTGGTGGGAGTTGTAGTGCAGGCCTCCCAAACACCCACCCACCTCCCTGTGAAGATGGCTACCTACCTGTTAGGTGAGGGTGTAGCACACAATGGCTGAGGCATGCTTCTGGGTGGGGGAGGGCTACATCCTGCTCAGCTGTGGGACAAGGGGGCCTGGTGGGAGTTGTAGTGCAGGCCTCCCAAACACCCACCCACCTCCCTGTGAAGATGGCTACCTACCTGTTAGGTGAGGGTGTAGCACACAATGGCTGAGGCATGCTTCTGGGTGGGGGCAGTGCTCCATCCTGATCAGCTGTGGGCCAAGGGGGCCTGGTGGGAGTTGTAGTGCAGGCCTCCCAAACACCCACCCACCTCCCTGTGAAGATGGCTACCTACCTGTTAGGTGAGGGTGTAGCACACAATGGCTGAGGCATGCTTCTGGGTGGGGGCAGTGCTCCATGCTCAGCTGTGGGCCAAGGGGGCCTGGTGGGAGTTGTAGTGCTGGCAGCATGTACACATGTACCCATGGTGATGTTGCTGACTACCTTTGGGGGCTTCAGGGGAGTGTCTGTTGTATCTGTGAGAGATGTGTTGGGAGGAGTGTTGTGCACATGAATGAATTTGTACCTAGGAGGTATTATTTTGTGATAGGGCAAGACAGTACATTTGTGTGTTGTTAGGCATTTGTTTGTACTTACCAGCCTCCACTCCCCCGGGTATTCCTGAGAGACTCTCTGGATGTAGAATGCCAAGCGCCTTCTCCTCCCATTCAGTGAATGTTTTGAGTGGAACGGGAGGGCCACTGCCTGTCCTCTGTGCCAGCTCATGGTTCTTGGCTCTCCTCTTTTGACCACTGCCTTCAGATCGTGCCACCTCTTCATGATTTCATCTCTATTGCGTGGCACAGTCCCTACTGCATTGACCTTCTCTACTATCCTTCTCCACATTTGCGTCCTTGTTGCTAGTGGTGTCTGTTGGACCTGGTTACCAAACAATTGTGGTTCTACCCTGATTATCTCATCGACCATGACCCTCAACTCGCTCTCAGTGAATTTGGGCATTCTCTGTGGTGACATGGTGTGTGATGTGTCAAGGTGTTTAGGGTGCAGGTTTGGGAGTGGTAGTGGTGGTTGTGATGTGTATGGTGTGTGCTGTGCAAAGGTGTTAGAGGTGCAGGTGTGGGAGTGGTGGTGGTGGTGGTGGTGATGTCTGTGTGTTGTGCAGATTTGCCTCTCCTGTCATCTGTGGTGGATGTCCCCTCAGTTGTGGAGTTTTGCAAAGTATTGTGGTCTGTTGGGGGCTGGATTTATACTGGTGTCTGTGGGTGTGTCAGGATGGGGTATTGGTTGCAGGTGTGGTGTGTGTGTACCTGGGATTTGTAGTTTTGGAGTTTCCCATGGGGGTGTGTCTTTGGGCTGTGTTAGCTATTTTTGGGTGCATGCCTTGTATGGTTGGTGCACTTTGTGGACATGTTGTGTGTTTTTCTTGCGACCGCCATTTTTTTGGCGGAGCGTCCGCTGTGGTGGCTCGGCTATGGCGCTTCCGCCGACTCACTGATTCTTCACTGTTGTCGACCGCGGCGGTCGGAAACAGCACACTGCACCGCGGGGATGTTGGGAATATCATAATTTTGATGGCGTTGTCTCCGCTGTGGTTGCGGGCGTTTGGCCTGTTTCCGCTGCGAATCCGACCGCCGCGGACGGGTTTGGGCCCTTTCCGCAGGCGTACGGCGGATTCTCGGGTCTCCTTTCTGGCGCGGTTGTGGTTTTACCGCTGCGGATCCTAATCTAGCCGTCGGTTTTTCCGCAGTAGCGGCGGGCGGTGTTTTCCCGCTACCATGGCGGTCGTTTTTTTTTACGTCCGCCATCGTAATGACCTCCATAGTTTGTAAAAATATAGTTGTTAATAATATCGATGTTTATATTAGTGTTCTGTATTTTAGTATGTGTGTTAAAAGTATGTGATGTAATTTTTGGGAATAAGTGTAGTTTTAAAAAAAATGTATTTGTTAAATTTTTAGCAGTAAATACTTTTATGTAAATTTATTTTTGCGTATTTTAGTTCTGTAGCGGGTTGTGGGTTTATAGGGGAATTGGGTGGGAAGTAATTTAATTATATAAAAGTAATATTAATATTTATTTAATAGTATTTATAATTAATTTATTATTAATTAATTATTAATTGGTTATTGATTAATATTAATTAATTAATAGATAATTATATAAATTGTGTTATTTTTTTAGGAGTGGGTTGTGGGTTTATAGGGGAATAGGGTGGGAAGTAATTTTATTATAATAAAGTAATTATTAATATTTATTTATTAGTATTTATAATTAATTTATTATTAATTAATTATTAATTGGTTATTTAATTTTAATAATTATTTAATTGATAAGTATGTTAATTTTAACCCTCTGCTATCCAACACTTTCCCTACTGTTGCACTCTCTGGAGTGGGAATAGTCATTTTTACCCCTACGCTATCCAACACTTTCCCTACTGTTGTACTCTTTGGAGTGGGAATAGTAATTTTTACCCCTACGCTATCCAACACTTTCCCTACTGTTGCACTCACTGGAGTGGGAATAGTAATTTTTACCTCTACGCTATCCAACACTTTCCCTACTGTTGCACTCACTGGAGTGGGAATAGTAATGTTTACCCCTACGCTATCCAACACTTTCCCTACTGTTGCACTCTGTGGAGTGGGAATAGTAATTTTTACCCCTATGCTATCCAACTCTTTCCCTACTCTTGCACTCTCTGTAGTGGGAATAGTAATTTGTACATCTCCGCTATCCAATACTTTCCCTACTGTTGCACTCACTGGAGTGGGAATAGTAATTTTTACCCCTCCGCTATCCAAAACTTTCCCTACTGTTTCACTCACTGGAGTGGGAATAGTAATTTTTACCCCTTCGCTATCCAACACTCTCCTAACTGTTGCACTCTCTGGAGTGGGAATAGTAATTTTTACCCCAACGCTATCCAACACTTTCCCTACTCTTGCACTCTCTGGAGTGGGAATAGTAATTTGTACATCTCCGCTATACAATAGTTTCCCTACTGTTGCACTCACTGGAGTGGGAATAGTAATTTTCACCCCTCCGCTATCCAAAACTTTCCCTACTGTTGCACTCATTGGAGTGGGAATAGTAATTTTTACCCCTACGCTATCCAACACTTTCCCTACTGTTGCACTCTCTGGAGTGGGAATAGTAATTTTTACCCCTACGTTATCCAACACTTTCCCTACTGTTGCACTCACTGGAGTGGGAATAGTAATTTTTACCCCTCCGCTATCCAATATTTTCTCTACTGTTTTAGTTAATGTAGTGTAAAATGTATTTTAAAAAGATTAAAACTATTGTAATATTTTAATTTGTTATATATATTTTTTATTGATATTATTGGTTAATGTGTATATATATGTATTTATAATTTTTAAAATGTTTTTTAACAATTTATAAGTTATTAAAATAATTATTTATAAATATTATTAAGTAAGTATATATATTATATTTTATACAAATATATGTTTAATTGATTTTTACATTATATGTATTACTTATAACTTTAAACATTTTTTAATGATTTTAACTATGTTTTTTTAAATTATATGTATTATTTACTTTATTTTACATTATTTTTTATACATTAAAAAAAACTATATTTTTAACAACGATATTTTTTTATCGATATTTTTGTACTTACCATTATGTAGATAAGACTTCGATATTCTGGACATCGATATTCTTGCGTCGATATTTTTGTAGCTCGATATTCTGACTGTCGATATTCTGTCAGTGATCCGTAGTACTGAAACTGCAATGCTCAATATTTCGGATGACATCCACAGATCCTTAGGCGAGGGAGATGCTTGCCTTCTTATACTGCTTGACCTATCTGCGGCTTTTGATACCATTAATCACCCAGTCATACTTGAATCTCTGAAGTTTCGCTTTGGTATCAATGGCACCGTCCTCAAAAGGTTCACATCTTTCCTACAACACTGTTCGCAACAAATCAAAATCAACTCCTGTCCATCAACACCCACACAGCTCACTCTGGGACTCTTGAATCAAGCAGGGATCAAATATCACCTTTATGCTGATGACACTCAAATTTACTACAAAATCAAATCACCCAATGACATTCGACATCTAAACGTCACTCTGAACAAGATTCATTCTTGGTTTTACTCTAATCACCTAAAGATAAACCCCAACAAAACAGAAATAATTCTATTCTCTCCCAAATGCAACCATCTTCCTATTCACGAATGGATCAGCGACCTTAACGCTTTAAATTGCTCTCTCAATCCATCCAACTCCGCTAAATCCCTGGGCTTCTGCTTGGACAACAACATGTCAATGAAAGAGCACATTAAAAACTCGGGCAACGGAGCGCTTTACGCACTAAAACACTTCAAGAAGCTTAAACCATTCATCCCCGCAGATGATTTCAAGATCGTGGTGCAATCTCTGGTCCTCTCCAAACTAGACTACGGAAATGCCATTCTCACTGGGTCGCCAAAATCTCGCCTCGCACCCCTTAGATCAGTTCTAAACATGGCACCTGGCTCATTACTGATGTCAAACATTTGAACACATCACTCCTGCTATCAAGAGCCTCAATTGGCTTCCTATTGAAGGAAGATGTACTTACAAGACTGCCTGTATCATCCACAAAGCCCTTCACTCACATTTACCAAACTACTTAGATAACAAGCTTATGAAAGCAGAGACTTCTAGGTCGTTGAGAAGCTCCAACACACTTTTGCTCCTACCTCCCAATCTAAAAAAATCATCTACCAAGTCTTGCTCTTTTTCTGGAAATGCTCCGAGCATATGGAACTCTCTACCTAGAGATCTGCGATGCAACCCTCCTTCCCTGGTGTCAAAAGAGACCTGAAACACCTCCTCCTCAACAAATACTTTAATTCTTAGTCTACTGTTCTTGGTCTATTATCTTGTGCTCAGGACTGAACCTTATGTCACAGTCGGCTATTTGCTTGTTTGTTAATGTGCTGTGTTGTGTACTATTATCTACTGTGTCTCACCTCATATGTTTATTGCATTCCTGATTCACTGGATTGGCTCCCAATCATGTAAAGCGCTCTGACACCTTCGGGTCTAGCTAGCGCTATATAAAACTTATACAAATAAATAAATAAATACTCCATTCACTCTCATTAAGTAATGCAAGAGACAAATTAAGAAAGCACAATTTCAAAATGTTTTTAAAGTGATGCACTCTTTTTTAATTTAATTTAATTTAAATACACTGAGCTAAACATATTTTGTTTTAGGTTTTTGTTTTAACCCCTTCGATGCTTATGACGAGTTGGACTCGTCATGGCACACAGTGGTCGTGTGCTCATGACGAGTCCAGCTCGTCATAAGACCCACCCACGGGGGAAGCGCTGGCGCTCCCCGTGGGAATCCGATCATTGTTTTTTTGGGGGAAGGCAGGGAAGGGCTTCCCCTGCCTCCCCCGCCCCTCAATGACATCAGCGCGCTGACGTCATTGGGGATTCCCTTTGTTCCCCGACGCGCTGGAAGCCATTTGCTTCCAGCGCGTCGGGAATAAGGTGAGTTTTGGCTCCGGGGAGGGGGTTTGAAACAAAAGAGGCATCGAGGGAAAGGAAAGGGTTTTCCTTTCCCCCGATGCCTCTTTGTGCATTCCTGCTGCACGATCATGCGATCGTGCAGCAGGAATGCCCACTAGACACCAGGGATTTTTTTTTTTTTTAAATAACGTGAAAATACTGTTTTGGAGAGCGGCCCCTTGGGCAAGGGTCGCTCCCCTTTTGGGGGCCATATGTTTTTGGTGCTCTGCCCCCCTGGGGGGGCAGTTTTTTTTATATAGCACGGGCTTTACCCGAAGGCATACATGCCAACATTTCAGAAGAGCAAAGTGGGAGATTTAAAAAAAAAAACTGGAGAATGGGGCCTTGAATCGGGTTACTGTCATGTATGGGCTTTTGGAAGTGTGCTGCTGCAGGATCGGACATTTGAAACGCAAATGCACGTTTTTTTATTACCTTTCAGAAGCATGGAGCGCAATGGCAGGCAGAGAGAGGGTGATGGCAAGTGTTGTGCACTGGCCTGGCAGGTTGCTGGCAGTGCATACACCACCCCCCCGTGTGTGGCAGCCCGGGCTGAAACAACAGCTTCCGGGCACACACACATGTGCATGATACATGAGATACAAAATACAAATAGAGGTATAATACTGCAATAAGTGGCAGTCACTCAGAACACACTGGGAAGGCACTTCTATAGGCATGGAGTACCGAATTTCCTATAGTGGAAGAACTTCCTTGAGGGAGTAGAGAGGGCGTGAATTAAACAGGAGACTTAAAATGAAGGGTACACAAATCCAAATTTACAATGAAGAGCGAACTTCCTAGAGGGGAATGAGAGTGAACGTATTAGTTCTGAAAGTGTCTTTGGAAGAGAAGAGATTTGAGGTCAGCTTTGAAGATCCGGGTAGAGGAGGTGGCACGGAGCAATGGGGGAAGCGAGTTCCAGATTCTCACCGGATTGCGCCATCGATCTTTCCCTTTTGAAGACGGGGGGCTCAAACAGAAGCTTTTCCGCATTGCGAGAAGGGCGAGAGCCACCGGACAATTTCAATTTATTCACCAGGTAACGAGGGGAGGACGTGTGTAAGGCTTTGTGTGTGATGCAGGCAGTTTTGTAAATAGATCTTGCCTCGATCGGAATCCATCGAAGAGAGGACAGAATAGGAGTGACGTGGTCGCTTCGTTTAGACCCTGAAATGAAGCGAGCTGCTGAATGGAGGATGGATTTGAGAGGGGAGAGGTGGGATTTGGGTAGGCCCGTCAGAAGAGAATTGCAATAATCCAGTCTTGAGAGAACCAGAGATTGTACCAAGGTTTTTAAGTCTTTCTCTGGGAAGAACCGACGGATCCCCCATAGAAGGCGCAACTGGTAACGTGCGCTCTTAGCAATAGAGTTGATGTGTGAGATTAGGTTGAGTCTTTTGTCAAGAATGACACCTAGGGATTTAGCGCTGTCGACAATGATGGGTTTGTTGTTGAGTAGGTTCAGCTGATCCATCCAAGATTGAACAGGAGGAGGTGAGAGAGAGGTAGAGAGGAGGAGGAATTCAGTTTTGGCGGGATTCAGAATGAGTTGGTGAGCTAACATCCAGTTGTGAATAGAGTTGAGAGTAGAGATGAGTAGTGAGAGATCGTGTGCGGAAGATAAAGGTATCTTCCCACTAGTCCACCAGGCATTTATTTGTGGAGAGTGACCCCTTGGGCAAGGGTCACTCTCCTTTGGAGGCTATATTTGTGGCTGTGTCTGCCCCCAGGAGGGCAGATCGCCATGTTTTTTTAAAAATTGGGCCCACTAGACCACCAGGGATTTGTTTGAGGGGAGTGGCCCCTTGGGCAAGGGTCGCTCCCCTATGGGAAGCATTAATTTGGCCGTTTCTGCCCCCTGGGTGGGCTAGATCGGCTGATTTTTTTGTATGGCCACTAGGCCACCAGGGATTTTTTTGTGGGGAGTGGCCCCTTGGGCAAGGGTCGCTCCCCTTGGGGGCATTGTTTGTGGCTGTCTGCCCCCATGGGGGAGCAGATGTCGCCATTTTTTAAATATTTGGCCCACTAGACCACCAGGGATTTGTTTTTGGGGAGTGGCCCCTTGGGCAGGGTTGCTCCCCTTTGGGGAGCATTAATTTGGCCGTTTCTGCCATCCTGAGGGGCAGATCGGCTGATTTGTTTTTTTGTAGGTCCACTAGGCCACCAGGGTTTTTATGTTGGGGAGCGGCCCCTTGGGCAAGGGTCGCCCCCTTTATGGGAGGATGATTGTGGCCATTTCTGCCCTCTTTGGGTGGCAGAATAGCAGTATGTTTTTAGGCCCATCTGCCCCCAAGGAGGGCAGAAGCCACTAGACACCAGGGTTTTTTAATTTTTGTGTTGGGGAGTGGCCAAAAGGGCAAGGGTTGCTCCCTTTTACGGGGGTGAATATTTTATTTATACTCTTTGGCCCACCTACCCCTTAGCTTGGCTGGTGGATTGTGTGTGGACTGGTGCATTACTTGCATATGTGATTGTAATGTTTTTTTTCTCCTTTTTATTCTAGTGTAAAGCTTTTGATTCCTGTTTGCGGTTTCGGCAGTGGTTGTTCTGCAGTTTTGCGTAATTGCATTTATTTAGTAAGAAAAATATTTTTGTTGTGTGTACTCCAAATGAGTATTATTGTCATGCATGAATGAATTTTTTTGTAAGTGGTGTCATAATGGCAGCATATTTGTTAGTGTTCAGAGCATGAAATTCTTTGCGATGTTTTGCATTGTCTTAAGTGTAATTTATTTTTCTTCTTTTTAGTGGGATATTGTTGATCCTTACTGTGTCTGTGCAGAGTAGGTGGTGGTGAGTCTAGCTGCTTCTGTCACGTGAGTGGTATAGTGTTGGAATATATAGGTCTTTGTGATAAAGCTACATTTTGTTTATTTCTTTTTTTTACAAAGGGTTTGTTGTTGTTGACTTGTTTCACAAGTAACCTTTATTAGTAAGCATTATGGCTAGCCGTAGAATGACTGCTCAGCAGGTGGTTTGTTTGCTTCTTGAATCTTCCTCTGAGCAGGATTATGAGACTGACAGTGCGTCTGAGGGAGAGGAGGGAGGGGAAGATTCAGGCAGTGAGTTTTCTCTCCACATGGAATCATCGGATGATGAAGGTACTCTCAGTGCAGATGAAGTGCCTGTTTTAGAGGAGGATACTACTGTGCCGATGGTGCAAGAGGCATCTGGATTGCAGCCTGGGGCTGCTAGGCTTCCTACTGGAAGTGCTGGACTCTGGGTTGATCCAAACATGGTGCAGCCGGTGTTGCCTGCCTTTAGTGGTTATGCAGGGTGTAGAGTGGATTGTGAACATTATTTGCCTATACAGTATTTTCAGTTGTTTATGGATGATGTATTTTTGGGTGAGATTGTTGAGCAGACTAATTTGTATGCTGAACAGTTTTTGAGGTACAACAGTGCCAGACTTAGGCCCCATTCTAGAGCTACCCGGTGGAGTCCCACAAATCTGGAAGAGATGAAGAAGTTTTTGGGTTTGACTTTTTTGATGGGTTTGATAAGGAAGCCGTCCATGGGTTCATATTGGTCTACTAGTCCCTTGATGGCAACGGCCATATTTCCTGCAGTTATGACTCGTGATCGGTATTTACTTTTGCTTCGGATGCTGCATTTTGTTGATAATGGTTTGGCGTTGCCACGAGATCACCCTGAATGTGACCGTCTTTTTAAGATTCGGCCTGTTCTTGATCACTTTGTAGATCGATTTTCAGAGATCTATACTCCAGGGAAAGAAATATCTATTGATGAGTCTTTGGTCCTGTTCAAGGGCCATTTGGTTTTAGGCAGTACATTCCTAGCAAGAGGGCATGCTATGGAATTAAGCTGTATATGTTGTCTGAGAGTAGGACAGGAAATGTTTTTAATTTGCGTGTGTACACTGGTAGGGATTCCACTATTGACCCCCCTAGTTGTCCGTCCACTTTTGGAGTTTCAGAGAAAATTGTGTGGGATCTTGCTAGAGGACTGTTTAACAGAGGCCACCATTTGTACCTTGATAACTTCTACACTGCTGTGCAATTGTTTAAGGAATTGTTCAAAGTGGACACTTTTGCTTGTGGCACAATCAGCTCTAACCGTAAAGGTTATCCAAAAGAGCTTGTTTGCAAAAAACTTCAGAAGGGACAGTGCAGTTCCTTGCGTAGTGATGAACTACTAGCTGTGAAATTTGTGGACAGGAGGGATGTGTACATGCTGACTACCATCCATGATGAGAGTACTTCACCTGTGGCTGTTTGGGGTCAGATTGCTGAAGTGCGCAAACCTGTGTGCATTTTAGACTACAATAAGCACATGGGTGGTGTTGATAGAGTAGATCAGAGGTTGGAATCTTACACTGCTATTCGTAAGGCTTACATTTGGTATAAGAAGTTGGCCATCCATCTCTTCAATTTAGCAACTTTCAATGCTTTTGTTGTGTTCAAGGAGTGTTCTCCTGCGTCAAAGTTGACTTTTGTTCAGTTTCAGCAGTCTGTCATAGGCAGCCTTGTTGTTGTGGAACAGGCAAGTGTTCCTAGAGTTGGAGTGGTGGAGGATGTGGCTCGATTGAAAGATCGCCACTTTCCTGATCACATTCCTCCTACACCCTCAAAAGACTTTCCCACTAGGAGATGTAGAGTCTGTTGGCGAAGAGGTACGCGGAAGGAGACTCGTATGTACTGCCCTGAGTGTCCTTCTAACCCTGGGCTGTGTGTGCCTGCTTGTTATAGAGCGTATCACAAGCAAAAGAATTATTGGGAGCAACCATGAGTGGTAAAGTGAACTGCCTGGTCTGTAATGTTTAAGAATTGTTGTTCTGTTTCAAGGTTGGCATTAGTGCAATGTATTTAGTTTCTGATTTTCTGTTAGTAGATTTGTATCTATTTGCAATTTGTTTGTGTTTTCTTTTTTGTATAAAAAAATCCTAAATGTGATGATGGTGTGTGTAGGCTGGTGCTTGGCTGGCGGTGTGCGTGGAGTGGCGCTTGGCTGGCGGTGTGCGTGGAGTGGCGCTTGGCTGGCGGTGTGCGTGGAGTGGTGCTTGGCTGGCGGTGTGCGTGGAGTGGCGCTTGGCTGGCGGTGTGCGTGGAGTGGCGCTTGGCTGGCGGTGTGCGTGTTGTGGTGCTTGGCTGGCGGTGTGCGTGGACTGGCGCTCGGCTGGCGGTGTGTGAGTAGTGACTTGCTGCTGGTCACTACACACACTGCTAGCCGAGCGACACTCCACGCAATCCATCAGCTTGTGTGGTTGCTGTGTTAGGAATGTGGGCGTGTGAAAGTGATGGGCCCTTGACAGGCGCTGTCTGCTGGTGTGAGTGTTGTAATGTGATGGGCCCGCGGCTGGTGGTGTGAATGGTTTTGTATGTGTCACACGTATGAAAGGTGTATGAATGGCCTGTAAAGAGGTTGGTGCCTTGTCGTGGCTTTACAGCTCACGAGCTGTGAGTCAATGGTTCAGTTTCTCGTCCTTTCAATTATTAACAGTGCATTTCATTTTTGTGAAATCACTTGTTAATACAATTGTATATACTGAACCATCACTCACCCTCGTGCCAAATCCAACCAGTATGTGTGTGTGCTTGAGGATTAGATGGCTGTGCAGTAATATTTTTTTTGTCTTTCTCAAGCAGGGTGTACCTTGTCACTTTTTGTGAATGTTGTAATGTGTTTGTTTCGTGGCTGGTGGTGTGAATGGTCTTGTGTGTATCACGTATGAAAGGTGTGTGAATGGCCTGTAAAGCGGTTGGGGCCTTGACGTGGCTTTACAGCTCACGAGCTGCGAGTCACTGGTTCAGTTTTTTGTCCTTTCAATTATTGACAGTGCATTTCATTTTTGTGAAATCTCTTGATAATAAAATTGTATATACTGAACCATCACTTGCCCTCGTGCCAAATCCAACCAGTATGTGTGTGTGCTTGAGGAATAGATGGCTGTGCAGTAATCTTTGTCTTTTTAGTCTGTCTGCCAAGGTGTACATTCCGTCTAAGAATAACCTACCAACTGTAGATATTGTCGTAAACGAAACACCCATGGGAGTACATGGTGATATCTCTCTTGTGGATCACAACAAGTTATGTTACCCACAATGTCCTGCAAACCTCAAAATGTCTGTCACATTTTCCTTGCAATATTGTGCCAAAATTTTCACGCTGCAGAAATAACCAACACATTATCTCAAAACGACCTGGTTTTGCAAGGGGGTCACCTGGGTTTTGGCCCGGGGCTCGGCGGCCACCTAAGGAAACCTACCAAACCCACACATTTCTGTAAAGTAGACACCCGGGGGATTCCAGGGAGGTATGGCTTGCGTGGATCCCCCAACGTTTTCTTACCCAGAATCCCATGCAAACCTGACATTTTGCTGAAAGAATCCCTTTTTACACAAATTTTTGTGTGGTAAAGTTGTGGCATCACCGGGCTGACACAAATTTCCTACCACCCAGCGTCCCCCAGGTCTCCCGATAAAAATGGTGCCTCACTCGGGTGGGAGGCCCAAGTACCCGCGACAGGCAAGGGCCCACAACGTATTGAGGCGACCTCAAAATGGCCTTTCACAAAACGACCTGGTTTTGCAAGGGGGTCCCATGACGTTTTGGCCTGGGGCTCGGCGGCCACCTAGGGAAAACTACCAAACCCACACATTTCTGAAAAGTAGACACCCAGGGGATTCCAGGGAGGTATGGCTTGCGTGGCTCCCCCAACGTTTTCTTACCCAGAATCCCCTGCAAACCTGACATTTTGCTGAAAAAATCACTTTTTCACACATTTTTGTGTGGGAAAGTGTGGCATCACCGGGCTCACACAAATTTCCTACCACCCAGCGTTCCCCCAGGTCTCCCGATAAAAATGGTGCCTCACTTGTGTGGGAGGCCCAAGTACCCGCGACAGGCAAGGGCCCAAAGCGTAGTGAGGCAACATCAAAATTGCCTATCTCAAAACCACCTGGTTTTGCAAGGGGGTCACCTGGGTTTTGGCCCCGTGCTCGGCGGCCATCTAGGAAAACCTACGAAACCCACACATTTCTGAAAAGTAGACACCCGGGGGCTTCCAGGGAGGTATGGCTTGCGTGGATCCCCCAACGTTTCCTTACCCAGAATCCCCTGCAAACCTCAATTTTAGCTGATATAATCACTTTTTTCACACATTTTTGTGTGGGAAAGTGTGGCATCACTGGCCTCACACAAATTTCCTACCACCCAGCGTTCCCCCAGGTCTCCCGATAAAAATGGTCCCTCACTTGTGTGGGAGGCCCAAGTACTCGCGACAGGCAAGGGCCCAAAACGTAGTGAGGCGACATCAAAATTGCCTATCTCAAAACCACCTGGTTTTGCAAGGGGGGTCACCTGGGTTTTGGCCCCGTGCTCGGCGGTCATCTAGGGAAACCTACCAAACCCACACATTTCTGAAAAGTAGACACCCGGGGGCTTCCAGGGAGGTATGGCTTGCGTGGATCCCCCAACGTTTCCTTACCCAGAATCCCCTGCAAACCTCAATTTTAGCTGAAAAAATCACTTTTTTCACACATTTTGTAGTGGGAAAGTGTGGCATCACTGGCCTCACACAAATTTCCTACCACCCAGCGTTCCCCAGGTCTCCCGATAAAAATGGTGCCTCACTTGTGTGGGAGGCCCAAGTACCCGCGACAGGCAAGGGCCCAAAACGTAGTGAGGCGACATCAAAATTGCCTATCTCAAAACCACCTGGTTTCGCAAGGGGGTCACCTGGGTTTTTGGCCCCGTGCTCGGCGGCCATCTAGGGAAACCTACCAAACCCATACATTTCTGAAAAAGTAGACACCCGGGGGCTTCCAGGGAGGTATGGCTTGCGTGGATCCCCCAACGTTTCCTTACCCAGCATCCCCTGCAAACCTCAATTTTAGCTGAAAAAATCACTTTTTCACACATTTTGTGTGGGAAAGTGTGGCATCACTGGCCTCACACAAATTTCCTACCACCCAGCGTTCCCCCAGGTCTCCCGATAAAAATGGTGCCTCACTTGTGTGGGAGGCCCAAGTACCCGCGACAGGCAAGGGCCCAAAACGTAGTGAGGCGACATCAAAATTGCCTATCTCAAAACCACCTGGTTTTGCAAGGAGGTCACCTGGGTTTTTGGCCCCGTGCTCAGCGGCCTTGTAGGAAACCTACCAAACCCACACATTTCTGAAAAGTAGACACCCAGGGGCTTCCAGGGAGGTATGGCTTGCGTGGATCCCCCAACGTTTCCTTACCCAGCATCCCCTGCAAACCTCAATTTTAGCTGAAAAAATCACTTTTTCACACATTTTTGTGTGGGAAAGTGTGGCATCACTGGCCTCACACAAATTTCCTACCACCCAGCGTTCCCCCAGGTCTCCCGATAAAAATGGTGCCTCACTTGTGTGGGAGGCCCAAGTACCCGCGACAGGCAAGGGCCCAAAACGTAGTGAGGCAACATCAAAATTGCCTATCTCAAAACCACCTGGTTTTGCAAGGGAGTCACCTGGGTTTTTGGCCCGTGCTCGGCGGCCATCTAGGGAAACCTACCAAACCCACTCATTTCTGAAAAGTAGACACCCGGGGGCTTCCAGGGAGGTATGGCTTGCGTGGATCCCCCAACGTTTCCTTACCCAGAATCCCCTGCAAACCTCAATTTTAGCTGAAAAAATCACTTTTTTCACACATTTTTGTGTGGGAAAGTTTGGCATCACTGGCCTCACACAAATGTCCTACCACCCTGCGTTCCCCCAGGTCTCCCGATAAAAATGGTGCCTCACTTGTGTGGGAGGCCCAAGTACCCGCGACAGGCAAGGGCCCAAAACGTAGTGAGGCGACATCAAAATTGCCTATCTCAAAACCACCTGGTTTTGCAAGGGAGTCACCTGGGTTTTGGCCCCGTGCTCGGCGGCCATCTAGGAAACCTACCAAACCCACACATTTCTGAAAAGTAGACACCCGGGGTCTTCCAGGGAGGTATGGCTTGTGTGGATCCCCCAACGTTTCCTTACCCAGAATCCCCTGCAAACCTCAATTTTAGCTGATATAATCACTTTTTCACACATTTTGTGTGGGAAAGTGTGGCATCACTGGCCTCACACAAATTTCCTACCACCCAGCGTTCCCCCAGGTCTCCCGATAAAAATGGTCCCTCACTTGTTTGGGAGGCCCAAGTACCCGCGACAGGCAAGGGCCCAAAACGTAGTGAGGCGACATCAAAATTGCCTATCTCAAAACCACCTGGTTTTGCAAGGAGGTCACCTGGGTTTTTGGCCCCGTGCTCAGCGGCCTTGTAGGAAACCTACCAAACCCACACATTTCTGAAAAGTAGACACCCGGGGCTTCCAGGGAGGTATGGCTTGCGTGGATCCCCTAACGTTTCCTTACCCAGAATCCCCTGCAAACCTCAATTTTAGCTGAAAAAATCACTTTTTCACACATTTTTGTGTGGGAAAGTGTGGCATCACTGGCCTCACACAAATTTCCTACCACCCAGCGTTCCCCAGGTCTCCCGATAAAAATGGTGCCTCACTTGTGTGGGAGGCCCAAGTACCAGCGACGGGCAAGGACCCAAAGCGTAGTGAGGCGACATCAAAATTGCCTATCTCAAAACCACCTGGTTTTGCAAGGAGTCACCTGGGTTTTTGGCCCGTGCTCGGCGGCCATCTAGGGAAACCTACCAAACCACTCATTTCTGAAAAGTAGACACCTGGGGGCTTCCAGGGAGGTATGGCTTGCGTGGATCCCCAACGTTTCCTTACCCAGAATCCCTGCAAACCTCAATTTTAGCTGAAAAAATCACTTTTTTCACACATTTGTGTGTTGGAAAGTGTGTCATCACTGGCCTCACACAAATTTCCTACCACCCAGCATTCCCCAGGTCTCCCAATAAAAATGGTGCCTCACTTGTGTGGGAGGCCCAAGTACCAGCGACAGGCATGGGCCCAAAGCGTAGTGAGGCGACATCAAAATTGCCTATCTCAAAACCACCTGGTTTTGCAAGGGAGTCACCTGGGTTTTGGCCCCGTGCTCGGCGGCCATCTAGGAAACCTACCAAACCCACACATTTCTGAAAAGTAGACACCCGGGAGCTTCAGGGAGGTATGGCTTGCGTGGATCCCTCAACGTTTCCTTACCAGAATCCCTGCAAACCTCAATTTTAGCTGAAAAAATCACTTTTTCACACATTTTTGTGTGAGAAAGTGTGGCATCACTGGCCTCACACAAATTTCCTACCACTCAGCGTTCCCCCAGGTCGCCCGATAAAAATGGTGCCTCACTTGTGTGGGAGGCCCAAGTACCAGCGACATGCAAGGACACAAAACGTTTTGAGGCAACATCAACATTGCCTATCAAAAAATGTTTTGGGCCCTTGCCTGTTGCGGTTACTTGGGCCTCCCACACAGTGAGGTATCATTTTTATCGGAAACCAGGGATCGCTGGGTGGTAGGAAATTTGTGTGAGCCCGATGATGCCACACTTTCCCACACAAAATGTGTGAAAAAGTGATTTTCAGCTAAAATTGAGGTTTGCAGGGGATTCTGGTAGGAAACATTGGGGATCCATGCAAGCCATACCTCCTGGAAGCCCCAGGTGTCTACTTTTCAGAAATGTGTGGGTTTGGTAGGTTTCTAGATGGCCCGCCGAGCAGCGAGGCCAAACCGGTGACCCCTTGCAAAACCAGGTGGTTTTGAGATAGGCAATTTTGATGACGCCTCACTACGTTTTAGGCCCTGCCTGTCGCGAGTATGGGCCTCCCACACAAGTGAGGCACCATTTTATCGGGAGACCTGGAGAACGCTGGGTGGTAGGAAATTTGTGTGAGGCCAGTGATGCCACACTTTCCCACGCAAAATGTGTGAAAAAGTGATTTTTTCAGCTAAAATTGAGGTTTGCAAGGGATTCTGGAGTGGAAACGTTGGGGGATCCATGCAAGCCATACCTCCCTGGAAGCCCTCAGGTGTCTACTTTTCAGAAATGTGTGTGTTTGCTAGGTTTCCCTAGGTGCCGGCAGAGCTAGGATTCACAAACTACAGCTAGGCACTTTGCAAAAAAAGGGTCATTTTTCACTGCGAAATTGAGGTGTGACCACGTTGCGTTTTGCGCCATTTCCTGTCGCAGGCACTAGGCCGACCCACACAAGTGAGGTACCATTTTTCTCATAAGACTTTGGGGAACACAGGGTGGGTGGAAATTTGTGGATCCACGCAGATTCCAGAACTTTCCACCACAGAAATGTGGGGAAAATGTGTTTTTTTTGACAATTGTTTAGGTTTGCAAAGGATTCTGGGTAACAGAACCTGGTGGGAGGCAGTCAAGTCACCCCATCCTGGATTCCCCTGGGTGTCTAGTTTTCAAAAATGTATAGGTTTGCTAGGTTTCCTTAGGTGCCGGCAGAGCTAGGGTTCAAAAACTACACCTAGGCACTTTGCCAAAAAAGGGTCATTTTTCACTGCGAAATTGAAGTGTGACCACGTTGCGTTTTGCGTCGTTTCCTGTTGCAGGCACTAGGCTGACCCACACAAGTGAGGTACCATTTTTCTCGTAAGACTTTGGGGAACGCGGGTTGAGTGGAAAATTGTGGATCCACGCAGATTCCAGAACTTTCCACCAGAGAAATGTGGGGAAACTGTGTTTTTTTTGACAATTTGTTAGGTTTGAAAGGGATTCTAGGTAACAGAACCTGGTGGGAGGCAGTCAAGTCACCCCATCCTGTATTCCCCTGGGTGTCTAGTTTTCAAAAATGTATAGGTTTGCTAGGTTTCCCTAGGTGCCGGCAGAGCTAGGGTTAAAAAACTAGACCTAGGCACTTTGCCAAAAAAGGGTCATTTTTCACTGCGAAATAGAAGTGTGACCACGTTGCGTTTTGCGTCGTTTCCTGTCGCAGTCACTAGGCCGACCCACACAAGTGAGGTACCATTTTTCTCATAAGACTTTGGGGAACACGGGGTGGGTGGAAATTTGTGGATCCACGCAGATTCCAGAACTTTCCACCACAGAAATGTGGGAAAAATGTGTTTTTTTGGACAATTTTTTAGGTTTGCAAGGGATTCTGGGTAACAGAACCTGGTGGGAGGCAGTCAAGTCACCCCATCCTGGATTCCCCTGGGTGTCTAGTTTTCAAAAATTTATAGGTTTGCTAGGTTTCCCTAGGTGCTGGCAGAGCTAGGGTTCAAAAACTACACCTAGGCACTTTGCCAAAAAAGCGTCATTTTTCACTGCGAAATTGAAGTGTGACCACGTTGCGTTTTGCGTCGTTTCCTGTCGCAGGCACTAGGCCGACCCACACAAGTGAGGTACCATTTTTCTCATAAGACTTTGGGGAACACGGGGTGGGTGGAAATTTGTGGATCCACGCAGATTCCAGAACTTTCCACCACAGAAATGTGGGGAAAATGTGTTTTTTTGGACAATTCTTTAGGTTTGCAAGGGATTGTGGGTAACAGAACCTGGTGGGAGGCAGTCAAGTCACCCCATCCTGGATTCCCCTGGGTGTCTAGTTTTAAAAAATGTATAGGTTTGCTAGGTTTCCCTAGGTGCCGGCAGAGGTAGGGTTCAAAAACTACAGCTAGGCACTTTGCCAACAAAAGGTCATTTTTCACGGCGAAATTGAGGTGTGACCACGTTGCGTTTTGCGCCGTTTCCTGTCACAGGCACTAGGCCGACCCACACAAGTGAGGTACCATTTTTCTCGTAAGACTTTGGGGAACACGGGTTGAGTGGAAAATTGTGGATCCACGCAGATTCCAGAACTTTCCACCACAGAAATGTGGGGAAAATGTGTTTTTTGGACAATTCTTTAGGTTTGCAAGGGATTGTGGGTAACAGAACCTGGTGGGAGGCAGTCAAGTCACCCCATCCTGGATTCCCCTGGGTGTCTAGTTTTCAAAAATATATAGGTTTGCTAGGTTTCCCTAGGTGCTGGCAGAGCTAGGGTTAAAAAACTACAGCTAGGCACTTTGCCAAAAAAGGGTCATTTTTCACTGCGAAATTGAGGTGTGACCAAATTGCGTTTTGTGCCGTTTCCTGTCGCAGGCACTAGGCCGACCCACACAAGTGAGGTACCATTTTTATCGTATGATTTTGGGGAACGCGGGGTAGGTGGAATTTGTGGATCCACGCAGATTCCAGAACTTTGCACCACAGAAATGTGGGGAAAATTTGGTTTTTTTGATGATGTTTTAGGTTTGCAAGGGATTCTGGGTAACAGAACCTGGTGGAAGGCAGTCAAGTCACCCCATCCTGGATTCCCTGGGTGTCTAGTTTTCAAAAATGTATAGGTTTGCTAGGTTTCCCTAGGTGCCGGCAGAGGTAGGGTTCAAAAACTACAGCTAGGCACTTTGCAAAAAAGGGTCATTTTCACTGCAAAATTGAGGTGTGACCACGTTGTGTTTTGCGCCGTTTCCTGTCGCGGGCACTAGGCCGACCCACACAAGTGAGGTACCATTTTTCTCGGAAGACTTTGGGGAACCCGGGGTGGGTGGAAATTTGTGGATCCACACAGATTCCAGAACTTTGCACCACAGAAATGTGGGGAAAATGTGTTTTTTTGGACAATTTTTTAGGTTTGCAAGGGATTCTGGGTAACAGAACCTGGTGGGAGGCAGTCAAGTCAACCCATCCTGGATTCCCCTGGATGTCTAGTTTTCAAAAATGTATAGGTTTGATAGGTTTCCCTAGGTGCCCGCAGAGCTAGGGTTCAAAAACTACAGCTAGGCACTTTGCCAACAAAGGGTCATTTTTCACGGCGAAATTGAGGTGTGACCACGTTGCGTTTTGCGCCGTTTCCTGTCGCAGGCACTAGGCCGACCCACACAAGTGAGGTACCATTTTTCTCGTAAGACTTTGGGGAACGCGGGTTGAGTGGAAAATTGTGGATCCACGCAGATTCCAGAACTTTCCACCACAGAAATGTGGGGAAAATCTGTTTGTTTTGACTATTTTTTAGGTTTGCAAGGGATTCTGGGTAACAGAACCTGGTGGGAGGCAGTCAAGTCACCCCATTCTGGATTCCCCTGGGTGTCTAGTTTTCAAAAATATATAGGTTTGCTAGGTTTCCCTAGGTGCTGGCAGAGGTAGGGTTCAAAAACTACAGCTAGGCACTTTGCCAAAAAAGGGTCATTTTTCATTGCGAAATTGAGGTGTGACCAAATTGCGTTTTGTGCCGTTTCCTGTCGCAGGCACTAGGCCGAACCACACAAGTGAGGTACCATTTTTCTTGTAAGACTTTGGGGAACGCGGGGTGGGTGGAAATTTGTGGATCCACGCAGATTCCAGAACTTTCCACCACAGAAATGTGGGGAAAATGTGTTTTTTTGACAATTTTTTAGGTTTGTGAGGGATTCTGGGTAACAGAACCTGGTGGGAGGCAGTCAAGTCACCCCATCCTGGATTCCCCTGTGTGTCTAGTTTTCAAAAATGTATAGGTTTGCTAGGTTTCCCTAGGTGCCGGCAGAGCTAGGGTTCAAAAACTACACCTAGGCACTTTGCCAAAAAAGGGTCATTTTTCACTGCGAAATTGAAGTGTGACCACGTTGCGTTTTGCGTCGTTTCCTGTCGCAGGCACTAGGCCGACCCACACAAGTGAGGTACCATTTTTCTCATAAGACTTTGGGGAACACGGGGTGGGTGGAAATTTGTGGATCCACGCAGATTCCAGAACTTTCCACCACAGAAATGTGGGGAAAATGTGTTTTGTTGGACAATTGTTTAGGTTTGCAAGGGATTCTGGGTAACAGAACCTGGTGGGAGGCAGTCAAGTCACCCCATCCTGGATTCCCCTGGGTGTCTAGTTTTCAAAAATGTATAGGTTTGCTAGGTTTCCCTAGGTGCCGGCAGAGGTAGGGTTCAAAAACTACAGCTAGGCACTTTGCAAAAAAAGGGTCATTTTTCACTGCGAAATTGAGGTGTGACCACGTTGCGTTTTGCGCCGTTTGCTGTCGCGGGCACTAGGCTGACCCACACAAGTGAGGTACCATTTTTCTCGTAAGACTTTGGGGAACGCGGGTTGAGTGGAAAATTGTGGATCCACGCAGATTCCAGAACTTTCCACCACAGAAATGTGGGGAAACTGTGTTTTTTTTGACAATTTGTTAGGTTTGCAAGGGATTCTAGGTAACAGAACCTGGTGGGAGGCAGTCAAGTCACCCCATCCTGTATTCCCCTGGGTGTCTAGTTTTCAAAAATGTATAGGTTTGCTAGGTTTCCCTAGGTGCCGGCAGAGCTAGGGTTCAAAAACTAGACCTAGGCACTTTGCCAAAAAAGGGTCATTTTTCACTGCGAAATAGAAGTGTGACCACGTTGCGTTTTGCGTCGTTTCCTGTCGCAGGCACTAGGCCGACCCACACAAGTGAGGTACCATTTTTCTCATAAGACTTTGGGGAACACGGGGTGGGTGGAAATTTGTGGATCCACGCAGATTCCAGAACTTTCCACCACAGAAATGTGGGGGAAATGTGTTTTTTTGGACAATTTTTTAGGTTTGCAAGGGATTCTGGGTAACAGAACCTGGTGGGAGGCAGTCAAGTCACCCCATCCTGGATTCCCCTGGGTGTCTAGTTTTCAAAAATGTATAGGTTTGCTAGGTTTCCCTAGGTGCTGGCAGAGCTAGGGTTCAAAAACTACACCTAGGCACTTTGCCAAAAAAGGGTCATTTTTCACTGCGAAATTGAAGTGTGACCACGTTGCGTTTTGCGTCGTTTCCTGTCGCAGGCACTAGGCCGACCCACACAAGTGAGGTACCATTTTTCTCATAAGACTTTGGGGAACACGGGGTGGGTGGAAATTTGTGGATCCACGCAGATTCCAGAACTTTCCACCACAGAAATGTGGGGAAAATGTGTTTTTTTGACAATTCTTTAGGTTTGCAAGGGATTGTGGGTAACAGAACCTGGTGGGAGGCAGTCAAGTCACCCCATCCTGGATTCCCCTGGGTGTCTAGTTTTCAAAAATGTATAGGTTTGCTAGGTTTCCCTAGGTGCCGGCAGAGGTAGGGTTCAAAAACTACAGCTAGGCACTTTGCCAACAAAGGGTCATTTTTCACGGCGAAATTGAGGTGTGACCACGTTGCGTTTTGCGCCGTTTCCTGTCACAGGCACTAGGCCGACCCACACAAGTGAGGTACCATTTTTCTCGTAAGAGTTTGGGGAACGCGGGTTGAGTGGAAAATTGTGGATCCACGCAGATTCCAGAACTTTCCACCACAGAAATGTGGGGAAAATCTGTTTTTTTGACAATTTTTTAGGTTTGCAAGGGATTCTGGGTAACAGAACCTGGTGGGAGGCAGTCAAGTCACCCCATTCTGGATTCCCCTGGGTGTCTAGTTTTCAAAAATGTATAGGTTTGCTAGGTTTCCCTAGGTGCCGGCAGAGCTAGGGTTCAAAAGCTACAGCTAGGCACTTTGCCAAAAAAGGGTCATTTTTCACTGCGAAATTGAGGTGTGACCACATTGCGTTTTGTGCCGTTTCCTGTCGCAGGCACTAGGCCGACCCACACAAGTGAGGTACCATTTTTATCGTAAGACTTTGGGGAACGCGGGGTGGGTGGAAATTTGTGGATCCACGCAGATTCCAGAACTTTCCACCACAAAAATGTGGGGGAAATGTGCTTTTTTTGACAATGTTTTAGGTTTGCAAGGGATTCTGGGTAACAGAACCTGGTGGGAGGCAGTCAAGTCACCCCATCCTGGATTCCCCTGGGTGTCTAGTTTTCAAAAATGTATAGGTTTGCTAGGTTTCCCTAGGTGCCGGCAGAGGTAGGGTTCAAAAACTACAGCTAGGCACTTTGCCAAAAAAGGGTCATTTTTCACTGCGAAATTGAGGTGTGACCACGTTGCGTTTTGCGCCGTTTCCTGTTGCGGGCACTAGGCCGACCCACACAAGTGAGGTACCATTTTTCTCGGAAGACTTTGGGGAACGCGGGGTGGGTGGAAATTTGTGGATCCACACAGATTCCAGAACTTTCCACCACAGAAATGTGGGGAAAATGTGTTTTTTTGGACAATTTTTTAGGTTTGCAAGGGATTCTGGGTAACAGAACCTGGTGGGAGGCAGTCAAGTCACCCCATCCTGGATTCCCCTGGATGTCAAGTTTTCAAAAATGTATAGGTTTGCTAGGTTTCCCTAGGTGCCCGCAGAGCTAGGGTTCAAAAACTACAGCTAGGCACTTTGCCAACAAAGGGTCATTTTTCACGGCGAAATTGAGGTGTGACCACGTTGCGTTTTGCGCCGTTTCCTGTCGCAGGCACTAGGCCGACCCACACAAGTGAGGTACCATTTTTCTCGTAAGACTTTGGGGAACGCGGGTTGAGTGGAAAATTGTGGATCCACGCAGATTCCAGAACTTTCCACCACAGAAATGTGGGGAAAATCTGTTTTTTTTTGACAATTTTTTAGGTTTGCAAGGGATTCTGGGTAACAGAACCTGGTGGGAGGCAGTCAAGTCACCCCATTCTGGATTCCCCTGGGTGTCTAGTTTTCAAAAATGTATAGGTTTGCTAGGTTTCCCTAGGTGCCGGCAGAGGTAGGGTTCAAAAACTACAGCTAGGCACTTTGCCAAAAAAGGGTCATTTTTCACTGCGAAATTGAGGTGTGACCACATTGCGTTTTGTGCCGTTTCCTGTCGCAGGCACTAGGCCGACCCACACAAGTGAGGTACCATTTTTCTTGTAAGACTTTGGGGAACGCGGGGTGGGTGGAAATTTGTGGATCCACGCAGATTCCAGAACTTTCCACCACAGAAATGTGGGGAAAATGTGTTTTTTTTGACAATTTTTTAGGTTTGTGAGGGATTCTGGGTAACAGAACCTGGTGGGAGGCAGTCAAGTCACCCCATCCTGGATTCCCCTGTGTGTCTAGTTTTCAAAAATGTATAGGTTTGCTAGGTTTCCCTAGGTGCCGGCAGAGCTAGGGTTCAAAAACTACACCTAGGCACTTTGCCAAAAAAGGGTCATTTTTCACTGCGAAATTGAAGTGTGACCACGTTGCGTTTTGCGTCGTTTCCTGTCGCAGGCACTAGGCCGACCCACACAAGTGAGGTACCATTTTTCTCATAAGACTTTGGGGAACACGGGGTGGGTGGAAATTTGTGGATCCACGCAGATTCCAGAACTTTCCACCACAGAAATGTGGGGAAAATGTGTTTTGTTGGACAATTGTTTAGGTTTGCAAGGGATTCTGGGTAACAGAACCTGGTGGGAGGCAGTCAAGTCACCCCATCCTGGATTCCCCTGGGTGTCTAGTTTTCAAAAATGTATAGGTTTGCTAGGTTTCCCTAGGTGCCGGCAGAGGTAGGGTTCAAAAACTACAGCTAGGCACTTTGCAAAAAAAGGGTCATTTTTCACTGCGAAATTGAGGTGTGACCACGTTGCGTTTTGCGCCGTTTCCTGTCGCGGGCACTAGGCCGACCCACACAAGTGAGGTACCATTTTTCTCGGAAGACTTTGGGGAACGCGGGGTGGGTGGAAATTTGTGGATCCACACAGATTCCAGAACTTTCCACCACAGAAATGTGGGGAAAATCTGGTTTTTTTGACAATTTTTTAGGTTTGCAAGGGATTCTGGGTAACAGAACCTGGTGGGAGGCAGTCAAGTCACCCCATCCTGGATTCCCCTGGGTGTCTAGTTTTCAAAAATGTATAGGTTTGCTAGGTTTCCCTAGGTGCCGGCAGAGGTAGGGTTCAAAAACTACAGCTAGGCACTTTGCAAAAAAAGGGTCATTTTTCACTGCGACATTGAGGTGTGACCACGTTGCGTTTTGCGCCGTTTCCTGTCTCGGGCACTAGGCCGACCCACACAAGTGAGGTACCATTTTTCTCGGAAGACTTTGGGGAACCCGGGATGGGTGGAAATTTGTGGATCCACACAGATTCCAGAACTTTCCACCACAGAAATGTGGGGAAAATATGTTTTTTTGACACTTTTTTAGGTTTGCAAGGGATTCTGGGTAACAGAACCTGGTGGGAGGCAGTCAAGTCACCCCATCCTGGATTCCCCTGGGTGTCTAGTTTTCAAAAATGTATAGGTTTGCTAGGTTTCCCTAGGTGCCGGCAGAGCTAGGGTTCAAAAACTACACCTAGGCACTTTGCCAAAAAAGGGTCATTTTTCACTGCGAAATTGAAGTGTGACCACGTTGCGTTTTGCGTCGTTTCCTGTCGCAGGAACTAGGCCGACCCACACAAGTGAGGTACCATTTTTCTCATAAGACTTTGGGGAACACAGGGTGGGTGGAAATTTGTGGATCCACGCAGATTCCAGAACTTTCCACCACAGAAATGTGGGGAAAATGTGTTTTTTTGGCAATTTGTTAGGTTTGCAAGGGATTCTGGGTAACAGAACCTGGTGGGAGGCAGTCAAGTCACCCCATCCTGGATTCCCCTGGGTGTCTAGTTTTCAAAAATGTATAGGTTTGCTAGGTTTCCCTAGGTGCCCGCAGAGCTAGGGTTCAAAAACTACAGCTAGGCACTTTGCCAACAAAGGGTCATTTTTCACTGCGAAATTGAGGTGTGACCACGTTGCGTTTTGCGCCGTTTCCTGTCGCAGGCACTAGGCCGACCCACACAAGTGAGGAACCATTTTTCTCGTAAGACTTTGGAGAACGCGGGGTGTGCGGAAATTTGTGGATCCACGCAGATTCCAGAACTTTCCACCACAGAAATGTGGGGAAAATGTGTTTTTTTGGACAATTGTTTAGGTTTGCAAGGGATTCTGGGTAACAGAACCTGGTGGGAGGCAGTCAAGTCACCCCATCCTGGATTCCCCTGGGTGTCTAGTTTTCAAAAATGTATAGGTTTGCTAGGTTTCCCTAGGTGCCGGCAGAGGTAGGGTTCAAAAACTACAGCTAGGCACTTTGCAAAAAAAGGGTCATTTTTCACTGCGAAATTGAGGTGTGACCACGTTGTGTTTTGCGCCGTTTCCTGTCGCGGGCACTAGGCCGACCCACACAAGTGAGGTACCATTTTTCTCGGAAGACTTTGGGGAACGCGGGGTGGGTGGAAATTTGTGGATCCACGCAGATTCCAGAACTTTCCACCACAGAAATGTGGGGAAAATGTGTTTTTTTGGACAATTATTTAGGTTTGCAAGGGATTCTGGGTAACAGAACCTGGTGGGAGGCAGTCAACTCACCCCATCCTGGATTCCCCTGGGTGTCTAGTTTTCAAAAATGTATAGGTTTGCTAGGTTTCTCTAGGTGCCGGCAGAGCTAGGGTTCAAAAACTACACCTAGGCACTTTGCCAAAAAAGGGTCATTTTTCACTGCGAAATTGAAGTGTGACCACGTTGCGTTTTGCGTCGTTTCCTGTCACAGGCACTAGGCCGACCCACACAAGTGAGGTACCATTTTTCTCATAAGACTTTGGGGAACACAGGGTGGGTGGAAATTTGTGGATCCACACAGATTCCAGAACTTTCCACCACAGAAATGTGGGGAAAATGTGTTTTTTTTGGCAATTTGTTAGGTTTGCAAGGGATTCTGGGCAACAGAACCTGGTGGGAGGCAGCCAAGTCACCCCATCCTAGATTCCCCTGGATGTCTAGTTTTCAAAAATGTATAGGTTTGATAGGTTTCCCTAGGTGCCGGCAGAGGTAGGGTTCAAAAACTACAGCTAGGCACTTTGCAAAAAAAGGGTCATTTTTCACTGCGAAATTGAGGTGTGACCACGTTGTGTTTTGCGCCGTTTCCTGTTGCGGGCACTAGGCCGACCCACACAAGTGAGGTACCATTTTTCTCGGAAGACTTTGGGGAACGCGGGGTGGGTGGAAATTTGTGGATCCACACAGATTCCAGAACTTTCCACCACAGAAATGTGGGGAAAATGTGTTTTTTTGGACAATTTTTTAGGTTTGCAAGGGATTCTGGGTAACAGAACCTGGTGGGAGGCAGTCAAGTCACCCCATCCTGGATTCCCCTGGATGTCTAGTTTTCAAAAATGTATAGGTTTGCTAGGTTTCCCTAGGTGCCCGCAGAGCTAGGGTTCAAAAACTACAGCTAGGCACTTTGCCAACAAAGGGTCATTTTTCACGGTGAAATTGAGGTGTGACCACGTTGCGTTTTGCGCCGTTTCCTGTCGCAGGCACTAGGCCGACCCACACAAGTGAGGTACCATTTTTCTCGTAAGACTTTGGGGAACGCGGGTTGAGTGGAAAATTGTGGATCCACGCAGATTCCAGAACTTTCCACCACAGAAATGTGGGGAAAATCTGTTTGTTTTGACAATTTTTTAGGTTTGCAAGGGATTCTGGGTAACAGAACCTGGTGGGAGGCAGTCAAGTCACCCCATTCTGGATTCCCCTGGGTGTCTAGTTTTCAAAAATATATAGGTTTGCTAGGTTTCCCTAGGTGCTGGCAGAGGTAGGGTTCAAAAACTACAGCTAGGCACTTTGCCAAAAAAGGGTCATTTTTCACTGCGAAATTGAGGTGTGACCACATTGCGTTTTGTGCCGTTTCCTGTCGCAGGCACTAGGCCGAACCACACAAGTGAGGTACCATTTTTCTCGTAAGACTTTGGGGAACGCGGGGTGGGTGGAAATTTGTGGATCCACGCAGATTCCAGAACTTTCCACCACAGAAATGTGGGGAAAATGTGTTTTTTTGACAATTTTTTAGGTTTGCGAGGGATTCTGGGTAACAGAACCTGGTGGGAGGCAGTCAAGTCACCCCATCCTGGATTCCCCTGGGTGTCTAGTTTTCAAAAATGTATAGGTTTGCTAGGTTTCCCTAGGTGCCGGCAGAGCTAGGGTTCAAAAACTACACCTAGGCACTTTGCCAAAAAAGGGTCATTTTTCACTGCGAAATTGAAGTGTGACCACGTTGCGTTTTGCGTCGTTTCCTGTCGCAGGCACTAGGCCGACCCACACAAGTGAGGTACCATTTTTCTCATAAGACTTTGGGGAACACGGGGTGGGTGGAAATTTGTGGATCCACGCAGATTCCAGAACTTTCCACCACAAAAATGTGGGGAAAATTTGTTTTTTTGGACAATTGTTTAGGTTTGCAAGGGATTCTGGGTAACAGAACCTGGTGGGAGGCAGTCAAGTCACCCCATCCTGGATTCCCCTGGGTGTCTAGTTTTCAAAAATGTATAGGTTTGCTAGGTTTCCCTAGGTGCCGGCAGAGGTAGGGTTCAAAAACTACAGCTAGGCACTTTGCAAAAAAAGGGTCATTTTTCACTGCGAAATTGAGGTGTGACCACGTTGCGTTTTGCGCCGTTTGCTGTCGCGGGCACTAGGCCGACCCACACAAGTGAGGTACCATTGTTCTCGGAAGACTTTGGGGAACGCGGGGTGGGTGGAAATTTGTGGATCCACACAGATTCCAGAACTTTCCACCACAGAAATGTGGGGAAAATCTGGTTTTTTTGACAATTTTTTAGGTTTGCAAGGGATTCTGGGTAACAGAACCTGGTGGGAGGCAGTCAAGTCACCCCATCCTTGATTCCCCTGGGTGTCTAGTTTTCAAAAATGTATAGGTTTGCTAGGTTTCCCTAGGTGCCGGCAGAGGTAGGGTTCAAAAACTACAGCTAGGCACTTTGCAAAAAAAAGGGTCATTTTTCACTGCGAAATTGAGGTGTGACCACGTTGAGTTTTGCGCCGTTTCCTGTCTCGGGCACTAGGCCGACCCACACAAGTGAGGTACCATTTTTCTCGGAAGACTTTGGGGAACCCGGGATGGGTGGAAATTTGTGGATCCACACAGATTCCAGAACTTTCCACCACAGAAATGTGGGGAAAATATGTTTTTTTGACACTTTTTTAGGTTTGCAAGGGATTCTGGGTAACAGAACCTGGTGGGAGGCAGTCAAGTCACCCCATCCTGGATTCCCCTGGGTGTCTAGTTTTCAAAAATGTATAGGTTTGCTAGGTTTCCCTAGGTGCCGGCAGAGCTAGGGTTCAAAAACTACACCTAGGCACTTTGCCAAAAAAGGGTCATTTTTCACTGCGAAATTGAAGTATGACCACGTTGCGTTTTGCGTCGTTTCCTGTCACAGGCACTAGGCCGACGCACACAAGTGAGGTACCATTTTTCTCATAAGACTTTGGGGAACACAGGGTGGGTGGAAATTTGTGGATCCACGCAGATTCCAGAACTTTCCACCACAGAAATGTGGGGAAAATGTGTTTTTTTGGCAATTTGTTAGGTTTGCAAGGGATTCTGGGCAACAGAACCTGGTGGGAGGCAGCCAAGTCACCCCATCCTAGATTCCCCTGGATGTCTAGTTTTCAAAAATGTATAGGTTTGATAGGTTTCCCTAGGTGCCCGCAGAGCTAGGGTTCAAAAACTACAGCTAGGCACTTTGCCAACAAAGGGTCATTTTTCACGGCGAAATTGAGGTGTGACCACGTTGCGTTTTGCGCCGTTTCCTGTCGCAGGCACTAGGCCGACCCACACAAGTGAGGTACCATTTTTCTCGTAAGACTTTGGGGAACGCGGGGTGTGCGGAAATTTGTGGATCCACGCAGATTCCAGAACTTTCCACCACAGAAATGTGGGGAAAATGTGTTTTTTTGGACAATTGTTTAGGTTTGCAAGGGATTCTGGGTAACAGAACCTGGTGGAAGGCAGTCAAGTCACCCCATCCTGTATTCCCCTGGGTGTCTAGTTTTCAAAAATGTATAGGTTTGCTAGGTTTCCCTAGGTGCCGGCAGAGGTAGGGTTCAAAAACTACAGCTAGGCACTTTGCAAAAAAAGGGTCATTTTTCACTGCGAAATTGAGGTGTGACCACGTTGTGTTTTGCGCCGTTTCCTGTCGCGGGCACTAGGCCGACCCACACAAGTGAGGTACCATTTTTCTCGGAAAACTTTGGGGAGCGCGTGGTGGGTGGAAATTTGTGGATCCACACAGATTCCAGAACTTTCCACCACAGAAATGTGGGGAAAATGTGTTTTTTTGGACAATTATTTAGGTGTGCAAGGGATTCTGGGTAACAGAACCTGGTGGGAGGCAGTCAACTCACCCCATCCTGGATTCCCCTGAGTGTCTAGTTTTCAAAAATGTATAGGTTTGCTAGGTTTCTTTAGGTGCCGGCAGAGCTAGGGTTGAAAAACTACACCTAGGCACTTTGCCAAAAAAGGGTCATTTTTCACTGCGAAATTGAAGTGTGACCACGTTGCGTTTTGCGCCGTTTCCTGTCACAGGCACTAGGCCGACCCACACAAGTGAGGTACCATTTTTCTCATAAGACTTTGGGGAACACAGGGTGGGTGGAAATTTGTGGATCCACACAGATTCCAGAACTTTCCACCACAGAAATGTGGGGAAAATGTGTTTTTTTGGACAATTTGTTAGGTTTGCAAGGGATTCTGGGCAACAGAACCTGGTGGGAGGCAGTCAAGTCACCCCATCCTAGATTCCCCTGGATGTCTAGTTTTCAAAAATGTATAGGTTTGATAGGTTTCCCTAGGTGCCGGCAGAGGTAGGGTTCAAAAACTACAGCTAGGCACTTTGCAAAAAAGGGTCATTTTTCACTGCGAAATTGAGGTGTGACCACGTTGTGTTTTGCGCCGTTTCCTGTCGCGGGCACTAGGCCGACCCACACAAGTGAGGTACCATTTTTCTCGGAAAACTTTGGGGAGCGCGGAATGGGTGGAAATTTGTGGATCCACACAGATTCCAGAACTTTCCACCACAGAAATGTGGGGAAAATGTGTTTTTTTTTACAATTATTTAGGTGTGTAAGGGATTCTGGGTAACAGAACCTGGTGGGAGGCAGTCAAGTCACCCCATCCTGGATTCCCCTGAGTGTCTAGTTTTCAAAAATGTATAGGTTTGCTAGGTTTCTTTAGGTGCCGGCAGAGCTAGGGTTGAAAAACTACACCTAGGCACTTTGCCAAAAAAGGGTCATTTTTCACTGCGAAATTGAAGTGTGACCACGTTGCGTTTTGCGTCGTTTCCTGTCGCAGGCACTAGGCCGACCCACACAAGTGAGGTACCATTTTTCTCATAAGACTTTGGGGAACACGGGGTGGGTGGAAATTTGTGGATCCACGCAGATTCCAGAACTTTCCACCACAGAAATGTGGGGAAAATGTGTTTTTTGGACAATTGTTTAGGTTTGCAAGGGATTCTGGGTAACAGAACCTAGTGGGAGGCAGTCAAGTCACCCCATCCTGGATTCCCCTGGGTGTCTAGTTTTCATAAATGTATAGGTTTGCTAGGTTTCCCTAGGTGCTGGCAGAGCTAGGGTTGAAAAACTACACCTAGGCACTTTGCCAAAAAAGGGTCATTTTTCACTGCGAAATTGAAGTGTGACCACGTTGCATTTTGCATGGTTTCCTGTTGCAGGCACTAGGCCGACCCACACAAGTGAGGAACCATTTTTCTCATAAGACTTTGGGGAACACGGGGTGGGTGGAAATTTGTGGATCCACGCAGATTCCAGAACTTTCCACCACAGAAATGTGGGGAAAATGTGTTTTTTTTGGACAATTGTTTAGGTTTGCAAGGGATTCTGGGTAACAGAACCTGGTGGGAGGCAGTCAAGGCACCCCATCCTGGATTCCGCTGGGTGTCTAGTTTTCAAAAATGTATAGGTTTGATAGGTTTCCCTAGGTGCCCGCAGAGCTAGGGTTCAAAAACTACAGCTAGGCACTTTGCCAACAAAGGGTCATTTTTCACTGGCGAAATTGAGGTGTGTCCACGTTGCGTTTTGCGCTGTTTCCTGTCGCAGGCACTAGGCCGACCCACACAAGTGAGGTACCATTTTTCTCGTAAGACTTTGGGGAACTCGGGGTGCGCAGAAATTTGTGGATCCACGCAGATTCCAGAACTTTCCACCACAGAAATGTGGGGAAAATGTGTTTTTTTGGACAATTGTTTAGGTTTGCAAGGGATTCTGGATAACAGAACCTGGTGCGAGGCAGTCAAGTCACCCCATCCTGGATTCCCCTGGGTGTCTAGTTTTCAAAAATGTATAGGTTTGCTAGGTTTCCCTAGGTGCCGGCAGAGGTAAGGTTCAAAAACTACAGCTAGGCACTTTGCAAAAAAAGGGTCATTTTTCACTGCGAAATTGAGGTGTGACCACGTTGCGTTTTGCGCCGTTTCCTGTCGCGGGCACTAGGCCGACCCACACAAGTGAGGTACCATTGTTCTCGGAAGACGTTGGGGAACGCGGGGTGGGTGGAAATTTGTGGATCCACACAGATTCCAGAACTTTCCACCACAGAAATGTGCGGAAAATCTGGTTTTTTTGACAATTGTTTAGGTTTGCAAGGGATTCTGGGTAACAGAACCTGGTGGGAGGCAGTCAAGTCACCCCATCCTGGATTCCCCTGGGTGTCTAGTTTTCAAAAATGTATAGGTTTGCTAGGTTTCCCTAGGTGCTGGCAGAGCTAGGGTTGAAAAACTACACCTAGGCACTTTGCCAAAAAAGGGTCATTTTTCACTGCGAAATTGAAGTGTGACCACGTTGCGTTTTGCATCGTTTCCTGTCGCAGGCACTAGGCCGACCCACACAAGTGAGGTACCATTTTTCTCATAAGACTTTGGGGAACACGGGGTGGGTGGAAATGTGTGGATCCACGCAGATTCCAGAACTTTCCACCACAGAAATGTGGGGAAAATGTGTTTTTTTTGGACAATTTGTTAGGTTTGCAAGGGATTCTGGGCAACAGAACCTGGTGGGAGGCAGCCAAGTCACCCCATCCTAGATTCCCCTGGATGTCTAGTTTTCAAAAATGTATAGGTTTGATAGGTTTCCCTAGGTGCCCGCAGAGCTAGGGTTCAAAAACTACAGCTAGGCACTTTGCCAACAAAGGGTCATTTTTCACGGCGAAATTGAGGTGTGACCACGTTGCGTTTTGCGCCGTTTCCTGTCGCAGGCACTAGGCCGACCCACACAAGTGAGGTACCATTTTTCTCGTAAGACTTTTGGGGAACGCGGGGTGTGCGGAAATTTGTGGATCCACGCAGATTCCAGAACTTTCCACCACAGAAATGTGGGGAAAATGTGTTTTTTTTGACAATTATTTAGGTGTGCAAGGGATTCTGGGTAACAGAACCTGGTGGGAGGCAGTCAACTCACCCCATCCTGGATTCCCCTGAGTGTCTAGTTTTCAAAAATGTATAGGTTTGCTAGGTTTCTTTAGGTGCCGGCAGAGCTAGGGTTGAAAAACTACCCCTAGGCACTTTGCCAAAAAAGGGTCATTTTTCACTCCGAAATTGAAGTATGACCACGTTGCGTTTTGCGTCGTTTCCTGTCACAGGCACTAGGCCGACCCACACAAGTGAGGTACCATTTTTCTCATAAGACTTTGGGGAACACAGGGTGGGTGGAAATTTGTGGATCCACGCAGATTCCAGAACTTTCCACCACAGAAATGTGGGGAAAATGTGTTTTTTTGGGCAATTTGTTAGGTTTGCAAGGGATTCTGGGCAACAGAACCTGGTGGGAGGCAGCCAAGTCACCCCATCCTAGATTCCCCTGGATGTCTAGTTTTCAAAAATGTATAGGTTTGATAGGTTTCCCTAGGTGCCCGCAGAGCTAGGGTTCAAAAACTACAGCTAGGCACTTTGCCAACAAAGGGTCATTTTTCACGGCGAAATTGAGGTGTGACCATGTTCCGTTTTGCGCCGTTTCCTGTCGCAGGCACTAGGCCGACCCACACAAGTGAGGTACCATTTTTCTCGTAAGGCTTTGGGGAACGCGGGGTGTGCGGAAATTTGTGGATCCACGCAGATTCCAGAACTTTCCACCACAGAAATGTGGGGAAAATGTGTTTCTTTTGACAATTGTTTAGGTTTGCAAGGGATTCTGGGTAACAGAACCTGGTGGAAGGCAGTCAAGTCACCCCATCCTATATTCCCCTGGGTGTCTAGTTTTCAAAAATGTATAGGTTTGCTAGGTTTCCCTAGGTGCGGGCAGAGGTAGGGTTCAAAAACTACAGCTAGGCACTTTGCAAAAAAAGGGTCATTTTTCACTGCGAAATTGAGGTGTGACCACGTTGTGTTTTGCGCCGTTTCCTGTCGCGGGCACTAGGCCGACCCACACAAGTGAGGTACCATTTTTTCTCATAAGACTTTGGGGAACACGGGGAGGGTGGACATTTGTGGATCCACGCAGATTCCGGAACTTTCCACCACAGAAATGTGGGGAAAATGGTTTTTTTTGGACAATTGTTTAGGTTTGCAAGGGATTCTGGGTAACAGAACCTGGTGGGAGGCAGTCAAGTCACCCCATCCTGGATTTCCCTGGGTGTCTAGTTTTCAAAAATGTATAGGTTTGCTAGGTTTTCCTAGGTGCCGGCAGAGGTAAGGTTCAAAAACTACAGCTAGGCACTTTGCAAAAAAAGGGTCATTTTTCACTGCGAAATTGAGGTGTGACCACGTTGCGTTTTGCGCCGTTTCCTGTCGCGGGCACTAGGCCGACCCACACAAGTGAGGTACCATTGTTCTCGGAAGACTTTGGGGAACGTGGGGTGGGTGGAAATTTGTGGATCCACACAGATTCCAGAACTTTCCACCACAGAAATGTGCGGAAAATCTGTTTTTTTTGGACAATGTTTTAGGTTTGCAAGGGATTCTGGGTAACAGAACCTGGTGGGTGGGAGGCAGTCAAGTCACCCCATCCTGTATTCCCCTGGGTGACTAGTTTTCAAAAATGTATAGGTTTGCTAGGTTTCCCTAGGTGCCCGCAGAGCTAGGGTTCAAAAACTACAGCTAGGCACTTTGCCAACAAAGGCTCATTTTTCACGGTGAAATTGAAGTGTGACCATGTTGCGTTTTGTGCCGTTTCCTGTCGCGGGCACTAGGCCGACCCACACAAGTGAGGTACCATTTTTCTCGGAAAACTTTGGGGAGCGCGGGGTGGGTGGAAATTTGTGGATCCACACAGATTCCAGAACTTTCCACCACAGAAATGTGGGGAAAACGTGGTTTTTTTGACAATTATTTAGGTGTGCAAGGGATTCTGCGTAACAGAACCTGGTGGGAGGCAGTCAAGTCACCCCATCCTGGATTCCCCTGAGTGTCTAGTTTTCAAAAATGAAAAGGTTTGCTAGGTTTCTTTAGGTGCCGGCAGAGCTAGGGTTGAAAAACTACACCTAGGCACTTTGCCAAAAAAGGGTCATTTTGCACTGCGAAATTGAAGTGTGACCACGTTGCGTTTTATGTCGTTTCCTGTCGCAGGCACTAGGCCGACCCACACAAGTGAGGTACCATTTTTTCTCATAAGACTTTGGGGAACACGGGGTGGGTGGAAATTTGTGGATCCACGCAGATTCCGGAACTTTCCACCACAGAAATGTGGGGAAAATGTGTTTTTTTGGACAATTGTTTAGGTTTGCAAGGGATTCTGGGTAACAGAACCTGGTGGGAGGCAGTCAAGTCACCCCATCCTGGATTCCCCTGGGTGTCTAGTTTTAAAAAATGTATAGGTTTGCTAGGTTTCCCTAGGTGCCGGCAGAGGTAGGGTTCAAAAACTACAGCTAGGCACTTTGCAAAAAAGGGTCATTTTTCACTGCGAAATTGAGGTGTGACCACGTTGCGTTTTGTGCCGTTTCCTGTCGCGGGCACTAGGCCGACCCACACAAGTGAGGTACCATTGTTCTCGGAAGACTTTGGGGAACGCGGGGTGGGTGGAAATTTGTGGATCCACACAGATTCCAGAACTTTCCACCACAGAAATGTGCGGAAAATCTGTTTTTTTTGACAATTTTTTAGGTTTGCAAGGGATTCTGGGTAACAGAACCTGGTGGGAGGCAGTCAAGGCACCCCATCCTGGATTCCGCTGGGTGTCTAGTTTTCAAAAATGTATAGGTTTGATAGGTTTCCCTAGGTGCCCGCAGAGCTAGGGTTCAAAAACTACAGCTAGGCACTTTGCCAACAAAGGCTCATTTTTCACGGCGAAATTGAGGTGTGACCACGTTGCGTTTTGCGCCGTTTCCTGTCGCAGGCACTACGCCGACCCACACAAGTGAGGTGCCATTTTTCTCGTAAGACTTTGGGGAACGCGGGGTGCGCAGAAATTTGTGGATCCACGTAGATTCCAGAACTTTCCAACACAGAAATGTGGGGAAAATGTGTTTTTTTTGACAATTGTTTAGGTTTGCAAGGGATTCTGGGTAACAGAACCTGGTGGAAGGCAGTCAAGTCACCCCATCCTGTATTCCCCTGGGTGACTAGTTTTCAAAAATGTATAGGTTTGCTAGGTTTCCCTAGGTGCCGGCAGAGGTAGGGTTCAAAAACTACAGCTAGGCACTTTGCAAAAAAAGGGTCATTTTTCACTGCGAAATTGAGGTGTGACCACGTTGTGTTTTGCGCCGTTTCCTGTCGCGGGCACTAGGCCGACCCACACAAGTGAGGTACCATTTTTCTCGGAAAACTTTGGGGAGCGCGGGGTGGGTGGAAATTTGTGGATCCACACAGATTCCAGAACTTTCCACCACAGAAATGTGGGGAAAACGTGGTTTTTTTGACAATTATTAAGGTGTGCAAGGGATTCTGGGTAACAGAACCTGGTGGGAGGCAGTCAAGTCACTCCATCCTGGATTCCCCTGAGTGTCTAGTTTTCAAAAATGTATAGGTTTGCTAGGTTTCTTTAGGTGCCGGCAGAGCTAGGGTTGAAAAACTACACCTAGGCACTTTGCCAAAAAAGGGTCATTTTTCACTGCGAAATTGAAGTGTGACCACGTTGCGTTTTGCATCGTTTCCTGTCGCAGGCACTAGGCCGACCCACACAAGTGAGGTACCATTTTTCTCATAAGACTTTGGGGAACACGGGGTGGGGGGAAATTTGTGGATCCACGCAGATTCCAGAACTTTCCCCCACAGAAATGTGGGGAAAATGTGTTTTTTTTGGACAATTTGTTAGGTTTGCAAGGGATTCTGGGTAACAGAACCTGGTGGGATGCAGTCAAGGCACCCCATCCTGGATTCCGCTGGGTGTCTAGTTTTCAAAAATGTATAGGTTTGATAGGTTTCCCTAGGTGCCCGCAGAGCTAGGGTTCAAAAACTACAGCTAGGCACTTTGCCAACAAAGGGTCATTTTTCACGGCGAAATTGAGGTGTGACCACGTTGCGTTTTGCGCCGTTTCCTGTCGCAGGCACTAGGCCGACCCACACAAGTGAGGTACCATTTTTCTCGTAAGACTTTGGGGAACGCGGGGTGTGCAGAAATTTGTGGATCCACGCAGATTCCAGAACTTTCCACCACAGAAATGTGGGGAAAATGTGTTTTTTTGGACAATTGTTTAGGTTTGCAAGGGATTCTGGGTAACAGAACCTGGTGGAAGGCAGTCAAGTCACCCCATCCTGTATTCCCCTGGGTGTCTAGTTTTCAAAAATGTATAGGTTTGCTAGGTTTCCCTAGGTGCCGGCAGAGGTAGGGTTCAAAAACTACAGCTAGGCACTTTGCAAAAAAAGGGTCATTTTTCACTGCGAAATTGAGGTGTGACCACGTTGTGTTTTGCGCCGTTTCCTGTCGCGGGCACTAGGCTGACCCACACAAGTGAGGTACCATTTTTCTCGGAAGACTTTGGGGAGCGCGGGGTGGGTGGAAATTTGTGGATCCACACAGATTCCAGAACTTTCCACCACAGAAATGTGGGGAAAATGTGTTTTTTTTGACAATTTTTTAGGTTTGCAAGGGATTCTGGGTAACAGAACCTGGTGGGAGGCAGTCAAGTCACCCCATCCTGGATTCCCCTGGGTGTCTAGTTTTCAAAAATGTATAGGTTTGCTAGGTTTCCCTAGGTGCCGGCAGAGGTAGGGTTAAAA
Organism: Calotriton arnoldi; assembly: GCA_963921515.1. Lineage (NCBI taxonomy): Eukaryota > Metazoa > Chordata > Amphibia > Caudata > Salamandridae > Calotriton > Calotriton arnoldi. The sequence goes on from CAWUFW010009567.1 coordinate 460,924, forward strand.
AACTACAGCTAGGCACTTTGCAAAAAAAGGGGTCATTTTTCACTGCGAAATTGAGGTGTGACCATATTGCGTTTTGCGCCGTTTCCTGTCCCGGGCACTAGGCCGACCCACACAAGTGAGGTACCATTTTTCTCAAAAGACTTTGGGGAACCCGGGGTGGGTGGAAATTTGTGGATCCACGCAGATTCCAGAACTTTCCACCACAGAAATGTGGGGAAATTGTGTTTTTTTGGACAATTGTTTAGGTTTGCAAGGGATTCTGGGTAACAGAACCTGGTGGAAGGCAGTCAAGTCACCCCATCCTGTATTCCCCTGGGTGTCTAGTTTTCAAAAATGTATAGGTTTGCTAGGTTTCCCTAGGTGCCGGCAGAGGTAGGGTTAAAAACTACAGCTAGGCACTTTGCAAAAAAGGGTCATTTTTCACTGCGAAATTGAGGTGTGACCACGTTGTGTTTTGCGCCGTTTCCTGTCGCGGGCACTAGGCTGACCCACACAAGTGAGGTACCATTTTTCTCGGAAGACTTTGGGGAGCGCGGGGTGGGTGGAAATTTGTGGATCCACACAGATTCCAGAACTTTCCACCACAGAAATGTGGGGAAAATGTGTTTTGTTGGACAATTTTTTAGGTTTGCAAGGGATTCTGGGTAACAGAACCTGGTGGGAGGCAGTCAAGTCACCCCATCCTGGATTCCCCTGGGTGTCTAGTTTTCAAAAATGTATAGGTTTGCTAGGTTTCCCTAGGTGCCGGCAGAGGTAGGGTTAAAAAACTACAGCTAGGCACTTTGCAAAAAAAGGGTCATTTTTCACTGAGAAATTGAGGTGTGACCATGTTGCGTTTTGAGCCGTTTCCTGTCCCGGGCACTAGGCCGACCCACACAAGTGAGGTACCATTTTTCTCAAAAGACTTTGGGGAACCCGGGGTGGGTGGAAATTTGTGGATCCACACAGATTTCAGAACTTTCCACCACAGAAATGTGGGGAAAATGTGTTTTTTTTGACAATTTGTTCGGTTTGCAAGGGATTCTGGGTAACATAACCTGGTGGGAGGCAGTCAAGTCACCCCATCCTGGATTCCCCTGGATGTCTAGTTTTCAAAAATGTATAGGTTTGATAGGTTTCCCTAGGTGCCCGCAGAGCTAGGGTTCAAAAACTACAGCTAGGCACTTTGCCAACAAAGGGTCATTTTTCACGGCGAAATTGAGGTGTGACCACGTTGCGTTTTGCGCCGTTTCCTGTCGCAGGCACTAGGTCCACCCACACAAGTGAGGTACCATTTTTCTCGTAAGACTTTGGGGAACGCGGGTTGAGTGGAATATTGTGGATCCACGCAGATTCCAGAACTTTCCACCACAGAAATGTGGGGAAAATCTGTTTTTTTTGACAATTGTTTAGGTTTGCAAGGGATTCTGGGTAACAGAACCTGGTGTGAGGCAGTCAAGTCACCCCATTCTGGATTCCCCTGAGTGTCTAGTTTTCAAAAATGTATAGGTTTGCTAGGTTTCTTTAGGTGCCGGCAGAGCTAGGGTTGAAAAACTACACCTAGGCACTTTGCCAAAAAAGGGTCATTTTTCACTGCGAAATTGAAGTGTGACCACGTTGCGTTTTGCGTCGTTTCCTGTCGCAGGCACTAGGCCGACCCACACAAGTGAGGTACCATTTTTTCTCATAAGACTTTGGGGAACACGGGGTGGGTGGAAATTTGTGGATCCACGCAGATTCCAGAACTTTCCACCACAGAAATGTGGGGAAAATGTGTTTTTTGGACAATTGTTTAGGTTTGCAAGGGATTCTGGGTAACAGAACCTGGTGGGAGGCAGTCAAGTCACCCCATCCTGGATTCCCCTGGGTGTCTAGTTTTCAAAAATGTATAGGTTTGCTAGGTTTCCCTAGGTGCCGGCAGAGGTAAGGTTCAAAAACTACAGCTAGGCACTTTGCAAAAAAGGGTCATTTTTCACTGCGAAATTGAGGTGTGACCACGTTGCGTTTTGCGCCGTTTCCTGTCGCGGGCACTAGGCCGACCCACACAAGTGAGGTACCATTGTTCTCGGAAGACTTTGGGGAACGCGGGGTGGGTGGAAATTTTTTACACAGATTCCAGAACTTTCCACCACAGAAATGTGCGGAAAATCAGTTTTTTTTGACAATTTGTTAGGTTTGCAAGGGATTCTGGGTAACAGAACCTGGTGGGAGGCAGTCAAGTCACCCCATCCTGGATTCCCCTGGGTGTCTAGTTTTCAAAAATGTATAGGTTTGCTAGGTTTCCTTAGGTGCTGGCAGACCTAGGGTTGAAAAACTACACCTAGGCACTTTGCCAAAAAAGGGTCATTTTTCACTGCGAAATTGAAGTGTGACCACGTTGCGTTTTGCATCGTTTCCTGTCGCAGGCACTAGGCCGACCCACACAAGTGAGGTACCATTTTTCTCATAAGACTTTGGGGAACAAGGGGTGGGTGGAAATTTGTGGATCCACGCAGATTCCAGAACTTTCCACCACAGAAATGTGGGGAAAATGTGTTTTTTTGGACAATTGTTTAGGTTTGCAAGGGATTCTGGGTAACAGAACCTGGTGGGAGGCAGTCAAGTCACCCCATCCTGGATTCCCCTGGATGTCTAGTTTTCAAAAATGTATAGGTTTGATAGGTTTCCCTAGGTGCCCGCAGAGCTAGGGTTCAAAAACTACAGCGAGGCACTTTGCCAACAAAGGGTCATTTTTCACGGCGAAATTGAGGTGTGACCACGTTGCGTTTTGAGCCGTTTCCTGTCGCAGGCACTAGGCCGACCCACACAAGTGAGGTACCATTTTTCTCGTAAGACTTTGGGGAACGCGGGGTGAGTGGAATATTGTGGATCCACGCAGATTCCAGAACTTTCCACCACAGAAATGTGGGGCAAATCTGTTTTTTTTGACAATTGTTTAGGTTTGCAAGGGATTCTGGGTAACAGAACCTGGTGTGAGGCAGTCAAGTCACCCCATTCTGGATTTCCCTGAGTGTCTAGTTTTCAAAAATGTATAGGTTTGCTAAGTTTCTTTAGGTGCCGGCAGAGCTAGGGTTGAAAAACTACACCTAGGCACTTTGCAAAAAAAGGGTCATTTTTCACTGCGAAATTGAGGTGTGACCACGTTGCGTTTTGCGCCGTTTCCTGTCGCGGGCACTAGGCTGACCCACACAAGTGAGGTACCATTGTTCTCGGAAGACTTTGGGGAACGCGGGGTGGGTGGAAATTTGTGGATCCACACAGATTCCAGAACTTTCCACCACAGAAATGTGCGGAAAATCTGGTTTTTTTGACAATTTATTAGGTTTGCAAGGGATTCTGGGTAACAGAACCTGGTGGGAGGCAGTCAAGTCACCCCATCCTGGATTCCCCTGGGTGTCTAGTTTTCAAAAATGTATAGGTTTGCTAGGTTTCCCTAGGTGCTGGCAGAGCTAGGGTTGAAAAACTACACCTAGGCACTTTGCCAAAAAAGGGTCATTTTTCACTTCGAAATTGAAGTGTGACCACGTTGCGTTTTGCATCGTTTCCTGTCGCAGGCACTAGGCCGACCCACACAAGTGAGGTACCATTTTTCTCATAAGACTTTGGGGAACACGGGGTGGGTGGAAATTTGTGGATCCACGCAGATTCCAGAACTTTCCACCACAGAAATGTGGGGAAAATGTGTTTTTTTGGACAATTTTTAGGTTTGCAAGGGATTCTGGGTAACAGAACCTGGTGGGAGGCAGTCAAGGCACCCCATCCTGGATTCCGCTGGGTGTCTAGTTTTCAAAAATGTATAGGTTTGATAGGTTTCCCTAGGTGCCCGCAGAGCTAGGGTTCAAAAACTACAGCTAGGCACTTAGCCAACAAAGGGTAATTTTTCACGGCGAAATTGAGGTGTGACCACGTAGCGTTTTGCGCCGTTTCCTGTCGCAGGCACTAGGCCGACCCACACAATTGAGGTACCATTTTTCTCGTAAGACTTTGGGGAACGCGGGGTGTGCAGAAATTTGTGGATCCACGCAGATTCCAGAACTTTCCACCACAGAAATGTGGGGAAAATGTGTTTTTTTGACAATTGTTTAGGTTTGCAAGGGATTCTGGGTAACAGAACCTGGTGGAAGGCAGTCAAGTCACCCCATCCTGTATTCCCCTGGGTGTCTAGCTTTCAAAAATGTATAGGTGTGCTAGGTTTCCGTAGGTGCCGGCAGAGGTAGGGTTCAAAAACTACAGCTAGGCACTTTGCAAAAAAGGGTCATTTTTCACTGCGAAATTGAGGTGTGACCACGTTGTGTTTTGCGCCGTTTCCTGTCGCGGGCACTAGGCTGACCCACACAAGTGAGGTACCATTTTTCTCGGAAGACTTTGGGGAGCGCGGGGTGGGTGGAAATTTGTGGATCCACACAGATTCCAGAACTTTCCACCACAGAAATGTGGGGCAAATCTGTTTTTTTTGACAATTGTTTAGGTTTGCAAGGGATTCTGGGTAACAGAACCTGGTGTGAGGCAGTCAAGTCACCCCATTCTGGATTTCCCTGAGTGTCTAGTTTTCAAAAATGTATAGGTTTGCTAGGTTTCTTTAGGTGCCGGCAGAGCTAGGGTTGAAAAACTACACCTAGGCACTTTGCAAAAAAAGGGTCATTTTTCACTGCGAAATTGAGGTGTGACCACGTTGCGTTTTGCGCCGTTTCCTGTCGCGGGCACTAGGCTGACCCATACAAGTGAGGTACCATTGTTCTCGGAAGACTTTGGGGAACGCGGGGTGGGTGGAAATTTGTGGATCCACACAGATTCCAGAACTTTCCACCACAGAAATGTGCGGAAAATCTGGTTTTTTTGCAAATTTATTAGGTTTGCAAGGGATTCTGGGTAACAGAACCTGGTGGGAGGCAGTCAAGTCACCCCATCCTGGATTCCCCTGGGTGTCTAGTTTTCAAAAATGTATAGGTTTTCTAGGTTTCCCTAGGTGCTGGCAGAGCTAGGGTTGAAAAACTACACCTAGGCACTTTGCCAAAAAAGGGTCATTTTTCACTTCGAAATTGAAGTGTGACCACGTTGCGTTTTGCATCGTTTCCTGTCGCAGGCACTAGGCCGACCCACACAAGTGAGGTACCATTTTTCTCATAAGACTTTGGGGAACACGGGGTGGGTGGAAATTTGTGGATCCACGCAGATTCCAGAACTTTCCACCACAGAAAAGTGGGGAAAATGTGTTTTTTTTGGACAATTTTTTAGGTTTGCAAGGGATTCTGGGTAACAGAACCTGGTGGAAGGCAGTCAAGGCACCCCATCCTGGATTCCGCTGGGTGTCTAGTTTTCAAAAATGTATAGGTTTGATAGGTTTCCCTAGGTGCCCGCAGAGCTAGGGTTAAAAAACTACAGCTAGGCACTTTGCCAACAAAGGGTAATTTTTCACGGCGAAATTGAGGTGTGACCACGTTGCGTTTTGCGCCGTTTCCTGTCGCAGGCACTAGGCCGACCCACACAAGTGAGGTACCATTTTTCTCGTAAGACTTTGGGGAACGCAGGGTGTGCAGAAATTTGTGGATCCACGCAGATTCCAGAACTTTCCACCACAGAAATGTGGGGAAAATGTGTTTTTTTTGACAATTGTTTAGGTTTGCAAGGGATTCTGGGTAACAGAACCTGGTGGAAGGCAGTCAAGTCACCCCATCCTGTATTCCCCTGGGTGTCTAGCTTTCAAAAATGTATAGGTGTGCTAGGTTTCCGTAGGTGCCGGCAGAGGTAGGGTTCAAAAACTACAGCTAGGCACTTTGCAAAAAAAGGGTCATTTTTCACTGCGAAATTGAGGTGTGACCACGTTGTGTTTTGCGCCGTTTCCTGTCGCGGGCACTAGGCTGACCCACACAAGTGAGGTACCATTTTTCTCGGAAGACTTTGGGGAGCGCGGGGTGGGTGGAAATTTGTGGATCCACACAGATTCCAGAACTTTCCACCACAGAAATGTGGGGAAAATGTGTTTCTTTTGACAATTTTTTAGGTTTGCAAGGGATTCTGGGTAACAGAACCTGGTGGGAGGCAGTCAAGTCACCCCATCCTGGATTCCCCTGGGTGTCTAGTTTTCAAAAATGTATAGGTTTGCTAGGTTTCCCTAGGTGCCGGCAGAGGTAGGGTTAAAAAACTACAGCTAGGCACTTTGCAAAAAAGGGTCATTTTTCACTGCAAAATTGAGGTGTGACCATGTTGCGTTTTGCGCCGTTTCCTGTCCCGGGCACTAGGCCGACCCACACAAGTGAGGTACCATTTTTCTCAAAAGACTTTGGGGAACCCGGGGTGGGTGGAAATTTGTGGATCCACACAGATTCCAGAACTTTCCACCACAGAAATGTGGGGAAAATGTGTTTTTTTGACAATTTGTTCGGTTTGCAAGGGATTCTGGGTAATATAACCTGGTGGGAGGCAGTCAAGTCACCCCATCCTGGATTCCCTGGATGTCTAGTTTTCAAAAATGTATAGGTTTGATAGGTTTCCCTAGGTGCCCGCAGAGCTAGGGTTCAAAAACTACAGCTAGGCACTTTGCCAACAAAGGGTCATTTTTCACGGCGAAATTGAGGTGTGACCACGTTGCGTTTTGCGCCGTTTCCTGTCGCAGGCACTAGGCCGACCCACACAAGTGAGGTACCATTTTTCTCGTAAGACTTTGGGGAACGCGGGTTGAGTGGAATATTGTGGATCCACGCAGATTCCAGAACTTTCCACCACAGAAATGTGGGGAAAATCTGTTTTTTTGGACAATTGTTTAGGTTTGCAAGGGATTCTGGGTAACAGAACCTGGTGTGAGGCAGTCAAGTCACCCCATTCTGGATTCCCCTGGGTGTCTAGTTTTCAAAAGTGTATAGGTTTGCTAGGTTTCCCTTGGTGCCGGCAGAGCTAGGGTTCAAAAACTTCAGCTAGGCACTTTGACAAAAAAGGGTCATTGTTCACTGCGAAATTGAGGTGTGACCAAATTGCGTTTTGTGCCGTTTCCTGTCGCAGGCACTAGGCCGACCCACACAAGTGAGGTACCATTTTTCTCGTAAGATTTTGGGGAACGCGGGGTGGGTGGAAATTTGTGGATCCACGCAGATTCCAGAACTTTCCACCACAGAAATGTGGGGAAAATGTGGTTTTTTTGAAATTTTTTTAGGCTTGCGAGGGATTCTAGGTAACAGAATCTGGTGGGAGGCAGTCAAGTCACCCCATCCTGGATTCCCCTGGGTGTCTAGTTTTCAAAAATGTATAGGTTTGCTAGGTTTCCCTAGGTGCCGGCAGAGCTAGGGTTCAAAAACTACAGCTAGGCACTTTGCCAAAAAAGGGTCATTTTTCACTGCGAAATTGAGGTGTGACCACGTTGCGTTTTGCGCCGTTTCCTGTTGCAGGCACTAGGCTGACCCACACAAGTGAGGTACCATTTTTCTTGTAAGACGTTGGGGAACGCGGGGTGGGTGGAAATTTGTGGATCCACGCAGATTCCAGAACTTTCCACCACAGAAATGTGGGGAAAATGTGTTTTTTTTGACAATTTTTTAGGTTTGCGAGGGATTCTGGGTAACAGAACCTGGTGGGAGGCAGTCAAGTCACCCCATCCTGGATTCCCCTGGGTGTCTAGTTTTAAAAAATGTATAGGTTTGCTAGGTTTCCCTAGGTGCCGGCAGAGCTAGGGTTCAAAAACTACAGCTAGGCACTTTGCCAAAAAAGGGTCATTTTTCACTGCGAAATTGAAGTGTGACCACGTTGCGTTTTGCATCGTTTCCTGTCGCAGGCACTAGGCCGACCCACACAAGTGAGGTACCATTTTTCTCATAAGACTTTGGGGAACACGGGGTGGGGGGAAATTTGTGGATCCACGCAAATTCCAGAACTTTCCACCACAGAAATGTGGGGAACATGTGTTTTTTTTGGACAATTTGTTAGGTTTGCAAGGGATTCTGGGTAACAGAACCTGGTGGGATGCAGTCAAGGCACCCCATCCTGGATTCCGCTGGGTGTCTAGTTTTCAAAAATGTATAGGTTTGATAGGTTTCCCTAGGTGCCCGCAGAGCTAGGGTTCAAAAACTACAGCTAGGCACTTTGCCAACAAAGGGTCATTTTTCACGGCGAAATTGAGGTGTGACCACGTTGCGTTTTGCGCCGTTTCCTGTCGCAGGCACTAGGCCGACCCACACAAGTGAGGCACCATTTTTCTCGTAAGACTTTGGGGAACGCGGGGTGTGCAGAAATTTATGGATCCACGCAGATTCCAGAACTTTCCACCACAGAAATGTGGGGAAAATGTGTTTTTTTGGACAATTGTTTAGGTTTGCAAGGGATTCTGGGTAACAGAACCTGGTGGAAGGCAGTCAAGTCACCCCATCCTGTATTCCCCTGGGTGTCTAGTTTTCAAAAATGTATAGGTTTGCTAGGTTTCCCTAGGTGCCGGCAGAGGTAGGGTTCAAAAACTACAGCTAGGCACTTTGCAAAAAAAGGGTCATTTTTCACTGCGAAATTGAGGTGTGACCACGTTGTGTTTTGCGCCGTTTCCTGTCGCGGGCACTAGGCTGACCCACACAAGTGAGGTACCATTTTTCTCGGAAGACTTTGGGGAGCGCGGGGTGGGTGGAAATTTGTGGATCCACACAGATTCCAGAACTTTCCACCACAGAAATGTGGGGAAAATGTGTTTTGTTTGACACTTTTTTAGGTTTGCAAGGGATTCTGGGTAACAGAACCTGGTGGGAGGCAGTCAAGTCACCCCATCCTGGATTCCCCTGGGTGTCTAGTTTTCAAAAATGTATAGGTTTGCTAGGTTTCTTTAGGTGCCGGCAGAGCTAGGGTTGAAAAACTACACCTAGGCACTTTGCCAAAAAGGGTCATTTTTCACTGCGAAATTGAAGTGTGACCACGTTGCGTTTTGCGTCGTTTCCTGTCGCAGGCACTAGGCCGACCCACACAAGTGAGGTACCATTTTTCTCATAAGACTTTGGGGAACACGGGGTGGGTGGAAATTTGTGGATCCACGCAGATTCCGGAACTTTCCACCACAGAAATGTGGGGAAAATGTGTTTTTTTGGACAATTTGTTAGGTTTGCAAGGGATTCTGGGTAACAGAACCTGGTGGGAGGCAGTCAAGTCACCCCATCCTGGATTCCCCTGGGTGTCTAGTTTTCAAAAATGTATAGGTTTGCTAGGTTTCCCTAGGTGCCGGCAGAGGTAGGGTTAAAAAACTACAGCTAGGCACTTTGCAAAAAAAGGGTCATTTTTCACTGCGAAATTGAGGTGTGACCATGTTGCGTTTTGCGCCGTTTCCTGTCCCGGGCACTAGGCCGACCCACACAAGTGAGGTACCATTTTTCTCAAAAGACTTTGGGGAACCCGGGGTGGGTGGAAATTTGTGGATCCACACAGATTCCAGAACTTTCCACCACAGAAATGTGGGGAAAATGTGTTTTTTTTGACAATTTGTTCGGTTTGCAAGGGATTCTGGGTAACATAACCTGGTGGGAGGCAGTCAAGTCACCCCATCCTGGATTCCCCTGGATGTCTAGTTTTCAAAAATGTATAGGTTTGATAGGTTTCCCTAGGTGCCCGCAGAGCTAGGGTTCAAAAACTACAGCTAGGCACTTTGCCAACAAAGGGTAATTTTTCACGGCGAAATTGAGGTGTGACCACGTTGCGTTTTGCGCCGTTTCCTGTCGCAGGCACTAGGCCGACCCACACAAGTGAGGTACCATTTTTCTCGTAAGACTTTGGGGAACGCGGGTTGAGTGGAATATTGTGGATCCACGCAGATTCCAGAACTTTCCACCACAGAAATGTGGGGAAAATCTGTTTTTTTTGACAATTGTTTAGGTTTGCAAGGGATTCTGGGTAACAGAACCTGGTGTGAGGCAGTCAAGTCACCCCATTCTGGATTCCCCTGAGTGTCTAGTTTTCAAAAATGTATAGGTTTGCTAGGTTTCTTTAGGTGCCGGCAGAGCTAGGGTTGAAAAACTACACCTAGGCACTTTGCCAAAAGGGTCATTTTTCACTGCGAAATTGAAGTGTGACCACGTTGCGTTTTGCGTCGTTTCCTGTCGCAGGCACTAGGCCGACCCACACAAGTGAGGTACCATTTTTTCTCATAAGACTTTGGGGAACACGGGGTGGGTGGAAATTTGTGGATCCACGCAGATTCCGGAACTTTCCACCACAGAAATGTGGGGAAAATGTGTTTTTTTGGACAATTGTTTAGGTTTGCAAGGGATTCTGGGTAACAGAACCTGGTGGGAGGCAGTCAAGTCTCCCCATCCTGGATTCCCCTGGGTGTCTAGTTTTCAAAAATGTATAGGTTTGCTAGGTTTCCCTAGGTGCCGGCAGAGGTAAGGTACAAAAACTACAGCTAGGCACTTTGCAAAAAAAGGGTCATTTTTCACTGCGAAATTGAGGTGTGACCACGTTGCGTTTTGCGCCGTTTCCTGTCGCGGGCACTAGGCCGACCCACACAAGTGAGGTACCATTGTTCTCGGAAGACTTTGGGGAACGCGGGGTGGGTGGAAATTTGTGGATCCACACAGATTCCAGAACTTTCTACCACAGAAATGTGCGGAAAATCTGGGTTTTTTGACAATTGTTTAGGTTTGCAAGGGATTCTGGGTAACAGAACCTGGTGGGAGGCAGTCAAGTCACCCCATCCTGGATTCCCCTGGGTGTCTAGCTTTCAAAAATGTATAGGTTTGCTAGGTTTCCCTAGGTGCTGGCAGAGCTAGGGTTGAAAAACTACACCTAGGCACTTTGCCAAAAAAGGGTCATTTTTCACTGCGAAATTGAAGTGTGACCACGTTGCGTTTTGCATCGTTTCCTGTCGCAGGCACTAGGCCGACCCACACAAGTGAGGTACCATTTTTCTCATAAGACTTTGGGGAACACGGGGTGGGTGGAAATTTGTGGATCCACGCAGATTCCAGAACTTTCCACCACAGAAATGTGGGGAAAATGTGGTTTTTTTGGACAATTTTTTAGGTTTGCAAGGGATTCTGGGTAACAGAACCTGGTGGGAGGCAGTCAAGGCACCCCATCCTGGATTCCGCTGGGTGTCTAGTTTTCAAAAATGTATAGGTTTGATAGGTTTCCCTAGGTGCCCGCAGAGCTAGGGTTCAAAAACTACAGCTAGGCACTTTGCCAACAAAGGGTAATTTTTCACGGCGAAATTGAGGTGTGACCACGTTGCGTTTTGCGCCGTTTCCTGTCGCAGGCACTAGGCCGACCCACACAAGTGAGGTACCATTTTTCTCGTAAGACTTTGGGGAACGCGGGGTGTGCAGAAATTTGTGGATCCACGCAGATTCCAGAACTTTCCACCACAGAAATGTGGGGAAAATGTGTTTTTTTTGACAATTGTTTAGGTTTGCAAGGGATTCTGGGTAACAGAACCTGGTGGAAGGCAGTCAAGTCACCCCATCCTGTATTCCCCTGGGTGTCTAGTTTTCAAAAATGTATAGGTTTACTAGGTTTCCCTAGGTGCCGGCAGAGGTAGGGTTCAAAAACTACAGCTAGGCACTTTGCAAAAAAGGGTCATTTTTCACTGCGAAATTGAGGTGTGACCACGTTGTGTTTTGCGCCGTTTCCTGTCGCGGGCACTAGGCTGACCCACACAAGTGAGGTACCATTTTTCTCGGAAGACTTTGGGGAGCGCGGGGTGGGTGGAAATTTGTGGATCCACACAGATTCCAGAACTTTCCACCACAGAAATGTGGGGAAAATGTGTTTTTTTTTACAATTTTTTAGGTTTGCAAGGGATTCTGGGTAACAGAACCTGGTGGGAGGCAGTCAAGTCACCCCATCCTGGATTCCCCTGGGTGTCTAGTTTTCAAAAATGTATAGGTTTGCTAGGTTTCTTTAGGTGCCGGCAGAGCTAGGGTTGAAAAACTACACCTAGGCACTTTGCCAAAAAAGGGTCATTTTTCACTGCGAAATTGAAGTGTGACCACGTTGCGTTTTGCGTCGTTTCCTGTCGCAGGCACTAGGCCGACCCACACAAGTGAGGTACCATTTTTTCTCATAAGACTTTGGGGAACACGGGGTGGGTGGAAATTTGTGGATCCACGCAGATTCCGGAACTTTCCACCACAGAAATGTGGGGAAAATGTGTTTTTTGGACAATTTGTTAGGTTTGCAAGGGATTCTGGGTAACAGAACCTGGTGGGAGGCAGTCAAGTCACCCCATCCTGGATTCCCCTGGGTGTCTAGTTTTCAAAAATGTATAGGTTTGCTAGGTTTCCCTAGGTGCCGGCAGAGGTAGGGTTAAAAACTACAGCTAGGCACTTTGCAAAAAAAGGGTCATTTTTCACTGCGAAATTGAGGTGTGACCATGTTGCGTTTTGCGCCGTTTCCTGTCCCGGGCACTAGGTCGACCCACACAAGTGAGGTACCATTTTTGTCAAAAGACTTTGGGGAACCCGGGGTGGGTGGAAATTTGTGGATCCACACAGATTCCAGAACTTTCCACCACAGAAATGTGGGGAAAATGTGTTTTTTTTGACAATTTGTTCGGTTTGCAAGGGATTCTGGGTAACATAACCTGGTGGGAGGCAGTCAAGTCACCCCATCCTGGATTCCCCTGGATGTCTAGTTTTCAAAAATGTATAGGTTTGATAGGTTTCCCTAGGTGCCCGCAGAGCTAGGGTTCAAAAACTACAGCTAGGCACTTTGCCAACAAAGGGTCATTTTTCACGGCGAAATTGAGGTGTGACCACGTTGCGTTTTGCGCCGTTTCCTGTCGCAGGCACTAGGCCGACCCACACAAGTGAGGTACCATTTTTCTCGTAAGACTTTGGGGAACGCGGGTTGAGTGGAAATATTGTGGATCCACGCAGATTCTAGAACTTTCCACCACAGAAATGTGGGGAAAATCTGTTTTTTTTTACAATTGTTTAGGTTTGCAAGGGATTCTGGGTAACAGAACCTGGTGTGAGGCAGTCAAGTCACCCCATTCTGGATTCCCCTGGGTGTCTAGTTTTCAAAAATGTATAGGTTTGCTAGGTTTCCCTAGGTGCCGGCAGAGCTAGGGTTCAAAAACTACAGCTAGGCACTTTGCCAAAAAAGGGTCATTGTTCACTGCGAAATTGAGGTGTGACCAAATTGCGTTTTGTGCCGTTTCCTGTCGCAGGCACTAGGCCGACCCACACAAGTGAGGTACCATTTTTCTCGTAAGATTTTGGGGAACGCGGGGTGGGTGGAAATTTGTGGATCCACGCAGATTCCAGAACTTTCCACCACAGAAATGTGGGGAAAATGTGTTTTTTTTTATAATGTTTTAGGCTTGCGAGGGATTCTAGGTAACAGAATCTGGTGGGAGGCAGTCAAGTCACCCCATCCTGGATTCCCCTGGGTGTCTAGTTTTCAAAAATGTATAGGTTTGCTAGGTTTCCCTAGGTGCCGGCAGAGCTAGGGTTCAAAAACTACAGCTAGGCACTTTGCCAAAAAAGGGTCATTTTTCACTGCGAAATTGAGGTGTGACCACGTTGCGTTTTGCGCCGTTTCCTGTTGCAGGCACTAGGCCGACCCACACAAGTGAGGTACCATTTTTCTTGTAAGACTTTGGGGAACGCGGGGTGGGTGGAAATTTGTGGATCCACGCAGATTCCAGAACTTTCCACCACAGAAATGTGGGGAAAATGTGTTTTTTTTGACAATTTTTTAGGTTTGCGAGGGATTCTGGGTAACAGAACCTGGTGGGAGGCAGTCAAGTCACCCCATCCTGGATTCCCCTGGGTGTCTAGTTTTAAAAAATGTATAGGTTTGCTAGGTTTCCCTAGGTGCCGGCAGAGCTAGGGTTCAAAAACTACAGCTAGGCACTTTGCCAAAAAAGGGTAATTTTTCACTGCGAAATTGAGGTGTGACCACGTTGCGTTTTGTGCCGTTTCCTGTCGTAGGCACTAGGCCGACCCACACAAGTGAGGTACCATTTTTCTCGTAAGACTTTGGGGAATGGGGGGTGGGTGGAAATTTGTGGATCCACGCAGATTACAGAACTTTCCACCACAGAAATGTGGGGAAAATGTGTTTTTGTGGACAATTTTTTAGGTTTGCGAGGAATTCTGGGTAACAGAACCTGGTGGGAGGCAGTCAAGTCACCCCATCCTGGATTCCCCTGGGTGTCTAGTTTCCAAAAATGTATAGGTTTGCTAGGTTTCCCTAGGTGCCGGCAGAGCTAGGGTTCAAAAACTACAGCTAGGCACTTTGCAAAAAAAGGGTCATTTTTCACTGTGAAAATGTGGTGCGTCCACGTTGCGTTTTGCGCTGCTTCCTGTCGCGGGCACTAGGCCTACCCACACAAGTGAGGTACCATTTTTTTCGGAAGATCTTGGGGAACGCGGGGTGGGTGGAATTTTGTGGATCCACGCAGATTCCAGAACTTTCCACCACAGAAAAGTGAGGAAAATGTGGTTTTTTTACCAATTGTTTAGGTTTGCAAGGGATTCTGGGTAACAGAACCTGGTGAGAGCCAGTCAAGTCACCCCATCCTGAATTCCCCTGGGTGTCTAGTTTTCCAAAATGTATAGGTTTGCTAGGTTTCCCTAAGTGCCCGCAGAGCTAGGATTAAAAAACTACAGCTAGGCACTTTGCAAAAAAAAGGTAATTTTTCATTGTGAAAATGTGGTACGTCCACGTTGCATTTTGAGCCATTTCCTGTTGTGTGCACAAGGCCTACCCACACAAGTGAGGTACCATTTTTATCTGGAGACTTAGGGTAACACAGAATTGTAGAGCAACTGTTATTACCTATTGACTTTCGATGCATTTCTGCCTTCCAAATGAAAGACAATGTGTAAAAAATAAGTCATTTTGAAAAATGACCTATAATTCTCATGCTAGTATGGGTACTCCCAATTTCGGAAATGTGCAAATATCTACTGTTTCTAAAATCTACATTTTGTTCCCATTTCAGAAATACATAGGTGTCTTTCATAACAATTTTTCCATGTATACATTTTCCCAAAATAATTGCTATATACCCGGTACATAATAAAAAACCATTGCAAGATGCTGCTCAGTTATTGGCTCTGGGTTCGTCGGGTTCTTTGTGAACCTACAAGTCCTATATATCCCCACAACCAGAAAGGTCCAGCGGAAATAACGGTATATTGCTTCCAAATAGCTGTCATAATTAGAAGAAGTTACAGGTGAAAACGTTGACACAAATGGCTGTTTTTTCAACTAATTTTCAATTTTTCCTTCATTTAACTGTTAGTTTCTATAAGGGAAACTTTAAGGATCTACACAAATGACCCCTTGCTGAATTTAGAATTTTGTCTACTTTTCAGAAATGTGTAGCTTTCCAGGATCCATTATTGGTTTCATACCCATTTCTACCAATAACTGGAAGGAGGTTGAAAGCACAAAAAATAGCAAAAATAGGCTATGTCCCAGAAAAATGCCAACACTGTGTAAAAAAGTTGGTTTTCTGACAAAAGTCTGCTTGTCCCTGAAAGCTGGGAAGATGGTGATTTCAGCACCACAACCCCTTTTGATGCCATTTGCAGGGAAAAACAAGACGCTTTCATCTGTAGCCCTTTTTCGCATTTTTCCCAAAAAAACCAACATTTTGCTGTATTTTGGCTAATTTCTGGGTCCTCTCCAGGGAATCCACAAACCCTGGGTACCTTTACAATCCCCATGATGTTAGAAAAAAGGACGCAAATTTGGTGTGGATACCTTATGTGGTCAAAAGTTACAGGGGCCTAAGCGCGCACTACCCCAAATAGCCAAAAAAAGGCTTAGCACAGGGGGGGAAAAGGCCTAGCAGCGAAGGGGTTAATCATATATTTAAATAATTATTAACAAATTTTCATTTTGTTTTGGTCTTTGAGTTACTTTTTACGGATACTACCAAGCCTTATCATGCTATACACAAGGTTTATTAAGCCGGACATTTAGGAACATACTTGAAGTCTCAGTCCTTTCATCTTTCTTCAAAAGAAGCAGTTGATATTGATGTGCAATCTATTTAAGGGTACCAAACAAGTTCATCCATTCCAGGATGACATATGAAAAATGGTGCAACTGTGGAGGAGTACAATCGTGCCCTCAACGTGGTTTTAGACATACTACAGCAGTGGTCTTCAAACTTTTTAATGCCGCACCCCACCGGTGGAAACAAAATTCATCGAGCCCCCCTCAGAATTCTTCACAATTATATTAAATTGGCAATGTTTAAATCTGTATAGAATTTTTTAAACATTGCAGTTAAGTTCTGTTACTGTTTTAAAAATACAATCAAATGCATGATTGCCAAACAATCTATTCTGGTCAGGCAGGCCTTACCAATATGTAAATATATCCACAGTGTGATTATTTGAAGTGGGGGTGGGGGTTTTAAAGAATATTTGGAGTCCCGTCCCTTTTGACACTTTCTCCCAGCCAGGATATAAATTGCAAAAGAAGTTAGTGATGGCCCATTACAAAGCAGCTTACTGCTGCTCCTTTTTTTCAGCTTAAAACAAAGCACTGTTATCAGCATAAAGCTTGGTTTGGCCAGAGCCTGTCTCCCCCGTGGGTTCACTTGAGGCCCCCCTAGTGGGGGGGGCCGCCCCCCCAGTTTGAAGACCCCTGTACTACAGGAACATGACATCACTGTAAAAGGAGAAAAGAGAATTTAGGGCACCTTTTGACTAGGGGTGGGTGTAACTCACATAATTTCCTGTAGTGTAGTTGTGCAAATTACAGAAAAATTATGCAAGACTACGCGGAATCACACAAGGATCGTTACTCAGTACTTAGCGCTATTTTCTTAGTGCAAAATAATGCAATGGTGCTGAATACAACAGAAGACGAACAGCAGCAGCCAGCAGAGGCTCACACTTGGTACATTTGTTGTTCCTGTGCTCCTGCAGTAGGATGTTTGTGCCAAATTACTCATACTTATGTGAATTGGCATGATTGTGTAATTTTCAGTAATTTTGTGTCAAAAGATTGACACAAAATTACCAAAATTACTCTGATTACTCCAGAGTCATTAAAATTTCACCCAGGCCTACTTTCGACATCTGATGGCCTGAAACTTGGAAGGGGCTATTTCAGAAGCCCCACAGCCTAAAGGTACTGCTTGCCACGCTTGCCCCTGATGGATTCTTTGCACAGGAATGCAGAGGAGGATATGCAGTGTGAGAATGGATTTTTATTCCTGAACTGTTGAGTAAAGTGATAGCTAGAGAACAGAGGGTGCACTTGATGCAAGATTATGGTCTTGAAGTCAAAAGATTAACTGTTCAAGGATGGCCAAGGGAACTGTGGGGTATATTTGCAAGGGCATTGCGCCAGTGGAACATCACTTTTTTTGATGTTCCAGTGGCACAATGTCCTGGTTCATATTTACAAAGTGGTGTTAAGCTACTTTGCGTGGCTTAACGCCGCTCTGTATACATGGTATCCTTTCACGCAGTTTTCTGAATGAAAGGGGCGTGCAATGGGTGTTGCTGTGTGCGTTCCACCACAACACCCATTGCTTTTTGATGCAGCCCCAGATTTACAAGGATCTGTAAATCTGAGGCAGCGACAAAAACTAACGACATGCAAAAGCAAGTGTTAGATTGGCGCAACGAGGAGAAATACTTTTATTTCTTCTTGTTCTTGCTTTTTCTATGTGTGCTGCATTCTGAAGCACATATAGAAAGAGTGAAACACCATTATTGATTGTTTATGTGGAGGAAGGGACATCTTCCTGCACATAAACAATCATTTCCTGTAACACAAGCACCCTTGCACTATGGCGCAATAGTGTCTGTGTTGGCACTAAGCAGCTATTTTTAGCACCAATGCAGGGGAAACACAGGGGTGCACCATATTGTTGTAAATAAGGTGCATCCTTGCGTTTTTTAAATGACTCAGCACAGCGCTGCAAAATTTGCAGCCTTGCTGCGCCTTTTCCTTGTAGATACACCCCATAGTCTTTCTGCACGTTGCAAGATTTATTAAGTATTGAAAGAGATTGCTTGATGAAGAGGATCGCATCATTGGGCCTGCCGAATTGTGTTGCAGACTGATTAATTTATCCCATGAAGGTCATCAGTTTTGACAGGCACAAACATTTTTTAAGGAATATTAATGGTAGCCAAGGTTGGAAGCTTCAGTGGCGCTACAGGTAGGTATGTGTGAGGCTTGCCAACATTCTGATAAATGTTTGGTTACAAGGAATCAGCCACTGCATCCTTTTGAGTTCCCACATAAAGCTTCAGAGAAAGTGGCCATTGACTTTTTGAGTCTGATTCATGGTAAGGAATATATCATTGTCCTTGTAGATTATCATTCTTGAAGGGTGTGATGGGGCAGCGTTTTTCCGTAAATAAAACCTGCTTGGATTAAACCTTCCATGGTGTGAAAATCATTAACAAAGTTTGAGATTAATCGAAAAATTATTAACATGTGGTTTAGGAAAAGAAATAAGAAAGGTGTGTGAAAATGACACTGTGTTTAAAGAGGCCACAAACGATTCCTGTACCATGAGCAAATACAGAAAAATGTGTGTATTGTTTATCAATTAAACTTAGCAATATTAATTACATTGAATAGTAGTTTAAAATGATTACGTTTTATTATAATAATGAAAGATTGAAATTAAAATTATGAAATGGAGTTTTTATTTTGAGCAAATAACTGAAACTGTTTTTTTCTCCTAGAGAAAACTGCACGCTTTATAAAGAAGGCCTCAACACTGATGTTAGGGTTAATTTTGCTTTAAAATGTAGAAATGCAGAAAATGAGTTTTATTCTTCATAGACGACTATTGTGTTCGTTCTTGTCGATGGCTGCTACATGTTCAGTGTATCGGAAACACTTCCTACCATCCGGGGAAATATTTTTTTATGGATAACAGTGCTGGTGAAATGTTTCCATCTTTGTTCGAATATGCGTGTGTCGAGGAAGGGGAAGATTTGATTTCCTTTGCCGAAGGACGAGGATGACATCATGAAACTAAAACAATGGACGTTTTGAAAGGAAAGAGCGACGGAAGTGGTGTGACTTAACGCCCTATGCTTATGGACCAATGAAAGGAAAGACTTTTCCGGATTTTGTTACAAGAGTACGCCTGAACTGATTAACATTAGGGTATAATTATTAGTGATAGATTCTGCTGAGGGCTGGTGTTAGATCTATCTGAGGCGTTCGTGTGAGCTGTTTCTTTGAGATTTCTTGGCTGATGCTGTCTGTGAGCTGACTCCTTAACTTTGCTCTTCATACCTTGTGAGGATAGCCCCAGCTTTCCCTTCCGGCCGAAGGGTTAGCATTTCAGCTATTAGCACGCTGTGCTATAGTTTTCTAGGTTCGTATTAAAATCTGTATTTGCGTTGACCTTATGTAAAATGCTCTTTTGTCTCTTTCACTATCCACTCAACCCAGGCTCCTTAATTGAGATGCTATTGTAATTATCTGAATTGTTTTCTTGTGTGGGAATTCAGGTTTAATACTGTATCTTTGTTTGACCATTTCATATGCTTCCAAAGAAAATAGATAAAAAGCAAAGTAATAGAGAAACTGACTCTGTTGTTATTCATTATCGTAAATGATGAGATATATAAATAGTTGTATATAGAAAGGTGTATTTATGTATATATATATATAAATATTCCTTTTGTTCTAGGTCCTCATAAGGGGAATATTTCATCTAAATCTTTTGCCAAATCCCTGTCAAACTCTCCGATCCGTCGGAGGACCTGACATAACATGGGCCAAAATTTAGTCATATAAATAGATAGAAATATGGTAGCAAACAGTTTTTTAGCGCGTGGTATAGATGTTATACGCTCTGATTTGGTTACCCGAAATCCTTTTCCTGCTGTGCCGCATGCTATCAGTTTTTGGTAGTCAGATTAGGATCGTTAGTGTAGATTGATTATATTGGCAATTGATTAAAAGATGAGAATTATTGTTTGTTATTAACCTTTCGTACTCTTTGTTACATGTAGTGGTCTCACCGGTTTTGACCTTAAACTTGTTAGCAGGTCCAGAGAGGCCTAGGATCCCGGTATAAGCCCAAGGGCGTGTCTTAGTGTGGCATACAATAAGTATTGCGTTGTCTGCTGTTGATGCAAGTATTGAGCAATAGTCATATTGTCAGTATTGCACAGGGAACTTTGGAATTAGTATAGTAGAGACTGATTTGGGTACCTTTAGAAAGCGCATCTGGAGATGTCCCGAAAGTCTTCACTTGAATGAGAGTAGAATCACGCTGGTCAGACATTTTACTAGTAGCGAGAGTATTCTTGGAGAGTTTGTATTTATCTTCTTTTAGTGTAGCAGACAAGCTAGAATGTCTATGTCTTCTAACTTTGTTTGTCTAAAACGTTTGTAAAGAGCTGCCGATAAATTTGTAAAGGGAGGGTCAGTTGCAGGTGTTGTACTGACGTTACAGAAAGCTGTGCTGAAATTGGTTAGCGTGAGTCATCACAGAAAGCCGCGCTGCTATTGGTTAACATGTGTGAATCGTCACAAGAGTGTTGTGTTGTTATTTGTTGGTTGGTGTGAATCGCGCTGGTATTGGTCAGTGTGAACCAATTGGATTTGTTAGAAGAACGATCAAGACAGAAAATGAAATTGTTAAAATTGTTGAAAACTTTGTTTAGAAAAGATGAACCTATACCTAGTAGAGAAGGAATTCCTGTAGCTCCAGAGGGTACGTCTGCTTCTTTTATGTCATTAGAAAGGGGTTATCACACGTGTACATGGTTGGAAAATTGGGTGAATTATACAGAAAGAGATGGTAATATGGCATTTCCAGAGTATGGTACTTTCAACACTAGGATTTTAGAGAATTTGAGATATCAAATGAATGAGTTAAACCCAAGTCTGAGACCTATGCAGTATGAAGAGCTTGAAGAATGGGAACATGAGGCATACAAGAGAGATAAGGATAGGACTGAGAATAGATACAGAAACACTGTGAGTAGATACTCAGAGGCAAAATGGGATGCTCAGATGAAGAAATGGAGAAGGAATGTTGCGGCATTAGATGAAGGAATGTATCCAGTTGTATTAGTGGAGAATAATAAAGGAGGAAAATGTAAAGAAAAGAAAAATAATTTTTCAGAGACAGAACCAGATCCAAATGAGGTAGATGATGAATTGTTGGATGAGTTATTAATGAATAGACCTCCACCATATCAGGAAGAACAAGAGAGACCATCATCAAGTGCTCCATTGATTCAGATAGAAGATCCTCAAAAGAAAAATGCAAGTGTAGTAAATAGGGCGAAGGGAAATTTAACTAGAGGAATAAACCAATTAAATTTGATGCATATGCTTTATCAGTTCCAGTGACTATTGGTCCTATAGTTCCATTATATAATAATGAACAAAATGATTCACAGGTGCATGCTTTAACAGTCCCTACAGTGCGAAGTGACAGAATTAGTGATGGTGTGAGTGAATCAGAATCCTTGATCGATATTTCTGAAAGATCAGTGGAAACTCCAAGGCGTGATGTACAAATTAATCCAAGGATATTGTTACAGAATACAAAGGGAGTGACAGTGACACCTACCTCAGGAGGGTCTTTAGGACCTTCACCGGAGGAATTGGATGAATGGATTAGAGGGATGACCTCTAATAAAGCGAATATGGATGTAGGTAAATTAAAAGTGGATTTGGAAGAAATGATATTGGGTACGATTAGTCCAGAGAGGTTGAGTAAATATCAGGAAGAAGAGTTGTTATTCTTGTGTAAAAATATCACAATGAGAGTGAGAAACCTTCATGAGAAATTTGCTGAAGTTGCACGGGCGTATGGTGTGGATATAGAAAAGTCAAAGGCTTTATAAAAAATGTACAGATTGGATTTCAGTGACAAAGATTTAGAGAGTTTGAATGCTTCAGGGAAGCGATTACAGATTAAGGAGTTAATTAGCACATTGAGACGATGGGGTGAATTGGATTGTTGGAGAGGAAGATGGGCTAAAAAGGAGGAAGAAACAGTTGTAAATACGAATGTTTTACCAATGTATCCATTGAGAGAAACAAGAACAGAAATGACTGAAATGATATATCCCATGAGAGAGGTACCTGGAGGTGGACATGTTCATGTTCCGTGGTCAAGACAGGATATGGTGTCTTTTACGAATGAGTTTCCCAGATTAAGAGAGACACCAGTAGAATGGTATATCACAGTCGGAAATAAGTATGCTGATGAAGTTTTGCGTTTTTGTGCGCAAAATTCGGTTTCAATAAATAAAAAGATACCAAAATCTGATGAAAAGGAATGCAATCTGATGTTCTCATCTGTTGAAACATGGGAAGAACTTAGACAGTTACAAGAAGAAGCAAGTGCAGAAGAAAAAGATATTTGGATCAAGGCAGGTTGTTCACGTAGAGAAGAAGATGAGGTGTGGATTTATCATGATGGAAGACCAATAATGCCAGATAGTTTGCTGTCCCAAATGGCAAGGTTTTATCACGGACCTACACACATTGGGAGACATGTTAAGATTAGAATGTTCAAGGAATCCTGGTTCAATCCAAAATTCAGGGTCATTGCAGAAAGTCTTTGCCAGAGGTGTGTGACTTGTCAGCAACAAAATGCAGGGAAAAAGACAGTTGTCAGTTGGGGACGAATTGGAAAAGCAGCAGGTCCTTTTACTCGGTTACAGGCTGATTTTATAGAGTTGCCACGATGTAATTGACTAAAATATGTTCTGGTGCTTGTCTGTTTGTTTTCTCGGTGGGTGGAAGCCTACCCAACGAGACAGAATGATAGTCTAACAGTTGCTAGATTGCTTCTTAGAGAGATCATCCCAAGATTTGGATTTCCATTCTCTTTAGAATCTGATAGGGGAACGCATTTTAAATAATTCGGATGATTTGTTCCGCATTACAAATTGAACAAAAGTTACATTGTGCCTATCGACCAGAAGCATCAGGTGTGGTTGAGCAGGTCAATGGAACAATTACATCAAGACTTGCGAAGGTATGCGCGTCCACTGCACCGCAAGAACAGGCACACGATCTGAGTCCTGGAGAGTGGGTTCTTATCAAGAAGCATGTGAGAAAGTCGTGTTTGGAACCTCGTTGGCATGGGCCATATCAAGTGATACTGGTAACAACGACAGCAGTAAAGTGTGGTGGCTTGCCAAATTGGATTCATGCCAGCCATACACGGAGAGTCCCAAGTCCACTTGAAAGTGAAGAATCAGTTGAAGGTGATAAAGAAATATGTCAAAAACAACCTGAACAGACTGAGAATGGAGTAGAGTGGGCACCAGCTACTGGGTCTCGTGAAACTGCCAATGTCGACACGGTGAAGAAATTGATTCCAGGACAAAACAGTGAAGGGGGAAAAAAGGCATCAATTAAAAGAAATATTGAAACAAGTCTTGAACAAAATGAAACTGAAGAAATTCAAAAGAAGAAAGCAAGAAAAGGAGATGTATGGCCAAGAGGAGTGAAAAGACTGAAATATACTTTGAACGAGAGTGTTCCAAATACAATACTTGAAATATCTGAACAAAATGATACAGAAGAAAATACCGTTCAGAGAACAAAAAGAGCAAGAGTGCCAAACAAGAAATATACAGCCCCTGAATGGACATACTTGGTTGCTGAAACAGTTGATCTAGAGGATAACAATGGAGAAGATGTCGAGCTAGATCAGAGAAATTGCTATGAGCCACCCTAAATGAACTGTTAAAAATGTGGGTGCAGAAGATTGAAAATTGTTCTGAAAATACAGAAAAGAAACTGAAACTGAGACTGGAATTGTGCTAAAAAGACTGCAAGAAGACTCATATATAAAAAAAGAAAAAAAGAGAGGGAAATTGAGAAGGTCTTGGAGAAGGGTCTTGGATAAGTGAGAAAAAGAAGGAAAAGGAAGAACTAATAAGACCTAAGGCTTACAAGTGCTTGCATACGCATATTTTTGTTAAGTGTTTTTTTTTTTTTAGTTTTCAGCTTAAATTGGCTAAGATCCAAGAGACTGGAATCAGAATCAGGGATCAATTAGGCGTAAATGTATTACTGCTTGCTGTGTATTTGTTTTTACTAATAATGATTGTTTGGTTAATATTAATAGTTGTTGTGCCTTATTTTATGTTTCATACTAAGAATAATACTACTGATAATTTAGCGAATATAAAAACGGATGTGGGAGAAACTCTTAGAGAAGACTCACATACTAATATTAAGAGATTAACTGGGAATGATTTACATCAAGATAATTCTATTAATGATTTTTCGTTAAATGTTTTTACTAAGCTTCTTTATGAATATATAAATACTATGGATGCTAGAGATTGTTATGTGTGCATGCAACTACCGTCTTCTGTGTCAGAAGGGGTGACTTATCACCAACTTCCCTTAACCTATGGTATTTCGTGTAGTGTACTAACAAGTTTGTTCTATGAAACAGGGCAACTCCAATATTTCTACTCGAATATAGATTTAGTATTTCAGTACATGGGGGAGTTTTTCCATACTACTATGACAATAGATACTGTATATGCCCATAGAAATAACTTGACTTGTAGTTTACGAAGTGAGGAAATTGGATTCCTTAATGTTGTAGAAGATAGAAGAGAGAATTTTTCAGAAGAAAGCTGTAGAGGAAAGAGTCATATTCCTCCTTGGACTCATAGAGAGGGAGATTACAAAAAGGGTGAGACATATGCTGCAATGACCCTGGATTGGCATGATAAAGGGAAGCTTTGCGTATTAAGGCAAAAAGACTGATTATAATAATTATTTCATTGGTTCTAGTGAATGTGATCATACCTTCCTAATTACAGGCGGTTGGGGATTAAAATGTGGTACGGATCCTGTTTTCCCTGGAATTTATTATGTGTGTGGTAAGAATGCCTATTATAGGTTACCACCACGTTGATATGGATGTTGTTATATGGGTGTAGTCTTTCCAAAAGTTTACCACATTGATAAGAGTCCTGGAACCAATGAAAGGAGTAAGAGTGGACTAATATGTAATAAAAGGGGAATTAGTGCTGCTGAAATTGTGGGTGATATTTTTGGAGCATTGATACCTTCAGTTGGAGTCATTTTAAATTTGCACAAAATTAGACAACTGTCCACGGTGGTTAATCGTTTAACAAAAGATCATGCTGGTGGATTTTTAATGATTGACACTGAAATGATGGCTATGAGATCTATGGTTTTGCAAAATAGACTTGCTCTCGATGTATTATTGGAGAAAGAGGGCGGAGTCTGTAGTATGTTGAAAATTCAACAATGTTGTACATATATCCCTGACAAAAGTAAGAATCTAGAGGGATATATTGCAAATATTACACATTTGAGAGAAGATTTAACTGAACTGAAGGTTGATGGTGCTTGGGAGAAACTTGGTAAGGGTTTCTCTTCTACGGGAGACTGGTTTTTAAAATTTGGTAATAGCTTGTTAGGTAAGATACTAATACCTATTACTGCTACTGCTACTGGAATACTAATGCTGTATCTAATATATAAGTGCTGCAAATGCAAAAAGAAAACACTAGAAACAAAACGAAGAACAAAGAAAAGAAAGAGAGAAGAAATAGAAATGGAAGACAGGAAGAGAAATTACTATGAGGTAATAAAAGATTTAGATGGGGTTAGGTTCAAACAGATGAGAACCAGTATATTCTGATACAATCAGATTGTAATCAGATTTTTGATGGCTTAAGTAGCCATCAAAGGGGGGATTGATGGAGCAGGGTTTTTCCGTAAATAAACCTGCTTGGATTAAACCTTCCATGTTGTGAAAATCATTAACAAAGTTTGAGATTAATCGAAAAATTATTAACATGTGGCTTAGGAAAAGAAATAGGAAAGGTGCGGGAAAATGACACTGTGTTTAAATAGGCCACAAACGATTCCTGTACCATGAGCAAATACAGAAAAAATGTGTGTATTGTTTATCAATTTACATAGAATAGTAGTTTAAAGTTTTGGGGAGAGGAGTTGGCCTAACGGCTAGGGCGGTCGACCCCGAATCTGGGGAACTGGGTTCGAGTCTCTGCAATGACGCTGAACATCCTGTGATTCTGGGCAAATCGCTTAATCTCCCCGTGCCTAACAAAAATGAATGTGTCCTCATGTAACGCAACTGGTGCTATGTAAAGCGCTCTGATACCCGATACCTTCGGGTCAAGTTTGCGCTATATAAAACTCCGTAAAAATAAATAAATAAATGATTACATTTTATTACACTAATGAAAGATTGAAATGAAAATTATGAAATGGAGGTTTTATTTTGAGCAAATAACTGAAACAGTTTATTTCTCCTAGAGAAAACTAGATGCTTTACAAAGAAGGCCTCAACACTAATGTTAGGGTTAATTTTGCTTTAAAATGTAGAAATGCAGAAAATGAGTTTTATTCTTCATAGACGACTATTGTGTTCTTTCTTGTTGATGGCTGCTACGTGTTCAGTGTATTAGAAACACGTCCTACCATCCGGGGAAATGTTTTTTTTATGGATAACAGTGCTGGTGAAATGTTTCCATCTTTGTTCGAATATGCGTGTGTCGAGGAAGGAGAAGATTTGATTTCCTTTGCCGAAGGACGAGGATGACAGCATGAAACTAAAACAATGGATGTTTTGAAAGGAAAGAGCGACGGAAGTGGTGTGACTTAACGCCCTATGCTTATGGACCAATGAAAGGAAAGACTTTTCCGGATTTTGTTACAAGTGTAGGCCTGAACTGATTAACATTAGGGTATAATTATTAGTGATAGATTCCGCTGAGGGTTGGTGTTAGATCTATCTGAGGCGTCCGTGTGAGCTGTTTCTTTGAGATTTCTTGGCTGATGCTGTCTGTGAGCTGACTCCTTAACTTTGCTCCTCATACCTTGTGAGGATAGCCCCACCTTCCGGCCGGAGGGTTAGCATTTCAGCTATTAGCACGCTGTGCTATAGTTTTCTAGGTTCGTATTAAAATCTGTATTTGCGTTGACCTTATGTAAAATGCTCTTTTGTCTCTTACACTATCCACTCAACTCATGCTCCTTAATTGAGATGCTATTTTAATTATCTGAATTGTGTTCTTGTGTGGGAATTCAGGTTTAATACTGTATCTTTGTTTGACCATTTCATATGCTTCCAAAGAAAATAGAGAAAAAGCAAAGTAATAGAGAAACTGAGTCTGTCGTTATTCATTATCGTAAATGATGAGATATATAAATAGTTGTATATAGAAAGGTGTATATATATGTATGATCGTGAACAAGGCTGCGTCTGGCAGCCGGAACGCGTGGATGTTATATCGCTCTGAGTTGAATTAAACCGCAGTGATTGAACCACAGGAGTGCCAATGTCATCTTTTACAATCCAAGGTGAAATTGTTCGCATAAATATATATATATATATATATATTTCCAAAAGAAACCACACTGCATTTGCAGCATGAAAACAGGCCACTCCAAACGTGCTCAGTTATTTCTTTATTTGAGGCAAAGAAATGCAAGCAGGCATTACGCGTTTCAACTCGGATGAGTTTTCATCAGATGCCACTGTATTTTCAGGTGGGTTCATTAGCATTTTAAATAACGTAGCTCAGACATTGAAAAAGGACTAAGTCCACTTTGTTCCACATTTAAAGAGGCAGTCTATTATTTCTTTCATAGTTCGTTTTTGCAGCAAAGGTGAGCACACAATCTCATTTTAAACCAGGTCCAATCCTTTGAACATAGTGTTCATAAATATTCTTTTCCCTTTGTTGCAACATTCAAATGATCGTTTTTTTAAATAAAGGGACCACAAATCCCATAATGCTCCATAACTGCCTCTTCAACTACTTCATGGTATTCAATGTAGATCTTGGCAAAACTCCTCTTGTATATCTGTGCACCGATCGCACACAGTGCTTCACAGGAAAAGTTCCATACACGGGCACAGTTTGTCAAAAGAAAATTCAGCTACCACCAAGCTTTACAACAGTTCGTCACTTGCCTTTGAGTTGGTAACCTCGAGCCCGCTGTGCATAGGGAAATCCCTTTTGCAGACCCTGGCTGCTGCAGAGTTCACTCTCCAAGTAGAGGCGGGCCTCTGATCATGGCCCTTCCATCAAAACCTTCGTTCGTGTCCAGTGTCACAGCCGGTGGGTGCTCCTTACATATAAATCCAAACGAAAGTCTGACAATCAGGAGCACCTCAACCTCACGGGTCGGGGCCTGTCACAGGTGTGTCAGACTGCCTCTTTAAATGTGGAACAAAGTGGACTTTGTCCTTTTTCAATGTCTGAGCTACGTTATTTAAAATGCTAACGAACCCACCTGAAAATATATATATATATATATATATATCAATATTCCTTTTGTTCTAGGTCCTCATAAGAGGAATATTTCATCTAAATCTTTTGCCAAATCCCTGTCAAACTCTCCGATCCGTCGGAGGACCTGACATAATATGGGCCAAAATTTAGTCGTATAAATAGACAGAAATATGGCAGCAAACTGTTTTTTAGCGCGCAGTATAAATGTTATACGCTCTGCTTTGGTTACCCAAAATCCTTTTCCCGCTGCGCCGCGTTCTATCAGGTGCATTATACTCTTGCTCACAAACTTTCTACTAGAACTGTGATCAAGATTTTGGAGGATGTGTGTGTCATTGAAGTTTACCTGAGGATCCTGGTTTCTGACAATGGAGTTCAGTTTGTTTCAGCTAAGGTGCAAGAGTATTGGAGAACTACAGCTGAATGTTGTAGATTAGTCTTCTGCTCACCACAGAGTAATGGGTTACTTGAACGTGTTAACAGTTTTCAAAGAAACTATTGGGCATATTTACAACAGAATGGAGAAGCGTGGTGTTAAGCAAACATTGCTAACAACACGCTTCTCCATTCTGAAAACGCAGGGATGCACTGTATTCACAAGAATGCGGCGCACCCCTGCGTTTCCACTAGTTCAGCTGCCTAGAGCCAACGCAGGCACCCTTGCACCATAGTGCGTATAGTGCAAGGGTGTCTGCGTTGGTGGAAATGATTTTTTATGTGCAGGAAGGTCCCTGCCTGCACATAAACAATCATTCATGGCACTTTTAAACTTCTATGTGTGCTGCTTAAAGCAGCACACATAGAAGTTGCAAAATGTCTTTTTTTTTGTTAATTGTTTATGTGCAGGAAGGTTCACCTTCCTGCACATAAACAATGTGGCGATAGGGGCTTGCAAATATGCCCCTTTGAGTTATCACACAACCATGCCACAGGAAGATTCTGAAGCTGAAGGAACCAGTCACCAAGCTTGTGACTGAGTGTATTGCTCAGTTGTTCTCTGTGTGGGATTGTGTTGATATGCAGGTAGCTTGTGTGTGGGTGCAAGGTTCTCAGGAATCTAGTAAGTAAAGGTGTGGTATGTGTCACCACACTAAGTTTAAACTGGGGGATTTAATCAAGGTTAGAAGACCAGACTTTGTCCAGAAGATACAGTCTATGTTTTTTTTAGCCATTCGCAATACTAAAGTCAGGAAGGGTTATGTGAGTGTGGAAAATGGTAAGTGGTGGAGCAAAAGCAGGGTGGCAAGGTTGAGTAGTGGGAGATGTGGAAGGTTTCCTGATGGTCGTTGGTTTGTGTTTTGGAAAAATAGTTGTCAAAGTCAACAACGTCCTACAGTGATGTAGACAGCACTTTCTGAGGGTTAAGTGGGCTCTGACAATGTTGATGCTGGTGCGTCTGGTGATGGTGGCATTGTGGGTGGTCATTGTTTGGTGGAGGCAGAACATGTGACGGTTGTTCCAGCCACCGTCAGTGTGTTAAATGGTTATTCTGATTTTCCAATTCTAGACCACCTTCTTATCTTAATGTTTACAGTAGATTCTAGTTGCTCTTCTGTTATTTTCTTTTCATTTTTGCTCTTTTACTTTTGTGTTATCTTGACTGGGAAATAATGTTGCATCTTTGTATGTTATTATATTTGTATGCATTCATTTTATTTATGTTTACTGTATTATCTTCATGTGTATTGTGTTCCTTGTGCCTATATGTTTGTTAGTGGTTGTGATGTGGGCCATGACTGTCGCAGTATTGTGATGGAGGGTTCACTGTCATTTGGAGACTTCTGCGACCAGAGTGGTTGGCGTTGATTGCTTTTATCTTAAACCTAAAAAAGATACACATTTTTTGACTTACCAACTTGTGTGTGGGCTACTCTTCATAACGTATATGTCTGGAGTGTATACGTTTGTGAGAAATCTGGACATCAGAGAACTGGATGTGCCACTAGGATGGCTTTTAATACTACAAATAAATGCTATTGTCCTGGACCCGAGGGTACTTGGGTAGGGGAAGACTTCTTTTAAAGGGTTGTGAGAAAATTAAACAAAGTTGAAACTGTGTGACAAAATATTGATAACACCAAACAAAACCTAGAAAAGAGTGAACTTCCTTTTTGCTTTTGGGTCTTGGAATCATATCAAAGGTCTTGATGATGTATTCTACTATTGCCTATCTGGTACAACAAATATTGCCCTCGTTGTTTTGCTGTTGTAAATTTAGCTACATTAGCTATTAAATCTGCTTGGTGTAATGCGGATAATACAGATTGTAGGTGCCCTAAATATGTCTCCCATTTTGAGCTAAAGATAACAATATCATCTAGAAAGGGAGCTGTAAAGGCTTGGTAAGACTAGAGGAGTTGGTCCATGAAGCGCTGGATAGTGGCTGGAGCTTCGTGCAAGTGAAATGGCAGTACCTTAAATTGAAAAATATTTAAAGGATTTGCAAATGCAGTTTTGTGCATAGTGGAGCCCCTAAAGCAATCCCTTGTTAGCTCTAAAAAAAACTGATGTATTGGGCTGTTCCTAACCATTCAATGAGGTCATCAACCATAGGCATAGGTATGTGTCAAAAGTAGAGACATTATTAACTCGATGGAATAACAGTGAAAGGTCGCATATGTCTTAGGTATTAGTACGATAGATGAAGTACACTCACTTCTGGATGTTTCTATGATATCTAGGGAGAGCATAGTTCCCTATGGTCTTCTTGGTTTTAATGGGTTTCAATCCCAATCTTGACCCAGATAGGGTGTGAATGGCTTGTTCAGCTAGCGTAGTGTGTCCTGGGATAGGTGAAATTACCTTTCCTATTTTCCGCAGTAATTTCCTCAATTCATTTCTCTCTCTTACATGTCCTTCTGTTTCATTAATCATGCAGTTTCCTGCACTTAAAACATGTTGATCTGTACATTGGGGGTTTGTTTGACTATCCCTACCAAACATGGCTCTCCTGGTTCATGCTATTTTTAAGGACGTTAATATGGTACACTTGGGGTGTTATTTTTTGATTGGGAAGAGATCCTCAGTATGGTGTTGGCCCCATTCTCTTGGTATCGCTTAAGGACCATGCCATTTAACTAACATCAAGTCCTCAGTGGTTGGTAGTAAAAGTAAAACTTTGGCCCCAACTTCATGGGTCCTGAAACATGTCCCCTGGTTATACTGATTTTCATGAGCTCTTTGGAGATCTTGTATATGTTCAGCTACTAAGTGTTAGTCGGACTGCAGACTGGTGTTCAATGTGGTTATGTCTACAACTAAAGACACAATCCTTTCCTCCTATTTAACACACTTTTCCAGGGCCATATCTAATACTGACCTAGGCTGCTGCCCAAAAAGTCATCTAAAGGCTGCAATTGTAGTGAAGGATTTGGGAACAGTTTGCAAAATTACAGTAACAGTGGTAACACTTTATCGCAGTCCTTCCTAACAGGACTGACTGCTTTTCGGAGCAATTGTTTAAAGGTCTTTTTGAATTGCTCCACTATCCCATCACTCTATGGCTGCTATATGGAGGTTTTAATATGATGAACACATAACCATTCACAGGAAAGTAAGGTATGAGTTTACAGTAGCCCTGATTTTTACCTGTTAACATAGCTGACCCTTTTGAGGTTTTAGTTGTCAGGCATACGTCGCAAGGATGTTTCTGTCTGTACATTGTTACCATTGCCTGACCCTTATTTGACATTTCCTTTTTTTGCACTGTATATTTTAACGTATATTTAAATGTATGAATTTCTTTTCTTGTTTTTAGTTGGTATTTTTATAAGTGCTTTTATGGTCAATATCGACGGAATAAAGATGTTTGACTGACTGACTGAGTATATCACAGATGTGGACAGCTGAGGTATCTCTCAGAGGAAATTCCTGTGGGTAATGGCTGGCATAATTCACAAGCACCAGGTCATACTTATGCACCCTATTAGACAGTTTCAAGGGATCTGTTAAATCCATCCAGATCCTTTGGAATTATTTGGTGATCACAGGCAAGATTTTCAATGGGGCTTTTGGGATATACCTTGCATTAACCAGTTGAAAGTCAGAGCACTGTTCACAATACTTGGCTGTCCCTGCATATTCCAACAATATAAAGGGGAAGATAAAAGTTTTAAAGTGGGTTCTCTCCACTTCCACTAATACAATATACAAGACACGCTAAGAGATAATAGACTGATCTATGTGGCTAGTTGTCTCTCACACTCTGACATTGGGGGGGAAATTCCTATGTTTTATATAAGAACTCTCAACCAATGCAGTTCCTAGTGGCATACTTCATCATTGAGTTGTCGCCCAGGTACCTAATGTACCTGGATGGGCTCCACCTTGAATCTGAAGGGAGCTCCTTGGTTTTAGTATCGGGGGACCTATGACTAAAATTGCTTTCAGGTATCCAAACAAATCTCAATTTTATGTTTGGATCCTACGGCAAGGTTAAAAGCAACAAGGTGATGTCTTAGGAGTTCTTTAATTTTACTCTGACATCTATAGGTATAAATGTTTCAGCCAACCATGCCCCAAAAGTTATATTGGTTTTCGTCAGGACCATACACCTAGATCCCTCTGATTTTACCATCTGGTTACTGACGCACTATTTAGTGCTTATCAGTGAACAGTAATTTTATATTCACACAAGCATGCACTCCAAACCTAAAGGGGAAATTACCTCCTTCAGTTTTATCCACAAATAAGAGCGAGACATAAAGCAGATAAATAAAATGATGTGGTTCAAAATGTGTTCTTGCTGAAGTGGCACACGGTGATCATTGCATTCCGACTTATATACTTGTGGGCTACACATTTATGCACTATCCCTGTGAAAAGGGTCGAGTTCCTTTTCAAAATTACTGTGGAACTCACGGTCAATGGACCTTTATTGCCTGCTGAGAAGTGTAGAGGGGAGAACCAAATCATTAAAAAAGATCACAAATTACAAGGACTGTGACTCTGAAGAACCACCGACTCGGGATTCCAAGTTTAGTGGGTTTATTACAAAGCCAGAAACAACTGAATATACAAGCACCTCATTACGAGGTTGTAGAAGTACATGGGAACTAATCCAAATCCAAACCTACGGGCCAACTTTATGGGATGGATCATAAACAGAATGACAATCTCCAAAAGCAGAACACAGGCAATGATTGCCCCCACATCCAATTTGGTCTTCATCTGGCGTGGGTAAACAAAAAGCATTAGTCTGTCCCTACACTACAGCTAACGTGACATCCCTACTTAGCATTTCCCAGGCAAGATCAGGAAAAAGGTGTCAGCACGTGAAGACTTCCTAAGAAGTACACTCACATTGTATTAGTCAAGTAGCCAAAGCTACAGAGCTCGTTCTAAGATGCTCCTTCTCTCTCTTCGATCTCCTCACCCCTTCTCCTGTCTCCACCCCCGGGACACTATCCCTAATACAAAACAGGAAAACGGAAAACACACCCACAGATCACCTCATCTCACTGGACACTTCCCATAGGTGATTTTCCATGCGGTGTCGGTGCTTCCAGCTACTGGCTAGATTACCTTGATTCCCAAGCCTCCCTCAAGGAGAAAAAACACCGGCTCTCAATTATCAGCTCCTTCCAGCAAAATTTATCACATCCTCCTAAGCCTTACTCTCCTAAACAAAAGACGTTATTCTAACTAACAAAGACGACTTTCTCCACCTGCAACAGAAACGTGAGAACAGAACAAATCCAACATGTACATGAATTTACCAACTGCACAAAGAGCCATCCAGAGAAAATACATTTCAGGCCTACAGAATTCGGCCAACATAAGAGTGAAACACATAGGCCTTTCAAATACATATAGGTGAACATATCATTTAGGCCTTTCTACACCATTGCATTACAAAGCACATCAATGCATTTTATTGAAAGCGAATACACAGAAACCTACACATTTTGCAATTAATCACATCTATGTGCAACTTTAATATGGTGCATGTTAAATCATACACATTATGTCACATATAAGCCATTTCATTAGGCAAATAACATCAACACTATGCATTACAATGTTATAACATGAAGAAGACGTTGTTTCTTTACCTAACACAAGACTTTCCTCAACAATTGCATTTTCACGTGTTATTACTAAACACTTCTCCTGATCAAATGTTAACACGACAATGGAATATATGTGGGTGCGGACTATCCATGGTTATGATGCACCCCTACAATTTTCAGAATGCCATCATGCTCCATCAGTTTCCCCCTCTGATGAGAAGTGTCATCACATCAATCACAATTCCCTGGAGAAGGAACCCACCTAAACAGAAGTTGTAGCCTGTCTTCCCTGTTGGAACTTCTCTAAGCTTTTGAGATTCTCATAGTGACTGTCCTGCAATCTCTCCATTCTCCTTTCTCATTCCCATAAGAGATCTCTCAGCCTGTCCTGCCTTATGCCATTTATAGGCTTTCACAGCTCCCAACAACATGATCACACAAACCACAACTATGATGATGGGCTTCAATATATAACCAAGTATTCCCTTTCCAAGGTTAGCAAACCAATTTCCAACTTTCTGAAACCCTCTTCCAACTTTATACCAAACACCTTCAGTGGCTAGATCATGTATCTCACTATGAATTTCAGTGATGTTACTTATATACCATTTCAGATCCTTGCTGTTATCAGGTATAAAAGTCCAGCACTGTTGAACCCTCAACATTTTACAGACTCCACCTTCTTTTGCTAGTAAAACATCTAAAGCAAGGCGATTCTGCATCACCATAGCTCTTATCAACACCATCTCTCCATCTACAAGCAACAATGACTGAGCTGTATTTGCTGACAACTTATCCACAATAGTTGACAACCTTCTAATCTTAACATCATTGAGAACCACTCCTAGGCTCAGTATCATTGCTCCAAACACATCTCCAACTATCTCTCCTGCACTAGTACCTCTTTTTTTCCCCATGATCCATTCCACCTCCTAAGGGTCCTAAATTCTCAACATGATAGATCTTTGGGAATACCACAGCTACATAACATGTACCATACCAATTCAATGGCAGTCGCCCCCCAAGCATTCTTCCCACACACGAAATACACATTCGGTACCACTTGCACCATCTCCTGCAAGAACTTCTTCGCAGTTGCTTCAATCGTGAAGATGTGATCACATACACTCTGTCCCACGTAAATGTTATCATAGTATGTCTGTACCTGTCGAATGCACAACTTCCCTCTCTGTTCAAAATCTAAAGCTATTGGACCAGAGCTCCCTCTCGCCTTGTGAGCTAATTCCTCAAAGGTCCATGCAGTTTTCCCCTCTCTAGTGTTAGTTCTCACTGATGATTGTCTATGTCTATCTTCTACCTGATCAACAAATGTCTTCTCTATGTCAGTTAACATACACATCAAGTTATGGCGATGTGCATAAGCTGTATCTAAGGTGATGGTAGGTATGAAATACTTTCCTACTCTATCTTCTTGCTCGTAATAATCATACTTATTCAGGTGCTTATAAGCTGGAACCTCTGAAAGCACTACATCGTAATTAGAAAAGTAATACTCATAATGTCCCTTACCATAAAATACACTAAGCAACAGACTACATGTAATCCCATATGTCAGAGGAAGATGATGATAACGTATGCCTTCCTCCACAGACGCAGACAACTGCATGCACACTTAGCAATCTCTCACATCCATCGTATTAACATACTGATAAAGCAGCTTAGCATAAGCATTAAGCGTGTAATCACCTTTAGACAAATCTACATGTAACATACGACTAGTCTGATCCAGCATAGCCTTTTCAGCTCCTACGATACCCTCTTTCGGGCTAGAAGTAAGAGGTGTGGTTGTCCCCTTCACTTCCACCCCTTCAACTTCAGCATCATGTGAAATTTTTACAGAAACAATAATAACTACTGCTATTACTATTATCACTCCTACTATGAGTGTACCTATCACACACTTAGACCTAAGATTCCAATTTCCAGACTCCATTTTCGATGTTGGTTTGGTACAACAAGAGGATTAGCACCGAGATTCTTTCTCTGTCTCTTGCTTCGGCTATTCAGTCCAATGCAATTCCTTGAAGTCCTGGAAATTAATTCACAGTTCATTCCTTCTTTTATTTACATAGTTCAAATAGACCTCCCTAGCCCTCTTTCTTCTTCTACAGAAAGATCCCTAAGTTTGTTCTTCTTCCACTCGGGCCTAGGTTATCTTCTTTAAAGCAACGTATTTACAGTTCACAGTTCATTCAACAGTCTCTTATAAGTTCAGAACCAATTTCAATTATAACGCGTTGCAATTTTTGGTGCTGATGACTGAAATCCAAAAGTTGGGAAAGACAAGTCTTGCAAAATCAAAACTCGCACTTTGCTCAAAATCGGAGGTCTTGGTACTGTCACTGTCAACACCCCCTCTATTTCCAGACCAGGAACTATCAGTTCAACATCAATTTTCAGTTCTGGGGTCCTGCTGACCACTCGTGAAGACCTATGCCTCCCGGCAGGACCGGACTGACTACCGGGCGTTTTGGCATGCTGCCGAGCTGGGGGCTGATTTCGTTGATGGGGACCTGCGTGTGCTGAACGAAATTCGTTTTGCTTTGTTTATTTCGTAGCACACGCAGGTCTCCATCAACGAAATTAGCCCCCACCGCAGTGACATCAGCCCCCAGCTCGGCAGCATGCCAAAACGCCCGGTAGCCAGTCCGGCCCTGCCTCCCGGCCCCCACTACTCCTGGCATCAGTAGCTAGGTAAGTCCACTCTGGAGCGGCGTATCTCTGACAAGGCACCCTCGCCCTTCTTGACCTTCTCAGACTCCCCTGTGCTTGTTCTGCGTCACTTAACTCTGAATCAGACATCTCAGACACAGGAGCAAGATCTCTTTCAGATGCCAATCTCAGATTTAGCCTCCCTTGTCTCCCAGGCCATGCTTCTTCTGCAAGTTCTGCCCTTCTTCTCTGCACCCGACCACCTTGCGCACCAGCTCTTGCTTCTGAGTCTGACTCTATATCACTTGCAATGTTACCATCTCCCTCAGAGTCAATATTTGGGCCTTGTGTAGTGTGACCCCCCTCAGCTTGTTCTGGTAGGCAACCAGCTTCATCAGCAACCCTCACAGCTTGGCTTGTCTTCCCCCGTGGCCTCACGACCACAGCTGGATTTTCTTCTTGAGGAGGAGCTGTTTCTCCCGAGGGTTCTGAAACTCTGTGGGTGTGGGAGGCGTGTATCCAGTTCGGCAAGCCTCTGCACTTCACAGCTGTACTTGTCACCAAAATCACTTGATATGGACCTCTTCAACGTGCATCAAGACAACTCTTCCTCACATGCTTGCGAATTAGCACCCAGTCACCCGGGCACAAATCGTGGCACAGGTCCTTCGAGGTCGGGGCAGTCGCAGCTTCAACCTGGGGAGACACAGAATGGACTATGTCAGCCAGTCCTTTGCAATAATCAAGTATCAAATTGTCTGTGATGTTTATCAAAGCTGTAGAAAGCACTGCTGGCAAGCGCATCGCCCTCCCCATAAGGATCTCATGCGGCAAGAGACCAGTTCTCCTGTCGGGGATGCTACGGATACTCATCAACACCAAGGGCAACGCATCAGGCCATTTCAAAAACGTGGATGAACACACTTTTGCCATTCTCATCTTGAGAGTTCCATTGATTTGTTCCACAATTCCAGATGCCTCGGGCCTGTAGCTACAATGCAGTCTCTGATCAACTTGTAATGCGGCACAAAGCATCCTCACGATCTCACTATGAAAGTGCGTTCCTCTATGTTAGAACTGGGGGTCTCTAGTTGGCAATGGTTTGCACCTTTGTCCAAATAGGGACCCTTGCTTCTAGTCAGGATAAGGGGGATACACTCCTAAAATAACCCCTGCTCACCCCCTGGTAGCTTGGCACGAGCAGACAGGCTTATCTCAGAGGCAGTGTGTAAAGCATTTGTGAACACATACAGTAATACAGTGAAAACACTACAGATGGACACCACACAGGTTGTTATGTAAAAATAAGTAATCTTTATATAGACTTATCACAAGACCAAATAGCAAAAATCCACAATACTGTACTCAAAAATAGGCTTTAAAAGGTTATAAAATAGTTCAGTTCTCTCAAGTTGTAAATGCGACACTTTACTCTCAATGTACCTTGAATGCGTAACGCAAAGAAAACAAAAGGGTCGCAGGGAAGGTGATGCGTCGGTTCCTTACACTCAGGGGAGTGGATGCGTCGGTTCCTTACTGCTGCGCAGGGGAGTTGATGCTCGCTTCCTTACTGTGTGGGGAGGTGATGCGTCGGTTTCTTACTGCTTTCCGGTGCGATGCGACAAGATGGCACCTCGATGCGATACTCTTCTCCGGTACGATGCGGCAAAATGGCGTCTTGGTGGCGGTGCGACAACGTTGGTGTGATGCGTGCACGCCCGACGGCCGTGCGGCGACTCGATGATCTTTGGAGCCGCGACAGGCCCTGCGACGCGCTTCTCCGGCGATGCGACGATGACCTCTGTGGCAGCGTCTCGCTTCTCCGGTGATGCGCCGCGCTCGGCGATGCGATGATGACAGCGGCAGCGGCGTCTCGCTTCCTCGGCGATGCGATGACCGCGGCTGCGGCGGCGACACGCTTCTCGTTGTTGCGTCGCGCTTCCAGCTCCCAGCGACACGCAGTCTCTCAGAAGGCCCAGCACAACAGCAGGCACTTCAATTCCCAGCAAGGGAATGCAGGGGGAGCTGGTTGGTGAAGTCTTGTATCCCTGAGACTTCAGGCAGGAGGCAAGCTCTAGTTCAAGCCCTTGGAGATTCTCTTCTTCAAGATGACAAAGCACAGCAAAGTCTTTTCTCCTGTCCTTGGCAGAAAGCAACCACTGCAGGCCAACCCCAATCAGCAAAACAGCACAGGGGCAGTACTCCTCCTTCAGCTTCTCCGGTTCTTCACCTTGGCAACAGGTTTCTTGATTTCCCAGAAGTGATCTAATTTCCTAGGGGTCTGGGTCCCCTTTTTATACACAGTTTTCCTTTGTTCTCTGAAGGCAGAGAGGCCTCTGCCTAGTCCAAAACCAGTTCTGGTCAGTCCTGGAGCACTTTGTTTTTCTGACTCCTTCTTTCCTTTGAGAGTGAGGGGCAGAGCCATCAGACGTCCGGCAGGAGGTGGAGCCAGCATTGTGGAAGGCAGGCACAGCCCTATTCAGACCCAGGTGCAACTCCTCCCACCCATCCTCCTTCAGGCAGACCTATTCAGCCTAGTGCTGACTCACCCTGCCTCCTGGAATCCCCCAGCCCCTGTCACTCACAAACACAGACATACAATACACAACCTGAGCAGAGGCAGCTGGATGGTTTAGGCAAGAAAATACCTACTTTCCAAAAGTGGTATTTTCAAACAAAGAATGTTAAAACCAACTTCACTAAAAGATGTATTTTATCATCCTGAGTTCAGGCATACTAAATTCGTTTTTCTACCATGTTCTCTGGGTCAGTTAGGATTATAAGGTGTAATAATCAAACTGCCCATTCTGGCCTATGGAGAACAGGTAGCCTTGCAATAGTGAAAAACGAAAATGGCTGTAATTCACTATTAGGACATGCCACACACACCAGGGCATGTCCTACCTTATACTTACAATGCACCCTGCCCTTGGGCCTACCTTAGGGGTGTCTGATATGAAGATAAGGGAAGGTTTAGGGACTGGCAAGTGGGTGCACTTGCCAAGTCGACATGGCAGTCACAGACTGCACACAGGCTCTGCAATGGCAGGCCTGAGACACATTTTACAAGCCGCTTCTGTGGGTGGCACAACCAGTGCTGCAAGCCCACCAGCGGCATTGGATTTACAAGCCCTGGGCACACTCAGTGCACTGTACTAGGGACTGACAAGTAAACCAATCATCCAATCATGGAGTCACTAATCCATACATCGATTTACAGTAGGGAGCACTTGCACTGTGGCACTGAACAGCAGTGGCACAGTGCCCAAAAGCATCTAAAACCAGCAAAACATAAGAGGCAACAGCAAAAAAATGGAAGGGAGACCCACGCCAATGGTGCCAAGTCTAACACGTGTCCCCTCCAGCTGAAATGTGGGGAGAACTACCCTTCCTCCTGGGAGTTCTCATCACTAAGGCGGAAAAATCTGGACAGACCATCAGCATTGGCGTGTTCTGTACCAGGGCGGTGTTCCACCGTAAAGTCCATCCCCTGTAGGGAAATGGACCACCTCAACAGTTTTGGATTCTCACCCCTCATCTGCATTAACCATCTGAGGGGCCTGTGGTCTGTCTGAACCCGGAAGTGAGTCCCAAACAAATATGGTCTCAACTTCTTCAGCGCCCAGACCACAGCAAATGCCTCACGTTCAATCGCACTCCACCTCTGTTCCCGTGGGAGTAACCTCCTACTAATAAAGGCTACAGGTTGGTCTAGGCCCTCCTCATTCATCTGTGAAAGCACAGCCCCAACACCATGCTCTGAAGCATCTGTCTGCACAATGAATTCCTTTGAGAAGTTGGGCGCCTGAAGCACGGGCGCCGTGCACATGGCAGATTTCAGGGCATCAAAAGCCTTTTGGCAGGCATCAGTCCAGTTCACTTTCCTGGGCTGCTTCCTGGAAGTCAGCTCAGTCAAGGGTGCAACAATGTTGCCATACCCCTTGACAAACCTCCTGTAATACCCGGTGAGTCCTAAGAAGGCCCTCACCTCTGTCTGGGTTTTGGGGGTTCCCAAGCCAGAATGGTATCTATCTTGGGCTGTAGGGGCGCCACCTGGCCGCTCCCTACCTGGTGTCCCAAGTACACCACAGAACCCTGCCCGATCTGGCACTTACTCGCCTTGATCGTGAGGCCTGCCCTCCGCAGCGCCTTCAACACTTCCCAGAGGTGGTGCAGATGTTCCTCCCAAGTGGCGCTGAACACTGCAATGTCATCCAGGTAGGCGGCACTGAAATCCTCCAGCCCAGCCAACACCTGGTTGACCAACCTCTGAAAGGTGGCAGGGGCATTCTTCATCCCAAAGGGCATCACCCGGAATTGGTAGTGCCCATCTGGTGTGGAGAATGCTGACCTCTCTTTGGCCCCATCAGTTAAGGCGATCTGCCAGTATCCAGACGTTAGATCAAACGTGCTGAGGTACTGGGCAGCCCCTAACCGATCAATGAGCTCATCAGCTCTGGGGATGGGGTGCGCGTCAGTCCTGGTGACTGAATTGAGTCCTCGGTAGTCCACACAGAACCGGAGTTCAGGTGTGGCACCAGGCGCGGCAGCCTTTGGGACCAAGACCACTGGGCTGGCCCAAGGACTGTTAGAGGACTCAATCACCCCTAAGGCAAACATCTTGGAGACCTCCTCCTTGATGCAAGCTCTCACCCTGTCAGTCACTCTGTAAGTTTTATGCTTCACAGGAGGACTGTCCCCAGTATCCACATCATGGATGCACCATTCAGTGATACTGGGAGTCAGGGAGAACAGATCAGAAAACTGTCCCAACAGTTGGCGACAGTCATTCTGCTGTTCTGGGGTCAGGGTGGGAGAGAGGTTCACACCATCCACTGACCCATCTTGCTCTTTTGCATACAGGAGGTCAGGAAGAGGTTCAGTCTCCTCTTCCATCCCAGCATCTGTTGCTAAGAGCATGCCCACTTCAGACCTCTCAAAGTGGGGCTTCAGGCGGTTCACATGCAGGACCCGCAAGGGGTTCCTGGGAGACTGCAAGTCCACCAAGTAGGTGACATCACTCTTGCGCTCCACCACCTCAAATGGTCCGGTCCACTTATCCTGGAGCGCACAGGGCTCCACTGGGGCCATGACCCAAACCTTTTGTCCAGGCTGAAACTCGATCAGAGTGGCGTTCTGATCATGCCAACGTTTCATCTCTTCCTGGCTGGCTTCCAGATTCGCCTCAGCGAGTTGTCTGAAACGCCGAGTCTGGTTCCTGAAGGCCAGCATGTAACTAAATACATCCTGGGGAGTTTTCCTGGGAGCTTTCTCCCAGCCTTCCTTGACCAGACTCAGAGGTCCTCTTACAGGATGGCCGTACAGCAGTTCAAAGGGACTGAACCCTAAGGACTTCTGGGGCACCTCTCTGTAAGCAAAGAGCAGGCATGGCAAGAGGACGTCCCACTTACGCCTCATGGGTTCTTCCAGACCCATAATCATGCCTTTAAGGGTCCGGTTGAATCTCTCAACCAGCCCATTACCTTGGGGGTGGTAAGGAGTGGTGAATTTATAGGTTACACCACACTCCTGCCACAGGGACTTCATATACTTGGAAATGAAGTTAGTACCACGGTCAGACACCACCTCCTTGGGGAACCCCACACGGGAGAAAATCCCCATCAGTGCACGTCCCACCACGGGGGCCGTCACTGTCCGAAGAGGGATGGCTTCCGGGTACCGGGTGGCATGGTCCACCAAGACCAGGATGAACCTGTTGCCCATGGCTGTCTTGGGATCCAGAGGCCCCACAATGTCAATACCCACCCTCTCAAAGGGGGTGCTGACAACAGGGAAAGGTTGGAGAGGAGCCTTGTGCTTCCTCCCACTCTTACCACTTGCCTGGCAAGTCTGACAGGTCCTGCAATGAGTATCTGAACTCTTGCGCATTTGGGGCCAATGAAAGTGGGTGACAAGCCTTTGAAAGGTCTTGTCTTGCCCCAAATGTCCTGCTAAAGGCACATCATGAGCCAGACCCAGTAGGAAGGCTCTGAAGCGCTGGGGTACCACCAGCACACGGGCTGACCCAGGCTCAGCAACCTTAGGCTCACTATACAGGAGACCATTCTCCCAGTAGATCCAGTGTGATCCAGACTGATCACCTGCTGCCTGGCTTACAGCCTGTTGCCGCAAGCCCTCAAGAGAAGGGCACTTCTTCTGCTCCTCGCAGAATTCTTCCCTGGAGGGGCCTCCTTCCTGCTGCCAATGGGTCAGCTCAGGCAGGTCCCCCAGTTCAGCCACTTGTTCCCCTGTAGGTTCCAGGGCATCCCCCTCAAGGTCTGCCTCCTCCTGGACCGTGGGAACTTCGGGGGCCAGTTTCCCGCGCCCCCTGCCTCCTCTCTTTAAGGCAGGCACCTGGGCCCTTCTTCCAGGCTCCAGGTCCTCTTGAATACCCTTACCGGCTGCCATTGACCGAGTGGTCACACACGCCCACTCTGGCAGACCCAACATCTCCAAATGAGACCTCCGCTCCACCTTCGCCCAAGGGGAGCTCTCCAAATCATTGCCTAGCAGACAGTCAACAGGCATGGCTGGCCTCACAGCTACTTGAAGGATACCTGAGACCCCCCCCCACTCAAAGGGAACCTGGGCCACCTTGCAGTGGCTCTCTGAGTTGTCAGCGGCAACTACAGGGTAGAATACGTTGGGGACCACCTGCTCCTCAGACACCAGCCGACAACTGACAGCTGTCACACTGGCCCCGGTGTCTCTCAGAGCCTCCACCCTATGGCCATTGATGGTCACCCACTGCC
Organism: Calotriton arnoldi; assembly: GCA_963921515.1. Taxonomy (NCBI): domain Eukaryota; kingdom Metazoa; phylum Chordata; class Amphibia; order Caudata; family Salamandridae; genus Calotriton; species Calotriton arnoldi. The sequence goes on from CAWUFW010009567.1 coordinate 504,541, forward strand.
TGTATTTTTTAGTGTTATCAGGCAGCTGGGTCCTAGGGACCATCTCACTGTCTCCTAAAGAGACCAGGGACATCTCTGCGGGACCCCACCCACCTTGGGCACCCAACTCCTCCCCCAGGGCTACACTAGCCATCTGCCGGGGTGGTTCACCAGTGGGTGCAGTGGTCACGGTATTGGGGCACTTGGGACTTCCTACAAAGTGACCCACCTGACCACAACTAAAACATGCTTTGGGCCCCTTCTGAACAGACTTATCTGTTGGGACCCATGGTCTTTTCTTAGTGGGAGGCTGGGAACCCTTACCTTGGTTCCCTTGGGGTTTACTTTGGGGCCCTTTTTGGAACTCCTTCTGTTTACCCTTGTCCCCCCCACTCTTCTGCTGGGGACCCTGCCCACCTTTGGCGGAGTCTCCCACAAGACCCTTGTGGACCCGGGTACTGACCCAGCGGTCCGCCTCCTCAGCGAGCTTCCTAGGATTAGTCAGCTTACTGTCAACTAGGTGCTGGCGTAGCTCTGGAAAACAACTACTGGACAAGTGCTCCCATGCGATTAAATCATAGAACTCCTGCAAGTCATTTACTTTGCCACCCTTCACCCATCCATCCAATGCTCTGCAAAAATAAGACACATACTCCACCCAGGTACTAGACTCCAGCTTTTTGCAGTTCCTAAACTTCTGCCTATAAAGCTCTGGAGTTAACCCATACCTTGCCACTAAAGCTTCCTTCAGGTGGGCATAGGACATCTGATCCACTGTGGGCAAGGCTAGCAAGGTTTCCCTTCCCTCACCTGCAAAGCGGCCCCACAACCCCGCTCCCCAATCCTTCTCAGGGACCCGGTGTGATGTCATGGCGATCGCATATGCTTTAAACCATTGCCCAATGTCCTCCCCCTTCATGAAATCCTTAATAACCTCCTTGGGGATGTACACTCTACTATCTACAGGCACTGGAGGTGTGCTGCCACCAGAGGGAGTGATTTCTAGGCTTCTAGCCTTTAGCTCTAGCTCCCTCACCACTCTCTCATGCTCTAAAAGCATCTTCTTTTCTTCCATGGCCAACCTCTTACTTTCTAACTCCAATTTCTTATGCTCAAGGCTATCATGGCTTCCCTGTTTCAGTTTGGCCATCTCCATTTCATGCATCCTGCTTTTGTCCCTGTCCTCCAGCTCCTCTGGAGACAGGCCCTTTGAGAAACACTGCTGCCCTCCCTGGAAGGCGCTCTCCTCCCAGTTAAGCCCAATGGCCCCTCAAGCTGCCCATCTAAATTCTCTGCCTCCTCCACAGGCTCCTCGGACTGCCCACTGGCATTCCGTGCTTCCAACCAGGCTCTCAGTGCCTTGTGAAACTCCTCCTTCCTGGTGAGGCCTCTCATAGAGATTTTAAACTTTTTGCAAACAGCTTTGAGTTCTGGCACAGTGTAGGTATCAACCCTATCTTCTTCAAATTCAATATCTGCAGGTGCAATGGATCCTTTTTTGCTCATGGTGAAAATTGGCAGTTCTCAACAAAAATAAAGGTTCCAAGGAAAAAAAAGTCCTATCAAAAGGTATGTGGTCGCGTATTGGTCTGCACTCACTAGTAGTGTACACCAATCACTGTATATGAATCACAAATGCAAGTCCAAATCCTCACCGCTGACCACCAATGTTAGAACTGGGGGTCTCTAGTTGGCAATGGTTTGCACCTTTGTCCAAATAGGGACCCTTGCTTCTAGTCAGGATAAGGGGGATACACTCCTAAAATAACCCCTGCTCACCCCCTGGTAGCTTGGCACGAGCAGACAGGCTTATCTCAGAGGCAGTGTGTAAAGCATTTGTGAACACATACAGTAATACAGTGAAAACACTACAGATGGACACCACACAGGTTGTTATGTAAAAATAAGTAATCTTTATATAGACTTATCACAAGACCAAATAGCAAAAATCCACAATACTGTACTCAAAAATAGGCTTTAAAAGGTTATAAAATAGTTCAGTTCTCTCAAGTTGTAAATGCGACACTTTACTCTCAATGTACCTTGAATGCGTAACGCAAAGAAAACAAAAGGGTCGCAGGGAAGGTGATGCGTCGGTTCCTTACACTCAGGGGAGTGGATGCGTCGGTTCCTTACAGCTGCGCAGGGGAGTTGATGCTCGCTTCCTTACTGTGTGGGGAGGTGATGCGTCGGTTTCTTACTGCTTTCCGGTGCGATGCGACAAGATGGCACCTCGATGCGATACTCTTCTCCGGTACGATGCGGCAAAATGGCGTCTTGGTGGCGGTGCGACAACGTTGGTGTGATGCGTGCACGCCCGACGGCCGTGCGGCGACTCGATGATCTTTGGAGCCGCGACAGGCCCTGCGACGCGCTTCTCCGGCGATGCGACGATGACCTCTGTGGCAGCGTCTCGCTTCTCCGGTGATGCGCCGCGCTTCGGCGATGCGATGATGACAGCGGCAGCGGCGTCTCGCTTCCTCGGCGATGCGATGACCGCGGCTGCGGCGGCGACACGCTTCTCGTTGTTGCGTCGCGCTTCCAGCTCCCAGAGACACGCAGTCTCTCAGAAGGCCCAGCACAACAGCAGGCACTTCAATTCCCAGCAAGGGAATGCAGGGGGAGCTGGTTGGTGAAGTCTTGTATCCCTGAGACTTCAGGCAGGAGGCAAGCTCTAGTTCAAGCCCTTGGAGATTCTCTTCTTCAAGATGACAAAGCACAGCAAAGTCTTTTCTCCTGTCCTTGGCAGAAAGCAACCACTGCAGGCCAACCCCAATCAGCAAAACAGCACAGGGGCAGTACTCCTCCTTCAGCTTCTCCGGTTCTTCTCCTTGGCAACAGGTTTCTTGATTTCCCAGAAGTGATCTAATTTCCTAGGGGTCTGGGTCCCCTTTTTATACACAGTTTTCCTTTGTTCTCTGAAGGCAGAGAGGCCTCTGCCTAGTCCAAAACCAGTTCTGGTCAGTCCTGGAGCACTTTGTTTTTCTGACTCCTTCTTTCCTTTGAGAGTGAGGGGCAGAGCCATCAGACGCCCGGCAGGAGGTGGAGCCAGCATTGTGGAAGGCAGGCACAGCCCTATTCAGACCCAGGTGCAACTCCTCCCACCCATCCTCCTTCAGGCAGACCTATTCAGCCTAGTGCTGACTCACCCTGCCTCCTGGAATCCCCCAGCCCCTGTCACTCACAAACCCAGACATACAATACACAACCTGAGCAGAGGCAGCTGGATGGTTTAGGCAAGAAAATACCTACTTTCTAAAAGTGGTATTTTCAAACAAAGAAGGTTAAAACCAACTTCACTAAAAGATGTATTTTATCATCCTGAGTTCAGGCATACTAAATTCGTTTTTCTACCATGTTCTCTGGGTCAGTTAGGATTATAAGGTGTAATAATCAAACTGCCCATTCTGGCCTATGGAGAACAGGTAGCCTTGCAATAGTGAAAAACGAAAATGGCTGTAATTCACTATTAGGACATGCCACACACACCAGGGCATGTCCTACCTTATACTTACAATGCACCCTGCCCTTGGGCCTACCTTAGGGGTGTCTGATATGAAGATAAGGGAAGGTTTAGGGACTGGCAAGTGGGTGCACTTGCCAAGTCGACATGGCAGTCACAGACTGCACACAGGCTCTGCAATGGCAGGCCTGAGACACATTTTACAAGCCGCTTCTGTGGGTGGCACAACCAGTGCTGCAAGCCCACCAGCGGCATTGGATTTACAAGCCCTGGGCACACTCAGTGCACTGTACTAGGGACTGACAAGTAAACCAATCATCCAATCATGGAGTCACTAATCCATACATCGATTTACAGTAGGGAGCACTTGCACTGTGGCACTGAACAGCAGTGGCACAGTGCCCAAAAGCATCTAAAACCAGCAAAACATAAGAGGCAACAGCAAAAAAATGGAAGGGAGACCCACGCCAATGGTGCCAAGTCTAACACTCTATCCGACTCCAATGAGGTTGGAAATCCGAAACGTGGTATGAGCTCCCGAAGCAATAACTTGGCTACAGTGAGACTATCACACCGCCTCGTCGGATAAGCTTCCACCCACCATGAGAAAATACACACCACAACCAAGATGTACCTCAATCCATTGCACCTAGGCATCTCTATAAAGTCAAGTTGGATCCTGTTAAAGGGTCCGCCTGACCTTCCAATGTGACTCAATGCAACCACAGTCTTCTTTCCAGCATTCATTTGTTGACATGTCACACACCGATGACACACTGCTTAAGCAAACGCACGGAACCGTGGGCTAAACCACATTTGCCTGAACACTCGCACCATGGCACCCCTTCCAATGTGAACTGCTCTGTGAATCTGTCTTGCCATAGGGCTCAACAAATCATCTGGTAACACTGCACGACCATCAGCTGAAACCCAAATGCCATCACCCCTTTTCTCACAACCTGCTTTGATCCAACCAGCTTCTTCCTGTCCTGATACTTCTTCCTGCAGGCGCTTGAACTCATCCCAAGTGTCTGCTATGGCTAACATCATGTTGAGCTTGGTTCTTTCTGGGCTCTCTCCAGTATTTTCTCCTGTGAAAATGCACCCTTGTTCAGCACAGAAACGGGCAACTTCATCGGCATACCTATTTCCAAGAGTGACAAAGTCCTCCACCCTCCCGTGGATGGCACATTTGACTACAGCAATCTCTTTTGGACGTTGTAAAGCCTCTAACAACTGCCTCACATATTCCCCACTCCTGATCGGAGATCCTGATAACGTTAAAAATCCCCTAAAATTAGCTATTTCTCAGAAAAAATAGAAAAAGCGAAGAACAACGCTAAAGAGCTATTTGAGACGGTGTTGAAATTAAGCCACGTGCAGAACACTACCCAAAGAACTATGGACCAAGCCTTCTGCAATACCTTAGCGTCTTCCTTTTGTAACAAAGTGTCCGCCATTTACAATACTTTTGCCTCAAGTTCGGATAACAATCAGAACCTGCAGGCACTGACAGACTCCGTAATTTCAGCTGCACAAGTGCCCAGCCTACATTTAGAATCTGACCCACCCCTATTTGCCAACTTTACAAAAATGTCCCCTGAACAGATTGTTAAACATCTCTTAGCCACCATATGATAGTGGACACAGTTGCTTACCCACTTCTGGAGGTACTCAATACCACCATAGAATCAGGGATGTTTCCCAAAAGATGGGAAAAAAAATCTATTTTACCTCTGCTAAAAAAGCCCAGCCTGGATAAATCAGACCCAGGGAATTACTGCCCCATTTCCCGTCTGCCTTTGCCAGCTAAAATCTTGGATAAACATATGAACCAAGAATTAGCTAATTTCATCGAGATTAATCATGTGTTAGATTCCACCCAATATGGCTTCAGAACGAAGCACAGTACTGTAATGGCCTTAATTACGGCAACAGAGGAAATAAGACAGGCAGTTGACAATGGAGGTTCGGCAGTATTGATATTACTAGACCTGTCAGCCGCGTTTGATACGGTAGATCACCGCACCCTTTTAAAGCGGCTTCAAGAGACAGGGAGAGTAGGCCCAGCCCTTGCACTCCTCAGTTCTTTTTTATCAGATTGAGAACAGTTTGTCGAAATAGAAGGCTTTAAATCGCAGTGTTTCAGGCTTCCATGTGGGGTGCCACAGGGCTCATCCCTGAGCCCCACCTTTTTTAATATCTACGTTACACCACTGGCCCGCTTGATTAAAGCCCATGGATTTGACCTAGTATCGTATGCGGATGATACCCAGATTATCGTTTCCATCTCTAGTAAAATTCACGACACAGCTCACAACTTTAAGGAATGCATGAGAAGTGTAGGAGTTTGGATGGCAGAAAACTGCCTCAAGTTGAACTCAAATAAAACGGAGGTTCTTCTCTTCGGCAGAGATACATCGTTCTGGTCCTCAGAATGGTGGCCCTTGGAGTTGGGGACGCCTCCCTCCCCTGTCCCCAAGGCAAAAAATCTGGGAGTCATCATTGACACCACCTTATCTTTTTTACATCATGCAAAGATGCTCTCTTCATCAATTTCGTTCACTTTGAAAATCCTGAGGAAAATTCTCCCATTTATCCCATTAGATTTACGAAAAACAGTGGTAGGAGCGTTGGTTCTATCTAAACTCGACTACTGTAACGGGATACTGGTTGGAGTAAACAAATCAGTGGTTACAAAACTACAGGTACTCCAAAACTCCGCAGCCCGGTTGCTGTTTGGTCTAGCCAAATTTTCATCGGCTAGACAGGCTCTTAACACCTTGCACTGGATGCCTGTGGAGAAACGAATTAAGTTCAAGGTACTCTGTATCGCCTTTAAGGCCTTGCATAACCTTGGTCCGATATACTTGACAGATAGGTTCCAATGGCACATTCTGGCACGCACGCTTCGTCTGCTTCTCTGAAGCTCGTGAAAGAACCTAAGTTCCGCCTTCTCAGATGGAGCGGTAAAAGCTTCACATGTATCACATCCAGATGGTGGAATGAGATGCCTATAAAGTTAAAAAACTCCCCTGATCTACTCTCCTTCAGGAAAGGACTTAAAACCTGGCTGTATACCCTATAACAACTTCGCTAACTGATCTCGGTTGCATATGTGTGGAACTGCAAGCGCCTAGACGCCCTCGGGTAGTAGTGCGCTATATAAATATATAAATAAATAAATAATTAAAATAGCTGTCCGAAGTCATGACCACACCGAAACCGTGTTGGCTATCAGTGTAGAGGGTGACTCGAATTTGCTCAGCGACACTTTCCCTAACAATTGCACTTTCACGAGTTATTACTAAACACTTCTACTGATCAAATGTTAACACAACATATATGTGGGTGCGGCCTATCCATGGTTATGAATGCCATCATGCTCCATCACCTGCTGTCAATGATACTTGGGCTATTTTGTTAGCAGCCTCGAGATCTTACTGTTAAAATATATTGCTTGTGGTAAAAACATGCCAACATGCAATCATATTTATAACAAATATGAATTTCTATTGCAATGTATACGTGTAATGTCACCAAAGATGTCATTGATGTTATTTGTGATGGTATCTCTCACATCATGTGTGAGGTTATGAGCATTCCATTTGGGGAATTTAGTCATGGTTTTCATGGTGATTATGGCAGAGTTGCGAGGTAGGGTTTGTTTAGCTAACCATAGCTGGCCAATTTGTAGGGGTTTTTGGTTTTATTCCATAATTGTTACTTCAACGTTACTGTGTTTATAAGGGAAATCGCAGTGCTTAATTTGAGCCAGTGGCCGCACAGGGATCCCAGTGGCACTCATTTTTGTGGACTAGCACTTATTTTTCCTCATCAAGCTTTGACCCAAAGGAAGAGAGAGAGATAAAAATAAAAGAGGGAAATGAGGAAGAGACCGATGGAAAAACATTGGCAAAGAAACAACACAGGGATGAAAAAGAACCTGTAAGATTGAAATAAAGGGGCAGGGGGTGTGTGGTGGTAGATGAAAGAGGCATGAGGTGGAATCAAAACTATGCAACTTTGGCATTTCGTGCCCCTGACATTGGAATTTGCCAACCACGGCCTTCTGACCAAACTTTGGTGTTGCCACATATTCTTTTACAGGTTAAGCATGGGAAACTCTCTCTGTGCACAGCTTTTGGTTGTGTGCAGTCAGAGTTGGCCACAGGACCTGGCCTCTAACTAGGTCCTATGTTCAATCCCGTGCACCCAACTCCACTGTGCATGGCCTTTGGCCCAACCTCCCATCTTTCCATCCTTTCACGTATCCAGCACCTGGATACCCTATTGGTGATTAGCTGTGCTTTATAAATCCTGAATGAGTGATTGAGCATCTGATTATTTTTAGCATTTGGCTGCTGCTGTAATGGGACAAATATGCATCTACACACATACCTGCCCAAATTACTTCACATATCATTGGTCAGAGATGTGAGGTACTTCATCATGTTTTGAGATTGAATATAGATCCAGAGAGGCAGAGTTGAGGCCATCCAGCGTCCTTCCTTAACCATTTTTATGAGTACTTTGAGTAGTGGAGCAACTGGACGGAGGAGCAGTCTTGTCTACCCTTTGGATAGCTCAGTTATGAAAGGGATGTATTCCACCAGGTATTTTTGCTGCCACAATGATGCATTCAACACTAGTCTAGGTACATGCTACAGCTGGAATTTCGCCCACCACAATTGCCTGCAGTGGCCATATTGGGTGGAGCTCCTGTTGTTATTTGAAGTAGAATTTTTGCACTGGGTTCTACTGGAATGGAGTGATAAACACAACAGCTTGGACAGATATTCTGCTTGTGCCCTTCTCCTAAGTCATTTTGGACTTTAGAGGCATCTGCACTAAAAGGCACAAATAAAGAAAAAGAAAAGTATTTTTCTGATAGATACTTCTAACCGCAGATTCCACACTTTAGAATATCAATCAGATGCTAGACTGGATCCGGAGAATTTTTGTAGCAGTGCTGCGCTTTGAAAGGTGACATCACATATAAGCCCCTCTCCTGCACACATGAATGTCAGTGCCTTCCTTTCAGCGATTTCCAACATAGACGCAAAGCTTCGCTCCCACTTTGGCAGTATTTTAATGACTACTGAAATGACTATGAACAGTGTGCTAGGGAACAATATTCTCATCAGCAAATACAGGATTCAAGCTGTGTTGCGAGTGGAGAGAACTGAAGTCATTTACGAACTCGTACAAGGTGCACTTTTTATGCCTGGGCTCTGGACATGATTCAAAGTCATGTGATAAATGAACCCTAGTGCACCCAAAGGTGATTTCAAACTAGGAGATGAAATGTATGTCTTTACACAAGTCCCACTCCTGCTCAAAGTCACTTGCCCAGTCCTGGGGTTTTTCCTGCTACCACTCCACTTCCCATTTGAAATCTTCATGTATGTCAATGTTCAAGTCCAAGCATAGGAAAGCAAAGTGGTACTCGACCTCATGCAGCCACTCTGACTTCAATAAGAAGGTGCAAGGGTGTCAAAATTTATGTCACAGTCAATGGAGGTCACCAGCCATAGAATAGATCCCTCGGTTGGTCTACATGCCCTTTGAGCTCCCAGGGCAATCATCTACCCCGCAGCAGATTGAGGGCTTCAAGGAGGCTGTGCTGTAAGTCTTCAGTGCTTTTCTGTCTCCCTCTGGTGTGCCTATGGACCCCATGGAGCCACAGAGGCCTCCATGGATTACCACCAATGAGTCCTTCCAGAAGCAGGAACTTGATGTAGTAGCCCAATGGTAGTTGCCCATTCTCTGTGGTGTATAGGTTGCGCTTCCCTCCTGGGTATATTCTAAGGTGAGGAATCTCCGATAGAGAACATAGATAAAGTAATCAGCAGAAAGTGCATTACCAAAGGTATCTTGTTCTTTATGGCCATCACTGTATCATCCATTCATATGTTGTGTAAGTTTCCAGCAGTGACTCCATGGATGTAAGCAAAGTGAAAATAATTTCAGTGGCAAGTTAAAGAGTTAGGTTAAAGCCACAGATTTTGGAAAGCAAGAGATTGTATCCAACTTCTGAAATGGATAGTTGAAACGGAGGCAAATATGTAGCGTTTTACGAAAAGGAGATGATTTTATACACCAATTACATTGTGAGATTCACAAACTGATTCCCCTGCAGCCCTTTTGCTCTCCTCTCTCTTGATGCCATCTTATGATTAAGAAATGTTGCTTACGGTGTGACATTTCTGGTGCTGCATTTGTGACACATTTGAAAATGCACTCCCTTAACCAAATTCACAGTCAATATTCTAGGCAGCTGTAATTTATTTCTTCTATATTAGGGATTTGTAGTCTGAACAGATGGAAGATTTGAAAAAGATGTTCTTTGATTCTGATTTTATGTATCAAATTGTGTGTCCTGTTATGTTGCATCCATAAGTATGTGACATAGGTCGTGTGTGTTACACCTGTGTGTGTGTTTGCTTCGGTCTCTTGAGTCTCATGAATGCAGCTGTTCAACATGACGCACATCTTACCTTTCTAATTTTGGGATCAACAGTATGAAACCTGTGTGGGTTTTAACATGGGTTTCAGGAAGCATCGGGCATGTCAAGGTCGCCTATTTCATGGGTGAGTCCCTCTTGCTGTCGTGACTAGAAAAATACCTTATGGTGCTTATGGTTCTGCACATGTGACTACATTGCTTTAAATATGAGCAGGCGGGTTGACCTGGACAGTGGAAGGGTATCGGGTGCAAACAAGAGTTTAGTTGTTTCTCATAGCAGCGCATATCAGCTGTCATTTCAACATATATTATTAATTGTTCAAAACAGTGCATAACTCAGTAAATCTCTCACACTTACACTACTGGTGAGGAAACATTGCATACGTATCCAATTCTCTGGTCATGCCTGAAGTTTTAATCAGAGGCCATGCATTCCACTCTTTATGTATGTCGTCCTGTGTTCTTGGAATGGAAGACATAAAATTCACTCTGGAAACATTCCATGTGACATTGACTTTTCTGGACTAAGGCCGGTTCCATCTCATCTTATGCAAACCTGGGTGCTTTTGTCATCATGACATTGTTACCATTACCTCAAACACAATGCAATGGCTCCAGTATCCATCTCAAAGCGGCATGAACTGTGGATCTTTGATTTGTTTGGTCTTGTCTAGAAGCAGCTTTTTCTGTCTTACCAGCCTCATGTTTCCCAAGTAAATACGTGCATATAAAAAATAAAGAGGCTTTCGGTGAGTCCCTTCATACATTATACAAGTGACCTTCCCATTTTGTTTCCACCCACCACAGCATACAGGATTAGGCAATTGATCAGCCCATTTCATCCACTGGCACCCTGGCACCCTTGCACTGTGATTGGTGGCATTTTTCCTGATCACGCTCAGTTGTCTGAAAAGGAGTATGCTTCAATGCCAGGCCTGATATGCCTGAGAGGCGTGCCCACTTCTTTATGTTTATAATTTTTTGTACATATTTGGCAATTTTTTTTGCACATTGAATATGTTTGGCAAAAAATCTTGTGCACGGTGAAATAGAAGAATGCATTTTTCCATTCAACTGATAGAAAATATTTTTTATAACCCATTAGTGATGCGGACTCGTCCATGCGGAGGACGTTTTGCTGATGGAAAGTGTGGCCACATACACGATTTGAAGAAACTCAGATTCAATCAATCAATCAATCATGTCACTTATAAAGCGCACTACATACCCGCGAGGGTCTCAAGGCGCTGGGGGAAGAGGGGGGTGGTGCTGCTACTGATCGAAGAGCCAGGTCTTGAGGAGTCTTCTGAAGGCCAGTAGGTCTTGGGTCTGTCGGAGGTTGGTGGGGAGGGTGTTCCAGGTCTTGGCGGCGAGGTGGGAGAAGGATCTGCCACCGGCGGTCGTTTTCCGGATGCGGGGGACTGTGGCGAGGGCGAGGCTGGTCGAGCGGAGCTGGCGGGTGGGGGTGTAGAAGCTGAGTCGTCTGTTGAGGTAGGCTGGTCCGGAGTTGTGGAGTGCTTTGTGTGCGTGGGTGAGGAGCTTGAAGGTTATCCTCTTGTTGACAGGGAGCCAGTGCAGGTCTCTCAGGTGGGGTGTGATGTGGCTGCCGAGGATAAGACGTGCAGAGGCGTTCTGGATGCGTTGCAGCCGTCTCAGGAGCTTAGCCGTCGTTCCTGCGTAGAGGGCGTTTCCGTAGTCCAGCCTGCTGGTGACGAGGGCCTGGGTGACTGTTTTTCTTGTTTCGGTGGGGATCCACTTGAAGATCCTGCAGAGCATTCGGAGGATGTTGAAGCAGGATGAGGAAACAGCGTTGACCTGCTTAGTCATGGAGAGGGTGGGGTCGAGGATGACCCCTAGGTTGCGTACGTGGTCGGTGGGTGGCGGGGCTGTTCCCAGTGATGTTGGCCACCAGGAGTCGTCCCAGGCTGAAGGGTTGGAACCAAGGATGAGGACCTCCGTCTTGTCCGAGTTCAGCTTCAGGCGGCTGGTCCTCATCCATTCGGCGACGGCCTTCATTCCTTCGTGGAGGTGGGCTTTGGCGGTGTGGGGGTCTTTGGTGAGGGAGAGGATCAGCTGGGTGTCGTCGGCGTAGGAGATGATGTTGAGGTTGTGCTGTCGGGCGACGTGGGCGAGGGGTGCCATGTAGATGTTGAACAGCGTTGGGCTGAGGGAGGAGCCTTGGGGTACGCCGCAGATGATCTTGGTGGCCTTGGATCGGAAGGGGGCGAGGCGGACGCTTTGTGTTCTGCCGGAAAGGAAGGATGTGGTCCAGTCCAGGGCCTTCTCTTGGATCCCGGCGTCGTGAAGGCGTGTTCGTAGTGTGTGGTGGCAGACCGTGTCGAAGGCGGCTGATAGGTCCAGGAGGATGAGGGCTGCTGTTTCTCTGTTGTCTAGCAGGGTCCTGATGTCATCGGTGGCGGCGATGAGGGCGGTTTCGGTGCTGTGGTTGCTGCGGAAGCCGGACTGGGAAGGGTCCAGGATGTTGTTCTCCTCGAGGTAGCGGGTCAGTTGTTTGTTGACGATTTTCTCGGTGACCTTCGCGGGGAACGGGAGCAGAGAGATGGGTCGGAAGTTCTTGAGGTCCTTGGGGTCTGCCTTGGGTTTCTTGAGTAAGGCGGTGAACTCGGCGTGCTTCCAGCTTTCCGGGAAGGTTGCTGTCTCGAAGGAGATGTTGATTATTTTCCGGAGATGGGGCGCGATGGCTGTACTGGCTTTGTTGAAGATGTGGTGAGGGCACGGGTCTAGCGGTGAACCGGAGTGGATGGTGTTCATGATCTCGCTGGTGTCAGATTGTGATCAGATTGTGACGCAATTGCTTTCCCTGGTGTGGAAGCTGCGGTTAATAATCTGCAAGTGGGGTGCTTCCAGCAGCCTTACTCTAGGTCAGGCTGACACAGATGGTTTAATTCTGACTTGCTCATGGTCAATCTAATTTCCAGTAATATGGCTGTTTCACGAAATTGTTGTTAAAGACTTATGTACCCTACATGAAATGTTTATAGTATAAAATCACTAGTATACCCATCCTGTCCTGCCTGCATAAACCTACGTCCTATTTCAAAGAAACTATCGTCCAGTGCAGAACAGCGCTGATCTGTGCCGACACAGGCATTGTTTATGCAAGCAGGGTGGGGCAAAGGTATTTAGAAGACCGTTTTTCATGCTCGCGCCTCCTTGTATTAACTAACATGACGGCCGGCGTGAGATTTCTGGGCAGGCGCGTAAAGCTTGTAGCTGTAGCTCTATAGTTCTCCATACTTCATACAATCATGTTATGCATTCATTCGCTATTCAGCCAGTCCATATCATCATTCCCCAGTGTGTCTCATTTCTGTTGAGTTTTCCGCCGCAAGCATCTTGCCAGCTTTCGATTAACGTCAATGCTATTTTCGCCGCTCAAAACTCAACCTGGTCTGTCATAATCCAGATGACTGCTCAGTGACCACTTTCCCAACCAATGACGTTATCAGCACTCACAATGCGGTCAGCTTGCTCCCGGCCACATAGCTAGCGTGCACACACCCTCTCCGTTTCCCACATCGGGCCTGACTCATCGGGCGCACTCAGTGTGAGTCATCCGTCGTTTCTCGTCGTCTGAGGGAGTCAGGTTTGAAAGCTGTCTGTGCTACCCTAGACTGCCACACCTTCCCCAGTGGCCATCGATGGAGGGTGTGGCCATGGATTCCGTAGACTGGCAAATGCACTACAACATACGTGCTGGTTTCACATTTTGTACTGAAGCCTGGACATAGTTTAGCTGTACTTTGCTTGAACATGTGTTAAAACGCAATACAGAAGTGCCCTACGCTTGTAACGCTGTAGTGAATTTTCAGAATACCGAAAGTTGATGGCCCTGTTCTAATCTGATTCTTGGCTTGAATCAGGCACCAGAACACTCTTTGACCATAGCCCTAGCTATGGATGCTGGTAAAGATGGGCAGCATCAGGCCGGCGATCCTGAACTGGCGACTAAGAAGTGGAGGTCATTTAGGACCCTCTGTTTAGGTCAATTGTGGGTGAACACATTGATCACTACTTTCAGGAAATTAAAGGCCCAGCTCCTGACCCTGCTTTTGAATGGGGGGCATTCAAGGTGGTGTTAACTAGGGTGTGCCTCAAAACTACCTATGGAGTAAAAGTGGTGTTAAATCGCAAAACTGGCTGGCCTTGAGGAGAGATGTGGGCACTTGAACCACAAGTGGTTTCAGACCTTAATGCCCACAACAGTGTCCAAAGGGCTGGTCTGACAGGTCAATGTGAGGGCCGTTTTTTTGGCTGTTTGTGGGCCTGCTGTATGATTTGCTGGGTCTGTTTTCACAGTTGATTTCCCAGTGACATCCCTGAAATTAAAAGAAATATCGGCCACTTTTTTGCTATCTAATTCACTAATTTTGGCCATCTTAATTTTGGTTCCTGGGGCTTATTTTTATGTCCCAGTCTGACCTTGATAACTGTCAGAACACTTTGGCCCCCATTACGAGTTGCCCATGGTGGATGTCTCCAGGAGCAACTGCGGGTAACAGCAGTGTTCACACCAGGCTTCCAGCACACACCCCTGCATCACACTCCCTCATAACTTCAGAATAGCTTATCATGATCACTTGACAGATCAGGTCAATGCGTGAATCCCATATATGTTTAGCCAATCCCAAACAATTGCTGTGAGCAGGGATGGACGTTCGATATTGGACACCTTGGACCGCCCTCTCTTCTGCTCTATTCACCTGTCGAACTGCCAACCATCACACATAGACCTACCATGCCACCCTTCATGCTGCAGTCATGTAAAGCACAGCATTCAAATGTAACATACAGTCAATGAAGCTTAAAAGTGAGGTTTGCTGCCCCACAATAAATGTGTGATGCACAGGTGTGTGTCATGAGAAGCGGTAGCCAAGCTACATAGTGACTTCACAACAGTATAGCAGTGATAGCGATGTGTTTAAGCCTAGAGTGCCAACGAGTCGCTGACAGTAACAGCACCCATGCCAGTCTGAGTGCACATTAAAAGCACACAGCTTGAGGATGTACACAACACAAATCCTGCGAACGTGTGCCTTTCTGTATGAAGGCAACCCGTAGCCAAATGCGTGAATCACAGTACGAAATAACCTACACCCACAGAACCTCATCACTGCCTTCCGTGGCTTGCATTTGCCAGTTAAATGAGCCATTAGACCACTATTTCACAACCCATTCAAGTCTCAAAGTCTTGACATTGTCCATGACTTACGTTTTACTTGTACAATTTATTTCTCCTTCATGGACAGCCTTTGTGCTTTCAACTTTTTACCCTTTCTTTGTACATCGTCTATTGTTCCTATCTGTTCCTCTGAACTTTCTCCCTCCCTTCCTGGTCAGAATACTTATGCCGTCTTTTTAGGTCTCGCCTAGGCAGCGCTTGTGCTGTCTCGTTGAGACATGCAGTATATACTATAGCGTGGAAGCTTTCTAGAAGCTCCGCCCACTCTCCGCCCATCGTTTTGATTGGCTTACATCCTAAATGCTGCCTTCTGATTGGTTTTAGGCTTGTTAATCCCGCCTCCTGACGGCCATGTTGTCATTTGTATCCTTCCCTGGCTATTGGCCCCTTTACTCCAACACTATTTTCTGCCCTGCGTTCCCCCCACCCCTCCCGCAGTTCGTCACTACTCGCCCTCCCATCACCCCCTCCACTCCCATTCGTGCCTTCTTAAACGCTCGCACTCCCATTTCTAATGCAATACGTCTCGCGTAAATGCGAGTCGTATTGCATTGCAAATGCTTGTTTTAAAGTAGTGCAGTTTGTGCCACTCTGTGAGCGGGAGCCCACTCCGCATCGTGATTGAGCGGGAGCCCACCCCGCATTCTGTGTTCCTTGAGGCGGGAGCCCACCCCGCAGTTGTGCTCAGTTAAAGGCGGGAGCCTACCCCGCACTTCGGAGCCAGAGAACGCAGCGCGACCAGGAAGTCAGGCTCCCGTGCCTGGTTGTAGGTGGGGCCCGAAAAGGAAGTGCAAAGACCGGAAGCTGGTGACAAACTTTCTGTTCACCGGTGCATATTGCTGTCACCGGTGCAGTGTGTATGTGATACGGCCCCTGGGGTTTGTAGCAGCTCTCCCCTTGCGCTGCAAAAATGCGGGTGTGCTTCGAGCTTCAAGGCGCGGGCTGGAAGTGGTTGAAATGCAACATTCGATGGGGATGAGAGAGTCTCTGGCAGGGCAGTGGGCAGGGCCACGGCTTCTCTTACCTGCACTCGGGTTACCTGCCAAGCCGCACATCCTCCTCGGTGTGTGTGCAGTGCTCGCTTCTGCCTGTGACCGGGTGTCCCAGCATCTGCTGCCTGGGGGACGTGCGAGGCTGCGTGGCCCAAAAGCCGTCGCCGCTTCCTCGTTGCGGTAGGTTCGAGGCAAAGTTACGGAGCAGCAGGGGCACGGTGAAACCATCCTCCTCGGCAGACTAGACAGAATTGTTTCTCGGTTACCGGTTAATGATTGCACGGCTTCAGAGGCACAATGGCCTGCCTCCTTCTGAGTGATGTGATCCTCTGCTCATGGGAACTGTGACAGGGAGACCTGGAAACTGACCTTGCGCAAATATTTGGACCTGAACATCTGGAAAGAAGCACGATCCTACGAGGGGACATCCAGGTATTGTACTGTGATGCTGAACTGAGAGCACAATGAGACAGTGTGGCAGTGCTTTAAGTGGGCCTGGTCCTGCGGGTGCTCAGCACCGGCAGTTCTAAAAAGCAGGTGCTGAGACAGGTCTGTATCGGGCTCTCTATTTTTGCCTTCAGGGTGAAAAAAAATCTTAACTGCAGCAGTACCACCCTTCACTGCCTTTGAGGTAACTTCAAAGAGACTCCTTATAGTTCTTTCACAGTCTCATCATTTCAGAACTGAAGCATTTTCAATATTAAATACAACAAAGCCATACTTGTTGCTTATTTATCTTACGCAACTAACCCTGGGGGCTGCAAAGCCCTGTTCTAACCCATGCATTGATGTCTGGCACCCTCTTCTGACATACGAAGATGGCAAACGGTGGCAACAACATTTTCCCTAGAAAGCAGGTGGTTACCCACAAGTGTACAAATGGAGCAATACTGCAATGGCAGGGACGTCTTGTGCACAGTCGTGTACACCGTGAACAAACGCACACATTAGTGCAAAGGGGAGAATTCATTTACTGAGAGGAGGAAGCAACAGTACAGATGGTGCAATCTCCTCCTGTGCAAGGATATTCAGAGCTCCATGTACATGTCCTGTGGTGAAGAAATGTGTACTGCGCTGCCCTACCTTTAACAGTCTTCTATAGAAAGGAGGCTTGCACTGTTTCTGCCCTACCTGCATCGGTCCTCTAAAAAAAAGAAGCTTGCACTTTTTCTGCCCTACCTGTACCTGTCCTCTATAGAAAGGAAGCTTACACAGTTTTTGACCTACGTGTACCAGTCCTCTATAGAAAGGAAGCTTGCACAGTTTCTGCCCTACCTGTACCGGTCCTCTATAGAAAGAAAGCATGTACTGTTTCTGCCCTCCCTGTACTAGTCCTCTGTAGAAAGAAAGCTTGCACTGTTTCTGCCCTACCTGTACCGGTCCTCTAAAGGAAGGAATCTTTCACTCTCTCTGTCGCACTTTCACGCTCTCTGCCAGCCCCTGTCATATTGGTTTACTTCAGGTCTTCAAGCACAGTTTCTTTTCCGTGCCCTTTTAAAAATTTCCATCCCTCAAACTCACGCTCTCCTCCTCTTCTACGGGTGTCTTCTGCGTACACAGGGGCTCCTTTATGCGACTGTGGCCTGCTCTCCCCTTCTTTCTCACACACTCTTTCTGCTCCTCTGTCTGGAGTTCATTCACCTCTTTCTGCACAAACTACCTATCCCTCTCTATCTTCCTTTTTGTCTATTATGTGCAGCTCTCACTCCTATTTGTTCACCATACCACATAATTTCACTACACAAATACACTGCACACCACACAATTCCAACCCACACAATTCCACAGCTAACAATTCCAGTTCAACCCACACAAATCCACTCCAAACCACATGCATCCACTCCACTCCAAAGCAAAACACATTGGTAAAAGGCATTGTCATTTACAATGCCAATAGCTCTAACTCTAACAAATGCGAGACCGATGCATTGCAAATGCTTGTTTCAACTTATATTTGATCCCCCATAGTTAACCACTACAGTACACTTCGACTGGCTCCCTAACTATTGTGTCTTGCCTCTGTTCTCTTGTTCTCAGTACCCCGTGCCAAAATCGGAGGAACCCCATCCTTTTTGCCATACTTTGCTCACTCACCCTTCAAATACGATAACATTTGTCTCAGATCACATATATCCCTAATACCAGTTTCCTGTAAGTGAGTACTTTTGGATTACATCTAGATTCCATTTTGCAATGAATTGTATATTTATATGTACAGCTGTTTGACAAAAGTGCTGGAAAAACTCAAATATAGGAGTTTTTAAGGTACAGGCAAAATTATGTACTGATGAGTTGTGTAGATGTAGTTTGGTGATACTGCACAGCTGTACAGATGTTTGACAGCGATGTTGGACTAGTGCCCTGTGGGTTGGTTCAGTTGATGTTTGTTGATATTTCTTTTAAATCAGTGTTCATAAATATATTTCTAGATGTTAATCATTATGCACGTGTTTTGCATTTTTTGCTGGTGCGACTGCCACATACGTGTTGTGGGTGCTTTGATGTCAGAATACTTGCACAATTCCCAAAAAGGTGGGGAGGTTTCTCAGGTCGAGAGCGCAGCTCAGCATTCAGTAGTTGGTTCAAATACTTTCATTCTACAGCCTACAACATCTGGTATTCCCAGGTGGTCTCCCATCCACGTACTAACCAGGCAAGACCCTGCTTAACTTCTGAGATCAGACATGACCAGAGGACTTCATCATCATCAATCAAGATTTGTAAAGCGTGGCTAATCACCCGCGAGGGTATTCAGGCGCTGAGGGCTGCTGCTACGCGGTTCAATTGAATAGCCAGGTCTTGAGTCCCTACCTGAACTCTGAGAGAGAGAGTGAGGTCTGGAGGTGGTAGGGGAGGTCATTCCAGGACTTGGCAGTGAGGTAGGAGAAGGAGCGTCCTCCACTGTTGCTTCAGCTGATGCGGGGGTGTGAGCAAGGGATAGGATGGCGGAATGCAGGTGTCTGGAGGGTTAGTGGAAGTTCATGCGTCGGTTGATGTATGCTGGTCCTTGATCGTGGAGGGCTTTGTAGGCATGGTTCAGCATCCTGAATTAGCATCTCTTTTGGATGGGGAGCCAGTG
This sequence comes from Calotriton arnoldi, assembly GCA_963921515.1. NCBI lineage: Eukaryota > Metazoa > Chordata > Amphibia > Caudata > Salamandridae > Calotriton > Calotriton arnoldi. The sequence goes on from CAWUFW010009567.1 coordinate 523,726, forward strand.
GAGCTTCTTGAGGTGGGGGTTGATATGGTTCCATTTGGGGAGGTCCAGGATGAGTCTGGCTTTTGCGTTCTGTATGGTCTGCAATCTCTTCAGGAGGTGATTGGTGATTCCGACGTAGAGTGCGTTGCCGTAGTCCATCCAGCTGGTGATTAGGGCGTGGGTGATGGTTCTTCTTGTGTTGACAGGGAGGCATTTGAAGATTTTCCAGAGCATGTGAAGAGTGAGGAAGCAGGCTGACCAGACTGCGTTGATCTGGCCTTTCATGGTGAGTGTGAAAGACTCACTTGAGTTTCCGCAGGATTGAGCAGAGGGCTTACTGCATGGGTCAAGACTAATATGCATTGCACTATTTCTCCTATCCCCCATAATTGTGGCCTGGTACAAGCTTTTCATTTGTGTTGGACAAGGAAATTTAGTGTTATTATTATAAATTTTTACAATGACAATTTTAATGATAAGAACAATCATTCACTTCAGTTCACTTTTTGAATTCATAGGTGAACTTGATAAAAAATACGCTGAGAAGGGAAAAGGAATCCATTTGATTGTGGCAGGAGATTGGGGAATATTGCCCTTGGTAAGGATATAAATTTGTTTGAGCCTGCTTGGACAGAAGGGACAGCACAAGCAGTGGATCAAAGAGGTAGTGTGCTATATTCCCATTTGGTATATTATGTCTTTGTGATGCTATTGAGGTGGTGACTCCCCCACAATCTAAGATTGTCACTTACATAGGGGCAGGGTGGGCCACCACTATAGATGGGATTTTTGTTACACGGCATTCTCTGAAACAGGTAATTGATGGATCATTTCAATACAGTTTTTAGTGACAATAATGCCCTGTTAATCACCCTACAGGGGTTTGATGATGGCGCTAAGAAAACCAAGGACCAAGGGAGAAGATTAGCCTAGTGCTCTGCTATATTGGTTGAGCTCTTAAGGAAACTCTATGCTAACCACTTGGCTCTGATATATTTTTGTCTTAGTTCTGAATGGGATTACCTGAGAGGAACTCAGGCTTTTGTTAGATTGGGAGTCGTAATTATGGAAGTGCTTCTGAAGCTACAGAGGTCTAGGGATGACATCCAGCCCCGTGATTTGATGACACTTGTAGTTTAGATAATAAACATCTTTTGGAAGCACTGCATGCCAACACTAAAGATAGGGGATTGGTTACCAACTGTTGGAGGGTATATAAGCAGGCACTACGGAGAAGAAAACTAGATGCACTGGCTGATATTTAGCACAACCATATTTCATCTTGTAAAACCTGAAATACCAGTTTGTTCCTGCATGTAGTCAATGGTAAGCTGTACACAAGTGGCAATAACTGTATCTGTGCCAATATAGGCCCTGATCAATGGGTGGGGCATTTTTCACGAAATATATAATTGCTATTGGGGCTTTAACAAATAGACCTGCTAATAAAGTCCCTGGGCAGGATGGAGTCCCTGTGAATCTGTATAAGGCTAATCTAGAATGTTAGTCACCTTTACTTGCTAATTTCATAATTCCTGCTTGTGAACCCAGTTGCCCTTATTCTAGGCACTGTGTGACTATTATACCTATTTTTAAAAAGGGTAGCTGATCAAGTCCTAGCTGCTATTGACCTATCTTACTGCTGGATTCTGTCATGAAGATTATGGGTAGGATGGTGCTCGATCGCTTAACAACCTGGATGGATGAGAACCAAGTTTTATCTAGGGTGCAGTTTGGATTCCAGGAGGGACCAGGTACAATGGAACAATGTCTTAACCTTCATCTTTTCATCAGCAAGTACACGATCGCAAAGCACAGTTCCATCCACCTGTCCTTCATGGGTCTCTCCTGTGCCTTTGCTAGTGTAATGAGGTCCAAGCCATGGAAGATTTTAGAGTTTTTAAGGGTTGATAAGTGTATTGTTACTTGTTTAGGCACTCTCTACTGTTACCTGAAAGCCTCAGTCAGATATGGGATGAATGGCAAATGCACAGAGTCTATTAAGCTGTCGTGGGGGGTCTCTTGGGGGTTTGGCAGGGTTGTTTGCTTGCCCCTGTGCGGTTTTTGCAGTACATTAACAGGCTTGAAGCAGCTTTAATTAAGCAGGGTTGGGAAATATGCACAGTTAAGAACAAAGCAGTGCCCGTATTATTATATGCAGATGATCCTGCATTGCTGGTGAGAACCTCTAAAGGGCTCAGACGTCTATTGGATACATTTGTTGATTTTATGACTCAACTGACCCGCAAAACTAACTTGACAAAAACCTTTGTTATGGCGTGTGGGCCTAGAAATCATGATTCTCGCTGTTTGGCCATAAAGGGTAAGCACATTGTCAGAAGACATGAGTTCCTCATATTGGGTTGTAACTTTTGACTCGCAGGGATCCTGGGCACTGTGCCTGTCAAAAAGGATACTGAGATTCTCAAAGCTGTAGGGTTTATGTTTAATCTGGCATCCTCAATTGAAAGGAAACCTGTCAGCCCACTTTTAGAAGTTTATAAGAGAAAGTGGTCACCAGTTTTAAGTTATGGCGCAGGAGTGTGGGGATGCAAGTATCTGAGGGTTCTGCAGACCGAGGAAAACAGGGTCTGCAGATGCATTGTGGGCCTCCCAGCTAGCTGTCCGGCATATGAGATTCAAGAGGAGCAGTGTCTTGCGTATGTTGAAGATTATATTAACCTTGCCCTTCTGTTGTTATGGTGCCCAATTTGGTGTAACTTGCAGGCCACCTTCAATAGTGAGGTCATTTAGGACTGTTTGTCTGGTGACCTGGGGTGCCAGATCCCATGGCTCTCTTACACCCATCAAACTGCCAGTAAGTTGGGTAGGCCATCAATCTTCTCTAATCCCATGGCATTGAATTCCAGAGAAAAAGTGTGGCTGAAAAAAACCCAAAATAGCCACGAACAGGGAAGCTAGGGAAGTTGTGGAATTAGCCAAGACAACAAATATTGAACATCTTGAGATGTGCGCAACTTTGGGTGTGGAGCCGTATTTGGACAGATGGGATCAGACTTAATTAACTGACCAATTTCATGTTTACAATCTTTATAAGTTATTTAATGCTTCCCACTGGACCAGTTTGATCAGTCAGCTATTAAGAAATGTCCCAGGGATGAGCACTCTGTACAAACCTTGCAGAACTTTACTTTTTTTCTGTAAATTGTATTGTGTATATACCATAAGATTTTTAATCCCTGTACTGAGAATTGGTTTTGTTACATGTAAGCCATGACACTACAATTTTATCAACACCTCAGTTCACCTCTTGTGTCTTTTAGGGTTTCTCCTTTCTTAAAATCTGTCTTGTGCCACAGAAAGAAACTCTTGTTTTAACTTTTTACTGTAATTTTTAATGCCTGTTTATATATGAATGAATGATTGGTATTGGGTGATGCTTTCATACTTAATATATATGTATTTATTGTGTGCTTTTATGATTGTTTTTAAATTACTGAATAAAGCTTATTCTTTCAAATACTTTCACCATCCATCCTCCAACGCAGTTCTCATTTCCAGCTGATTGCTGGTTCCTCTTCCAAGATGTTCTTCATTAGTCTTTTATCTTCCTGAAATTACATGAAGCCAGCTCATCAGACACTTGAAAATGTTTCGAAAGCTAAGGTGCACAGGGAAGCCGGGTCCAGGCCTCAGTTCATCCAGAGGCAGACAGTAGGCAGCAAGCCAAGCCTAGATACTCTATTTGGTCTTATTGTCGATAAAATGAGTACCATTGAGTTGGGTAACAATAAACATCTGTTATTCAGCACCAAGATGCCTCCGGGTGAACGTGCGCTTTACAAATACACGTTATGTTATGTTATTGTCTCTTTGAAGTGTAGTAGTGTTCTGAGGGCAGGTGACTGAGGGCAACATCTAATTCAATCCAGAAAAAGTCTCATTGTCCACCTAGCCTTCTTTTTTTGTTCATAATATTTTATTACATTTTTGATAAAAGAGAACATACCAAAAAGAGCTCTGAAAAGGTACAAATAGATATCAAGTAAAACAATATGTAAGTAAATAAACATTAAATATTATAAATAACACTGTAAGAGAAATGAAAAAGGGACAAATTCACAAATCTATAAATTTATAGAGCTACTAAAGTTAAATGTTAAACCTATACATAGAACTTTAATACCTACAATAACACTTATTTAATGATTTAAACCTAGATAACCATCAATTGGTTTCCAAAACATTTGATAAATCGGAGTATTATGAATGATACCAGATAACGTCAAATTAGCACCTCTCCTAGTAAACGTTAGCCAAGCCCACCGCGCATGAACTAATAATAATGAGGCATTTTTCCAATTAGTAGTAATTGATTTTAAAGCTGCAGATATTAAGACATTAAAAAGTTTGTTGTTCATTAGAGACATTTTAGTGGAGAGTGAAGAGAATTTACAAATTACTATAGTACATGATAAAGTATCTGTGACATTCAATATTTGAGTAATAACATGCCAAACTTCATTCCAGAACTTCGTAACAATATGACAATCATATAACATATGTCTTATCGAGCCTGTATTTAAAAAGCAGTACCAACAAGTAGACAAATTTAAAGGTTTTGCATTATATAATTTTAAGGGGGTCCATAGACAATTAAAAAGTATAAAGGAATTAGTTTGATATAAAGATACAGGCAACCAACCCGAGAAAGAATTCAGCCAAATTTTCCTCCATATATCAAAAGATAACAATAAGCCTAATTCTTTATTCCAAAACGTAGGAAGAAAATTGATATTACCCCCATTAGAATTATTCCATTTTTTATATAACAATGACACTACATGGGTTGAAGAAGCTATTGTTTGAAGATACAATTCCAAATTAGAAGAAGCAATTAAAGGAAAGTCATTGGGGAATGAATCAAGAATAGAGTTACATAACAATTCATATTTATAAATATCTGACGGTTGCAAATTAAATCTTTGTTGTAATTCATCAAAATTTAAAAAGGCATTATTATTGTAAATATCTTTTAAATAAAAAAATACCAGATTTAATCCATGAAAGCCAAAAATTTGTGAGGCGAGCTAATTTTAATAATGGATTATGCCACAATGTTAAATTTAATGTATGCGAAATAGAACACTGGAAAACAGAATCCAAATCATGTAATATCAATTTTGTAGATTTCAACATTACTGATTTCTTTAACAAAGCAGAAGAATTGGACATTGTAAGTAAAGCAGGTAAAAGAAATGGTGAAATTAAATTTTGTTCAATGCGAAGCCATGAAGGTGAATTATTAGGTTTGATATGCTGAAACCATAAAGTACTTTGTTTTAAAATGAAAGCTTTATGATAAACAAGGAAATCCGGTAAACCAAACCCGCCATTGTTTTCAGACAATTTCATTTTTTATAACTGAACCGAGGAGATTTGTTATTCCAAATAAATTTTGAGAAATATTTGTCAACGATTTTATAACATTTAAGAGGGAGTTGAATAGGTATAATTGAAAAAAGATAGAAAAGTTTTGGAGCCATAATCATTTTAATTGCATCTATTCTTCCCCACCAAGATAAACACAAAGTGGACCATTTTTTAAACATATCTTTAATATAAGCCAAAGTAGATTCAAAATTCAATGACAGAGATTGTTTTATGGTGCTAACAAATAATATGCCTAGATATTTAAGATTATCTTTTTGCCAAACAATTTCTTTATTGGTAAGCATATCAGACAAACAATGAACATTTAAGGGGAAAAAATCAGTTTTGTTAGTGTTAAGCTTATAACCTGTGATCTTAGAATACATAAGAATTAACTCAATAATGGAGGGATAGAAGATTCTGGATTAGCAATATAAAAGGGAATATCATCAGCATATGCTGACATTTTAATAGGGACTTTGTTTATCAGAAGACATTCGATTTCTACACAATTTCTAATATCGATTAATAAGGGTTCAATTGCAAAAAGAAAAAGCAAAGGAGATAATGGGCAACCTTGCCTAGTTCCCCTAAAAAGAACAAATTTAGGGAAAAGTCGACCATTAATAAAAAGTTTGCGAGACGGACTGGAGTATAATGTACCAAAACTGAAATCAGACAAGGTGCGAAAAAGGTATTGCCAATGTATTTTATCAAAAGCCTTTTCTGCATCTAAGGCCAGAACACCTGCTGGAAAAGGCAGTAATGATCCAGCATCAATTGCATGAAATAATAATCTAGTATTATTTGTCGAATCCCTGTTTCTCATAAAGCCAGACTGGTCCCCATGTATAATATGAGGAAGCACAAGAGCTAATCTAGTTGCAATAATTTTAGTATAAAGTTTACAATCTTGATTTATTTAAGAAATAGGGTGATAATTTGTAACAAAAGAAGGGTCTTTATCAGGTTTTGGGAGGACTATTATCAACAATTCAGAGAACGACCGAAGTAGATCCAGTACTACTAAAATTAGAAAACAATGAAAGCAAGAACGATGAAAGGTGAGGTGAAAATTCATTATAATATTACGCAGCAAAACCATTTGGGCCTGGAGATTTATGTAACTTCAGAGATTTAATTGCTGAAAGTATTTCATCTATAGTAAATGGAAGATACAATTTAGTTCGGTCTGCTAGCGAAATTTTAGATAAGCCACATCCTTCCAAAAATGTATCAATATGCAATGTATCATTAGGAGGTGGTTTGTTATTTAAGTCAGAATAATATTTAATTAACTCATTAATTATGACTTCGTGGGATAAAGCAATTGAATCATTTGGAGTGTGAATAGCATTAATTTGATTTTTATCTTTTTTAATATGGAGATAGTTAGCCAGGAGTCTACCAGATCTATTAGCACTAAAACAAAATGTAGCTTTGTTATTAGAGATTTGTATGCCTCCTCTATTGCTTAATATAGAGTTAAATTCATAACGAAGGTTTTGCAATTGTACCTTATATTTAAATATTATTAGAAGTAATATATAGACGTTCATATTTAGCTATTTGTTTATCCAAATCTTAAATTATAGAATTAAAAGATTTGTTATAATGTGCCATAATAGATATAGTTTCTCCTCTGATATATGATTTAAATGCGTTCCATCGATTAATAATAGACATAGAACCTTCAGGATTAAATGAAATATAATCATGAATTGCAGGCAAAATCTTTGGCTTATTTTTCTCATTAAGAGCAATATTGGTATTCATGCACCATCGACCTTGAACATTCTGACGGGAGTTGAAACATAAAATGCATGATATGAGTGCATGGTCAGAAATATTTATATTCGGAATAGTGGGATTAAAAATCGAGAATATTAGACCACGAGATATTAATAAATAATCAAGTCGAGAATAAGAATTATGTATGTTAGAAAAAAAAGTAAACTGCTTCTCTGTAGGATTATGTAGACGCCAAACATCTACCATTTTGGTAGTTCTAAAGAAGGATTTAAGAGTGAAAAAAGCTTTAGGAGGTCAGTATTTGGTTTGGGAAATCCTATCCAACAATGGATCACAAATAAGATTAAAACCACCTCCAATAATAAGAGGAACATTACCCAATTTTAGTACACCTAGCCTACTTTTACTGTAGTTCATGTGCTGTACTGCAGTTATATCCTAGAATACTCCATTCTATGTGTCTGCCGCAATGGAATGACCACTCTGTCAGTGTGGAGAGCCTTCACTCAGATACTGCCCTATATAAATCAAAAACTCCGCTGGGAAACACTGGCTGGTTCTGAGGCCAGGTCTCTGCCCTCAATTGTGAAAAGAGACAGGCTGGCTGTGACAAAGTAGCTTCAAAGGCACTCCTGACACTACTGCACTGTTTACCATATCCATACCACTTTGGAAGATTATAGGTATAGGCAGGTCTTTGTTATGGCAATCTTCTGTTCCTTTTCACTCCCCTCTTCCACATTCCAAAATAAGTAGCCACCAACTACGCCTTCCTGTCTTCCTACCAAGAGGCCTAGGCCTACTGTATGTTTCCCGGAAGAGTCTTTCACACTTCAACAAAGAGCTAACTACTGATACTGGAGAAGAGAAAAGCTGGTCAGAGCTGAATTCGTTTCAGTTGAGGCTTACAAGAAGAAGCAAGCACATTTATTTTAATAAAATCATCTTAGCATCATATTTAACACAAGTTTGTTTACCAGTGAATTTAATGTTGCATAAATATTCCAAAGGCAATCACACCCTACGCTGCCAAGAGGAGAATTGTGTGTCCTTTCCTTAAAGACAAATCCCCTTCTATATAGTAGGCACATCCTACTTGAGAACATTATGTATCCAGACTTTACAGGCTTCAGGGCACTCCTTCTGGGTGACTTAGGTAATATAAAGAGTAGGGTCATGTCGAAAACAGTTCCCCTTGTCATGTAGCTGCTGCAGATTTGCTCACAGACATTCAGAACTACAATGAGAAGCCTGACACCAAGCTTGTATCGTCACTCATATGGGCCATGTAAATCCACACTGGAGTCCACATGCTGTTTCCATACTACTGTATGTTAGAAATTGGTTTTCTGGTTGGCAGAGATATGCACCCTGTCCAAGCAGAAACCACAATCCTAGTCAAGGTAAGTCAGATACACACCATAAATTAACCTGTGCTCACTCTCTGGTAGCTTGGTACAGAGCAGGCTGGCTTAACTTAAGAGACAATGTGTAAAGTATTTGTGCAACACTTCAAACAGTAACACAATGAAAACTCAGCAAAAAGACTCCACACCAGTTTAGAAAAATAGATCATGATTTTATAAATAAAACAAGGCCAAAACCACAAAAACCCAATTAGTGGAAGTCAAGATTTTAGGGACGGATGAAGAATTCCGCTCTGCTGGCGGAATTCACAGAGTTTTGCCCACTCTGCGCGGAGTGCAGAGTTTTGAAAAACTCAGCGAAGTGACGCAGAGCGAGGTTTTTCACTCATGCAGCTCGCCAACATTAAGTTGGTGAGTGAGATAAATCGCGTGCTAGACCACCTCTCGGCGGGATTTCTAAATGCAGGAGGTTGCGACAGGTCACTACCGCTCGTGTTGAGAAAGCTGCCGCTCGCGTTGAGGAAGCTGCAGCTCGAGTAGAAAATCTACTTGAGTAGCAGAAAGAAGCAGCACCCTCTGACTCTCATTGCGATGCCGTTTGTGCTGGTTTTAAAGCATGAGAGAAACTCTTGGTGCAAAAAATCAGCACAAACAGTGCGATGTACCAGACTCCGTGCTCGTGGAACCCCACGTAGCGGGGCAGAGGTTTTTCGGCAATTCGCGGAGTTCCACATACCGTGACACCACAAACTCTGCCCAGGCCTATTGAATATATGAATTTTCAAAGAATAAAAGTTAAAAAAGCGCTTAGAAGCAATAAGCACCAATAAGGGTTATCTGGTCGCGCTGGACTGGGGCAAAGTCAAGAGTTCAGGCCAACTGAAATGGAGCGTGGGCTGGGTTCAGGAGCCATGCAAGGCCCGCTAAACAAAAGTACCTTGATCCTGATCGCAATAGTGAGATGTGGAGTGCAGCTGAGTGATGCATCGGTGTCAATCCTACAGTCGGGGTGATGCGTTGATTTTCTCCATGCAATGATGGTGATGCGCCGGTTCCGAAGACAAAGCTCCAGTTCTGAGATGTGTTGGTTCCGAAGCCGATGCGCCGGTTTTCTCCACGCAGTTGAGGGGATACATCAATTGTGTCTTACTGCAGTGGCGGAGATGCGGGGGTTCAAATGTGTCGGTTCCGATGGCGATGCGCTGGTCCCAAGTGCGATGTGCCAATTCTGTTCCCACAACAGCCTAGATTCAGCTTCACGCAGCAGAGGATGCGTTGGTTCCACTTGAGCAAGCACCTGGATCCACTTCTAATGGACCAGGCACAGAAGTAGGGGGTAAGACTTTGATATCCCTGAGTCTTAAAATAGGAGACAAGCAAGCAAGCCCTTGGAGATCACTCTGGGTTCAAGTCAAAGTCTCCAGTCCCTTCTTCAGCAGGCAGAGGGTTGAAGGCAGCAGGGCAGCACAGCAGAAAAGCAGTTCTTTGAGATCAGCAGCCAAGCAGAGTGTCAGTCCTTCTGGCAGCACAGCAGTCCTTCCTCCTGGCAGAGTTTCTTCACAGGTTTAGAAGTTTCTGATTTGGTAGGGTCAGAGACCCTGTACTTATACCAAGTTGTGTCTTTGAAGTGGAGGTGACTTCAAAGAGGGGCTTTGAAGTGCACAGAGGTCCTCCCTCCTAGCTCTGGCTCCAGACGCACTACAGGGGGGTATACAGCACCTTGTGTGGGGACAGGAAACTATCTATTCAGGTGTAAGTGTCAGCTCCTCCCTCACATCCTGCCCAGGATGATCCCTCAGGATGTGGATGGCCATTCAGTCACACATAACCTTCCTTTGTGTGTGGTTGTCTAGATGGGAATCCAGCTGTCACCCACCCCAGATGTGCATTGAATAAAGGCTGCAGGCACACAGAGCTAGGAGCAGAGTAATTCCATCTTTCTAAAAGTGGCATTTCTAAAATAGCAATGATAAATTCAACTTTGCCAGAAGAGAGGATTTATAATTACCATTTCAATTATATGAAACATGACAGAGGGAATTCCAAAAGTTAACCTATGAGAGGGGTAGGTCTCTCCATAGTGAAAAACAAATTTGGGTGTTTTTTACTACCAGGAAATGCAAAAATTAAAAGTACATGTTCAGCGCCAGGACATGTCCAGCACCCTAATCCCTATGCTGTTAGCCCCCTCAGGAAGGTGAAAGGGACAAGAATGATTAGATACGGCGCAGAAGGCGGATAGCTAGGGAGGCGGCTGACCCACAGAGAACCCAGCAGTCACCGAGGCGTTGGGAGCCATGCTGGCTGGGAAGAGGACGAGCCTGTTGTGGGCACTCACGGGTGAAGAAACCAGGGCCTCCCAATACAATGCTCAGTAAGTCCCGGATGGGGGACAAGGAGTGTGGCTGATCCAGCTGATCTTCTGCCATGACCGAGGTGGCCAAAATTGGGATATCCGAGGTGGAGTGCGGCCCCCCTTGCCGTTCCTGACCGGAGTGGACTGGCCAGACAGGGTGTGCAGGGGTTGACCAGCCCCCCACGGGATATTGGACAGTGGTGCCCGGCGGTGGTGGCTGCTGATTTGAGGGGCTTCTGGCATTGGCCCAGTGGCGAGCCTGGATTCTGGGGTAAGAATCCTTGAGCAGAGTGATTACACAGCTGTGGTCATAAGGTGAGGAGCGGTTGGACCTTATCCTTCGCGAGAGGGAAAGGAGGTGCCAAACAGATTTGCAGGTGCAGGAGACTGAGATACCATCTTATTTTCCCACTCCCTAGCCATCTGAGCCCCGCTTTCAGTGGTGCTTCAATGGGAAACTCCCTTGAAGACATCTTCCCGGGCCTGCACTGTGGCGGTGCTGGCTTTTGGCCCAGGACACCCCAAAGATGGGGGTGAGGAGAGACTCCACTTGGGCCACCAGAATGGTGAAAGATAAGGTAATGATGGACCAAGGGCACATACACAAATATGGCAAGTCGGTGGCACCCCAAGGGCTGCCCAGAGATGGGCCTCTCATCCCACGGGAAGTGATTATGTCACCAGCTATCATTCTCCAGGATAAGGACACTCACAAAGACCTAACTAACAAGAATTGGCATGGGGGTGGAGGCCTCCCTTTTATGCTACGACCTACAGAACCTCTCGGCGTGCACTACGATGGCAGAGGGCCGCATCTCCCCACTAGAAGATGTCGCAGGCACCACTAGCTCAAAAGACTGATGGAATTGATGGCACTCCTTGAATATTGTATAGTGGACGCAGAGGGCTTGCACTTAGTAGGTCTGCCAGAGGGTGCGTAGGGGCAACAGCGGGAAAAATTCTTTACCCACTGGTTTAAGGCCTAGGTCCCAGATGGGGAGCTGTCCTCTGGCTTTGTACTAGAGAGGGCTCACACGGCACCCCCCCCAAGCAACCACCTGGTGCCCCGATCCATCATCATGCCAGTATTGAACTATGCAGACAGAGATGCTATACTGTGGCAGGTCCGCCGCCTACAAGACTTCCACTGTGCAGACTCTAAAGTGATGTTCTTTCCTGACTACACTGCTGTGGTGCAGCTCATGTGTAAATTCTTCCTAGAGATTAAAAAGAAACTCAGGGCTATGGACGTTCAATATGCTCTATTCTATCCAGCTAAACTTAAGGTGATGTTCTACTGAAAACCAATATTTTTTGAGAGCCTGGAGACGGCGTGGGACTGGGCAGCTGAGAGGAAACAGCTGCTGACCTTACGGGCTGAGCCGCCGAGGCCCTGGGAGCAGACGACCTGCTTTGGGAGAGACAGCCGACGGAGGAGGCATAGCGGAGGGGGCATGAGTGGGACCAGAGGCAAGACGCCTCTGCATCGGATGGATCATGAGTACTCACAAACATTTCCCCAGGGGCCACAAAGTATTGTCTGTGGCATGCTCGAAGGCTCCACCAATGCGAGGGTGGGGGGATGAAAGGTGGGCGTAGGAGGACACAAAGCAGCCATCCCGTGATTTATGTTTGCCACCTACGCTCTATTCTCATGCACCAAGAATTAAAGTCAAAGCATTAACTTCTAATGTAAAACATGAGAGGGAAAGGTACTCATCTGGTGGCTGAATTATAAAATGTAAAACCTGGTATCAGTCCTGGCTTACCCACTTGACGAAATTGTGTGATCCTAGGCAAAGGGTTAATTTCACTTTGCCTCCTATTTCTTCATTAACACATATGAGAGCCCCTTAAAATATCAGGATACGTATGGTACAAAACCTTCTTTTCTTCCTTATGGTTACTTTACCTAATGTGTAAATAAAGAATGCCTGTTTGTTCCTGCTCTCTCAAGTGAATAGAAGCTCAGTGCTGCTGTTCACTAGAGGGCCGCGATTAATGGTCAGGAGGGCCACATGCGCCCCCCGTGCTGTACTTTGAGTATCCCTGGGATGGATCCTACTATGCATCCTGATGGGTCTGGACACCTGCTGGGCGACACATGATGCCTCCCTAAGAGCTGCATGCACCACCTGCATCCTGACACCTGCTTCCAGGATGGTTGTCTGGGGTTCCATGACTCCTGCACTGAGAAGCTGGTGTGGGGACAGTAATCTCTGCGGCATTAGCTTTTGATAATAGTTTCTTGAGTTATGTTATTGTTTCTATTTGGAAGCTTTGATCTATTGGTGACAGATGCTTCTGGACTTGAAGCATTGGGAGGGGGAGGATGGGGGTGTTTGGGGTTTAGTTTTGTTGGGCTTGTTGCACATAGGTGCTCTACTTGACTTGCGGCCCCTGCTCTGCAGACGCACAAGACCATACACCTGCCATGACTGCACCAGAGGGTGAAGCTCGCTGCAGGATAATGTCCTGGAATGCAAACATATTGTTGGACAAGGTTAAGAGGACAGCATTCCTAAGACATGGATTGGTTCCGTCAGTCCTCCTGCTCCAGGAGACCCACTTGCTTGGGGACAGGTGTTCCTTTTTGGCCTTACGGGGCTATAATCGGGTGTATCATGCTGAATTCACCAGGGGATCCAAAGGGGTGGCTACCTTGCTGCACAGAACCTTCCCCCTAGTGGTCATGGAAGTTGTCCTAGACATGTCCAAGACATGCTGGGCCGATATGTCTTGGTAAAGGGTGTAGGAAGCTGGCTCTGTATATACTATACCAAAGTGAGGTATAGTGTGCACAGAGTCCAGTGGAACCCAAAAGGTAGGCAGAGGTAAAGTAGATAGCACCTCACTCTCTATTTGGGGTAGTGTGGTTGAGCAGTAAGGCTTTATCAGAGGACAGTGTTAAGCATTTGTTGTACACACTCAGTCAGCAAATGAATTCACACACTCAAAGACTGAACTTCAGACCAATTGTTTTAGTATAAAAATATTCTTTTAGTTATTTTATTTCCTAGAACCAAGCAAGCCTGGCATAGGTAAGTGATAATTACTTTGCTGTAAATAAACAGTTGTAACACAGTTTGGATTGCAATTGTAAATGTACTTTGATGTGATTACAGTAGTGTTACTGATAATGCAGTGCTTTTCAGAATACAGTACATATACTTTGTATAGGATTTTTAGTAAAATTACAGGTAAGTTACTTTTGAGATTACTTTTCTTACACAGTGTAGTATACCTGGATACTACACTGGGACATTTCCTGTAAACAGGTAAGTAAAACCGTTTCTGTTAGTTAGTACAATTTTAAAGAATTTCTTTAGATTTTCCAACTCCACACTTAGAAACCTTTCATAGAAAAACAGTCAATGTTATCCTATGGAGGAAAATAGTGTTATCGGTTTAAAGGTAAGTACTTTGTTGTGGGAGTTGGTGTTCTGGGGTTAGACTCAGGGGTCCCCCAGGGTCAAGGATGCACTCTTGTTACACCCTCAGCGGCACTAGGGCGGCTGGGTGCAGAGTGCTGAGGCCCAGTGTTGTCCAATGGGGGATAGGGGTCCTCCGATTGGTGGCTGCTGACGAGCAGGCCACTGGGTTGTGGGAGCAAAGGTCCTCGACGTAAGCTCAGGGCAAATGGGGGTTCAGGCCAGCACAAAAGATGCACCCTCAGCGGCACTGGGGCGGCCGGGTGCAGAGTGCTGTTTTGGCATCGGAAGCCCTGTAGCTTTCAATGGGGAGTCTCCGGTTTGCAAAAGCACTGCAGGCTCGGGACGAAGGTCTTCTGGGTGCGACCACCACTTAGAGAGGTAAGTTGGGATCTTGGGGGCTGGTTAGGCACCGTCGGTTGGGCCACCCAAGGCCCTGGGGCATCGGGTGCAGGGGTGCCTTTTAGGGTCGGATCTTTTTACCAGCTTCTGGTCGCGGTTGGGGGGACCTTCCGGTTTGAGGCTGCAGGCGTCAGCTGGAGGCTTGAGGCAGGTCAGAGGTCGCCGTATCTCGGGTCAGGATCCCCAGGGGGACCTCCTCTTGGTTTTGGGCTGCTCGAACTCGGCCCGTGGGCGTTGGGTGCAGAGTGGTGCAGACCCACGGATCATTGCAGAACTGGAGTCTGTTGTTTGAACAAATCTGGTGTTCACGGGAGACAGAGTCTTTGGTATTGAAGGCAGGCAGGCAGGTCCCCCGGGTTTGTCAAGGTTGCTGGCTGCAGGACACACCGGGATTTCGCTGGAGCAGGTTCGAGGTAGGGACAGGCCGGTAGAGCTGGGGCCAAGTCAGTGGGCGTCCTCCTCTTGTTAGCTTCAGCACAGCTGTTCGGTCCTTCTTCTTCTTTTCTTCTTGCAGGTTCTTGTCTGAGGAATCAAGGTTCAGGGGTGCCCCTAAATACTAGATTTAGGGGCGTTACAGGTAGGTAAAAAGGTTGGGACCAATGGGTCCCTTCCACTGGTCCCTTCCAGTGGGACGGGGGCATAAGCCTTTTCCTGGTTGGCTGAGTGCCCCCATCTGCAAGATGGTGGGGACTGAGAGTTGTGCTTCACCTCGCCTCCCCCATCTGAGGGGTGGAGTTGGCAGAGGTGGGCACACCTCTCTTCCTCACTTTTCTTTCCCGCCGGTTCTCCCACCCAAAGTGGGGGTCAGAACCAGTGAGGACCAGTTTCTGAAAGCAGCAAGTGGCCTGGGGAAGCTCACAAAGGCGGCAAGCCTTTGAAGCTTCCCCTTCGTGGACCCTGCCCATCCTGGGGGAGGAGGCTTGGCACCTCGTCCCAGGTTGTGCAATGTTTCAGGCCCCCAACAGCAGCAGGCTCTCGACCCAGGGGTCCAGAAACATGTCTGGTGGTGGCAGCTGAATGCAGCCACTCAGCCTGGACACTAGTGGTAGGTCGTTTTTCAGGGGGCATCTCTAAGATGCCATCTGTGTGCATTTTTCATTAAATCCCACACTGGCATCAGTGTGAGTTTAATGTGCTGAGAAGTTTGATACCAAACTTCTCAGTTTTCAGTGTAGCCATTATGGTGCTGTGGAGTTTGTAATGACAAACTCCCAGCACCATATACTCTTAATGGCCAGCACTGCACTTACAATGTCTATGAATGGACTTAGACACTGTAGGGGTACAGGGCTCATGCACCTGTACCCTCACCACTGGTATAGTGCACCCAGCCAGAGGGGTGACTGATCTATGCCAGGGCAGTGGGTTGTAGGCATGGCACACAGGGATGTGTGCCATGCCGACTCTACACTTTGTTCTGCACCAAGACATGCAGCCTGCAAAGGCAGTGTGTGAGTGTAATGGTGCAGGACCTCTAAGGGTGGCACGATAAGTGCTGCAGCCCTTAGAGGTCTTCCCTGGTCACAGTGACCTGGGTACCTGTGGTAACATTTACCAGGGGCTGACCTGTGGCCAGAGATGCCAATTGGGTTTTGTTTTTAATGCAGGTTTAGGGAAAGAACATAGGCCCTGGGCACCTGATAGGCAGGAGCCCAGGCACACTCAGTCAAAGCACTTTCTCACAAAGTGCTCCCTGTTTGGAAGGCCATGGACTGTAGCCAATAAATATGTCCCCCTCACCTTGCAGGCGGACACAATGATGGAATTGACAAGGGCTATCGCTGCAACCCACGAAGAGGAACTTAGAGTTGGGGGTGACTTCAATGATGTCTTGCACCCACACATAGACACACGGGATGGGTGCGAGAGAGGTGACAAACATCCCTGGCTTCCTGGGCCAACTTGCTGGGTCCTAATGATGTATGGAGGACGTGTAACCCAGCTGCAGAGGAATACACGCAGTACTCTCACCCTCATAAGTCACAATCGTGATTAGATTATTTCTTTCTCTCCTCCTCAGATAGCATTAAGGTGACCTGGGATAGGATCCATCCAAGGGTACTGTCTGACCACTCGCCCATCAAGATTGAGTTGGGGATGTGAACACGTAGGCTGGATTCCTACTGAGCCCTGCCTACAGGGTGTTGAAAAACAGTGAATTTCAGGAATATGTAGAGGACGAATTTGATTTTTATTTCAAGATTAACTCGACCCCAGGAATATCCCATGTGACACCTTGGGAAGCCATGAAAGTAGTCCTACAGGGAAAGATAATCTCCTTTCTAGCCGACAGGAAGAGAGAAATGGAGCATGAAACTCTGGCATTGGAAAGAAAACTGGGGGAGCTTGAAATACTCTATGCCCAGTCAAGGCAGGGGGATGACCTCTGTCCACAGGTGAGGAGAAGGGTTCCCTATGGGTCAGTTCAGTGGCCCATGAGAGTATAGGCAGGGATCCAACTGGGTTCAGAGAGGCATAGAACTGGCAAGTGCCTCTGCAGTATCTTCCTCCTCCTCTTTTTCTGACCTTGATTTTTATTGGATTTAGGACTCTGAGCACTTTACCACTGCTAATCAGTGCTAAAGTGCATGTGCTTCTCCCCTAAACATGGTTTAATTGACTTATCCACAACTGGTATACTTGATTTACCTGTAAATCCCTAGTAGAGTGCACTACCTGTGCCTAGGGCCAGTAAATTAAATGCTAGTAGTGGTACTGCAGCATTGATTGTGCCACTCACACAAGTAACCCTATAAATCATGTCTTAGGCCTTCCACTGCAGGTCCTGTGTGTGCAGGTTACACTGCCATGTCAAATTGCCATTTAATACCCCTTGCCAAGCCTTAAACTCCCCTTTTAATATATATGTTACCCCTAAAGTAGGGCCTAGGTAGCCCATAGTACAGGGTGCTGTGTAAATAACATTTAGGACATGTACTTTCAAGTTTTACATGTCCTGGTAGTGAAAAATACCTAAATTCATTTTTCACTACTGGGAGGCCTACCCCTCTCATAGGTTAACATTGTGAATTTCTTAATACACTTTCAAGCTGTAATTCCTGATTGAGAACGAGTAGCTCTGCCACGTTAATATAGTTGGAAAGGTTATGAATAATCATCTTTGCTGGCAAAGTTGGATTTAACATTACTATTTTAGAGATGCCACTTGTAGAAAGATAGCAATTCTCAGCTCTTCAAGCTCTGTGTGCATGCAGCCTGCCTACAATATACATCTGGGTTGTATGACAGCTGGACTTTGTGCATTTCCTCTAGACAGCCACACACAAAGGAAGGTTAGGTGTGACTGATTGGTCGTCTGCATCCTGATGGGTCATCCTGGGCAAGATGGGAGGGAGGAGCTGACACTTACACCTGAATGGGAAGTGTCCTGTCCCCACATAAAGGGTTGCACCCCCCCTTGTAGTGAGTATGGAGACAGGGTTGGGAAGGGAGGACCTCTGTGCACTTCAAAACCCTTCTTTAAAATCACCTTCACTTCAAAGGCACAACTGGGTATAAGTACTGGGTGTCTCACCCACGAAATCAGACCCTTCTGGAATTGTAAAGAAACTCTGCCAGGAAGAAGGACTGCTGTGCTGCTACAAGGACTGCCATTCTGCTGGGCTGCTGCTCTGGAAGAACTGCTTTTCTGCTGTGCTGTGTTGCCCTGCTGCCTGCTACCCTCTGCCCCTGTTGAGGAAAAACTGGACTCTTGCTTGAACCAGAGTGGTCCCAAGGGCATGTTGGCTTGCCTCCTGTTTTGAGAGTCAGGGATATCAAAGTGCGTGAAGTAGAATTGAAGCATCACAGCTGTTGCAGGAACAGACCCGGCACATCGTTCTCGGATCCAGCGCATTGCCTCAAGAACCAACGCATTGTAGTTGCTGCATTGCTACCACTGCAGTGCGAGAAGATCGATGCATCCCCTCGGCTGCATGCAGAAACCCGGCACATCAGCTTATGAACCAACGCATCTCAGTTTCGGCGCTTCCTCCCCCCAACTATGCATTGTAATGGTATGCGTTGTAATGGTATGCATTGTAATGGAATGCGTTGTAATTGTAGTTTTTAAATATGCGTTGTGATGGAATGCGTTGTAAATTCATGCGATGTAATGGAAGTTGCGATGTAAAAACCGCATGGTAAAAGCATGCGTTGTAATTGTTTGCGTTGTAACGTCATATATTCAAAATCAACACATCACCTCGACTGCGAGCTCTACACTGATGCATCGCTCGGCTACACCCTTCATCTTGGTGACCAAGGTACTTTGGTCAGAGGGCCTTGTGTGGCACTTGTATCTGGCCCACGCTCCATCGTGGTCGACCTGAACTCTTGGCTTTGCCTCAGTTCAGTGTGACCAGATATCCCCCTTAGGCGTTTATTGCTCCTAAGTGCTATTTTTACATTTAATCTTTAAAAATTCATAGCTCGACTTCTGCTTATTGGATTTTTGTCATTTTGGTCTTGTTTTATTTATAAAATCATAATGATTTTTTCTAAACTGGTGTGTAGTCTTTTTGTGGTGTTTTCACTGTGTTACTGTTTGAACAGTTGCACAAATAATTTACACATTGCCTCTTAAGTTAAGTCTGCCTGCTCTGTGCCAAGCTACCAGAGGGGGAGCAAAGGTTCATTTATGGTGTGTATCTGACTTATCCTGATTAGGATTGTGGTTCCTGCTTGGACAAGATGCATACCTCTGCCACACAGAAACTCAATTTCTAACACCTGGAATAGGGCTAGAGTCCCATTTTTCCAGTGAGCCTTCATGCTCTGTGAGAGCAAGCGATCTGATTGGCTGGCTGTTAAAGTTTTAGAAATGAAATGGCGGCCATTACTGTTTAGTGTGAAAAATTGCAGGTGTTGTGGAAATGAAGCAAAAAAAGTATAAAGGGGCAGATCTACAGACCGCGTTTCCAACCGGCATTTTACGATGACGGATTCGGACAGCCGTTCTGAATCGATTGTTCTGACACAGATCGGCTGTCGGAATCCGACTTTGGGGTCCCATAGCAGGCTCCCTTCACCTGGAGCCTTCCGAATGGGGCCCGTGGTGGTACTCATAGGACCATTCTTCAATACCATGCACAGTGTGGCAGGCACCATGGGGTGCCCGCCACAGGGTGCACGATTTTCCCCACCCACCCCTTACTTCAATGGGAGCCTGTGTAGTCTGTCGGAACACAGGCTCCCATTGAAGTTAATGGGAGTCCGACGAACGATGTACGGAAACATTATAATCGGTCAGTCGGACTCCCCGAATCCGAGTCGGCCGGAATGCTTTCCGATCGACATTGTAATCAGCCCCTTAGTAGAGATGGTGTTTATCAGAGTCTACTATTTATGCCCATCGACATGGGTAGAGTTGTGAGTAGAGTTAAGGCTCTTTCTACACCCTACTATGCACACTCATCATCAAAGAGAGGGGTCTCAGTGGAGAGGCCAGTCCATCCACACACCCTGCTATGAACACCCGTCATCTGAGGGAAAGGTCTTAGTGGAGAGGCCAGTCCCTCCCCACACTCTACTATGCACACCCATCATCCAGAGGCGAGGTCTCAATGGAGAGGCTAGTCTCTCACCATAAACTACTATGCATACCCCTTATCCGAAAGAGGGTTCTGAGCAAACAGGCCAGTCCTTCTACACAGCCTACTATGGACACCCGTCATTCAAGAGAGGGATCTCAGTAGAGAGGCCAGTCCCTCCACACACCCTACTATGCACACCTGTCATCCCAGATGGTTCTAAAAGGATTGGCCAGTCCCTTCCTGCACCCTACTATGCACACCCATTATCTGAGAGAGGGGTCTGAAAGGAGAGGCCAGTCCCTCCCCACAATCTACTGAGCACACCCATCATCTGAGAGAGAGGTCTGAATGGAGAGGGCAATCAGTCCACATACCCTACTATGCACACCTGTCACCTGAGAGAGAGGTCTGAAAAGAGAGGCCAGTCCATCCACATGCCATACTACGCACATCTGTCAGTTGAGAGAGGGGTCAGAAATGATAGACCAGTCACTCCCCACACCCAACCACACACAGCTGTCAACTGAGAGAGAGAGGTCTGAAAGGAGAGTCCTGTCCCTCCTCACACCCTACTACGCACACCCATTATCTGAGAGAGATGTCTCAAAGGAGAGGCCAGTCCCTTCATATACCCCACTATGAACCCCTGATATCTAGGAGAGAGGATTGAAAGGAGAGGCCAGCCCTTCCACACACCCTACTACACACATATGCCATGTGTAAGAGAGGTCACAATAGAGGGGTCAGTCCCTCCCTGTCACGTTCAAGCATAGGCATACTGAAAGAAGTTCACTGTAAATACACAAAGGAATGCATGAGGAGTGCATGGGGTGTACTACATCTCCCAGAATACCGAGGGAGGCAGTAGTCCTATCTCTTCTTCTGTCTTCCTTCTCTACTTAAACTCCTCCCACACTTACACTGGTGCTTGTCACCTGAAGTCTGATCCCGAATACCGTGCTTACTGAACTACATTCAGCACATACCAGAAGTTCCCACAGAACGTTGTGTCTGCCAGCGAGAGAAGCCCTACGAGCAAGGATTTGCTCTCATTCCGCGCTGGGGCGCGATCACGCTCCCGCCGCATCCTGGTCTCGGCAAAAAGCACAATCCCTGGAAGCGCATGGACGCGCTTCACTTTCCGTTCACCTCCGCACTGGGGCGCGAACACCATTTCTGAAAGCGCACGGAAGCGCTTCATTTTCCAACACTTTCGCGCTGGGGCGCGAACACTAATTCTGAAAGCGCACGGAATCGCTTCAGTTTGTTTAGACCCGGAAGGCTACTTCCAACGGTTTTCAAGAGCTGTTGAGAGGCTCGGAGTTCTTGTTTTGATTCGTTACCTTTTTTGTTGTTTGTTCACACACGCTGCATGTGTGGATAAGAAGACTCTTACCTTGGAAACTTATAAATACAGACATCATTACCAGAGGACTATCTGGTTACAGATAAGTACATTGTATTGACTGCTTGCTGCTTATCTAGCCAGTATCTGTGCTACAGAGGGTACTTTATCACTGAGGTATAGTGATGAAAACATACCTTGCTTTCTTTTCTTTATTTTTACCTTTTGTGCCTTTTTAAGTGGAATGCGTGCAGCAGCTTTAATTGTAAGTACAGTGCATGACATATTTAACATTGATAGAGACTGAAGGATCAGTGTGGAAATTCATGTATGATTTGTTGTGTCTCTTATACAGGAAACACGGGGCTATCATAGGAGTGAGGTCTACAACTCCAAACCAGCGCTCCATTGAGTGTTTTCACTGCTGCAACCTTATTGTTTCGTTTGTCCCTTTTTTCCCTTTCCCCTATAGTGGTGTGATCTGCTGAGTGGTGTATACATACTCGCAGGTGGTTCCATATAGGGGGAAACGGTTACTTACGGCCTGAGCGATGGATACCAACACTGTTCTTACTTCAGTGCTGGAGACTTTGACCGCTTTGCGGATGGAAGTAGATGCCTTTCGGGGGGAAAACCTGGAACTGAGGAATGAGATGGGCACCATGAGACGGGAGGTAGCAGGCTTGTCCCGCACCAGCCCCACAGGTTCAAGGGGGGCCTCATATATAAGGAACTGGACTCTACCGCCACCCACAACCCCTGACACGACACAGGGTCAGGGAGGGGGAGCAGGACCATCCACGATCCATGTGATAGAACCCCTACAGTTGCCCCTAGCCCCACCCGAGAGATTCTTTGGGGATCCAAAAAAGTTCAGGATTTTTTTAGGACAGTGTAAGCTACACTTTATGTGCAAGCCTGCTGTATTTCCTGATGATCAGGCCAAAACAGCTTTCGTTATGTCCTATCTGGGTGGGAACGCAGCTAGTTGGTCCTTCCCCTTAATAGAAAGAAACGATCCTATGTTACTTGACTTCCCTACTTTCTGTGAAGAAATGCGCAAACTATTTGATAGAAAGGCGCACCAGCTTTCTCTAGATAGAGAACTCATTACGCTTAAGCAGGGCACACAAGACCTGTTAACATACATAACCACGTTCAACAGACTCGTCATAGAAACGGAGTGGCCTGTGGAAAAAGAACTTCCTTATATTACCAGGGGCTGCGAGGTGAACTGAAGGACGTTTTAGCCCAAGTAGTGCATATGCCAGCTACCTGCGACGAACTGATTGACCTAACGGTACAACTAGATCATCGCCTCCAGGAAAGGAAGGGTGATAAACAGCGTCCCGATTCACAGTTTCTGCTTTCTCGACCGAAGTCACTAGCAGAAGAGCATCCACAAACCACCGATGGGACGGAACCGATGCAAATAAGCGGCATACGTGGTCCACTGAGTCAAGAAGAGAGGAACAGAAGACGCAGTCAAAGGTTGTGTATGTACTGTGGAAAGCCTGGACATTACATCAAAGACTGCAAGACCAAGACCAAGGCGATGTACAAAGACAGCAAGGGAACTAGAAATGAGCCTGTGGTGGATTATCTGTCGGAGAATCCGGGAAACTAATATGCTCAAACAAGTTAGAGACCCCTTGTTTGAGGCAAGAAGTTGAAGAGGTCTTTCCTGCTGTGGCCAATACAGTACAAACATCTGTGGCCCATATGAATGTGTGTGTTAAGTTGGAGCTTCCGGGAGAGGAGCCCATAGTTGTACATGCTCTATTAGATTCTGGGGCTACAGGCAATTTTATCGATCAGCGATATGCGCAAGAACTAGGAATACCCTGTATAAGAAAAAAGACTCCGGAACCTGTGAAGGCAGTGGACGGAACTGCCTTAACGTCAGGTCCGGTGCGTTTCCACACCCACCGGATACCAATGCAAGTCGGCATGGCCCATTATGAGACCATACAATTCGATCTCATTGACGCCCCAAACTTTAAACTTATTTTAGGGATGCCTTGGCTTACACTACATGATCCTCTAGTTCAATGGGCAGCCCGCACCATTACCATGAACTCCTCGTTCTGTGCGGAACATTGTACCAGAGAGAGAGTCCAAATGCCTTACCAAACAGAGAACCCAGCTGAACTACTTGCTAGTGGATGCAGTACACAGAGTGTGTGCCTTATCTCCACGTTACCGGAGGAATATACGCAGTACAAGGAAGTGTTCAGCGAACAAGAAGCAAGCAAATTGCCTCCCCACAGGGAGTATGATTGCGTGATAGACCTGGAGTCCGGTGCCTGCATACCATGCAGCCGTATATACGCCCTCACAGAGGCGGAAACAGCCTACCTGCAACAATACCTGAAGAAATTACTGTCCTCTGGTTTCATCCGTCCTTCGTCCTCCCCTGCTTCCTCGCCACTGTTTTTCATTCCGAAACACGAAGGGGGCTTAAGGGCGTGCATCGATTATAGGGCGATCAACAGAGTGACCAAGAAGAACAGATATCCTTTACCCTTGATACCTGTTCTGCTGGACCAGCTGAAGGGAGCCAAAGTATTCACCAAGCTGGATCTTCGGGGAGCCTACCATCTGGTGCGAGTGCGGCGAGGGGATGAATGGAAAACGGCTTTTCGTACCAAATTCGGGCTGTATGAATATCAGGTAATGCCCTTTGGCCTTTGTAACGCCCCCGCCGCATTCCAGTATTTTATGGACGAAGTGTTGAGGGGATTACTGGATGTTTCATGCATCGTGTATATCGATGACATTTTGATATACTCAGCATCCCTGGAGGAACATGTACATCACGTGTCAGCGGTACTGGAACGCCTTCAGCGGTAAGCTCTTTACGCCAAGCTAGAAAAATGCATTTTCCACACCTCAGAGGTAGAATTTCTGGGGTACGTCTTCGGACCCAGAGGTCTCTGTATGGACCAAAAGAAGATATATGCCATCATCCAATGGGAATCACCCTCTAGCGTGAAAGCCCTTCAAAGCTTCCTTGGATTTGCCAATTTCTATAGAAGGTTCATTAAGGAGTTTTCCAAAATCATTCAACCCTTGACACACCTTCTACGAAAAGGAGCCGCTTTTTTATGGACTGATGCTGCGGAACAGGCTTTCCAAACGCTAAAGACATGCTTTATTAGTGCCCCGGTCTTACGACATCCTGATCCCAGTCAGCCGTTTGTGGTAGAAACAGACGCCTCATACCACGCCATTGGAGGTATCCTTTCCCAAAGGCATCCCGAGACAGGTCAGCTTCATCCCGTTGCCTTCTTCTCCAAGAAATTGTCTACCTGCGAGGTGAATTACAGCATCACCGACAAAGAGCTGTTGGCCATAAAGAGGGCGTGTGAAGAATGGAGACACCACTTGATGGGGGCCAGACACACGGTGGAAATATACACCGACCATCGGAATTTGCTCTTTTTAAAGAGTGCTAGAGCCCTGACTCCTCGGCAACTCCGCTGGTCATTGTTTTTCGCTGACTTTGACTTCGTAATCAAATACCGACCAGGACCACAAAACGGTAAGGCTGATGCTCTATCAAGACCCATGCCAGTTCCTGAAACGGGCCTAGCCCCAGCAGAAGAACCCCCATTATACTTCAGAAGGCTTCCTTTCCAACAGAAATAATGGCATTGACAACGTCCTCAGGATTCTTGGAAGACGTGAAGAAACAAGTTGAGAGCCTTGATGAACATGAGTGGGTTACCAAAGAACCGCAACATCGATCCACTGTGAACAACTTGCTGTTCTACGACAAACGGCTATACGTACCTGAAGGACCACTGCAACAGCAAGTCTTGCAATGGACTCACGATTCCACCTTGGGTGGTCATCTGGGAAAACAAAAGACCCTGCAAAACATGACTAGGTACTTCTGGTGGGAAACTCTGAGGAAAGACACTGAAAAATATGTCTCGGACTGTTCCATTTGTACGCAGGCCAAGGCTCAGCACCAGCGACCTAGTGGATTACTCAGACCCATACCCCTACCTCCAGCACCGTGGCACACTGTATCTATGGACTTTATTGTGGAAATGCCTCCTAGCTTGGGTCATAACACCATCCTTGTAGTCATAGATCATTTAACCAAGATGGGTCATTTCGTAGCTTTAACCAAACTGCCCACATCAGGAGAACTGGCTACTACATTCCTACAACATATAGTACGCTTACATGGACTTCCCTCAATCCTCATTACCGATAGAGGAACCCAATTCACGTCAAGGTTTTGGAAAGCACTATGTACTGTCATGAAAATCGATGCCCGACTGTCTACGAGTTATCATCCTCAGACCGACGGCAAAACTGAGAGGCTGAACCAGACCCTAGAGCAATACCTCAGATGTTTTACACTACAACAAGGAGAAGAATGGAGAACACTTTTATGGACTGCGGAGTTCGCATATAATAACGCAGACCATTCCTCTTTGGGATGTTCTCCCTTCTTTTGCCTAAATGGATACCATCCTAACATGCTGCCATTTGAACAACCAGTTGCCTCCACACATCCCACCATACAAGAACATCATGCTCATCTCAAAGTGGTGTTACAGAATGCCAAAACACACCTAGAAGCAGCCAGAGCCCGAGATAAGCAAAACGCAGATAAGAAAAGGACACCAGAGCCGTCCTATAAGGTGGGGGATAAGGTGTGGCTTAACACGAAACATCTGAAATTTAAGGGAAACACCCGGCTGCAACCCAAGTTCGTGGGTCCCTATCCAATCCACAGTATAATCAATCCAGTAGCCATGAAGCTTACCCTCCCTTCCACTTGGCACATCCACCCTGTGTTTCATGTTTCCCTCCTAAAGCCCTGTCTCCCTGGTACCAGATTGTCCAAGAAGCCACGGCCTGTGGAGATAGAAGGGGAGGAGGAGTACGAAGTACAAAACATACTTGATTCCAAACACATCAGGGGACGGGTGCACTATCTCATTGAGTGGAAGGGGTATGGTCCTGAGGATCGCTCTTGGGAACCGAGTGCCAACCTACATTGCCCTGGCCTTCTGCGGCGTTTCCACACACGGTTTCCTGATAAGCCTGGTGGACCGCCGAGACGTCGGTCGTTGAGAGGGGGTTCTGTCACGTTCAAGCATAGGCATACTGAAAGAAGTTCACTGTAAATACACAAAGGAATGCATGAGGAGTGCATGGGGTGTACTACATCTCCCAGAATACCGAGGGAGGCAGTAGTCCTATCTCTTCTTCTGTCTTCCTTCTCTACTTAAACTCCTCCCACACTTACACTGGTGCTTGTCACCTGAAGTCTGATCCCGAATACCGTGCTTACTGAACTACATTCAGCACATACCTGAAGTTCCCACAGAACGTTGTGTCTGCCAGCGAGAGAAGCCCTACGAGCAAGGATTTGCTCTCATTCCGCGCTGGGGCGCGATCACGCTCCCGCCGCATCCTGGTCTCGGCAAAAAGCACAACCCCTGGAAGCGCATGGACGCGCTTCACTTTCCGTTCACCTCCGCGCTGGGGCGCGAACACCATTTCTGAAAGCGCACGGAAGCGCTTCATTTTCCAACACTTTCGCGCTGGGGCGCGAACACTAATTCTGAAAGCGCACGGAAGCGCTTCAGTTTGTTTAGACCCGGAAGGCTACTTCCAACGGTTTTCAAGAGCTGTTGAGAGGCTCGGAGTTCTTGTTTTGATTCGTTACCTTTTTTGTTGTTTGTTCACACACGCTGCATGTGTGGATAAGAAGACTCTTACCTTGGAAACTTATAAATACAGACATCATTACCAGAGGACTATCTGGTTACAGATAAGTACATTGTATTGACTGCTTGCTGCTTATCTAGCCAGTATCTGTGCTACAGAGGGTACTTTATCACTGAGGTATAGTGATGAAAACATACCTTGCTTTCTTTTCTTTATTTTTACCTTTTGTGCCTTTTTAAGTGGAATGCGTGCAGCAGCTTTAATTGTAAGTACAGTGCATGACATATTTAACATTGATAGAGACTGAAGGATCAGTGTGGAAATTCATGTATGATTTGTTGTGTCTCTTATACAGGAAACACGGGGCTATCATAGGAGTGAGGTCTACAACTCCAAACCAGCGCTCCATTGAGTGTTTTCACTGCTGCAACCTTATTGTTTCGTTTGTCCCTTTTTTCCCTTTCCCCTATAGTGGTGTGATCTGCTGAGTGGTGTATACATACTCGCAGGTGGTTCCATATAGGGGGAAAGGGTTACTTAGCATCTTCCATCGCTCCCGCTGTATCCGGCTTACCAGGTTAGTGTTAACCTATCTCCGTGTCACGACACTCCCCACATCCTACCATGGACATTTGTCATGCAAGAGAGGGTTCTAAGCAGAGAGGTTAGCCTCTTCACAAACCCTACTACATGCACCTGTCATCTGAAATAAAGGTTTCAGCGGAGAGGCTACTTTCTCCCCACACCATACTACACACATCTATCACCCAAGAGAGGGGTCTCAGTGGGGAGGCTTGTCCCTCCACACACCCTACTATGCATACCCATCATTGAGACAGAGGTCTCAGTAGAGAGGGTAGTCCCTCCCCTCACTCTGCTATGGATACCTATCATTTAAATGATGTGCGCACACAGGATACATTCTTGTCATTCTACCATACATATACTCAAAAAATAATTAATTTACTTTAAAAAACCTAGAAACTCACTGAAAAAAACAAAAGGTTAAAGTGCTGTGATAGTTTGGTGTATTAAAAAGATTTGTTTTTGTTAAAAAAATACCTCAGAAATTCACTGAAAAACACAAAGGTAAAAGTAATGTTATAGTTAGGTGAATTTGTCAGTGCATATTAGTCTGTAAATTGCTATGCATTAGAGGCCCGACAGTAAGTACAAAATAGCTCAGGGGAATATCATCCATCCTAACTGCCATCACAGATACAACTCGCTTAGGTGTAGAAAGCATGCGTTATGTGCAACATTGACCCTATACCATACTCTTTACAGCTAGCATATTTCACATTAACAATCAACCTCAGATATGCAGGAAACCCTCATTGAGTATGGCGTTCGATCTGTAAACAAAAGCCAAGTTCCTAAAAATAGTGAATGCCAGTTCCAAAACAAATGACCTACTACAGACAGTCTTTATCTGTATAAAACACCTGAAACTAACCAAACCTACATTGAGAAATTAAGTTGATATCAGTAGAGAACCGGGTACTATAAACAGTGCTTACTCTATGGGGAGAGTTTACATTAGACCACACTGTTTACTAACAGTGAACCCTCCATAAGAAATACACCAGAGTATTAAAAAGTATCTACTAAGAACAATGTAAACTCTATGCAACAGTTGTCAAAAAAGACACTATTTGCTAAGCATAACCAAGATCTGAAGGTGCTAAACATCCTACTACCTGCATCCTTTATACTGTCATCAAAACTTTGCAGATAACCTATCTTCTCAAACAAAACGAGCACATGAATATAGGTTAGTACCTTGTGCACACACTCTTTTAAGTTATGTAGAAATTGTCATGCTGAGACGAATCTGTCTAATAACTCAAGGCTGCTTCCAAAAGTCAGTATCTATTACGTAGGGTCTTACTCCTGTTGAAAACGTTTTCTGGAGTATCAAAAAACGTGTGTGGAAAATAATGAACATAAGTCAACTGTCACCTGCACACAGAGTTACTCTTAGATACAAAGATTTATAATATGTTACATACCTCTACACACCTATGGTGCATTAGGAGCAGATGTGTTCTGTAAACCCTTACACCCATTAGCTGGACCTATTCCATACACAATTAGGTAGACAAGTAATATGGTAGTGACCTGTGACTATGTAAACTAAAAAGCAAACTAGCACACTCATTGGATGATGTCATCAATGTCATTTGAGATGTTATCAGTGATGTCATAAATGATGTCATAGAACAATTAATGAGTGATGCCATATGTGAGGTCATAAGCAGTGCATGGTGGGGGCACATTTTAACTATAACTGCTGAATTTCTCTGTTTTTTTTTGTTCAAAATATTAATGTTGACGCTCACAAATTCGCCTAACTATAATGTTACTTAAACCTTTGTTTTTATCAGTCAATATATATGCATGTGGGCATAACTGCAATAAAATAGAGAAATTCACAACGGTGTCTGTGCCCGCCTCTTGGAGGAGGTTACGGGGGTATTGGATATATATATATGCATACATATATGTATATTTCAATTGCGATCCTTCCTCCCCTCCATGAAAGAATCCAGCCGCACCAACAGGCTTATTATTAATTCAGTTTATTTGGCAAAGAAAAAAAATGATGCGTTTCAACCTCCTCGGTCTTGGTCACATTACCACATAGTAACAGTCTCAACATTTATACAACGTCCACATGACGTGTAGTCACCATAAAGAAAATACTGTCAGATAGGTTACAAGCACCTTTCTTCCAAAATTCAAAATAATATAACTTTATGCATGTTTGTTACACAGGGTTTTAAGCCACAATAATAATAAAGATAAAGGAGAAAGGGTGAAATCATGTTACAATATCTACTCAGATGCAAGATTTAACAAGTGTTATGTATACTTATAATACAGATTTTAAATTTTACTGCACATAGTATCATAGTTTCATATGTCACTTCATTATTAATGAACAATTTTAGATAGTTCTTTATGGAGTAGATTCAATTAGTTATACCACCTCAATGTAACAATTTAGGTCTAGTACCATATTGTGCTTGGTTTGTGAAATGAATCCTTGGTGAGGGTCACCAACACCTGGGATGGTGTTACCATAGCCTAACATTCAATTTATAGTAATTGCAAAGGTTCTTCTCAGTCGGCTATATATATACATATATGTATATGTATTGGCGGTCGCCAATAGGTAGTTATAGTTAGAACCTAGTTGCCATAGGAAAATATTTTTTTGACTTGGCTATAACTTTGGCATTGTTTGACCAATCTTCATGAAAGTTTCCCAAAAAAGTGTCAAGGTAGGTTCTGTGTGTCATGGAACGCTTGAGGGTCATCTGTGCAGTGGGGGACCAAGATATTGGGGCGTGAAATAAGGGTGCATTTGTAATGCTAATTCCCATAGGAAGCCACAGCTACAGCCCGAACTGCTGAACGGACTTACACCAAATTTGGCAGGGAGGAAGCTGTTGGTTCAAGGAAGTGCCTTTTGCTTATTTGGCGTAAATCCGTTCAGTAGTTGTTGAGAAATGTAAGATGAAAATTATAGATATATCTCTGTCCGCGAAGCCTTCGCGAACAAAGACAAGCTTGTGCAGGGAAATGCAGTGCTCTGATTGGCTGCCAACACTTCAACCGGGAAGTGTCGGCAGCAATCTTGGGACTCAGCTTCACCGAATCCCCAGGCAAATAAGTGAAAATAAAGAAAAGGAGGCAGGGTAGGAATACCCTGACCCCCAAGCCATGGTCAAGGGGTCACCCCTTGGACCCCGCCACGGCATCAAAGCATTTAAAAAAAAAAGAAATTTGCTGTGAAATCGCGATATTCGCGAATTTGCGGCAAAAAAGAAAAAGAAAAGCAAGTCCGGGCTCTGCACTTGCTTTTAAATAACCCCAGGGTGGCCCAGGTCCCGGGGCCATGTAATAAATATAGGAGGGGGGCACACGGGGCCCCCTCCTAGGGCTTATCAAAGCCGGGGACTGCTACCTCCATGTGGCACTTTTCATTACTACTGCGGGCATACCCGCAGCCCGGGGACCGCCACCTCCCGGGGGCTGTTTCCAGTTATGCTGTGGGGGGCTTCGTGGACCCCCCTACCCCAGGGACCCCCACCTCCCCAGGGCTACAATAAATACCAAAGCCGCCCCATGCAGCCACAGAGACCACCACCTCCCCGGAGCAAATTTGAATCAAGGCGGTGGGCCGCGGGGGCCTCGTGGCCCCCCCTCCAGGAGGCCATGTATGGCCCTAGGGACCACCACCCCCCAGGAACGGCGCCACCCCCAGGACATTGCAGAATGCTATGGCATGGCTGGAGCACTGCTCCTGCCATGCACTAGCAAACAGTGTGCTCCGCTAAAAGCGGAGCACACTTTCCTTTTTACACACAGGGAGATGCATGTCAGGCCCCATCCCATTGAATAAAAAAAAGGAAAAAAATAAAGGTCGGGCCCTGGGGGATGGGGCTCTGGTGACTGAAATCGGCCTGGGATGGGGGTCGCGCAGCCCCCCTCCCGTTTTTTAAATTAAGAAAATGGTCAAGTCCCGGGGAATGGGGTCACCGGGGCCCCTTACTAAAAAAGAAAAATCAACAAAAAAAAGCCAGCAACTCACCGGAGGCCCACCTCCTTTCTCCACTACTCTGCAAACGCGCCTCCTGGTTGGGGGATGAAGTCCACTTGGCTGCTGAGGATTCTTTGGGGCCAGGAAGACCTCCTGTTACCTCCAGTAAGCCCCACACAGCGGGATTGCTGAGAGGTGGTCGGAGGCCACACCCCCTTTCTCCACCACCATGCAAAGGCGCCTCTCGACGCACTGCTGGCAGGGGGATGAGGTCCCCTTGCTTCCTGAGCACCTTAGTACTAAAGTGGACTTCATCCCCGAAGCAGTAGTGTGCCAGGAGCTGCGTTTGCAGAGTGGTGGAGAAAGGGGGCATGGCCTCTGACAACCTCTCAGCAATGCAGCTGCGTGGGTCTTACTGGAGGTAACAGGAGGGCTAGTTGGCCCCCAAGGACCCTGAAGAGCCAAGCGTACTTCATCCTACAACTAGTAGTGTGCCGGGAGGCGCTTTTGCAGAGTGGTGGAGAAAGGGGGCGTGGCCTCTGACAATTTCTCAGCAATCCTGCTGTGTGGGACTGTGTCCTTACTGGAGGTAACAGGAGGGGTAGTTGGCCCCCAAGGACATCCTTAGGGGCCAACTACCCCTCCTGTTTCCTCTAGTATGTCCCACACAGCGGGATTGCTAAGAGGTCTTCGGAGGCCAAGCCCCCTTTCTCCACCACTCTGCAAACACGGCTCCTGGTACACTACTCGTTGGGAGATGAAGTCCACTTTACTCCTGAGGGACATGGGGGATAAGAAGCCCTCCTGGTATCTCCTGTAAGTCCTACACAGCAGAATTCCTGAGAGCTGCTCGGAGGCCGCGTCCCCTTTCTCCACCACTCTGCAAAGGTGAATACTACTTTAAAAAACATAGAAATTCACTGAAAAAACCAAAGGTTACAGGGACATTATAGTTGGGAATTAGCATTTAAAAAACCTTAAAAATTCGCTGGAAAAACCCAAAGGTTACAGGGACATTATGAATAGGCTGACATTTCACTCATGCAAATCCAGAGAAATTCAGCAGTTATAGTTAGCTGAGCTTACTATAACCTTCGTCCCTGCAATGCACTGCTTATGACATCACATATTACATCACTCATGACATGGTCAGTGCATCACTGATGACTAAGGGTGGGCGGAGCTCGTGGAGTTTCACTTCGCGTAATTCCGCTGAGTTACCAAACCACTCCGCGAGATTACGCGGAGCTCCGCGCTCGGGCGGAGTAATCTCTTATGACTCTACTTCGGCTCGGTTTTAGTTTACTTGTGACAAATTATCTATGTTCAGCTGAAACAAAGAATGTTCTGACCAAGCGGAGCAAGTACACAAATTGGTGAATCATATATTATGCACTGTGGAGCCCCGATCAGTGGTGTGTATCTGACAAATTTACTAACTGGGGGAATCTAAATTGCGCTATTGCCTGTCTCTCAGGGAACAACTTCGTAAATCAGAGCTGCTTTCACAAGAACACGCTGTGTCCAAAGCACTTGCTGTTCGTGAGGGCGAGCTTTCTTTTTGCCAGCTGGGATTGGAGCCAGTGACCCAGACGTACTGCACTGCGTATTCTAAAAATGAGGTGTGAAAGCAATTTGGGCTCCACCTGGCCTGACTATTCCGTTGTGTCCAAAAACAGCACCTGCTCGTTCATATATGAGAAATAAAATAACGAGTGCGCTCTCTCTTTCTCCTTACATAGGAGTGGTGACACTTCAAGAGAAAATTACAGAAAGATATTTTGGCGCCAATTTAATTCTCCATTTCACTCTGTCACCCATACGTGCCACCACAAAATAATAACATTAACTTTATCAACAATAACATGCCCTCTGCTCGCCACAAAGCCCTGCAGGCCCTGGATTACATAAAATTGTCCAAAAAGTAAAAACAACATATACGTCACATTTCTATTGTGCGCAATTTGTGCCAGTAGGTCGGTGCAAACGTTCCATTTACAGACTGTAGGCTTAATTGATATTATAAAATTCCATCTATACTACTGTAAAATTAGTTACCTCAGCATGCTCCCAAAAATACAAAGAGAGATAAAGTACAATTATCCTCATGTTTTCATTTTGGGACGACGCTTGAAGATACCGGATAGTACACGTTTGAACTGAAGACATTCTTACACCCCTCATAAAGAAAACCCTGCCACCAAAATTAAAACAAATCAGACCTTGACGGTCACAGTACCTGAGAGAGACGTGCAGTCACCCGATACCTACGAGCCAGCGATCCTTGGATGAATGGAAGGCGGACGTGCAGCCGAGGTACGTCCGAGGTACGTCTCTCATCATGGTGGCCAGGTAGGTTGCACTGCAGTAGTGACTTCGAGCCACCCAAACCCTCGAAGCCATCAATCAAGCTAGGCACAGAGCTTGAGTGAGCAAAGCAGCTGCGCCGGTATAGCAGGAGGGCATAGAGGCCAGTCTCTAACTCTACCGTCCATAAATAAAGACTTCACTGAAGTTCTTCTGTTGGACCGGCGGTTGCTGTTTGACTGTAGGGAGGGAGGCACCGGGGAACCTACATAAACTTGCACTGTCGGGAACCTGGCCCTAATTCTGGCACAGTTATTTATATCAGGCTGCATTGGAGATATGCAGAGTTCCTTCACTGCCTTTCGGTACATAAATGGGGTGCGCTAGTTGGTCACATTTGCGGTTTGCACGCGCCTGAATCCAATTGTCGATGGAGCTCCACTCTCGCATCTTCTCTACGCTAAGACACACAGCCATGCGCAGGAGTGAAACACTAATCTCTAGTCTCTCCAGTCTGATTGGATGACTGAGGTGCTCGTATTGTTGGTGGAGGCGCTCTAGGCAGTTAAGTGAAGTCTTGTTGCTCATGACTTGAAGGGGTGAGCGCGGCTGCGCCGGTAAACTCCGCTACGCCACAGAAATAGCGTAGTTTTTCCCTGAACTCCGGATCAAAAGCGGAACGCGGAGTGGGGGAAACTCCGTGAACTCCGCCGGCGGAGCGGAGTTCACTGCACATGGTTACTGATGACATCGCAAATGACATCACTGATGACATCACTGATGACATCATCCAGTGACTCTGAGTTATATGGATTGTGATTTTACTTGAAACTGTTATGACTTAATACCAGTGACATCAAGTTAAAATGCAATTTAGAAAGTTTGGCATGTTAAATTACATGTGGTCAGTAATAATGAACTGTCATTAATTGTGATCATTTTAACAATTATCTACTCTGTGGAAAGACGGGTTAGAAAGTGAGTCTGTTTTCTATGCCCATGATCAGCCGGAAGTGCATTGTCTGTCTTCTATGTCACTTTATGTTAACACGATATAATGGTGGTTTTTGTTTGTGCAAACTGGCTTTGGAAAAAGACCTTGTGGTCAAAACGTGTCGCCGTTAATACAAACACAATAATCTTTTGTGACCACGATCCTGAGTGCGAGTCATTCTTTGTATAGGACACGATATACAAAGTTTTCTTCAACAAATTAATAACGGGTTCCGACGTCGGTCCCACGCACCGGCCCCGTTTGGCGGAAGCAATCAGCAATGCCGGAATCCTTTCTTCACACACACACACACACACACATATATATATATATATATATATATATATATATATATATATATATATATATATATATATCTATCTCACCAATTCCTCCGTGAACGTCAACTTCCCTTCCGCAATACAGCAATACACCTTGGTATGTATATACCAAGGTGTATTGCTGAATCAGTGGGTGTATAAGTGCCTGAATGGATGATTCAGTGGGTGTGTGACTGACTGTATAAGTGAGTGATTAGGTGTCTCAGTGAATGTATGGGTGAGTGACTAGGTTGTGCGAAGGTCTGTATCAGTCTGTCAGTTGATGTTTAAGTGGCTGTATGGGTTGGTGAGTGGGTATGTGAGTGGCTGTATGGGTGACTGATTGGTTGTCTGAGTACCTGTATGAGTGTTTGTGTGGATGGGTGAGGGGCTGTGTGACTGCCTACATGAATGAGTGAGTGGGCTGTATGGGTTAATGAGTGCATCTGTGAGGGGCTATATGGGTGACTGAGTGTGTGTATGGCTGTGTAGGTGAGTGAATGGATGTGTCAGTGGTATATGGGTGAGTAACTGCATATGTTAAAGGCAGTTTAGGTGAGTGTTGGGAGTATATGAGTGAGTGTATGTGTGACTGAGTGATTGAGAGAGTTGCCATATGGCTGAGTGTGTGCTCGTAACAGTGACTGTATAGGTGAGTGAGTATGTGTTAGTATCTGTATGAATAAGTGAGTGGGTGTGTGTATAATGTATAAGTGAGTAAGTGGATGTGTAATTGACTCTATGGGTGAGTGACTAGGTGTGTGAGTAGCTCTATGGGTGACTGGCAGTGTGTGAGTGGCTCTTTAGGTGTATGAGTGAATATATCAGTGGCGGCATTGGTCAGTGAGTTGGTTATGAGTGGATGCATAGGTGAGTGTGTGCTTGTGTCAGTGACTGTATAGGTGAGTATGTGTTAGTATCTGTATGAGTAAGTGAGTGGGTGTGTGTATAACTGTATAGGTGAGTAAGTGGCTGTGTGATTGACTTTATGGGTGAGTGAGTAGGTGTGTGAGTAGCTCTATGGGTGACTGACAGTGTGTGAGTGGCTGTCTGGCTGTATATATCAGTGGCTGTATTAGTGTGTGAGTTGGTGTATGTGTGGCTGTAAGGGTGACTTAGTGGATGTGTGTAGTCCTATGAATCAGTGAGTGGGTGGGTAAGTATGGGCATGGGTGTGTCACTGGTTTTGAGAAAGCTAGTGTGGAAGTTGGAGTGGGTGTATGAAAGGTTATATTGGGGTGTGAGTGGGTGCGTCAGAGATTCTGTGGATGATGTCATCAGTGATGTCATTTGAGATGTCATCAGTGATGTCATGAGTGATGTCACTGACCATGTCATGAGTGATGTAATATGTGAGGTCATAAGCAGTGCATTGCGGCGGCGCGAATTATAGTTAGCTCAGCTAACTATAAGTGCAGAATTTCTCTGGTTTTTTAAGTGTGAAATGTCAGCCTAACTATAACGTTCCTGTAACCTTCGGTTGTTTTGGTGAATATATATATGTATATATATATATATATATATATATATTCACTGAAAAAAAATAGGTTTCAGGGACGTTATAGTTAGAAATTAGCATTTAAAAAAACCTTAGAAATTCACTGAAAAAACCACAGGTTTCAGCGACGTTATAGTTAGTTGGACATTTCACTCGTACAAAACCAGTGAAATTCGGCTGTTATAGTTAGTAGAGCTAACTATAACTTGCGCCCCCGCAATGCACTGCTGATGACATCACATATTACATCACTCATGACATGGTCAGTGACATCACTCATGACATCACTGATGACATCTCATATGACATCACCGGGGGTGCGGGGGGGCCGCGTGCCCTCCCGCATATAATTTGCATTGCCCCGGGGAGGTGGCAGTCCCCGGGGACTGCCACCTCCCCGGGGCTGCGGGGGCCCCCATGGGCCCCCGCGATATAATTGTGGCATTCCTCCGGGACCTGGCCCACCCGGGGGCTCATTTAAATGAAGCGTGGGAGCCCGCTTCAATTTTTGTTTATTTTCTCGGCAGGATTCGCGCACCCAGTGCAAATTCTGCCGTTTAAAAAAAAAAAAAGCTTTTTTTGGCCCTGGGGGTCCCTGTGGGACCCCCTGAGCAGTCCTAGGGGATCAGGGTGTTTCTACCCTGCACCCTTTTCATGTTTTTTATCTTTGCTTCACCCTTTTTCTTGTGACTCGGTTACCGAGTCACAAGATGGCTGCCAACACTTCCTGGTTTGGAGTGTTGGCAGCCAATCAGAATTGAGCTCCTGCTCGGGAGGGTTCGCGACTACTCCTCGGTGCTCAGATATCGATATTTTTCTTTTTTAAATTTCTCAGGAACTACTGAACGGATTTACACCATTTTAAAAAAAAAGGGGCGCACTCTAAGCCAAGACCTACCTTTTTGCCAAATTTGGTGTAATTCCGTTCAGCAGGTCGAGTTGTAGCCTGTAATAAAGTTTCCTATGGAAAATAACATGGAGAAAACGCGCTTTGGGACCCCCCTTTTTTCTCATCCCCCACTTGACGAATCACCCCGAAACTATCAACACACAAACTGAGCGGAAAATTTCACAAAGATTTGTCAAACGGCGCCAAAGATATTGGCAAATCAAAAAACGCTTTTCCTATGGAAACTAGGTTCTAACTATAACTACCTGCTGGCGACTGCCAGTAGGTAATATATATCATATCATGTGATCAAGATCCCTTTGGGATCGAAACGCGTCATGCTGATGGAGTTGTGCTTCATACGAGCTGAATAAAATCTGAAGCTGCACGAAATTGTGGTCCGTACTCCATTTGTGCGCAGAGGTGAAGAGGCTGCGAGAAGGAGTTTGTTGTATATATATATATATATATTCACTGAAAAAACCATAGGTTTTAGGGACAGTTATAGTTAGTTGGACATTGCACTCGTACAAAACCCGTGAAATTCCCCCGTTATAGTTAGTTCAGGTAACTATAACTCGCGCCCCGCAATGCACTGCTGATGACGTCACATATTACATCACTCATGACATGGTCAGTGACATCACTGATGACATCACTGATGACATCTCAAATGACATCACTGATGACATCATCCAGTGACTGTGTGTTTCTGTAAAGTTTAAATATGTTTAATATATATAGGGAAAGGTGTATTGAAGAATGAGTGGGTGTATAAGTGTCTGAATGGATGATTTAGTAGGTGCGTGACTAACTCTATAAGTGAGTGATTAAACGTATCTTACTGAATGCATGGGTTAGTGACTAAACTGGGTGAATGTCTGTATCCGTCTGTCTGTTGCTGTGTAAGTGGCTGCATGGGTTTGTGAATAGCTACATGAGTGTCTATATGAGTTATTGATTGGTTGTCTGAGTATCTGTATGGGTGCCTGAGTGTTTGTGTGGGTGGGGTGTGTGCGACTCTGTGCATAGATGTGTGAGTGGGTGATTCACTGGGTGGATGGTTTCAAGAGTGCATCTGTGATAGACTGTATGGGTGGGTAAGTGTGTGTAAGAGTGTGTTAGCGAGTGAATGTACGTCCCAGTGGTACATGTGTGAGTAACTACATATGTGAAAGGCAGTATATATGTGTGTTGGAGTATATAAATAGCTATAAGCGAGAGTGTGTGATTGTGAGAGTGACTGTATGGATGAGTGTGTGCTTGTATCAGAGATTGTATAAGAGCGTAAGAATGTGCTAGTATTTGTATGAGTAAGTGAGCTGGTGTGTGTATAACTGTATAGGTGAGTAAATGGGTGTGTGCTTAATTTTTTGCATGACTGACTAGGTGTGTGAGTACCTCTATGGATGAGTGGCGGTGTGTGAGTGTTTATATAGGTGTATGAGTGCATATAATAGTCCTGTACTGAGTGACTATAAGTATGAGTGACTGTACGGGTGAGTGAGTAGATGTGTGTGTGTAGACCTAAGAATCAGTGAGTGTGTATATAGTAATTGGTGTTGGAGTGTCTATGGTTTTGACAATGTCAGTCTGTAATTTACAGTGGGTGTATCAAAAGTTATATTAGGGTTTGAGAAGATGCATCAGATTATCACATGGATGATGTCATCAGTGATGTCATTTGAGATGTCATCAGTGATGTCATCAGTGATGTCACTGACCATGTCATGAGTGATGTAATATGTGATGTCATCAGCAGTGCATTGCGGGGGCGCGAGTTATAGTTACCTGAACTAACTATAACGGGGGAATTTCACGGGTTTTGTACGAGTGCAATGTCCAACTAACTATAACTGTCCCTAAAACCTATGGTTTTTTCAGTGAATTTGTAAGGTTTTTTAAATGCTAATTTCTAACTATAACGTGCCTGAAACCTATGGTTTTTTCAGTGAATTTCAAAGGTTTTTTAAATGCTAATTCCTAACTATAACATCTCTGAAACCTATGGTTTTTTTCAGTGAATTTCAAAGGTTTTGTAAATGACAATTTTTAAATGTATTAATTGTTATATTTATTTTTTTGATACTGATTTACTTCATTTTTTTAAACTATTTATTTTTAGATATTTTATTTTTTAAATTACATTATAATTACATTATACATTACATTACAAAATATACTTTCTCAGAATGAATTACTTTAGTTTAAATACTTTGCAAATAGGCAATAGACTTTTAAGTACAGTAGTTACAGTTGTTGCAATAGGCAACACAATTTCAAACACAATGCAACATTGAGCTCAATGTGAATTTCTAGTTAAATGCAATTAGTTACTTTATGGATTACTTTTCTAACCACAGGACTGGATCCTAGATTCAGTCCTGGGACATCTCCTGTAAACAGTTGAGTAAAAGCGTTTTGGTTACAGTAGTGATTTTTAAGGAATATTATTGTATTTTAAAAGTTGAGACTTAGAAACTTTTTCACATACAATCACCAATGTTATCCTATGGGAGGAAATTCACTTAGCAGGTAAGTAGTGTTATCGTTACTTTTTCTTACTCAGTGGTGGATCCTGGATCCAGGACTGGTGCATCTCCTGTAAACAGTTGAAATAATGCTTTTAAGTCATACAGGCGATTTTTAAGGAATATTTGTAGTTTGTGAAAATCGACACTTTGAAACTTTTCTGCTGAAAACCAGACAATGGATTACTATGGAAGGAAATACAAGTTACTGGTAAATACGGTTAGAATTACTTTTCAGGGTCAGTGCTGGGCTAAAAGATGCAGCACTGGGTTCTCTCCTGATAACAGGTGAGTAAATCGGAATTCGTAGTTCGGCTGATTTTAGAGGAATATTATAAAGTTCCAAAACTCCACACTTAGAAGAATTTCCAAGTGAAACCAGTCAATGTTAGCCTATGGAAGGAAATTCAAGTTACTGGTAAGTACGGTTAAAATTACTTTTCAGGATCAGTACTGGGCTCAAAGGTGCAGCACTGAGGTCTCTCCTGATAACAGGTGAGTAAATCGGAATTCGTAGTTCTGCTGATTTTAGAGGAATATTTGTATGTTTCAAAAATCGACACTTAGAAACTTTTTCAGCAAAAAGCAGGCAATGATATCCTATGGAAGGAAATTCAATTTACTGGTAAGTACGGTTAGAATTACTTTTCAAGGTCAGTGCTGGGCTAAAAGATGCAGCACTGGGTTCTCTCCTGATAACAGGTGAGTAAATCGGAATTCGTAGTTCTGCTGATTTTAGAGGAATATTTGTATGTTTCAAAAATCGACACTTAGAAACTTTTTCAGTAAAAAGCGGACAATGATATCCTATGGAAGGAAATTCAATTTACTGGTAAGTACGTTTATAATTAATTTTCAAGGTCAGTGCTGGGCTAAAAGATGCAGCACTGGGTTCTCTCCTGATAACAGGTGAGTAAATCGGAATTCGTAGTTCGGCTGATTTTAGAGGAATATTTGCACAATTGTGAAGGGAGGGGCGGGGCCTGAGGTGACATCTGTGCAAACGCGCCCCGTGGCGCGTTTTAAGTTGGGGATTAAGTCTCCTTGAATCATGAGGGTCCCTGGGGTCCAACTAGCCCACCCTGTACCTCCAGTATGCGCCAGGAGCTGCGTTGCAGAGAGGTGTTCAGAGGCCACGCCCCTTTTGCACCTCTCTGCAACGCAGCTCTGTGGTGCTTTCTGGACGTACCTGGTGGGCTAGTTGGCCCTCAGGGACCCTCAGGATTGAAGGGATTTAATTCCCCATCTTAAAACGCGCCATGGGGCCTGTTTGTACACATGTCACCTGAAGCCCCGCCCCCTCCCTTCACCACTGTGCAAACGCGCCCCATGGTGCATTTTAAGTTGGGGGATTAAGTCCCCTTGAAT
The DNA here is from genome assembly GCA_963921515.1 of Calotriton arnoldi. NCBI lineage: Eukaryota > Metazoa > Chordata > Amphibia > Caudata > Salamandridae > Calotriton > Calotriton arnoldi. Next base: position 565,439 of record CAWUFW010009567.1, read on the forward strand.
CCTGAGAGTCCCTGGAGTCCAACTAGCCCACCATGTACCTCCAAAAAGCGCCACAGAGCTGCGTTGCAGAGAGGTGTAAAAAGGGCGTGGCCTCTGTACACCTCTCTGCAACGCAGCCCCTGGCGCATACTGGAGGTTCCTGGTGGGCTAGTTGGCCCCAGAGACCCCCAGTATTCAAGGGGAATTCGTTCCCCATCTGCAAACGCGCCAGGGGCGCGTTTGCAGAGTGCTGACAAGGAGGGTGTGGCCTCCGGCGCGATGCCGGATTTTTTTTTGTTGATTTTTTTTAAAAGGGGGCTGTGTGGCCCCCTTTTTTGTAATTTTTTTGAGCCCTGGGGACCCCATCCACCAGGGCCTGACCCCCTTTTATTTTTTTTTAAAAAAAGGACCGGGAAGGGGACCGCGTGGGCCCCCCTCCCGTGGCCAATTTCGACCCGGGGACCCCATCCCCCGGGCCATTGCCACCTTATTTTTTATTTTATTTTTTTCATGGAGGGGGGCTGCGTGGCCCCCCTCCTAAGGCCTCCTTAGGCCCCGGGGACCCCATCCCCAGGGGCTGGCCTTTATTTATTTATTTATTTTATTTAATTTTAATTATTTTTGGGGAGGGGGGCCACGTGGCCCCCCTCCCGGGCCACTACTTGCCCCGGGGACCCCATCCCCCGGGACTGGCCCTATCCTTTGGGGTCCGTGGGGGGACCCCAACTCCCCCACGGACCATGCCGGCTCCCGCGTCCTGCGGGAGCCGGCATTGCTTTTCCACATGGGGAGCTGCTAACATGCAGCTCCCCATGTGGAAAAGCAATCTGCTTTGAATTTTGGAAGCGAGAGCAGGTTTCTCTGCTCTCGCTTCCAAAATTCAAGCAGTTTGCTATGACAGGACGGGAGCCGCGAGGCTCCCGTCCTGTCATAGCAAACTACAGTGTCCCGGGGGTAGGCACCCGGGACACTGCAGGAGCCGGCCCTGGGGGTTGGCGGTCCCCAGGGCCATCACTGGCTCCAGGAGGGGGGCCGCGCGGTCCCCCTCCCCACTTCTGCAAAGACCCGGGGAGGTGGTGGTCCCCGAGGCTTCTGGGGTCCGAAACGGACCCCCATTTTAAAATGTTTAGTGCCCCGGGGAGGTGGCGGTCCCCGGGGTGTGTGGGGGGGGGCTGGAGCCCCCCCACACAGGTATTTTAAATTAAAAAAAAGAAGCCCCGGGGGGTGGTGGTCCCCGGGGCTGCGGGAGGGCTCAGAGCCCTCCCGCACCATTTTTATTGGAAAGCCCCAGGGGGTGGTGGTCCCCGGGGTTTGGGGGGCCTTAGAGGCCCCCCATTAACTATAAACCCACCCCCCGCATGCCCCTGGGACTTGGCCCACCCGGGGGCACATTTTTTTACGGCGGGATCCGCGCACCCTAAGCGCATCCCGCTGATTTTTTTTTTTTTAAATGCTTTTTTCTGCCCAGGGGGTCCTTGTGGGACCCCCTGAGCAGACCTAGGGGGTCAGGGTGTTTCTACCCTGCCCCCTTTGTGCATTTGCACACTTGCGATTTTTTTTTTTTCTCGCGGGATTCGCGCATCCCGCAGATTAAAAAAAAAAAAATGCTTTTCTGCCCAGGGGTCCTTGTGGGACCCCTGAGCAGACCTAGGGGTCAGGGTGATTCTACCCTGCCCCATTTTTGCGCTTTGCACACTTGTTTCTGTCCCTCGGTTCTACCGAGGGACAAAATGGCTGCCAACACTTCCTGATTTGGAGTGTTGACAGCCAATTAGCATGCAGCTCGTGATCGGGAGGGTACGCGGACCCTACTCGGCCATAGATATATATGTGACTTTACTTTTGATTTTCTCAGGAACTACTGAACGGATTTACACCATTTAACAAAAAGGGTTCTTTCTGAACCAAGAACTACCTCTTTGCCAAATTTGGTGTAATTCCGTTCAGCAGTTCGGTCTGTAGCCGTGGCTAAAGTTTCCTATGGGAAAATGAATGGGGAAAACACGTTTTGGGACCCCCCTTTTTTCTCGGCCCCCGCTTGACGAATCACCCCGAAACTTTCAGGGTAGGAGCGGACCGGAGCGGGCCATAAAGTTTGAAAATTTTGCGAAGATTCGTCAACCGACGCAAGAGTTATTTCAAATAGAATGTTGCGGATTTCCTATGGAAAATAGGTCCTAACTATAACTATCTACTGGCGACCGCCAGTAGATAATATATATATATATCTTCTCCATACCGTCCTGGACACCTTTGTTGTACCTGGAGCCCAGGATTTCTTAATACGTTCTGAAGCTTCCTCCGATAACTCAGATACTTGCCACACTCTCCTTCAATCATCTAACCCATCAAGACCAACTGGCCTTCTTCTACCAACTCGTGGCAACCTCCCTGGGCATCCACCAGCAACTGCAGAAAAGATGGTAACAACACCGAATTGTCTATCAACAGACTCATCACATCTGGGAACCACACTTGTGACTGAGAAAATGGTGTGATCAACACCAACTCCACTCTCTATCTCCTGACCTTCATGATTACTCTCTGAATCAACGAGAAAGGAGGAAACGCATACAACCTTCCTCTACCCCAATTCTGACAAAAAGCATCCACTGCTTTTGCTTCCGGATCTGGTATCCAACTGAAGAAACTCTGCAGCTGTGCATTCAACCTGTCTGCAAATAGATCCAACTCCAAAGGACCTCATCTCCTGTCAAGACTCCAAAACACCTCCCTGTTCAACCTCCATATGCTTGCATCCCTTAAATTCCTTGGATTCCAATCCGCCTCTACATTGTATTCCCTGGAATATGCTATGTCTGTACCATAAACTCCCTGTCCAAACAGAAACTCCAAAATTCCTTTGGCATTCTTCTAACACCCTTGATCGAGGCCCCCCATCTTGTTGACATACCGAACAGCTGACACATTGTCCATTTCCAATATAACACAACATTTCACTTGATCCTTCACACAATTCCTCACTGCAAATGACCCTACCAGCAACTTCAGACAATTGATATGCATCTCTCCCTCCGTACTGACCAACATCCTCCAATTGTCACTGAACTGCATCTGCCCCCCCCCAACCATACAGACTTACATCTGACTCAATTACTAGTTCTGGGACTTCCCCAAAAAATGCCCTTCCATTGCATGCTACCATATTTATTAACCGCCAGTTCATCTCCTGCATTGCCTCCTGATTCATCCTTATCTTCTGTGAATTCTTCACTCCCATGGTGTTGCGGGGATTCTGCACATATACAGAACTATGCGCAGGAAAAAAGGACCTCGGTGTATAGTGGTGTACCAACCATACCCCTTAGTACCCAAAATCCCAATCCGACTAGCTATAGTGTCACATTCGTTCTCCGTACTACAGCGAAGCTACCAATGATTAGACATCCCAGAACACGGACTCTTTCAGGAATCGCGGGAGCAAGAACACTCTTTCATAATTCACTCATACTTGTCCACAACGTGTGTATTAAGAGACACAGTATAGTTTAAAATGTTTATTTCAACTAACGTGCTCTAAGACACAGTACACGTGCCAGTACTAGCAGCATAATGCATAAAGATAAAACAGTAAGCATGGTTACAATTCCATAGAACACAAACGGGGACAGCATTTTATAGAGGCAGTGGATATAGGACTAAAAGGCCTTGCCACCCTCCCCGTGCTAGGAACTAGTTTATTATAAAAATAGAAGACCTCTGGGCTTTGTCCGGGGGACCCCCATACCTCAAGATCTAGATGCAAGGTTTACATCATCAGACAAGCACAGCTCTTCTCCCTGGAAAGGTTGTTCTCGAAGTGCCACAAACAGGGAGATCACAATATTAAAAGCACATGAATTTCTCCCTGTGCAGCTGTATTCCATGTTATGTCTAAGTGCGAGGGCTGACCAGAACAGCAATAACAAGGGACGTTGTTTTTCGACCTTGTACATTGTGTGCAGACGAACCCCACAGAGGACATGAGAAAAGGTGAAAGGCAAAAAGGCAGACAGTTCTAATGCTGAATGGGCACAAGCAGAGTCTGGAAAAACAAAGTCACAGAGTAACGTGTGCAAAGAAGGCATCATGGCAGCTAGGCCTAAGCTAACTTATCAATGTCGACAATGAGGCCACAATCCACACTACAATGGGTAAATAACCTTTCAACCTTTGAAGTGCCCTGTAATGTAGGGGTGCAGGAAAGATCACCTTTATTGACGCTGACAGGAGTCCTAACAACCTCACTATCTGATGCAAAGAAATCCATTTTGATGGCTTCACTCTCTTCAACTTCTTGCATATTTTCTTCACTTTCTCCATAGGTAACTTCAACACTCCCTCCAAGGTCTGTATCCGAAAACCTAAAGAATGAATCTCCTGTGCCAGCTTCAAGCAACTCTTTTCCTTGTTTACTACAAATCCTAAATCCTCTAGTATCTGCACAGACAACTCTGGGGCATATTCTCAAGAACGTGTGATAACCACCGCAAGTTTAGCTTAACGCAACTTTGCATATCGCAGTCTATCGCGGGAAAACAACGCCGTATTAACGCAGTATTCCCAACCTGGCAGCACCATGCGATAGTCCCACGATAACGCGTCAAATGACGCGTTAAAATCAACGCGACGCCGCAAAAATGCGAAACACGAACGCGAATAAAGTTGCGATGAGGCCAACCGTGATACAAAAATCAGCGATAACCAGCGACAGGCCTGCAATTCCCACGCGTCATGCGGGAAGATGCACCATAAAAGCTGAACAAGAAAAACACACCATAAACAAAATAAACTGCGCAGCAACATGGATGCACCCGGAACGAGTGCGCAGGTCAAACGCGAACCCCACAAGCCACACAGACCACCAGCAAGGAACCTCGGGGTCGGGGAAGGCCAAGGAGAAGAGGAAGAGGAAGACGGGGTACAGTACGCATGACAACCGGATCGTCGGCACAGACAGAGCACTAACAACAACTGTCCGTCACCTCCACAGTGTCATTAGCAACACAGACGGAAAAATGGCATTCCATCGTGAATGCAGCCGGAGTGTCGAGGAGGCCAAGATGCGCTGGCACGATGTGAAAAGCCAAACCAAGCAGAAACCCGCTGCCAACAGGAAGGCAGCAACGGCGAATGGAGGTGGGAGTCCTGCGCCACAGGAGGAGCTGGAGCAAATGGTGGCCACAGTCATCAGTGTGGAGACGGTGCAAGGAGTCGGGAGTCCGGACACTGCTCGACATGACCTGACACAACATCAACAGGGTGAGTAATGAACAGGGACTGTGGGGATGGGGGGGACGGGCACAATGGCACACATGCAGAACGACGTGTAGCACACCGCACACCCACAATGACCCTGGGTCATGTCCCTGATCCCCGTGGCACACTGCAGCACACATACAAACATCAAGTAGGCCCCCGTCCACCATGTCCCCAAAGGGGTCCCACCCCACACACCACCAATTTCACAACACACACATGCACCCGTGTGAAACACACCAAAGATGCATATGTGAGAGCCACACTGACAATGCAAGTGACACCACATGACGAGCAGCATGGCTGGAGTACAATCACCATGACATTGTGCAAGCCACGAAACTGAGGTGGCTGAGTGTGGACCACATCCGGAAAGGAGCAGGTCACACTCTGACACATCCACGTGCACAAACAACCACTGACGTCAACAATACATCTGCAGACAAACAATGCACAAGAGTACAAAAACCGTCCAAGAGCACAAATGACCCAAGTCGCCAACATCACAGCACCTTAAAAGCACAAAAGCCAAAGGCACACCGCCTCCAAGGGATAAGGGGCAGCAAAATCACAGCTGCAGGTGCGACTCTCACACAATGCAGCACACACACATAGCAATGACAGCACATCCACATGGACGACAATGTGGTACACAGTGCAACACTTACACTGCAGAACAGAGGACACAACTGGGTCCGCCTGTGCGTAGAAAATGGCCAATCACATCTGACATAGCAGGAAACTGTGAGATGCAAATGTACGTGTACAACCTCACCTACGTCATGTAGTCCAAATGTCCACTGTCCCACATCAAATAGTCCGCCCCTCCCAAACAGTCACAATGTACATTGTCATGCAGTCTGTATGTAAACTTGAACAATGCGGTAACATACATGCCAACACAATGTCAACAAGCATCTCCCCTTCACATTGCAGAGGGGCACACAACACCTCCAGCAGGGCAGACCAGACAACTCTACAGTGATGCTGAAGAGGACCTCCACACTTCCGACACCGACGCCCTACAACAGTCCATGGACATCTTAGGCAATCGACCTCCATGAGCAGGGCAGCACCGCTGCATCGAGGATACCCCACCCCCTGCACAGACAACACAGCTGGACGCACCCACCACCCCGGCTGGCTCCCAGCAGCCCACCGAAGCACACATCACATTCCAAGGTCAGGTGTCAGACTGCCAGAAGGGGGTGGCCGAACATGTGCGGGTGGGGTACTACCTCATGGAATCCGAACTAGATCACATACGTGGGTGTCTAAGTCCCATCAGGGACCACCTACACTCCCCAACGGAGACCCACACTGCGACAGAGACACATGCCCTTGCACATTTCCAGTACTGAACCACACCCAGAGCCACGGGATAATCATCCACACCCCCATGCTGGACTGGCATACACCGGCCCAGTTCACTCCTCTTGCGTATTGAGTGGGGGACAACAAAGCTACATGTGCAATGTCTCACCCGCTGCCTGGGGTGACATGGCTGCGTCCTCTGTACACGGCACAATGTAATGTTGTAGGGCCCGGGGCCCTAATGCATACATCATGAGCACACGGACACACTCAGATAGTTCGTTGAACTGGCTACGGGCACGTGCGCTCGACACCTTTATTGGCATGGTCACATGTACAGTGACGCATGTGCTGGATGTGTGTGTGGTGAGTGTACGCCAGCCCTCATGGAGTCGTTGGTGCTGGCAACAATTTGAACAGTGATCACAATTAAAGCGGAAACAGAAAACACCAGCATAACAGAAACAACTGTGAAGCATCATGGTGGTAGCCGGAGAAAGTACAGTGTTCACCCAACATGCAAGCAGAATGGTTCATGATTTGTGGTGCACTGAGTCAGTGGCACCTGAAGAGCTGAGCATGGTATCAAGCTGATCATGGCACCCACGACAGGTGTGAGCAACTCTGATAGTCTGGCAGTAAGACACTTCCGACTCTGGCACCTGTTGTTTGGAGTTGGTCCTGGCGGTGGTGGCGTGTGCATCCTGCGGTGATGCGAAGTCCTTGCAGGTCAGGACTCGATTTGATGTGTGAGCCCAGGTGGACTGCAGTTGAGGCCAGAGGCAGTGGACAGCTCAGGGCCACAGACACATGGCCTTGATGACCCCCAGTCCATCGACCCAGAGGCCATCCAATATGCTATCAGACAGGGGCCATGACTTGAGCTGCACAGAGTTAGTAGCCCCAGATGCACTGCGGCCAGCACAGGCACACCGCCACGGGATGGTGACTTGCGGTGCAGTGAGATAGGACCTCGCAAGGTGAGCGGGTCCTCGTCGATGTCGAAGGTGAATGTAGCGGAGGTTTGCGGGGGACAGTGGAAGGTGTCCTCCAGGGCATGATGCAGAGGGCAGAAGCCGGCCGGAAGCGGCAAATGGAGGAGTGGAATGCTACAGCCTCGTTTTTTCCACAAAGTCAGTATCACCGACATGATGATGAAGACAACCCCCAGTCCATAGACTCATTCGCCACCAAAGTTCAACCATAAAGTGTCCATGGATGTTGGGAACAGACTTAGTGGCACTGGAGCTGAAAGGGGATGCAGTCTGCAATGAGGCCAGTACAATGATATCAAGTCTGCCATAAATGAATCATGACTGAATTCCCAATGTGTGACCTACTCGACCGCAGTGTAGGCCGAAGGCGTAGTCATCAAGGGCCCACAGACACGTGTGGTTGGGATGCCATGCACATACTTTGTGTCACCACATCGAAGGGAGTATAGTGATTTAAATTCTGCATTGATATGTGTACTCGGCCATTGTTTAATCAAGACTCAGTTCCAAATGTGTGACCTACTTGACCGTAGTGTAGGCCGGAGGCAGCGGTAGAGTATGTCAACGAGAAAGGAGTAAAGCGGGCCTGTGTCGCGGAGGCCGTGATGGTCTGAGGAGGCTGCCAAGGTCGCGGGCTTCGGGCTTGGAGCTTGCGCCGGCACGTGGTGGGCCCTCTTTGACACACGCCGGTGTCGGCAGGTGAGCAGTGAGGCCTGGCTGCGCAAGGGTGGGCATGACGGGTTCGCGGACCAGTGGCCCGGGGTGCAGCAGGCGCACAGGATCGCAGGCCACACCGCTCACGGCGACGTCCTCGTGGTGGGGTGGGAGGCGCCGCCCTGGCAGACACGTTGGGCATTCCGGAAGAGAACCACGCCCAGAGCTACATGCTTTTTATTCACACCCCTATGCTGGCCTGGCGTACGCCGGGCCAGCCCACTCCGCACACGCTTACAGGGGGGGACGTCACAAGCTACATTTCCGCGATCTTCCCCACTGGCTGGGGTGACATGGTTGCGTCCACTGTCCACTACACTCCAAACATCAGCAGTGCATGTAGACATGAATATGTCTGTGGTCTGCATACTGCAGTCTGTCCAGCACATCTCCGCCACACTTGGCATTGTGTACATTCTCATTCATGGGTCACTTGCCTCCTTCGCACATGCCTGGTTCCCACCTCTCCCACATTCCGCTATTGTGTGGCTGAGGTGCCATGCCGTTGATGGCTCATGTACATGGCTAACCAAGGTTGCCACAGTAAGTTGTGCTGTCGTGTCCAGTGGGTGGGCATGTTGTTTGGCATGTTGTATGTGATTTTGTGACATGTGCAGTGCCAGAGTTGCGAGTTGCATGATTGTGGAGTTGAGGTGTGTGGTGTGTTCATTTGGTACTTGCCAACGAGCAGTGCATTCCCATAGGTGCCATCCTGGATGCGCTGGTTGATGTTGGACAGTCGGAAGATGAAGGGATCATGCACACTGCCTGGGTAGTTGGCTACGACATTGATAAAGAGTCCCCTGTTGTCCACTATTGCCTGCACGTTGATGGAATGCGTGTGCTTTCTGTTGCAGTAATTGTGTGCAGTGTCGGCAGGGGGCACAAGTAGGACATGTGTGCAGTCGATTGCCCCCAACACGTGCGGGAATCCAGCTATGGCGTATAGTCCTTGCTTGGTCTCCAGCTGTTCTTGCGCATTGTGGGGGACGTATAGGTACTGGGGTACCTAGCTGATGATGGCATCCAGGACAGGTGTGAGGAACTTGGATGGGGCTGGCTGTGAGACTCCTCCGACTCTGGCGGTTGTTGGTTGGGAGGTACCAGAGGCCAACAGGTGCAGCACAGCCAGCAGCTTTGTCTGCGGAGGGATGTTGGTTGTCCGCTGTGTTGGTACCGTCAACCTGTGGGCAATGATGTTCAGGATGTGGAGGATGGTTGTCCTTTTGAGCCTGTAGTGGGCATTGACATTGTCTGGTGTTAGGTCTGTGAGGCTGGTGCTTTTCCTGAAGGTCCGCTGTCTTTGTCTGCGCTGCCTCTGTGGTGGTCCGGGGGAGCGGTGGGTCTGGGGGGGGTGGTCCTGGGGGTGGTGGCGGTGGGTGTTGTTGCCCTCTCGGGGCTCCGGGATGCATGGTGAGTTGCTCCATGGCATCTGTTGTTCTTCATGTGTGGCTCTGGGCTGGGCTCCCTTTGATGGTGCAGGTTGTCGTCCAACTTTACACCAGGTCAGACCAGGTGTTAATTTCCTGCTGCTAACGCGCCTTATCGCCTGTTTTGTGGTCTTATCGCCGATGTGGCTGGTCATTGAGAATGTTGAGGTGTGGTGTTGTCGCGGATTTTTGCTCAGGAACGCCTACTCTGCATCTCATTAGCGATAGTTGCCGGGGTCATCTGTGGCGATGTTTTTTACAGATGCTTTCGCAAGTAAACTGGTGGTATCGGCTGTTAGCACCAGCTTGTGAATGGGGCGATAAATTTATCGCGACTTTGGCTGCGATAAAGTGCCGATAACTCGGCGATAGCTCCTTGAGAATATGCCCCTCTGTCTGCTCCAATGCCATCTCTCTCTCCTCTCCCATAATCAAAACATCGTCCAGAGACACTATCATACATTCTCCCCTTGAGCTCAACCATGCCATCACTGGTCTCATGACCTTCGTGAAACACCACGGCGCTGACGTTAGCCAGAATGGTAGACTTTTGAAGTCTACTGCAATACATAACCCTTGCTGAAAAGAGCTGATTTCCATCTCACAAGCAGACCTTCGGCGGTGCCTTGTGGTGCAGGTACTGTCCAATCAGAGATAAGACTGTCCTGCAGGGAGATGCTGATACTGTCCCACTGACTGATTGGCAGCCTGTGTTCGAGGTACCAGTACTGCCTCACTAACAGAGCAGCAGCACTGGCAGTGCCTGCTGAGAAGCACTGGGAACGAAGATTTAAAAGTGCGCTGGCCATTTTGAGGCGCACCACTCACGCACAGAGCTCACTGCTCCTCGGGGCGGAACACTGCACATGTCTTAATGTAAGCATAACGTATGGCGGCGATGAAACTGCAGCTCTAGGAGCAATAACACATCTATTTCCAATGCTGCTGCGGCTAGTTTAAATACTCTGTACGCCGGGGGCTCGAGTTCAAATCCCAGATTGCCCTTTCCCCCAACCTACGTTGTGTGACCCTGGACTGCATTACTTTACTTACAACTCCCTTATCTGCTAAAAGAAGAAAGCTATAAAGAAGCAGTCTAAAGAGGTATTTAAAAACAAGCCTTTGCAATGCAATAGGTCTCGCATTTGCGAGAGTTGAAGCTATTTGCATTATAAATGACAATGCCTTTTATTTATGTTTTTAAAACCAACACATAAATAAAAGCATTGTCATTTAAGAATGCCAATAGCTCAAAGTCTCGCAAATGGAGAGACCTATTGCATTGCAAATAATTGTTAATCATGTAATAATATTGTGGACATCATAAGATGGCTACAAGAGGTCCTCGTTTCCGAAAAGTTGGGAATTGAGAGGTGAAAATATCTGCTGTTTTCACTTTGTCAGCCTCGTCAAAAAGAAATGATCAAATTTACCAAATTTCATGGGCAGTTTTGTAAAAATCGCTGCATTTTTACAAAATTTCTGATTTCGTGATTTTTTGCAAATTGTGAAATCCTGGAGGGTCTGGATAGATAGATAGATAGATAGATAGATGGATGGATAGATAGATAGATAGATAGATAGATAGATAGACGGATTGATGGGTGGGCGGCCAGACGGCTGGACAGACAGACGGACAGATGGACAGACAGACAGATAGGGCACTTGTGGCTTTTTAAAGTATTTTAAGCGTTACAACCTGGTGTTCTCCTATTCTTACTTCCTACTTTCCGGGTGCTACTAGACCATTGCCATTTTGGGTAGATTGGTAGTCTAGATGTTAAGTGCCTGCCAGGACACGACTTAAGGGAGAGCTGAGCCAGTGGGTGCGAGCAGTGGGCTCGTGGCGGGCACGCCAGAGGTGCACCAAAGGAAAGCCCGTCTTCGCCCATCCGGGCCTGGATGACACCAGATGCCAGGACCCTTGTTCCTTTTCTTATTTTTAGCATAATGGTAGACCCTATGCCCAGAAATATTCTTCTTCTGAGTTCCACCACATTCGTTTGAATCTCAACATTTTTTAAAAACCCTATTTGGTGTTGCAAACAGTGCTTCCCCTTTCTAGAGGGTCCCACCTCGCATAACTCTTGCACCTTTAGTTGCTTTTTTTCCTTGTCAGCTGTTGAAACTGCTGATACAGTGTCCCTAGTCGATGGGCAGCCCCGGCAGGTCCCCTTCTTAAGCTCCATGACCTCTCCCTAGGCAAGTAAGCATTCTGAGAAGGGAGTTATGGGGCTTTACTGTAATGTCAGGTCTTTGGCTAAACATGCAACAGATATTTGGGATTGTATCTCCTCCCTATCTCCTAAACTTTGCTTCTTTATGGAAATTTGAGTAAATGCAACAGCACTTCCGTGTATTCCCTTAGCTAAACCAGATCACAATTCATTGCTTAAACTTAATAGAGAGGGTAGACCTGGTGGAGGGGTGACTCCATGACTCCCTCCATGTTGAATTATTTGACAATCTGATATCTGACTGGGTAGAGTTATGTGTCTTTAAAATTGTAATCTTTGTAACTGATTCTTGGATGGGAGCATTGATATATTGCCCTCCCCAGTATGAAGAAAAACTTTAGTCAGTCTTTAATTTACTGTATCGCACCACATATTTTGGCCACAAGTAATTTTTTTTGCCTCTAGGTGATTTAAATTTTCACGGGGAAAATATGGAGGGTGGTGATGTGACTCAACTTTTAGCATACTTGAAAATGCTAGGGCTCACACAAATAGTGTCAGGACCTACACACAAGGCCAGGGCCACCTTTGACCTTACCTTTACCAATTCCGCGGAAGTAACATGTGAACTTCCCATTCCAATTACTTGGATTGACCACCACTTAATCCAATTTCAGATTCCATGCAAAAATATACCTGCTAAATTTGATACAAAACATATTAAATCTAGCCGAGCTTAGAAGACTGTTGTATATGCCCCTTTTTTTGAGCTATACAGACACATTTCAGTTTCATCCTGTTTGAATATTGATTCTGCTCTAGACGCATATCATAGTTCCCCCCGATTAAAAAAGTCTCATCCACTTTAGCGAAAGCTTATGCTCACTGGTATACTGAATATCTGCGCGAGTCGAAATTCAAATGCAAACGACTTCAGCAGAGATAGCGTGCCACTAAGTCTCTGGTCGACAAAGAAGCATCCAGGATACTATTGAAAAGTTATCATAAGCAGCTTAGGAAACCTCGTAAAGAGTATCTTACGGCTGCTATTGATCCTGTAGGCAATCCTATTAAGGAACTCTACAAAACTTTGAATAGTTTTATAAAACGACAAGCCTGTTGTCGTACTATCTTTGCCTAACAAAAACTATGTGACTTGGCTGATTTCTTTGAAGATAAAATTAATCTCATTTACAAGAGTTTTCCAACTGCTCTGGAATTTCAAGTGAGAGAATACAATTTTAATGGATGACCTCCGAAGTCCAATAATACTTTGAGCAAATTTGAGTTATGCTGGAACAGGTGCGGAGGATGTTATCTCTAGCCAAATCTGGATTCCCTTTAGACCCTTCCCCCCCTAGGATAACTGCCAGTCTTGCCATCGATATTGCATATTGCACTAGATATTATGGTGCTGTTTAGTCTCTCCTTAACCTCAGCTAAACTTCTCAGTGAAATGGAAGTGTGCCCAAGTCTCGCCCATTCTCAAGACGCCTTCTGCCAATCCAGAGATTCTCTCTAATTACCATCTGATATCCTTGTTACCATTATTTGCTAATTTTCTAGAGAGTTATATTAACTCTCATTTGACTGTCTTTCTAGAAGAACATATGATTCTAAACACCTCACAGTCTGGGGTTAGAGCATCACATAGTACGGGGATCGCACTAGTGGTGGTCTCTGATACTATAAGATTATCATAGGATACAGGGATTGCTTGACTTGTCAGCGGCCTTGATTTGGTCTCTCATTCCCTCCTTATCCACGGATTATATGAGGCAGGGATATGCAGCAGTGCCTTGCTCTGGCTTAGAGCTTTCCTTGATAACCGAACCTAGAATATCTTCTTAGACTCCTTCCAATTTAGAACAATGAGAATTAATAAAGAAGTACCATAGGGATACTGCTTGAGCCCTATATTATTTAACAGCTATGTAGCGCCTCTGGCACAGATAGTAAGAACATATGGATTTGAGACCGTATCATATGCGGATGATACCCAATTACTCATCTGCTTTGGGCCCAATCCAAGAAATGTTCAATCTCATTTTGCTCACTGTATGAGAGAGATTGCGGCCTGGATTACTACCAACTGTCTCCAGTTAAATGGAGAAAAAATGGAGATTATGCTTTTTGGAAAGGCACAGGAAATCTGATCAGCCGATTGATGGCCGTCTGAGCTTAGCCCAGCTCATGTCCCCACACAGGTGGTGAAAAATCTGGGTGTTAAAATTGATCAAACCCTTTCTATGAAATCTCAGGTCAAATCCACTTGTGGTACCTGTTATGCCACCTTGCAGCTCTTAAGGAAAACCCAGATACAGAAAGACTCTAGTCCAGGCCCTTATCACTCACACACGTACAGACTAAATTGATTTACAAGTATAGCTGTAGTCCTCAATTAAAATGCATACAGGAGTGCAGTTATAAATGCATTTCATTGCATGCATTATAAAAAAAAAATACTTTATAAAGAATAGATTCAAATGGACACAATCTGGTATACTCTGGAAAGACAGCAATCAAACAAAAAGGCAGCTCCAAAAAGAATTTACATCATTAGCAGGAGGCTGGAATTGATAAAGCTGCAGTGTGTCCCGTACTGTGAAGAGCTAGTAGAAAGCGTCCAGCTAGCACATCAGGCTCTAAACACAAAAGCAACACGAACTTAATAATTAAGTACAAACAAAATCACTGACACTGAAGGGAACTACTTTTTGAATAGATGTGCTCATTGTGAAAATTCCAAATGCTGTCGCTCAAAATGAAGTTATCCAGTGGCTAAAGTAGGCTGACCCACTGCCTCTTGTTGTATGCTGTAATGGGCTTAGGCAACAGGTGAAGGACAAAACAACAGACCAATGGATGAAGAGAGGTGGCTCAAAGACCCCTTTAATAAGTATGTTAAACAAATAGGGGCCGATTCCGATTCGGGCCGGAAATCTCTCCGACCGAGCCGGACCCGGAGAGATTTCCGACCGAATCGGACTCTGGCAGTCCGACCGATCGAGTACGATGCGCACGCATGCCATCGGACTCGGAGTCGGTCGGACTCCCATTGAAGTCAATGGGAGCCTGTCGTACAACGCGTACGCGGGCTCCCATTGACTCCAATGGGTGCGAGGCGGACAAGGCGCCCCCTACAGCGTGTACGCGGTGAAGCGATTCACGCCGTGCACGCACAAGTAGGGGGACCCATGGGTCCCCCTGTGTGCGACTCGCGCGCCTACGCGTACAGGGGGGTCCGACGCGGACCCCCAAAGTCCGGCTCCGACAGCTTTTTCGAGCCGGACGGCGCGAGTCGATCGGACTGCTCGCGGCGCGCATCGTACTTACCCGGCCGGAAACGTCTCCATAGCGCGGTGCGAGTCGTGTCCATGCGAGTCGGTCGGAGCGTGTTGAAGCCGCGTTCGAGTCGGTCGGAGTTTTCGCGGGTGCCTGCATCGTACTCGCTCGGCCGGACCCGCGTACGATTCGGTGGGGAAACAGGGCTCCGAATCGGATCCGGTAAATCCGAATCCGATTCGGAGCCCTACCGGCCGAGATCGGAATCGGCCCCATAATTTGTATAAAATCAAAAGGTCTTTGCTAGCGCCAGACTTAAAAAATAGTGAAAGCATAAAACTCATAGCATAGGGCAGAACAAAATTAAATGACAGTCTTTAAAGTATATTGTTCTTTTTTTTGTCTACAATAATAATCGAAACACAATGGAAAGCATGTCAATGGCTAAGTATGTTCTATCAAAAAGTGGGAACAGATTATTAAAACATGAAAGGTACATTTATTGAATGTAGAGACATACTGAATCCATTGCTCAATGGAGATATGTAATTTATTTCTCAACCCACTGCAGAGGCAGAGTCACTAAATTCACCAAAGAGATGATAACAGACTGTCTTACTTTGAAATATAGAGCAAGAATACCATGGTTGGCATAAGTAAACAGTTTGCTAAAGGAGGTGGGTGGGAAATTGAACATCGAGGATCCGGAGGGAGTGTTACAATTTAGTAAGAAAGATTTTAAAACGGTCTTGATTGGGAAAACGATGGCTGATAGGGAAAATAGAGAGAGTGTTAAACGGGCTTTGTCAATGTACCTCTCAGGTCCCACATAGGTCCCATACAACCAAGTGCCCAGCGCTGTCTCACCCTAGTGTCAAACATTCAACATAGATTTTATCTTAACAAGATTGTGAATAGGCGCACTCACTTTTTGGTTGCTTTGCCCGAGGTGGGATTTGGTTCATAAGCCACCTAAATGCCCATGTGATAAGTCCAACCAGTCCCCACTGTATTTTATACTCTTTTGTAACTTTTATAGGGATCTGAGGAAACAAATATTGCGGCCATTTTTTTTAAAAGGGAAAATTATTTATTATAAAGATGCATTTAACTTTATACGTAACCTTGATAATGTGAATTTATGCTATCAAGTTTCTGTTTCTGTTTCCTATGCTATCCAAAGAAGGAAAGAGCTGCTCTACCTGGACACTTTGAGATATGAAAATGAATAGCTAAGGATATTATACCCTTAACAGTGCTAATATGTCAATTATTTATTCCTTATCTTATGTTTCTAAAAATGTTTTTAACCCATTGGCTATTGAGTTGACACCCAGCTTAGTATCTGGGTGTTTTTCTGTTTTTCATGTCATGAGAACATCTTCTCTAAATTTTAGTATGAATGCTTTTTTTAAGTTCTTTGTAAATTTTATCTGTGTGACTCTTTTATGGATATTTCTTATCCAAATAAAGATTTGTTTGATTTGATTTGACATCATAAACTGCAGTTTAAAATAAAAGAACTAACTGTCTTAGCTTTTGTTCCCCCTGAACATGCAGATGACTTCTACATTGCAATCGTTCAATAAAACTATTTCACTCACATGAAGAAAAATTGGCTCGCTTGCAAAGTTTCTTTGAACAAACCTGAATTGGCCATCTGAACAGATCGGGTTGAATGAGGATACCATGCTATCAAATTAACTGGTGCAACTGCTACTAACAATGAGTTGCATAACTCCTTCTCTAGCTGTATAGGGAAATCACATCCTACTAGCTATCATTTCTTGAAAGTTTTGAAGGAGCAAGGTTCCCAGGAAATGAGACAGGCACATTTTTATACACGTAATCTGCAGCCCAGAATGTCTAAAAACAAGGCAAAGACTGAAGACGCCTTTTTAAAGTACAACAATTTGAAATATTTGAGGTAAAAGATTGTCTGGAAAGTAGCTTACATATTACACTACTAACTGCTAACATTTTTACATTACAAACAATGAATACACTCACCTTATTAAAAGATACAATTGGCTAAATCCAAAATGACTACCACAAATAATAACACAGTACATTATATTACATTGACAATATCCTTATCATAAAAATATTTTTTACTTCTTACCTGTCTTCTTTCTTCAAGTGATGGGAGTATTATCAGCTCCTTCCATCGTCACCATTTAGTAATTCAATTAAGATAACCATGATCTAATTATTAAAAATAAAAAAATACATACTGAAAAAGATGGTCCATCCATCCAAAACCCTAAAAAGAACCTCAAAATTATATTTTTTTTTAAAACTGTATAGTAAAGGACTGCATAGGTGGACAATTAAGTCAAATTTAAAATGCAACACACTCCTTAAACCTAAAGTCATAGTGGCAAGAAAAAAAGTCTGTTCACCTTGAGATACAGAAAAACACAAACTACAAACCTATTTTTTTAAAAAAATCTATAAGAAAAGAGAGAAGCAAGTTAAACGATTGCCTCAAAAAAGTATCCAAGCAGGCATTTCTCCGGCAGCCTAGGAAGGGAAGAAAGTTTGAAAATAAATGCAAAGGGGAGGGTGGCCAGCGATCAACCAAGATGTACGCACTGTGAGGGAGCTCCGTCGGGCACCCACCTAAAACCCCCAACAACTCCGTAAAAATATCCGCTGCAGTGCTCCAAGCGGCAACCGGAGGGTCGGGTGAGCCTGTAGAGCTGCCTGAGTTAATTTGAGGTGTGTGCGTCCAGTCGGGGCCGTCGGGCGACAACGGCGGGCCTTCGGCGAGGCGGAGCTGCTGAACCAGAGTGAGAAGCGTGTGCCGGGGGAGCGTTGCGAACAAGCTCCTCGGCACCGCTGGAGATCGGGAAGGCGGAGACTCGCAGCGATGCATGGACCCGTGGTGAAGGACAACGCTGTTTGTGCCGGGGGTGAGAGCGAACTGATTGAGCGAGCTGGAGGCAATACCGGGCCGAGCTGACTGTCGGCGCCTGCTGGTTGGGCCTGTTTGAGTCACCGGGGGGCCGCCGAAGGCCGTTACTGAAACTGAAACTGAAACTGAAAGAGACGACGCGGCCTGCGGTGGTGAGTGACGCGTGGAGGGCGTCTTGCCTGCGTTAGTGAGCATCGATTAACAACACTGGGGGCACTGTGACGGCGTGAAAGAGCCACCCATTTAGGAATTAATTGAGCTCCCCTGCTGCAATCGCTGATGTTGGGAGTATCCTGGCGGCGTTAAAAGGCACAGTGCTATGGCAACCAGCCCTTTGTGGGAGTATGAGACTGGAAGATGGACGCTCAGAGAGAAGAGAAATCCAGAAATAGTTCCCTCTGAGGCTGGATATTTGCAGAGAGTGGTCTGCCCACTGACCCAGACCCAGACCAGGTGAGACAGACTGAGACAGAGGCATACCGTGCAACATAGACCCTGGTGGTGGTAGTGTGGTGACTGATAGCCGTGCCCGGCCTGCTGTTCTAAAAGTGACACGCACCCTGGCCAATGTGTGACAGAAAGGTCAATGGCAACCCACAAAGGCTCAAAGATGTCTCACCAAACCAAACTGTACAAGTTTACCCATACAAAGGCAGACTCCCAGGTAGCAGAAGGGGGAGAATAGCGTCCTAAATCTGGGCCAAGTGAAAGCAGCCCCACGTTACAAGATTTGATGGTCGCCATTCAAGGAATTAGTTCAACGCTTGAATGCAAGATTGACACTGTGGCCCCAGAGGTTTCACTGATGCACGCCGACCTGTGGAACTTAGGACCCCGAGTTACAGCCACAGAGGAATCGATCACCATGCTTAATACTACTACCAAAAACCTTGAGATGCAGGTGAAACGGCTTCAGTCCACCGCGACTGCTCTTGAAGCACGATTGGAGAATTATGAGGGTCGCACATGCAGGAACAACGTTCGCATTTTGGGAGTACCGGAAATGGCGGAGGGCCCATCAACTGACCTATTTGTGGAAGAACTAATAACGCAACATATACGGCCCGACGCCTTTCCAACTATCTCACCGTGGAACGTGCCCACCGAGTGCCTGGGGGCCCGCCGTGACCGGGCGCACCCCCCGACCCATATTGGCGAGAATCTTCAATTTTAGGGAACATGATACTATACTACAGGCTGCTCACTCCACGGCCCCACTGCGCTACGAGAATGCCACAATCACCTTCTTCCCAGACTTCACAGTTAAAGTGTAGAACCTACGGCGCTCATTCCTAGAGGTTAAGAAACGGTTGCGTGAGAAAGATCTAAAATACGCAATGCTCTTTCCTGCCAAGCTCTGAGTGGTGGGGGAGGGGAAGACGTGGTTTTTTGATACGCGTGAGGAGGTGAGCGACTGGCTCAATGGATGGAGGAAACCCAGAGACAACAAGAATCACTCCCGCAGACGTCAGGAGGAGAAGAAGTGGCGCCAGCCGGGACGAAATCACGACGAGGAGGTAGAGATGGCTGACAAGAGAACCAGCGAAAGTTTACACCCGCCTGACCCCGGGTTGCCGCAGGTGGGTGACGACACAGACAATCATTGACCTGCTGGCACGAACTACTATGGAGGGAAATCTAAGATTAGACTCAAGAAATTCCCATTGGTACATGCGACCGGCTGAAAACTGCTAAGCTGTACTGAAACGTGTAGCGAACCTGGAACTGCCGAAAGTGTGAGGCTGAAGACAACTCGACACCGAATTGATCGTAACTATATGAACATGCTGCGGAGACATTTATTACTTGTTGGGGGTGGAGGGGAGGCTCCGACAAACGAGGGAGGGGTTGGCCGTGCTCCCCTGCCATTGTCGTATGGGGTTTAGGGTTTATAGGCGCTCTGCAAAGTTAGGGGGGTGAGCAGTTCTGAGTCCACATTGCAGGGAGGCAGAGACAGGGGCGGTGAGGGCTAGTTTTGTTCAAGGGAAATTTCAATTGAGTTTTTGTATCATTCAGATAGTGCAGACAGCGAACGGGTCTTACGCCACAATTGCTCAATAGCCATGGTGCACATCATTGTCTTACCTGATCTGGAAAGAGACTATAGATCTTATACCTTTTGTTCCCCTTGGGTCGCTAGGAGGTCGACCAATATATGCCACAAGATAGATCTGATCCCCACCACAGTTGCATATAGCTAGGCTGTCCGGTTTTAGGTTTAGACCTATAATAACTGATAAAACCCAACCAAAAGGGAAATAGCCCTCACCAGTGTAAACATAAAAACACTGAAAAAACGCCAGCTGAACCACAAACTAAATGCCATTCAAAGAAAGGAAAAGGAGAGTGAAAGAGTAATTTGTTTTCTTCCTGAAGCCCCCAGTTTCTAGTGAGTCAGTATTGATAGTAGGTGAATTGCCAACACCTCAGGCTTTAAACATTCAATGCAAGATATAGTGACAAGTATATGTGAAAAGAGTGCTATCACCAAGCATCTGGTATAGTGGTGAAAACATGACACCAGACGTTTGGAAAACATGGAACGCAATGTCACTTGGAATGCTGCGGCAAACAGGTTATTTCCAAGTTCAACAAAGATTGGAGTGATATTGTTTGTATTGCAGTGATTCAGCTACATATATGAAAAAGTTGTGTGATGACCTGTCAAAATCGATACCTGAGCTTAAGTGCTTCCCTGTAAGAGATCCTTGCCACTTGTTAGATGATATGCTGAAAACATCCTTACAATCTTCAGAGTTAATGAAGAATGCTATTGACTTTTTAGTCCATTCTGGTGCACTGTTTTGTTATGCGCAGGAACTTAAATGCAAATATTTCTCATTTTGTGCTTTGTGTGGCATCAAAGAAAGAGTCATCCCAACTGTGTCACTTAGCTTATGGTTCTCAGTCCAAGGGGCTGTGAATGCTATATTTTCCATGTGGGAACCTTTTACAGAATTGATGATGCCAAAGGCAAGAAATGTGAGGATCTATGGTTGCATATTGATAGTGATGTGAAAAAAAGTACACTCTACTGCGTTCTTAGATTTTTACAGGAAAACGTAACTGCTGTAGTGGACATAATAAAACAACTAGAGTCTGAAAACACCCTTGTCTGCTATGTGTTCAGCATAATTGGTATAGATGTGAAACATCTCCTTGAGAGTAGGCTGGGCGACACCATTAGTGACTTTGGCACTGCAACATGTTCCATGTTTGAGTGCTTGCCACTTGGCAAGCAAAGCAATGTTGACAAGCAATTCAGGAACTTTCATTTTACAATGTATGAGAAATGGCTTGCAATGATGCATAGAAGTGTCCCTTCACCAATCACGGCATTTGAAGTCAATGAAACCTCACTGTGGTACTCTGTACAAGTTCTAGATCCCTTCAGTAAAGGGGAATTTTCTCCGTAGTTTCAAAAGTGTTGCTTCATTTTTTACCACTTCAATAACTCTGAGGGCATAAGTGCCCCATTCAACACAAATGTTCCCGAACCTGCCAAGAGAATCGCAATCTTTAAGTGCACCACTATTGGCATGGAAAGCTATGTCAGTGGCCAGAGTTAGCAAATTGTGTACTGGCTGTTTTGGCGTTGCTCATCTCAAGTGCCAATGTTAATAGGGCCTTTTCACCGAAAAAAAGTTTACATGGGAAGGAAAAAGTGAGCGCACATGACCAAAGACTCACTGAAGAAGTATTGTATGGTGTACTACAATAAGCTTGATTTGCAAAAATGTATTTGGATCTCATATACACTGTACGTACACTGTCTATATACCATTGACTATCAGTGCAGTAAGCAAGCAATAATAAAAGCAAAACGTTCCATAAACACCGGAAAAATACTGTTTCTGTTGTTTTTAATGGCGCGAAAATGTGTAACCACTGATAACCACTGTTTTTTTAAGGTATTGAAATCACTTGAGAACACTGAAAATACCCCACCAGAATTTACCAAGAATAGAAACTGAAAACAGGAAAGCCTACATATAGCTTAGATGCAAGACAGTGCAAATAGAGGGGGACATTTTGGCCAATTGACGATCCTCTCCTGGCTTTTGGCCAGTTGACGATCCTCTCCTGGAATGTAAATGGTTTAGGAGACAAAATTAAGAGGGGAGTGGTGCTGCAGTATATCAAACGACGAGCACCTGATATTGTCCTATTACAGGAAACCCATATACAGGGCACATCTTTCTGTGCACTTAACAGATGGGGCTACAAGCTGGTGGCACATGCAAGGTACACAAGAGGCTCAAGAGGGGTGGGCATTCTATTACGCAAGTTTTTGCCACTTACGGTGCAGAAAGTGACGCATGACCCACTAGGTCGTTTTGTGACATTGTCGGGAAGTTGGGGTGGTAGGCTGTTACATGTTGTTTCACTTTATGTCCCCCCGCGACTGCACTCCTCTGCGCTGACTGACCTGGGTGCCCACCTAGTAAAACTACCGCAGGGTGAGATGCTGATTGGGGGAGACTGTAACGCAGCCCTGGATAGGTAAGTAGATCGTTGGCCGGCCAGGCACAGAGGCAGTGTAGGTAAGGCGCTGGCAGAGTTCATATCAGCTATTGGCCTTATAGATGTGTGGCATACATGCAATCCATCTACCCGACAGTACACTTACCACTCGGGAGTGCATGGGAGCATGTCTCGAATCGATTACGTGCTTGGGCTGGTAGATCAACTGTCGCAATTTAAGGAGATCCTCCTTTTTCCCAGGGGTATCTCCGATCACTCCCCAATCGCAGTAACCTATGGAGGTGCTCCTGCAACTCGTAGACCCCATATATCATTTAACCCATGGTACCTCAAGATCCCAGATATCAGAGATGATTTATTGAAAACAATGACTAACTATTTTAAGGAAAATGAGGGGTTGGTTGATTCCCATTAAACCCTGTGGGAGGCCTTCAAAGCTGTAATTAGGGGACAGGGCATCTCCCTGGTTTCCGCACACAAGAAGGAAAAGGCAAGGCAACTTATGGAAATAGAGGAAGCACTTGCACAGCTGGAGTCAGACATTCTGCTTGCAGACACCCCGGAAATACAGCACAAGCTGCAGCTTAAACGGAAGGAATACAGAGACATAGCCGAAGACCAAGCTAAAGCACTCTTCCGGACGGCCTCGCACCGGCTATATGAAGTAGGGGATAGAGCAAGTAAACTACTGGCGTGGCTAGATAGGCGGGAGCAGGCCTCACAGTGGGTTTTTGAGGTCACCTCCGTAGGGTGAGAACAAATTAGAGATAGGCAGGGAATTGCTGATACTTTTGCAGCGTACTACCGACAACTGTACACATCCTCAGCTCGGACTACCCAAGCAGAGGCGAAGGAACTTTTGGACACCCTAAATATACCTTACCTCAATGAGTCGGATAGGGATAGTCTAGAACTAGAACTGTCGGATGCTGAGGTGGTGAAAGCGATCCATGCACTGAAATCAGGGAAAGCAATGAGTCCTAGTGGCCTGCCGATCGAGCTCTACAAGGCAACGGCCTCTCTGATCGCGCCGTACTTATTGAAGATGTTTCAGGCAAGTGTTCAGGTGGGGAGATTGCCTGAGACTCAAAGACTGGCCAATATAGTTGTGATTCATAAAGCGGATAAACCTCCAGAGGACTGTGCATCGTACAGGCCGATCTCGCTACTCAGATTTAACAAATACCATCACATATGATTCATTCACCAGGATTGATTTCTCAGAGTAGTGCCCCTTAAATCGAACCGTTCTATCATAGTGCTCATTGCTAGAGTAGTTTGGGTGCTATGCTTAATTGCTAAAGTAATGCCCCAGATAACCAATTGTTCAATGCGATTGTACTATAAATCACAAATAAATCACCAACAAAAACATGAATAACTATGCAATCATATGATGCCAGAATGTTATGACTTCGATAACGATAGTAATTTGTAACTCTCTTTTCCTTTCTTTTACAAGCAACAGGGTAATACAGGTGACAGAGCAATGTGCGAAAATGCCAAGTAAGCTTTGCGAAGCTATGCATGTAGCGTGGCGCTACGCGTAACCGCCAAGGTAACTTTGTCGAGTGCTGCTCTGCTTAAAGATATTTTGTTTTCTGATTGCCGGAAGAGTTGGGCCACCCAAGGACGCTGGTTCAGGAGAGGCAGAAGCAAGCTACTGAAGCAGTGAGTTCCAGTACAGCAAGAGGCTTTCAGAAGTAGGGTGTGGCCTTAAATAGAGGCTGCGCCCAACATGGCTGCTATTCCCATGTGACTCCTGGTCTCGTTGATGTTTTGTGTGCTTTCCTCATTGTTGAGGGCCAAAGCGCTCTAGATGGTCTGTGCACTGAGTGGGGGTGCCAGGCGGGCATCCAGTGCATTTGGTTGTGGGGCAATTGCCCTCACTGACAATCTTACGGGTCCGCAGGCCTGACAACCATCTATCAAGTCAGAGATGGTCCATCTTGTCAACACCTGTACCCACTTTGTCTTACTGTCTGGGAGCAATCCCTAAGACCAACTGACAGCTACACCTAGTCATGTGACCCAGCATACAGGCTGCAGGTGCCAAATGGTTAGGACAAGGAAATGTCAACTTTCTAAAAGTGGCATTTTCAGAATTGTGACTTTAATCCAACTTTACCATTAAAGAGGGTTTTAAATTACAATTCTTTAGGCATCAAACTTGACTGTCTTACCTGCTCCCAATTGAAGGCTATCATTTATTAAATGTAATAAGGTAACCCAATGATATCCTATGGGAGAGGAGGGCCTCACAGTAGTGAAAAATGAATTTAAGAGTTTTTCAATACCAGGACATGTAAAACTTAAAAGTACATTTCCAACTTTTTAAATATAATACACCCCTACCCCTAGCATATGAGCTGTTTGGGGCTTACCCTAGGGGTGACTTATATGTATTATAAAGGAAGGTTTAGGCCTGGCAAAAAGTTTATTTTGCCAGGTCGAAGTGGCAGTTTAAAACTGCACACACAGGCTGCAATGGCAGGCCTGGGACATGTTTAAAGTACTACTTAAGTAGATGACGCAATAAGTGCCGCAGGTCCACTCGTAACAATTGATCTACATGCCCTGGGTACATGCAGTACCACTTTAATAGAGACTCACAAGTAAATTAAATATGCCAATTGGATGTAAGCCAATTTTCCCATGCTTAAAAGAGAGAGCAGAAGCACTATAGAACTGGTTAGCAGTGATAAAGTGTGCAGAGTCCTAAAAGCCAACAAAACTGTTTCAGAAAACAGGAGGGTGAGGGCAAAATATTTGGGGATGGCCTGCATAAAGGGCCAAGCCCAACACTGACCTAATACCATTCAAAGAATATTGCAAACTAATTTATTCTGCAGTTTGTCACTAAAGCTCACTGGATTCAAAGGTGGTACCCTTAAGTCATGACTGATCCAACTTGCCACAGGCCTCACACTCCACCAATTCTTCTATTTTTGCATCCAAATCAGTAGTATTTTCGCCCTCTAAATTTGGTTACATTGCGACCCAAGTGACCTATATCCTTTTCGTCTACAAGTGCTGGGTGCTGCTTCCTCTGAACATGAATTAATTTATTAACAAATCTTCCATTCACAGTCACTTTATAATTCTCATTTTTAAAACACATTAGCTCATTGTTTGGAACACTCAAATCAATTATTGTGAGACAATAATAGGGTTTAAAATTGTCAAATTCTGTACCACATGATGCTATTTTTGTTCGACTTCAAATAAACACCCAGAACAAAATTGATAAGCAGCACTTATTTTGTAAATAGGCAAAATGTTCAACTGTTAACAGCAAATACAACTCTTAGGGGTCTATTAGGATGGCGGTCGGAAAAACATTCCGACCGCCATGCTAGCGGGAAACTTCCGCCCGCAGGTACCGCGGCAAAACCGCCGGCCAGATTAGGATGCACCGCCAGAAACTCCCTACTGCGGCGGTCGGATTCCAGGAATCAGCGCCGGAAAAGCTGAAAATCCGTCCGCGGCGGTCGGATTTGCTGTGGAAAGGCCAAAGACCGCCGTTTCCCCAGCGGTCTGGAACACATGGAGCTATCCGCAGTATTGCCACCGCCATCCTCGAATGGCCGGATTCTCCGCAGCGGTGTGGTGGGCTGTATGAGGCATCGTGATTTGACCGGCAGTCCTGACCGCATTCCACACGGCGGTACCTCTCATGTGGCTCCGTCCGCTGCCGGTGCGGACGGAGATTTTCAGCGGAACCCGGAACACCACAGCGGACGGGAAATGGGCTATCTATGCCCATCATAATACGGCGGACGCAAAGACCGCCGATGGAGTGCGGAAAAGGGCATTTTCCGCCAGCACGGTGGATGTGCCTCCGCCCACCATCGTAATAGGCCCCTTAATTCCCTTAACAATATTAATGTGTTTCATATATAACACATACCACATTTCTGCAATTTCTAAGCACCGTTAATAACAAATGTTACTATCACCCAATTAATAATATTCCTGGGCACATGAATGTTTTTCAAGAGCTTTTCAAGCATTCAAATGTTCATTCAATGTTTTTTCTTTTAGAAGTCGATTGAGTGCTATGCAAGCCACTGGTAGGGAGTGGCAAACCACTTTTTGTCACTTTCTCTGTCCCATAAGTCAGCCTGAGTCAACTAACAAAGAATGATAGCATTCTCTTAATTAACAAATACTGCTCAAAATCATCTCCTTGTCTCTAGAAAAGTGAGAAAAGTGATGCCTCATCATAAACAACCTGCTATTTGGTGCAGGGATAAAAAGGGGGCATTATCTCATATTTCAACAGGTATCATTGCACTAATTAATGAGCAATATAAGTTATTGATCCTGGAATGAGGATTATTATGCGAAACCAGGAATACCAGATCCTTTTCTGCCTCTCAATCAGAATTGTGGGATCAAGAGCATGTGGTAAATAGCAGTGGGGGGAGTGCTGGAAGTCAGGGAAGGGGAGTAAGGGTGTCAGGGTAAGGACACGGCAGGACAGGGCAATGGTGGAGGTAGTATTATTCCCCCACCCCTCACTTTGGTTCATGCAGGGAGAAGGTGGTACTTGAACTGCTCCTCTGCCTGCGGACCCTGCCCAAAATCAGTCACAGTTTTACACTGTGAAAGTTTGCACTAGGTAAAACCGGGTCCAGTGTTTTAATTCCCAGTTTTACTGGGACCACTTTTAATACCCTCTGGGAATACTGCTCCTGGCAACTTGTAATGAGGCCTTCTGTGAGTTAAGTTCTTTTAAATTAGGCATTGTGAGATGATCTCCAAAAAACATTTTTTCTCTTTAATGTTGAGACATAGGGCCTGATTACGATGCACATCTGACCACCATCGTTTCGGGCAGGTGTCCTTCTGACAATGTATCGGCATTTACACCTGACGATTACGATAGGACCACCATGCAAGTGGTCCTAAAATGACTTTTTCAACAGCGGCTTGTGTTGCGGCCCAGAAAAAGGGCCACAGCACAAGCTGCTGTTGAAAAAGGCACTCTGTGCACATCCATGCCCGGGTGCCAGGCACCATGTGGTGCCTGGCACCCGGGGCATGGATGTGTGTGGGGGTATGGTATGTTATACTAATGTATGTTTGCATGGTTCCTTCTTACATATAAATCTACCTCATTGCTGCTCCTTAGGAATTGGCCACACCGGACTTTCCCATGCAAGACACCTTTCAAAGGGACTGTGAGTAACATATACCGGAGGATAGCCAGGGAAGCTGTAAGAGACATGGTGGCAAGTTGAAAGACCATTGGTGATTAAGCAATGCGCACATGGCTGCTGTAAGAAAGTGGATCATTAGTTGGGGTGGATGGTTGTCCTGTATCAACAAAAAGGAAGGGGGGGGGACCAGGAGCTGATTATGGTCCAGTGTCCGTGCTCCTAAACTAGTCATCAACTCAAAATGGGGGGACACTGTTCCATAGGTGGGGGTGCCAGGGGTCACCCACTCAACCCAATGAGAAAGAGAAAGAAAAAGACAAGAGATAGTCCTAGGTCTAGAACCCACTGGTCCAAGGCAAGAACAAGTCTGGTCTCTTGTTGCCCTCAAACACCCCGAAGGATGTCATGCTTCATCATCGGGCGTTTGCTCCTCATCGGGCTGGCGCTCCAATGCCCTATGGGTCCCCCGAAGGGTCACTTTAGCGGAGGTTACCTGGGCACATTACGCCTACTGGAGTAACACACCACCTTCGGGTTTTCTATCCTGACAAGGGTACCGCCACAATAAATATCCCCTTTTGGTAACCCTTAGCCAGTTTTAATTCACACACACTCTCTCACCCTCCTCATAGGACTCACCCCACACACCCGCACCCATCTGATGGCAGTTCTCAAAAGATCTCCGCTAAAGTGACCCTTCGGGGGACCCGTAGGGCATTGCAGCGCAGCCCGACAAGGAGCAAACGCCCGATGATGAAGCATGACATCCTTCGGGGTGTGTGAGGGCAACAAGAGACAAGACTTGTTCTTGCCTCGGACCAGTGGGTTCTAGACCTAGGACTATCTCTTGTCTTTTTCTTTCTCTTTCCCTTTCTCATTGGGTTGAGTGGGTGACCCCAGGCACCCCCACCTACGGAACAGTGTCCCCCCATTTTGAGTTGGTGGATGGTTGTCCCCCACAATAAATAATGTCACTTTTCGTTTTAGGTCCAGCAAAGGTTTGAATAATTTAAACCTGAGCTCAACCCCAGGTTGCTATTGCACAGAACAGACAGGCTTAACTTAAGAAATTATGTACAGCATTTAGAAGTACCAAAACATTAAAAAGTCAAAATTGTCACTATTTCCTACCAAGCCCCTACCAAGCCTAACACGGGCACATGACAGTATGGACAATGGCATGATAATTTTGTTGAATTACAATTGAAACCACCAGGCAAACCACCAGGCAGCTGCAGTGGTGTCAACTTTATTCAATGCAACAATTTATCGACATGGAAGAATTGTGCAAATTCACAATATTTCTCTGTGGGAACCATTATTGTACAAAGCAGAAATTAAACTGGCCCAGGCGGCATACTATGAAGAAAACATTTTCTTGGCAGCTAATTCCGCACGTGAAATCTTTCGCATTGCGAAAACACTGCTCAGAGCCCCTCCACCCCCAGTTATTTCTGATGCTACAGGCTTACGCTGTAATAACCTTGCAGATTTTTTCTATGATAAAATTCAAGCCATTTATACATCATTCCCTTATCTGGAGGTAATTCCCTTGATGGACTCTGAGGCGTTCAAAACCATCTCGGCACTCGTGAAAAGTGGGTCGCCCAGAGACCCAGCGCCACTTAATATTTTGAAGCAAGTGGCCGGAACTGTCTCCCCCATTATATTGGAGTTGATCTATGCCTCGCTTTCTACCGGAGTGGTTCCCCCTCCATGGAAAAGAGCGATGGTGAAGGCACTATTAAAAAAGCCTAGCCTTGACCCTGATCTCCTGGGAAACTATCGCCTCATTTCACTTCTCCCAGGGATCAGTAAAATGGCAGAAAAACATGTCAACTCAATGCTGTCTGCATTCCTGGAGACCCATAACCTTCTCCATCCGTCACAGACTGGCTTTCGACCACTCCAAGGAACAGAAACTGCTCTGTTAGCAGTAGTTGAAGAGTCTAAAAAGTTTCTGGACGCTGGAGGTACTACTGTGGTCATCCTCTTGGACCTCAGTGCAGCCTTTGACACGGTTAACCACCAAATTTTGGTCCATAGACTCATAAATTTTGGGGTGACCGGGGTTGCTTTGGCATGGCTGCAATCCTTTTTGGATGATAGATCCTTCCAGGTCTTTAAAGCTGATGTTGCTTCAAAACAAGTGCCCCTCCGCTGCGGAGTTCCTCCGGGATCATCCCCGAGTCCCACCCTATTTAATATTTATATGAGCCCGTTAGCGGAGATTGTGCTGCCTTTTGGGGTGCATATAGTGACCTACGCTGATGACACGCAACTCGTAGTGGCACTTAACCATTCTGGCAATTCCTCTCTTGGCCTCCGTCCTTGTTTAGAAGAGATAGCCAAATGGATGAATAATTCCTACTTGAAGTTGAATGGAGAAAAGACCGAGATGATGATTTTAGGAAACTCGGCCCTTTTTGAACCTGAAGTAATGTGGCCTGCCTGTCTGGGTCCTGTTCCGGCCCCTAAGACCCAGATGAAAAGCCTAGGCATTTGGCTTGATCAAGACCTGAGCTTTAAGGTTCAGGCGCGTAATGTTGCGGCCTCCTGTTACGGCATCCTAAAGATCCTTCGCAAAGTCCTCCCACTTCTTCCCTTCCGGGCAAGAAGGCTTATGGTCCAGGCGCTTATTCTATCTCGCCTGGACTACGGGAATGCTCTTTATTTAGGAGCCCCATGCGCGACCATTTCAAAACTCCAGACGGTGCAGAATTGTGCAGCCAGGATCCTTCTGGAGATTCCAAAATGTCAATCTGCAAAACCAGCCTTGAAATCTCTCCATTGGCTCCCCATCAAGGAGAGAGTTAATTTTAAGGCTTAGGGGTCGATTCCGATCTCGGCCGGAAGCGCACCTAACAGTATTCGTCCGGAAAAAAAACCAGCCGAGTGCGCGTTTCCCGACAGATTCGAACACTCGTCCGGACGAACAAGTACGATGCATATAACAACCCAGATTCCGAGCGAGCCGTACTTACCCAATCCAGCTCCTGTTCCCCGCCCGAGCCGGATCCGTAAACGCCGAATCGAGTCGTACGGAAGCAAATACACAGCACCTTCCAGCCGGACGAGTACGATGCGCACTCCGTACGCGCTGAACCTGTCGCTACGTCCGGGACGTTTGAGCATCCGGGCGAGCCGTACATAAGCTCCGTTTCGTGCCACAAGACGATCCACGGCTATGAGACGAACAAGCCTGCTACGAGTACGAGTCGAAGACACGAGAAACCCGAATGAGACGATCCAAGCATGAATCCCATTGCGCAGGTCCTACCTATACTCTACATCTATTACCGGGACCGGCACGGACGCGTACGGCGCAGACGGTAAGTCAAACACAAACAAACGACACGTACCCGAAATATGTCACACACACATAGGGATGCACAAATGACGTACACTAGCAACAGCAGAACCATGGGGGTGGGATGGCCATCACCAATGCCATACACACCCATAGGGGGATGGATGCCTACCACCAACACCACCCTACCACCACCCCTACTCAGGGGGCTGGATGCCTGCCACTACCACCACCCCTACTCATGGGGGCCTGGATGCCTGTCACTACTACCATCCCCACCCTTAGGGGGATGGATGCCTACCACTACCACCACCCCTACTCAGGGGGCCTGGATGCCTGTCACTACTACCATCCCCACCCTTAGGGGGCTGGATGCCTGCCACTACCACTACCCCTACTCAGGGGGCTGGATGCCTGCCACTACCACCACCCCTACTCATGGGGGCCTGGATGCCTGTCACTACTACCATCTCCACCCTTAGGGGATGGATGCCTACCACTACCACCACCCCTACTCAGGGGGCCTGGATGCCTGTCACTACTACCATCCCCACCCTTAGGGGCTGGATGCCTGCCACTACCACCACCCCTACTCAGGGGGTTGGATGCCTGCCACTACCACCACCCCACTCAGGGGGCTGGATGCCTGTCACTACTACCATCCCCACCCTTAGGGGGATGGATGCCTACCACTACCACCACCCCTAATCAGGGGGGCCTGGATGCCTACCACTACCACCACCCCTACTCAGGGGGGCCTGGATGCCTGTCACTACCACCACCCCTACTCAGGGGGGGCTGGATACCTGCCACTACCACCACCCCTACTCAGGGGGGGCTGGATGCCTGCCACTACCACCACCCCACTCAGGGGGGCTGGATGCCTGCCACTACCACCACCCCTACTCAGGGGGGGCTGAATACCTGTCACTACTACCATCCCCACCCTTAGGGGGCTGGATGCCTGCCACTACCACCACCCCTTCTCAGGGGGGCTGGATGCCTGCCACTACCACCACCCCTACTCATGGGGGCCTGGATGCCTGTCACTACTACCATCCCCACCCTTAGGGGGATGGATGCCTGCCACTACCTCCACCCCTACTCATAGGACGGGTAATGCATGACACAACCAGCATACTCCCACATAAGGAATGTCTGAAAATTACATCCCCCAACACCATGACAAGCGTGTGTAGTCTGTGTCAAATGCCTACAACACTAAACATGACATTGAACATACAATGTGACCCCCT
This sequence comes from Calotriton arnoldi, assembly GCA_963921515.1. Lineage (NCBI taxonomy): Eukaryota > Metazoa > Chordata > Amphibia > Caudata > Salamandridae > Calotriton > Calotriton arnoldi. The sequence goes on from CAWUFW010009567.1 coordinate 597,725, forward strand.
AGCACATGTGTCACACATAAATGTGTGTGGCCTCCACAATGCAAGCCGACCATGGCCACTGTGGCAATGGGGTTGAACACCCCATCACCACAGCGACCAAAAGGTAAGTGTGGGGTCCATAGCTGATGCACATTTTGAACAGTGTGGCAATGGGGCCCAAAGCCCCATCACCACAGCGACCACAAGGTAGGTGTGGGGTCCATAGCTGATGCACATTTTGAACAGTGTGGCAATGGGGCCCAAAGCCCCATCACCACATTGACCAAAAGGTGAGTGTGGGAGTCCATAGCTGATGCACATTTTGAACAGTGTGGCAATGGGGCCCAAAGCCCCATCACCACAGTGACCAAAAGGGAAGTGTGGGGTCCATAGCTGATGCACCTTTTGAACAGTGTGGCAATGGGGCCCAAAGCCCCATCACCACAGTGACCAAAAGGTAGGTGTGGGGTCCATAGCTGATGCACATTTTGAACAGTGTGGCAATGGGGCCCAAAGCCCCATCACCACAGTGACCAAAAGGTGAGTGTGGGGTCCATAGCTGATGCACATTTTGAACAGTGTGGCAATGGGGCCCAAAGCCCCATCACCACAGTGACCAAAAGGGAAGTGTGGGGTCCATAGCTGATGCACCTTTTGAACAGTGTGGCAATGGGGCCCAAAGCCCCATCACCACAGTGACCAAAAGGTAGGTGTGGGGTCCATAGCTGATGCACCTTTTGAACAGTGTGGCAATGGGGCCCAAAGCCCCATCACCACAGTGACCAAAAGGTAGGTGTGGGGTCCATAGCTGATGCACATTTTGAACAGTGTGGTAATGGGGCCCAAAGCCCCATCACCACAGTGACCACAAGGTAGGTGTGGGGTCCATAGCTGATGCACATTTTGAACAGTGTGGCAATGGGGCCCCATCACCACAGTGACCAAAAGGGAAGTGTGGGGTCCATAGCTGATGCACCTTTTGAACAGTGTGGCAATGGGGCCCAAAGCCCCAACACCACAGTGACCAAAAGGTAGGTGTGGGGTCCATAGCTGACGCACCTTTTGAACAGTGTGGCAATGGGGCCCAAAGCCCCATCACCACAGTGACCAAAAGGTAGGTGTGGGGTCCATAGCTGATGCACCTTTTGAACAGTGTGGCAATGGGGCCCAAAGCCCCATCACCACAGTGACCAAAAGGTAGGTGTGGGGTCCATAGCTGATGCACATTTTGAACAGTGTGGTAATGGGGCCCAAAGCCCCATCAAGACAGTGACCACAAGGTAGGTGTGGGGTCCATAGCTGATGCACATTTTGAACAGTGTGGCAATGGGGCCCAAAGCCCCATCACCACAGTGACCAAAAGGTGAGTGTGGGGTCCATAGCTGATGCACATTTTGAACAGTGTGGCAATGGGGCCCAAAGCCCCATCACCACAGTGAGCAAAAGGGAAGTGTAGTCAGGGTAAAAGCTGCCAAAGCCAAACTGCATGGATGATTACTGGTCACACAACAACAAACACATCAGTGGCATAGTAGTGCTTGTGTCCCATAGCAACATAGATTGGGTGAGGCAAACAGTGCAGTGGCAATAAAACATCGTTTTGGCCATGTGCATACAAACATCACCCATGGGGGCTCACATTGTCAACATTCACAAATAACACAATGACAGAAGTGACCATCATAATGCAGACCCACATATCTGCACCAATGGACACACAAATGTAGATATCCTGTGGAGACTGTAGATGTCAGGTGAACAAATACCAGACCATGGCAGCAATGGGACATACAAACCATGATTATTGTGCTGACTGATGACCTAGGAGTCCCAGGGACAGCATGGGAAAGCCACCGAACAACATACAGCCAATGGCACACTCAAGATATGCCAATGCAGTGGTGCAAATGCACAAACACAAACAGGCAGACTCACACTGCATATCAAACACAACAGGTGATGGGGGTGTGTGCCAGTGTCCCCAGGCAACCACACAACACATGAGGAGGCCTGAATTCCAATTACACAGATGTGTATACAGTGCCATACAAAAGTTACTCATGGATCGGATTCCCCTATGTGGGCAAAGAGGCATTGTTAGATGAGAGGGAGCCCAAATTACACATGTCACACAAGCTTGTAGGAACAGCAACTAACACAGCAAGAGACATACCCACCACAGCACTACCCCCAGGGACCCCACATTGTGGTGACACTAGCCTGCATGATAATCCCACTGTGATGACAAAGGTAGATGTCATTCACACTGTAAACCACAGCCATGTGTCCTGAGCAAC